>BPTQ01000001.1:139127232-139384676 GCA_019973895.1 Chrysanthemum seticuspe | reverse complement strand
TCATAGGCCGGGCGATTTTAGAAAAATCTTGTATGAATCTACGATAGAAACCGGCATGACCTAAAAAACTCCTAATACCTTTGACGGTAGTAGGATGAGGCAGCTTAGCAATAACATCAACTTTTGCTCTATCTACCTCAATCCCGTTCTTGGAAATCTTATGGCCAAGGACAATGCCTTCTTTGACCATAAAGTGGCTCTTCTCCCAGTTTAGACAAAGATTGGTGTCTTCACACCTTTGAAGCATTTTATCTAAATGGGAGAGACATGATTGAAAAGAATCCCCAATGACCGAGAAGTCATCCATAAACACCTCCATTGTTTCCCCGATCATGTCGTGGAAAATGGCCATCATACATCGTTGGAACGTGCCAGGAGCATTACATAAGCCAAAAGGCATACGTTTGTAGGCAAAAGTTCCGTATGGGCAAGTGAATGTGGTCTTCTCTTGATCCTGTGGATCAATAGGGATCTGAAAGTAACCCGAGAAACCATCAAGGAAGCAATAGTATTCATTCCCTGCTAATCTCTCAAGCATCTGGTCCATGAAGGGTAGAGGAAAATGGTCTTTACGGGTGGCGTCATTCAACTTACGATAGTCAATACACACACGCCATCCCATAACCAATCGAGTCGGAATTAACTCGTTATCTTCATTTGTGATAACAGTAATGCCACCCTTTTTCGGAACACAATGAATTGGGCTGACCCAAGGACTGTCTGAGATCGGGTAAATCAATCCTGCATCAAGAATTTTGATAACCTCTTGTTTGATAACATCATGGATTTTTGGATTCACTCGTCTCTGATGTTGAACTGCGGGTTTGAAGTCATCCTCCATCAAGATTTTATGAGTGCAAAACTCAGGGTTTATACCTTTGATGTCGGAGAGTTTCCAAGCAATTGCTTGCTTGTGTGACTTCAAGATTTTTATGAGAGAAGCTTTTTCATCTTTACTCAAATCTCGAGCAATAATGATGGGTAATTTATCATCACCCTCAAGAAATGCATACTCGAGATGAGGAGGTAAGTCCTTAAGCTCAACCTCAGGAAATTCTTCAGTTTTCTCAACTGACTTGATTTCCTCGTTATGAAGTTTGATGGTAGGGAGAGGAGGAGAAGTGTCCAGATTTGACACTTTCTTTAGAAGAATATCTCCCTCCAGATTAATCTCATTTTGATTAATCTCAACTGGGATTGAATCACTAGGATGAGGGGTTGATGATGGATCATCATTGAGCAACTTCTCAATAAGAAGTATGTCTCCCTCAATATCAATTGGAGCGTGATCAATTTCCCAAGGAACAGAATCACTAGCCAAGTATGCTTCAATCTCATCTAAGATGAAGTCGCTTCCCTCAAACGGAGTGAGAGAAGGAGTAGAATTGGCTATGATAGGCTGAGAAGATGTGGTGGAATCCCCACTCACAGAATTATGAGAATAACCAAGAACTTCTTGAGAGTACTCGTCAGAAGCAACATCAATGATATCTATTCGGTTAACCGATTCAGAATCATAGTTTGCAGAGTACCTCGAAGTTTGGTCAAGGTTGAAGGTGACAGCTTCATTACCAACACGCAATGTGATTTCTTGCTCAAATACATCTATGAGAGCATGGCCCGTTCTCAGGAATCCTCGACCAACAATGAGAGGAACCCAATGATCGGCATCAAAATCAACAACCACGAAGTCAGCTGGAAAATGGAACTTTCCTACTTTCACAAATACGTCCTCGGCAATACCAAGAGGACGGGATATGGAACGATCTGCAAGCTCGAGAGTCATGCATGTAGGAGTAAGTTCCGGAAGAGAAAGTTTCTTCCACACTGAATAAGGCATAAGGTTTATGCTTGCACCAAGATCTGCTAGGGCAAAGCATTCAACCATTCCTGGGAATACACACGGTAAGAGAAATTTCCCAGGATCTCCAAGTTTTTCTGGAAGCTTCTTCAGAATAACTGCTGAGCAGTTCTCGTTCAGTGGAGTTTTTGCCATTTCAAACAGCTTTTCCTTATTGCTTAACATGTGTTTGAGGGTTGATGCAAACTTGGGCATCAGCATGATAGCATCCGCAAAGCTTATGTCAAAATGTAATTCTTGGAAAATTTGAAAAAATTTATCCATTTGATGACTAGCTTTTTCACGGAGCTTTTGCTCATTCAAACGTGATGGGTAAGGAATAGAAGATTTGGATTTCTGATTCTCAACAGGAGCTACAGGAGGTTCAAAAACAACTCCTTGATTTGACTTGGGTTTCTGGACTACTCGAGGTTGGACTACCGAAGGTAGGACGTGTGCGGTACTTCGTGGGCTAGAATAATGCACTTTGTCCGTTGTTTCCTTGGTAACTTGACTCATTGGCACAGGTGGAGGGGGCATTGGAGTCGTAGGTCCATTGTGTGTCGGAGGTTCACTGTCCACTTCCTTTGGGAGAGAAGAAGAAGAAGAGGTAGTAGGAACAGCAGGTCCATCATATGAAACACCACTTCTGGTTGTGATCGCCTTAGCATCGCCCCTCGGGTTAGCGATCGTGTTGCTCGGAAGTTTTCCTGAGCCCGAGGGTTGATCATTTAAAGACTTCTTAAGATCAGCAATCTGACTGACCAACAACCTATTAATTTCATCTTGGGACTTCATGAACTGCTTCAGTAACTCATCGGATGATGGTCCTGGAGGAGTAATGACGGGAGGAGCTGGAGGGACAATTTGAGGCCGTATGTTTTGATTATAGCCAAAATTCCCTTGATTAGGATTCATATTCCCATGAAATTGATTCCCTCGATTGAAATGGTTTTGATTAAGGTTTCCTTGATGTTGGAAACCTTGATTGGGTCCAGGATAGAAATTACCTTGGTTTTGATAACCTTGGTTCATTCTTGGTTGGTTCTGATTCCGGTTTTGCATGTTATGATTCTGGTTGAAACCGGGTGGTGCCTGATTAGTGTTAGCACGGTAGTGTGGTTCATTTTGAGGACGGTATTGATTACCTCCTTGCTGTGAACTACCGGCTAGAGCATTGGCTTCAAAAGGACTACCATCGGTGGCAGTACAATTGTAGTAAGCATGAGGACCACCACAAGTGACACAACTCTCAACTTTCTTCACTTCAGCATGTGTTGGTGTCTGAGTGAAGGAGACTTTCTTCTGGTTAGCAAGAACCAAAGCCTGAACAATGTCTGTGAGTTTATCAATCTTAGCATCGGTGCTAGATGTACTCACGGGGGATGAAGAAGAAGAAGGTCCAGCATGTGACTAATATGTCTTTGCTCTGAAAGGACGGACTTGAGATTTGTTCTCAATGATTTGCAAGGCCTCTTTTGTGGTCTTGCTCAGGAAATTACCTCCCGCGGAGGCATTCAAAGAGTCTTGATTGGTCTGATTGAGACCATTGTAGAAAGTATCCATTTGCATTAACTCGGTAAAACCATGATGCGGACACTTGCGAAGCAACTCTTTGTAACGATCCCATGCCTCCCCGAATGATTCATCAAATCTCTGAGAAAATTTCATTATCTCATTCTTAAGACTTGTGGTTCGGGATGGAGGATAGAACTCGTTAACGAACTTGGTGACAAGATCTTCCCATGTCTCTATAGAACGAGGGGGTTGTTTCTCAAGCCAATTCCGGGCTTGTCCCTCTAGAGAAAATGGGAACAGAAGAAGCTTGATAGCTTCATGTGGGACATTCTTGTACTTGATGGTAGATGCTATCTTGTTAAACCATCGAATGTGTGCATGAGGATCATCCCGCTCAAAACCATAGAATTGGCTTTGGGTTACTAGATTAAGCAACCCGGTTTTGAGCTCGAAAGTGTCAGCCACGATGGCTGGGACAACAATGGCATCTCCGTAACCCTCGATGGGTGCTTGGAGAAGCTCATTCATGGGTTTGTCTTCTGCCATTTCGACAGGAGGTGGTGGTGGTAGACGTTCCTCAGTCACGGCTGAAGGAGCTGAACGTCCTCTACGTCTACGAGGAATGTTTCCAAGTTCAGAAAGTGGACTTGTAGAACTGGAAGAACGAGTGCGCATGCACTAAGTATAAAAATCAATTTTCAAAACAAATGAGGCAAAACGACAAGTGAACTTAACCAATAATCACAAATGAAATGGCTTCTTTGAAAAAGGTACACCAAATCACAAGTGACACAAAGGCAAGTTTTAAATCTGATGTTCGGGAACTTATTATGGTCGCACCCCCAGTTAGGTAGTGCACTGCCTTGATTTGCGGTGGTTGATTTTTATGTATATTAAGTACCACTGAAAAGACGTAGGTATGATTTGTGCAAATGGGTTCAAAAACTTTTGGACAATATTTTTGGTATCGTCTCGTTTAACCAAATCGTATTTCTTTAAGAATCACCTTAAAAGAAACACAAGATAGAAAACGCTACGATTGTTTTGTTGTTTTATATTTTTTTGGTGTTTTTAACACTTTAGGAAAAGTGTTAATGAACTTTTTGATTTTCTTATAACTTTACAAAAAACTTTTTACAAATGGTGGGTTATGTGCAAGAATGGGTCTGAAAATGGCTAAACACACGCTAAAGCCTCCCCGGCAGCGGCGCCAAAATTTGATCTGCGCTGAACCGTCAAGTCTAATCACACAAACTGGCCACTTGTGAATGACCAGCCGTAACAGGCTTAAAACAGCTTAAAACACAAATACAATGAAGATCAGAGAATATAGTGAATTCCCGGGTCGTTTAGTCCCACGGAGACTCAATGGTGTGTCAAAACAAACTCAGAGGATAGAATGATCACTAAGGATAGTGATCTGTAAAGGTTTTGATTAGAATTATTACACTACTGATTGCTTGGAAAGGAATAGGATACAGAACTGGAAAGCACAACAATCAGATGAAAGGAACGTAAACGTAAGTTTTAAAAAGGGTTAATATACAAAAAAGTTACTAAACTTTCAAAAAAAATTGTCCTAAGTCACTAATGTTTATCTTTTGTCATCTAGGTTACTATACTTTACGTAACCGGTTATCGTGGATACCAATAGTGAAACAACCGGTTGTTACCGGTTAAGGTATACACACCGAGTTTTGGCACATGTTATCTAAGGTACTAAACTTTGCGAAAAATTTGTCCTAAGTCACTAATGTTTCATTCCTGTCATCTAAGGTACTAAACTTTGCGAAAAATTTGTCCTAAGTCACTAATGAAAATTTTGTCCTAAGTCACGAGTTGTGGCACATGTTACCGAACCTTTAAAATTATATGTTTTATACAATTTTATACACCTTTTATACGTTTTTATTCATTTTCATTCGTTTTTATCCGTTTTTAAATTGTTTTATACATTATTTATATGTTTTTTTTTGTTTTCATCCGTTTTTATACGTTTTCGTCCGTTTTTCTTACGTTTTCGCCTATTTTCTTATGTTTTCAAACATAAAAAAGGGACGAAAACGAATGAAACATAGAAAAACGGGCAAAAACATAAGAAAAATGGACGAAAACGTAAAAAACAGACGAAAACGTATAAAAACGGATGAAAACGAATAAAAATGTATAAAAAATGTACAAAACCATATAAAAACGGACAAAAACGTATAAAAACGGATGAAAACATAAAAACGTATAAAAACGGACGTAAAAAATGGGACAAAAACGGACGAAAACGTATAAAAACAGACAAAAGCGTAAAAAAACAAACAAAAACGTATAAAAACGAATAAAAACGTATAAAAGGTGTATAAAATCGTGTAAAACGTAAAATTTTAAAGGTTCAGTAACATGTGCCACAACTCGTGACTTAGGACAAATTTTTCATTAGTGACTTAGGACAAATTTTTAGCAAAGTTTAGTACCTTAGATGACAGGAATGAAACATTAGTGACTTAAGACAAATTTTTCGCAAAGTTTAGTGACTTGTTTGTATAGGTTTAGTTATGTATTGGCCACAACCGGTTACCAATCCTTCGAGTGACTAGGGTGACACTTATAAAAAGGTTTAGTAACATATGTGAAAAAACCGTGAAGTATAGTGACCTAGATGACAGAATACAAACATTAGTGACTTAGGACAAATTTTTTTGAAAGTTTAGTAACATTTATGTATATTAACCCTTTTAAAAACTACGTATACGTACAAAATAAAAAGTGAAAACTAAAAAATAAAAGGTCTAAAAATATGAAAATAACATTTTTGGAATCCTAAAAATAAAAGAAAATTACTAGAAAAATAAAATTATTTTTTAACACTATTTAATTAATTATTATTAATTAAAAACTATTTTAACTATTTAATAAATACTCTAAAATAGAAGAAAATACAAAATAAGGCTAGAAAAATAAACTTATGATTCTGAAAAATCTAAAATACTATAAAACTAATTTTAAAATTAAAAATATATTTTTCACACTTTTTATTTAATTATTACTAATTAATAACTATTTAAAATACACTAAATTACTAGAAAATATAAAATAAACTTGGAAAAATAAAATTTTAACTTGGAAAAATCTAAAATATAATAAAACTAATTTTAAAACTGAAAATATATTTTTTATACTTTTTAATTATTTATTACTAATTAATTACTACTTTTAACTAATTAAAATTATAATAAATACTAAAAAGATAGAGAAAAATATGAAACTTTTTCTAAAAATACTATATGATGACAGAAACCTAAGAAAAATAGAAAAACAAGATTTGCTTATTAATAAGCTGAAAAGAAAAATCAAAAAGCTAAGAAATATTAAATAAACACTATCACTGATTTTTAATTGGCCTTTTTCTGGATTTTCTTTTTGAAAACTACTTTAATACTGATATTATGAAACTTTAATGAACACAAAAATTTTACAAGTCAAAAATAAGCTGTTTGAGGAGCTTATGAGCTCAACAGATGGCTTAATGAGCTTATTTGGTGAAATAAGCTCAAACAAGCTAACCAGCTGAAACAAAAAGCTCAAAGTAGATGCAAACAAGCTATAAGAACTAAAATGAAGCTAAAATAGACAGATAAGCACACTGATAAGCTACTGAAAAGGTAATAAGCACTTATGATAAGGACAGAAATGGGACAAACTTAAAGCTACTTGCAGCCCTAGCTATTAAGCTTCAAATTGAAAAACAATAGTTGGAACCTCAAGATAGCTAGGTTGGCTACCCAAAGAACCAAAGATCACCAGATTTGGTCAACTAATAAGCTCTATGGGAGCTTATAAAAGTAGCCATGAAACTGGTGCACAGGGCACAATTATGAAACAGGTACTCACAAAAAGCTAGAAAATAAGTACTTAAGAGGCTGATTAACAATGAACTAGTATTTTTATAATTTTGTTTAGCAACTAGACTTTAAAAATCCAAAAGATTATAAGCTGGATCCTATTAATAAACACACAGTGAAATTATCTTTTTTATTCAAAAACGACCAAGTTGGTAATTTTGACTTTTATGAAAAACAAAGAGTTGACCAAGATGAACTTTGGATTGATTCTAAGAACTGATTATGTTGTATTAAGGTGATATAAGACTTACTTGAGCAAGATTAACAACTTATGAATACAAATTCATGATCATATATCCTAAAAATCCAACAGTAAGCACATAAGACATGATTAACTGAAATGTTGACTTTTAATGAACTAAGACTGGATTTCTTGACTGATAGGAGTTATTTAAACCAAGTTAGACAGATTTCCAACAAGTCCAATGACCAGAGAATCTTTGAACACAAAAAACCAAACACCCCTTGAGATGACTGTTTTGAAGTTTTTACAAAGCAACTTACAAATTTAGACCATAAACTTGATTGAAGACTCTATATTATTATTATGTGAGATTAAATAAACATGAACAAACAGTTTTAACAATATAAAACACAAGAATTAAGATTATGCTACTTTAACTGTTAAAATGGAATTTTCACAAAACACAAATTTAAAAGAACAACCTACTGATTTAAAAGCTTAGATATACTTAATTATGACTAGTGAACACAAAGAAACAGAAATATAAGCTAATTAACAACTGTAACAGTGATATGCAAAAGTGATCAAAAGTGCTTACAAAAGCTTCCAAGCTTAAAACTGAGAACCAGGACCAATGAACACCCCTATTAGCTTACCACTAAGCTACTAAACCAAGGCCATCCATAATTCACCCTGCTCCAGCTGTGTACACCATCTTCTTGTGATTTTTTATTTTTCAACTATTTAATTTGGATTTTTGGTGATTTTCTGTTTTTGATTCTAAACTGATTTTAAATGTATCTAAAAGCTTGATTAAGCTTTCTAGGAGCTTAAGTGACCTATTTCAGTCCATACAAAAATCTACAAACAACAATTTATCATTCATGAGATTTTTGAAAATAAGGAAAATTGCATAAGCTGAGATATAATTTGATACTTGAATTGAAGTTTCACAAAAGCTTTCTTATAACATAAGAACTTGAAATACAGAGTTTGAAGATTAAAACATACACTTAAAACTTGAAAATGCTTAAAACGACAATGAAAAACTTAAATTACACTAGATACTATGATATATTGCATCTAAGCTCCTCTTTATAGACTTTATGCACTCCTCCTTGACCTCTGAGTCTTTCCCACCACTCCTGAGCCATTGGATTGACTAGAACCATCATATCCGTCCACTTGTCTTTTTGGCGCCAATTTCTTCTTTAGCAGGTTTGAGAATTAATTGGAGTTAGGTTCCAATCAATTAAAGATTTTGGTGTTTAGAGGAGGTGGAGGGGACATAGTATGGAGAGGGGTTGAAAATGTGGAGAAAACCATGCCTGGTTTTGGTGTTACAGAGGTGGGAGAGAAAACGCTACAGTGTTGGCGGTATTCCTCTTGTTTGACTTCTGTTGACCGAGTTGCTAATAACAAAGGGTCAGGTCAAGGGGGTTTGGGCCAGCTGGTGTTTTGGACTTGGATTTGGGCTTTGATAATAAAATGAGTCCGTTTGGTTTAGTTATAACAACAAGGACCAAAAATGCAACTTCTCCAAACTTGAGGACTGAAAGTGAACTTTTTCCAATGCTCTCACAAGGACCAAACATGACATAAATGAATAGAACAAGGACCACTTTTGCATAAAATTCATTTTAAAAGGTCCAAGGACTAATTTTGCAATTTTCCAAAGTTTAGGGACCTTTCTTGCCAATTGACCAAAGAATCATTCAAGGATCATTTTTGATAACTTAGAATACTTCAGGGACCTTGAATGACAAAACTTCACATTTTTGAATTCCAGGGACTAGATTTGACAACTTTTAAAACTTGGGGGACTAAAACTGCCAATTTTGCAAACTTGATACATTTTTCATCTGATTTTGATATTTTTGCATTTAAAACACATAAAACACTGATTTGTGATATTTTGATCATTTTGATGTGTTTCTGAGTGTTTTCAGATGATTTTGCAGTTTAGATTATACAAAAATGATGAGTATTTAGACACTCATCAGTAGGCTTAGCCTGGTATCTAGCACACATGCATACAGCGAACAGAATATCTGGTCTACTGGCTGTGAGGTACATCAGGGATCCAATCATACTATGATATTTCGTTTGATCTACCATGATCCCTGAGCGGTCCTCATCCAATTTAGTACGCTCTATCATGGGAGTGTCAACAGAGTCACAAGAATCAAATCCAAATTTCTTTAAAATCTCATTAGCATATTTAGATTGATTTATAAAAATGCCTCCGGGACTTTGTGAAATTTGTAATCCCAAGAAAAATGACATTTGTCCCATCATTGACATTTTGAAATTTAGAGCCCATATCCTTAGAAAAGCGGTCACATTCATTGGGGTCAGTCGAGGCAAAAATAATATCATCAACATAAATTTGAACGTGAATTAAATGTTTGCCTGACTTTCTGGTGAACAATGTCGGATCAACTGCTCCTTTGCTGAATCCAGTAGATAGAAGAAACTTTGATAGCGTATCATACCATGCCCTTGGAGCTTGCTTCAAACCGTAAAGAGCCTTCTTCAAGCGATAGACATGAGTAGGATGCTCTGAATTCACAAAACCTTCAGGTTTGCTGACGTATACGACTTATTTAAGATCTCCGTTAAGAAAAGCCGTCTTTACATTCATTTGATAGACTACCATGTTCTTACTTGCAGCATTAGCCAGGAAGATTCTGATTGCCTCGATGCGTGCAACTGGAGCAAATGATTCCTCAAAGTCAATACCCTCCTCTTGACGGTATCCTTTTGCAACCAATCGAGCCTTGTTCTTTAATACATCACCATGATCATCAAGTTTTACTTTGAAGATCCACTTTAGAGCAATGATCATAGCACAGTCATGAGCAGGTACTAATTCCAATACATCTAGTCGATCAAACTCATGAATTTCTTCTTGCATGGCATTGAACCAGTTGTCTTCATTCATGGCAGTTTTAACGTCTTTTGGTTCGATCTTAGACAGTACGGAGTTGAAGAAGCACCATAAGGCATCAGTTGCAAGCTGTTTACGAGTGGATACAGGACGAGAGGGGTTTCCAATGATGTTGTCCAATGGATGGTCATGTGTCCATTTTCTAAGGTGTTCATGTGGTTGTGTTTGAGGAACTGGAGTAGCAGAGTCACTTTCTCCTGAGGAAGATGGTTCTGATGATGATTCAGGAGCAAATATGTTTTCAAAGGGAGCATCTTCAGGAGTAGCAAAGGGGTTATCTCCGTCATAGGTGCCAGAAACAATTCCATGATGTACACTTGATGATTGAGGAATTGATGATGAGACAGAGTGATCAGCAGTAGGCGCTTCTTGACTTAATGACATAGAAACTGAAGGGTTATCTTCATTGACAGGGATAGGAGCAGCCTCTGTTGATGGATTTGACAGATCATTAGGAATTGGCTCATAGTGTTCATCAAACATTGGATCAAACAATTTCTTCAAATCATCTTCTGAAGGCGGTACATAAGGAGTTGCTGGTGAGAGATTTTGTACAAGAGAAGAACTAATGGGACTACTTGATGAAGGTTGTGATACGGGGTCCAGAACTTGATTGTCCTGGAGCCATTTGCCCGGACAGCTCATCGAACGTGACGTGAATAGTTTCCATGATATCTCGAGTTCTTTTGTTGTAGATTCGGTAACCCTTCTTGTTTGATGCATAACCAACAAAAACTCCAATGTCCGCTTTAGCTCTTAATTTACCTAAATCTTGACCGTCATTTGTTGGATAGCATAAAGCACCAAACACACGAAGGTAGGAGAGATCAGGTTTTTGTTTATGGACAAGTTCGTATGGAGTTTTTCCATGAGAGGTGTGTATAAGGGAACGATTTTGGGTGTAGCAAGCAGTGGCAATGGCTTCAGCCCAGAGAAACATTGAAACCTTTGAGTAAATCAGCATTGTTCTTGCGGCTTCCACAAGAGTTCGATTTCGTCTTTCAACAACACCGTTCTGTTGAGGAGTTCGAGGAACACTTCTTTGATGACTAATTCCAACACTTTCATAAAATTGACTTAAGTCTTTGTTAACGAACTCTGTGCCATTTTCTGTTCGAACAATTCTAACAGTATTGTTAAGTCGAACCTGAAGCTGCTTGATAAGTTTGATGATGACATCTGGAGTTTCATCCTTTGTCCTCAAAAACTTTACCCAAGTAAATCGAGAGTAGTCATCAACAACGATTAAAATATATTTCTTCCCATTAATCGTTTGCACTCTCATTGGTCCGCACAAATCCATATGAAGGGTATGAAGAACTTCCATTACTGAGTTTGTGGGTTTGGGTTTGTGGGCATATTTCTTGCTTTTTCCTAATTGGCATGCTGAACAAAGATGATGTTTTTCATACTTTAATCTGGGTAAGCCTCTTACAAGATCCTTTCTGGAAAGGTTATTAATGGTGCCGAATTTCAAGTGATTGAGACGACGATGCCATAACCATGATTTTGTTTTCGAAGCCTTTGACAACAAGCAGATTGGAGAAGACTTCATCATGTCTTCGATAGAGATGGTGTATAGATTTGAACCACGAGTTCCTCTTAACAGTTCCACACCATCAAGTTCTCTAACGAAACAATTATGTTTTCTAAAAGCCACTTCTAGATCGGAATCACATAATTGACCAACAGAAAACAAGTTATAACCAAGACCTTCAACATAATATACCTTGGAGATTACACTATCGCCTACAACATAGTCTCCATAACCCATAATTACACCAAAATGGTCGTTCCTGAATCTAACAGTCCCGATGAATTTACTCACGAAGTTCATGAGCCGCGAGCGATCTCCAGTCATATGGTTGGAACAGCCTGAGTCCAGGTACCACAGAACGATTTGAACGATCTGCAGTTGAACACAGACAAGAATGGATAACTGGATAATTGGGATCCCCATGCAAGAATGGGTTCCATTTGGTTAGTAACAGTGATTGGAACACCCACATCGAAAGTAGAAACAATGGAATTATCAGGGATAGATGCAGTGCTAGTGTCCATATTTGACCTATTCAAAGTATGTTCACTTCTTAAAGGAATAGTTCTACCAGTAGGCATCCATTTTCTAATGGGCATTGACTTAGAAAATTTAGAGCACAACTCATTAAGATTAAACTTGCGGCCATTAGGTATCCATTGATAACTTATATTACTAAATTTTCTTCCTGTGGGTTTCCAATGTTTTCTAACTTTCTTTCGCCTTTGCTTTCTAGCCTTCTTAGCTTGATTTTTGGCATTAACAATTTTAACGAGGCATTTAACAGCATTAAAAACTCATTCACACCACATACATGATTAGTAATAGAAACCAAGCAATCATCATTACATGTTTTGCAAAAAGTAGTAGAATTCGCATTAATTACAGCATGCTTAGAGCTAACACTAGAATCAACACGATTCGTTTTATTCAAATTGTTCCTAAGGTGATCTTCTACTCTCTTCCACTGAACATTCCTAGCTTGCAAGGTGATTGGACCCAAACGGAACCCAAATTAACCAGGTGAATGGTCAACAAGAGTCAATCACTTGAGAACGCAATGCAATTAAGTCCAGAGGAGTTTAGTGTATCCCCGGGTCGTTAAGTCCCAACGAGGTGTGTAAACTGTAATACAACGAATCTGTGATCGGGTGAATATTGAACAGGAAAAGCTTATGATTGATTACACTAAGGAAATTAAATCTAATAAAGACTTTGAAGTCATTTTAATTCTATATTTAAAACCGATTAACGTTTAAAACCTAAAACGTACGTTTAAATAAAATTACGTGAACCTAATCCCGAGCCTCGAAAAGGAAAAATATGCAATTTAAGTCCTACGAGTGCAAAACTAATTTTCCTACATTCTAAATGACTAAAAATAATTTTAGGAAAAAGCCGGGTATTTTTTCGACTTTTATTTTATTTATTATGAATTAAAAACTAAAAATTAAGAAATTAATTATTAAAAATATCAAAACATTTAGGAAAATTATGAAATTTGGCAGAAAAATACTTTAAGCTATTCTAAATCGAAGAAAAATAAGAAAGCTAAAAAAAACAGAAACCAATAAGCAGTTATGAGCTACAATAGGCCTGAAAGGAAAAAGTAGAAAGAGCCTATATAAGAATAAATTGTGCAAACAAAAACAAGACAAGACCCAAGGGCATTGTGGTTCCAGGTGTGTGTTCTGAGGCGTGGACAATAATTGCAGCAGGTCTTGAGTTCGAATCTCAGCAGGCCCCTTTTTTGGCTACTTATTTTTTTAATTTTTCCTTTCACAGATTTGAAGTAACAAAAGAATTGAAACCTTTTTGTGAAAACTCTTTTGTTGAAACCTCACAATAAGCTGTTTAGAACAGCTTATTGCACCTGATTTGTGACAGCAACACTACCAAACACCCCTTATGATTCTTTTGAGCACAAATGAGCTATAAGTAAGCAGTTGGCAAGCAAGACTTATGAACAAATAAGCTAAGACATGATATTATCTTTCTAACATAAGATGAGAGTAACTAAATGAGGGGGAAATCAGTTGGCAATTAAGCTACACTAGTGGGGAACCTTAAAACTAGACAAGTGATGAAATAAGCAATTAAAAGCTACAAAAAAACTAAAATATAATCTACCTAAACTAGATTAACCTATGGGATCCTAAAGTATATAAATAAGCTGACTTAAGTCTAATAAGCACTTAAAACAAAACAACTTAGCTGCTGTTGTGGGATTGAAGCAGAACAGTGCCAAAGGGACACTTTTGGGGCTTATTCTGAATAAGCTAGAGATGGAAATAGCCTCTGAGCTTCTGGTTACTAGGAGTCCACCAACTCAACTTGCTTTTGCCCCTCAAAACGAACTTGAACAAGCTGTCTACAGCTTATTAATAAGCTGCAAAAAATCTTGGAGTTGGACTGATCAACTGGCGCAGGGCACTTTTCATCCAAACTCCCCACTTTGAGCTACAAACAAAACTAGCTAGAGATTTTTTCAATTTTTTTCCTTTTGCAGAAAACTAAACCAGCAATAGAACTTGTGATTTTTAATTTTTATAAATTTTTTAGATGACTGAAAATGATGAAAGCTACTCGTTAAGAACTGAGAAAATCCACTTTTATTACTTTTGGACAGATTTGAAAATGCACCTGAAAATACATTTAAGACTTGAGAACTTGAAAACTTGAATGACAAAACTTTTGAAAACAACTTATAAACTAACTTGACTCAAATTTGACTAACTAAAACTATTGAAACACTAGAATTTAGACAAATCCAAACACTACTTACATTTTCCAAAATGAGATTTAATCACTAAAGATGCAAGGATTATGACTATTACTGATTTTAAACAAACTAATAACCTTAAAACTCATTACCTTAACAGATTAAAAACATAAATTAAACTAGAACAAGTTTGACTTCCTAATTTTGACTCGATTTGACTTTCATTGACTTTTTTTAGAAAATTGCAAACAGACAGGAAACTCTACCAATTCACTTTAATAACATTGAGATAACTTAACTAAACTAACTTGATTAATCAAAACAGATTTAAACTTGATATTGTAACAAGAACAAAAATGGCGGGAAAACTAGATAAGCAGGAAACAGAGAATTGATGAAAAAGAACTTCTAAATTAAACTATAATTAACTTGTATAAAACAAATAACTTGAAACCCAGAAAGATTGTGCATTCAAAACTAGAAACGATTACAAGAAAATTAAAAGAAAGGTCTAAAATAAGTGACAATCTTTTCTTCTGTCTTCTTTCTTCTATATAGCTCTCAAAAAGGTGCTCTGAACATTCTTTAGCCTTTGGATTGGTCCAATTAATCTCAGCCCTTGATTTGTGATTTTGGCGCCAAAACTTTTCTTGCAATTTGTAGTGATGACTTGTAACAAGGGAAGGAGCATTTAATGCATTTGGTTTGTTGTGGAGGTGGAGGGGACATGGAGAGGTGAAGATTAGCTGGAGGTGAGGGGTGGTCTGAATGTTGCAGAGTTGGTGAAGAAGGAGGTGAAGTGGAGGGAAAAAGGAGGGCTGAGGGTTTGACTGGGTTTGACCGGGTTTTATTAATAGGCAGGGGGTTCACAAAAAGGGGGGTCACGGGTATATTGGCAGGGGGTTCAAGGCTGGTTTGGTGGACTTGGTATTAATAACAAGGACCATTTTTGTAATTCACCAAACTTGAGGGACCAAATCTGTAATTTTCCAAAGTTTATTATAGGGACCAATTATGACAAGTTTAATTTTCCCAAGGACCAAAAATAATAATTTTCAAATTAAAAATGTCCAGAGGTAAATTCTGTCAATCTTTGAAACTTCAAGGACTAAAGTTGCCATTTTGCAAAATTGAATTTTATAAGTCTAATTTTGACAACTTGAAAATCCCTGGGGGCCTTTTATGAAAATTTAACTTGTTTTGAATAACCAGGGACTAGATTTGACAATTTATGCATAAAATACATTCTAAATATTTTTTTCTGTCTTTTTAAGACTTTTCAAAGTATTTTTGACTGTTTTTGCAGTGCAAATGGAATAAAAATGATGAGTATTTAGACACTCATCAATCCCCCACACTAAACTATTGCTAGTCCCTAGCAATCTTTTGAGAAAACTTAATGGATTTGAATCTCTTTACCAAAAGCCATTACTTCTGGAGTAGCCAATTGTTTCAGTTCAAGTAAGAACCTTGGTACAATGATAACCAAATGATTTTGAGCAAATCACCAGCTTTCAACGGTTTTATTTGTCTTTACCAGAAGCCGTTTGCTTTTGGACTAGCCAACTCTTAGATAAAATATCTTTGGTGAGTCGATTACCAATTATGGTTTTCCAACTGCCTTTACCACAAGCCATAAACTTGCGGGCTAGCCAACTCTTCACTAATTAAAGATATGGTGAGCTGAACACCATACAATTTTGGGCAAATTGAAAGCCGTCAACGGATTTGAGATATCTTTACCAAGAGCCGTTTGATCCTGGATTAGCCAATCCTTTTGTTTATTAGACATGGCGGACTGATAACCATAAGCTGAGTAAGTGCAAAACATTTACTCCAAAAAATAATTTTTGGCCAAAAATGGGGGAATTGGGTGGTATAATTACATGATAAAATTCGTGAGAATTCCCCCCACACTAGAAATGAATATTGCCCTCAATATTCAAAGTACCGGCGGTTATGCCGAAACATAAAACGTAAAAGGGAAATACTACGGCCTTTTTTTGTAATTTGTTTTTTTTTTATATGAAAACTTATATACAACAGCTGGGGGCAACTCCCCCACACTAGGGTGGTACACACGGGTGAAAACCCATGTTTAACTACTGTTTTTGATTACCGATTCGCTAGCTTGACTCGACCCCGAATTAATTTGTTCATGGGGAAATAAGTGGAAGAGACAATCTCCATCGGACTTTCATTCAAGATGTTTGTATAAACATTGAAGTACGTGAAAGTTCCACACCGATGAGGTATACATAGATCCGGCTCACAAATAATAAATGAAAATGTCGGGGTCAAAGATAGTGTCCTCATTCCCGAAGGAGTGAAGAACAGGAGAAGCCACGGGATAGGTGAAGAAGAGAAAGAAAATCATGATAAACATCATGACTAACTCATCATCACCCACAGGAGAATTCATAATAGCATGAATCTCATCATTTAAGCTCAATTGGTCTAGACATATCCCGGGTGTGTCTAGATCAAAGTAGAAGTTATCATACTCCGGTGGAGATATGATATGAGTGAGTTCACTGGGGAACTCCTCAAAAGTGAATGATTCATAATCGGGGAGAGAATTATGAGAATGAGAAGTGGTAATACCACTAATCTTCTCTCCCATATGATCAAAATGGAACGTTTGCAATTCCGGAATAGAATCATCGAACAAAAGTTCACTATCCTCAAAGGGGATAGGATATGAAGTAGGCTTTTCATTAAAAGCCTCGATTCTGGAAATGAGAAGATTAACATTCAATAATGTAAGACGAAGAGCTTCGTCTTGGGTTATTTCTTCATCATTCTCTTCTCCTAAGCTGACAAGCTCAGAAGGTAATTCCCCCACATAACTTATGTGTCCACAAGATAAAGAATAGTCCTCATCAGAATCAGAGAACATCTCAATATGATCATTTTGGAAGACAAGAGGAGGAGGGATATCACACTCATGATCAAGAATTCCCTGTGACTCTCTTGGAATTGGGACAAGGTTCTCAACACTAGACTTTATGAATTCGTCCGATTCCTTTTCAGGAACAGTGTCAAGATGCTCGTCCCCCATGTTCAGAGAGTGAGTGTGAACCTCGGGTGTGATAACATCAGACTGAGGGAGTTGAGAAGGACTAGCAGTTATGGATTCTACAAGTTCCATTATTTCTACTGCTAGTGATTCAGTCATATTCTTTTCTCCCTGTATTTCCACGGATGGAATCTCAACTGATGAACTTGATGAATCTTTATAAAATTGTAGAATATCAAGGGTATCTTCATCATCACTGTCATCAGGAATGAAACGGAATCGAGAGCTAGATTTGGCTGCTTTTTGTATTTCAATTAATTCCCTAATAGAGTTTTCGCTGGCAATCTGGGAATCTAATTTAGCAGCCTGCTCTTCAGCTAACAATTCTTCCATGGATTTTTGATTTGGATTATCTTGGGAATGTTTACATTCCTTCAAATCTTTCACTAAATCCAAAAGATCAAGGAGAAGATTTTGAGGAAGTGGCTTAGGCTGAGGTGGTGCATGATTCATTTGGTACTGTAGAGGTTGGTTATGATACGAAGAGTCGTAATTGTTACAAGGAAATGGATTCCTTGTTTGACAATTAGAGCTAAAGTGTGGACCTCCACAGTACTCACAACAAAATGATTGTTGTGGCTGGTCATGTGAATAATATGGAATTTGGTCATTTCCAAAGTACTGAGTGTTACCAGAAAACTGTTCATAGACAAACGTGTTCCCGGTTTGACACTCAAGTTCTTGATGAGGACCTCCACAAAATCCACATGAATATGTCTGAATCTCATGATGTGGTAGCTGATGGAATAAATCAGTCGTGTCATGGTAAGAATAGGGATCTTGGTTATAGACAGACCCATTTCCTGACTCTACCATGCTAAAACTGAGACAATTATCATCATTATGAGGGCCACCACACCATTGACAACCAAGAAGGTGAGGATAAGACATAGAAAGAATCAAAGGGTTCCAGAGGGTAAGAAATGAAGAATCAAAAGGGTAAGAGGGTAAAGAGGAATATTTTTGGTATTTTTGAAAAACATGTTGTAAAAACAAAGAATGAAAATATTTTTGGTAATCGATTAGTCAAACGAATTAACTTCACGATAATTTTGGTTTTATATGAAAATAAGGAAATATGGACAAAGATGGTAAATATACAATGGGTGTATATTCAACAATCACTGATGCTTCAAAGTCGTAGTACGCAGCACACCTCCCCGGCAGCGGCGCCAAAATTTGATTGGTCCCAAACGGTTAACCCAAATTAACCAGGTGAATGGTTAACAAGAGTCAATCACTTGAGAACGCAATGCAATTAAGTCCAGAGGAATTTAGTGTATCCCCGGGTCGTTAAGTCCCAACGAGGTGTGTAAATTGTAATACAACGAATCTGTGATCGGGTGAATATTGAACAGAAAAAGGTTATGATTGATTACACTAAGGAAATTAAATCTAATAAAGACTTTGAAGTCATTTTAATTCTATATTTAAAATCGATTAACGTTTAAAACCTAAAACGTACGTTTAAATAAAATTACGTGAACCTAATCCCGAGCCTCGAAAATGAAAAATATGCAATTTAAGTCCTACGAGTGCAAAACTAATTTTCCTACATTCTAAATGACTAAAAATAATTTTAGAAAAAAGCCGGGTATTTTTTCGACTTTTATTTTATTTATTATGAATTAAAAACTAAAAATTAAGAAATTAATTATTAAAAATATCAAAACATTTAGGAAAATTATGAAATTTGGCAGAAAAATACTTTAAGCTATTCTAAATCTAAGAAAAATAAGAAAGCTGAAAAAAACAGAAACCAATAAGTAGTTATAAGCTACAATAGGCCTGAAAGGAAAAAGTAGAAAGAGCCTATATAAGAATAAATTGTGCAAACAAAAACAAGACAAGACCCAAGGGCATTGTGGTTCCAGGTGTGTGTTCTGAGGCGTGGACAGTAATTGCAGCAGGTCCTGAGTTCGAATCTCAGCAGGCCCCTTTTTTGGCTACTTATTTTTAAAATTTTTCCTTTCACAGATTTGAAGTAACAAAAGAATTGAAACCTTTTTGTGAAAACTCTTTTGTTGAAACCTCACAATAAGCTGTTTAGAACAGCTTATTGCACCTGATTTGTGACAGCAACACTACCAAACACCCCTTATGATTCTTTTGAGCACAAATGAGCTATAAGTAAGCAGTTGGCAAGCAAGACTTATGAACAAATAAGCTAAGACATGATATTATCTTTCTAACATAAGCTGAGAGTAACTAAATGAGGGGGAAATCAGTTGGCAATTAAGCTACACTAGTGGGGAACCTTAAAACTAGACAAGTGATGAAATAAGCAATTAAAAGCTACAAAAAAGCTAAAATATAATCTACCTAAACTAGATTAACCTATGGGATCCTAAAGTATATAAATAAGCTGACTTAAGTCTAATAAGCACTTAAAACAAAACAACTTAGCTGTTGTTGTGGGATTGAAGCAGAACAGTGCCAAAGGGACACTTTTGGGGCTTATTCTGAATAAGCTAGAGATGGAAATAGCCTCTGAGCTTCTGGTTACTAGGAGTCCACCAACTCAACTTGCTTTTGCCCCTCAAAACGAACTTGAACAAGCTGTCTACAGCTTATTAATAAGCTGCAAAAAATCTTGGAGTTGGACTGATCAACTGGCACAGGGCACTTTTCATCCAAACTCCCCACTTTGAGCTACAAACAAAACTAGCTAGAGATTTCTTCAATTTTTTTCCTTTTGCAGAAAACTAAACCAGCAATAGAACTTGTGATTTTTAATTTTTATAAATTTTTTTGATGACTGAAAATGATGAAAGCTACACGTTAAGAACTGAGAAAATCCACTTTTATTACTTTTGGACAGATTTGAAAATGCACTTGAAAATACATTTGAGACTTGAGAACTTGAAAACTTGAATGACAAAACTTTTGAAAACAACTTATAAACTAACTTGACTCAAATTTGACTAACTAAAACTATTGAAACACTAGAATTTAGACAAATCCAAACACTACTTACATTTTCCAAAATGAGATTTAATCACTAAAGATGCAAGGATTATGACTATTACTGATTTTAAACAAACTAATAACCTTAAAAATCATTACCTTAACAGATTAAAAACATAAATTAAACTAGAACAAGTTTGAATTCCTAATTTTGACCCGATTTGACTTTCATTGACTTTTTTTAGAAAATTGCAAACAGACAGGAAACTCTACCAATTCACTTTAATAACATTGAGATAACTTAACTAAACTAACTTGATTAATCAAAACATATTTAAACTTGATATTGTAACAAGAACAAAAATGGCGGGAAAACTAGATAAGCAGGAAACAGAGAATTGATGAAAAAGAACTTCTAAATTAAACTATAATTAACTTGTATAAAACAAATAACTTGAAACCCAGAAATATTGTGCATTCAAAACTAGAAACGATTACAAGAAAATTAAAAGAAAGGTCTAAAACAAGTGAAAATCTTTTCTTCTGTCTTCTTTCTTCTATATAGCTCTCAAAAAGGTGCTCTGAACATTCTTTAGCCTTTGGATTGGTCCAATTAATCTCAGCCCTTGATTTGTGATTTTGGCGCCAAAACCTTTCTTGCAATTTGTAGTGATGACTTGTAACAAGGGAAGGAGCATTTAATGCATTTGGTTTGTTGTGGAGGTGGAGGGGACATGGAGAGGTGAAGATTAGCTGGAGGTGAGGGGTGGTCTGAATGTTGCAGAGTTGGTGAAGAAGGAGGTGAAGTGGAGGGAAAAAGGAGGGCTGAGGGTTTGACTGGGTTTGACCGGGTTTTATTAATTGGCAGGGGGTTCACAAAAAGGGGGGGGTCACGGGTATATTGGCAGGGGGTTCAAGGCTGGTTTGGTGGACTTGGTATTAATAACAAGGACCATTTTTGTAATCACCAAACTTGAGGGACCAAATCTGTAATTTTCCAAAGTTTATTATAGGGACCAATTATGACAAGTTTAATTTTCCCAAGGACCAAAAATAATAATTTTCAAATTAAAAATGTCCAGGGGTAAATTCTGTCAATCTTTGAAACTTCAAGGACTAAAGTTGCCATTTTGCAAAATTGAATTTTATAAGTCTAATTTTGACAACTTGAAAATCCCTGAGGGCCTTTTATGAAAATTTGACTTGTTTTGAATAACCAGGGACTAGATTTGACAATTTATGCATAAAATACAGTCTAAATATTTTTTTCTGTCTTTTTAAGACTTTTCAAAGTGTTTTTGACTGTTTTTGCAGTGCAGATGGAATAAAAATGATGAGTATTTAGACACTCATCACAAGGTCCTATCATTCTTTGTGTTGCCTTGAGGCTTTGACCTGCTCGCTTTGGTATCACTTTCTACTCCTGTAGAGGGAATGGGAACATTAGTTCGTTTTGCTACTTTTTGCAATTCAGGTTTAGAAGTGTTGGGATCTGAGCTACTTGAAGGCACATTAAAATTCACTTTCTTAATACTGGGCATGGAATGGTTTGTATCCTTAGCACTAGGCATGGAACAAGGCATCACAGCTTTATCTTTCTCACATAAGGATTTAGGACATGTTGCTCTTAAACATTCTAACAGCTCCTGAGATCGTTTGGCCAGAATGCAAGCAAACTGATGATGTATAGTCCGTATTCGGGTCGTGAACCCGACCAATGAACACCATTCACAAGCCCATTTCGAATGGGCTAATCCAATGATGGTTTGGGCTCACAAAAGTCCAAGTCCGGAGTTATTTTTGGAATAAGATATCGGATACCTCCTAACTTTGGAGATAATCGTTTACCAACCGACTTAGGCGGGATACGCCGAAGGTTGAGGAACACGAAACCAAAAAGGATTTCGTGTGTATATAAAGGGGATCCCATCCCTTATTAAAGGTACGATCTAAAACCCTAACTCTCCTATTAACCCTAAAACCGATTACTTACTCTCACGCAGGAGGATAATCGTGGGAGACAATCCCACGATAAGCCGAACGGTGTTTTCTATTTACTTAGTGCGCAGGTCTCAAGCAGCAATATTCAATTGATACGAGAACCGGAGCCCAAACAAGGAACGCCCAACTTTTGTATCAACAAGTGGCGCCATCCGTGGGACCATCACTAAGAACTGAGAACTAGAATGACGGAGCACGGAAATCAGAGATCGCAAACAGACCTTACAGGAAAGAAGCCACAAAGCGGATCAGCTTCTAAACAGACTTCTGGAACAACCAGTATCGCTAAAAACCAAGGGTCAGGCCCAGACCTGGTCTTCCCTACGGTGGAACAACGCTCGGGGACAACCCAGGCCACTAGAACCACCACCAGCGTAGGAGATCCGCTGCGCACCCTTTTTGCCACTCCCCTCCAATCAGTGCTAGAAACTGACCTGTCGAAGGCACTAGATGCACCTGACAGAAACAAGGGCCCAGTGGTAGAGACAAGCACCCTTGCTCTAGAAGGGGTTGCACCAGAACTAACGCCGGGAGATTTCGTACCTCAAAATTACGAAACTTTGGCCGCTCTCATGCAAGAGGAAGCAAAAAAGAGGTCGAATCGAAGCCTACACGCCCGACTTAATTTCGATACAGAATACGAGACATCTCCTCCGCGCCATCAGAAAAAAAAGCGCGGAAGGGATAGCCGCCGACCCCCAGTGTTTAACAGAATTGGGAGAAGAGTTGAGAATGAGGAGACAGCTAACTCACAACATCTGGAAGAAAGCGAAGAGGACGAACGGCGTACCAATGTCCATGCTAGGCTTGGTAGCCGCAGGGTCCAGGACAGACTTGGGCGACGGTACTCCCCAAGTGAAAGCCCTTCAAGTGCAGATTCTGGGGGCAGTTGGCGCAAACGTCAAAAAAGGGAAAGTTCGTCCTCTGGTAACTCCTCAGACAACGAGGATAGCGAAACTGGACACTGGAAGTCCAGAAGAAAATATCACGACCAGGAGGACGAAGACATATCCCTTCCGTGGCGCCTCCAAAAAGTAGATGCGTTCACTCGGCGCATCAGTGATTTCTCAGAAAATAAAAGGAGGCGCAAGCCCGCCAATGTGAAAACCTATGATGGAACAGGCGACCCTGACGATCACCTAAAAAGTGACGGTAGCTGGCGAATGTGTGTGGACTTCACAGATCTCAACAAGGCATGTCCACAAGACTGTTACCCACTACCGGAGATAGACTGGAAGGTAGAGTCTTTGTGTGGATACCCACTTAAATGCTTCCTAGACGCATACAAAGGATACCACCAAATCCAGATGGCTAAGGAAGATGAGGAAAAAACTGCCTTTCATACAAGCCAAGGCGTCTATGCTATACTAAAATGCCCTTTGGCTTGAAGAACGCAGGCGCCACCTACCAGCGGTTAGTAGATAATGCATTTGAAAAACAGGTGGGCCGCAACCTAGAGGTTTACGTTGACGACTTGGTCATAAAAATCCATACTGAGGATGAATTGGTGTGCGACATTGAGGAAACATTTAGGACTCTCAAAAAGATCAACATGAAGCTAAATCCTAAGAAATGCACTTTTGGCGCTACAGAAGGCATGTTTCTCGGATACCTGATAGAACCAGATGGAATTAAACCATGCCCAGAAAAAACTAAGGCGGTCATTGAACTTCCTTCACCGCGCACGTTGAAGGAAGTCCAATCTCTCAATGGAAAACTGGCCGGCCTAAATAGATTCTTGTCCAAATCAGGAGACAAGTCACTCCCTCTCTTCAAAACACTCAAGAAGTGTATAAAAAAGGGAGATTTTCGCTGGACTACGGAGGCAGAAGAAGCCTTTACACAGCTTAAACAACACCTGGCAACGCTCCCCACACTAGTCGCACCCCGACCAGGGGAAGAATTAATTATGTATTTATCTGCGACTCATGGAGCAGTCAGCGTGGTACTGCTGACGGATAGGAATTCAATACAAACACCTGTGTACTTTGTAAGCAAAGCTCTTAAGAAAACGGAGATTAATTACAGCGCAATGGAGAAGTTGGTCCTGGCGTTAGTGTTCGCCGCCAAACGGTTGCGCAGGTACTTTCAGGCGCACCCCATAGCAGTGATCACAGACCAACCGATCAAGCAAATCATCTCCAAACCGGACGCGTCGGGACGACTGCAGAAGTGGAGTGTGTTGCTAGGTGAACATAACATCTCCTACAGACCACGTACTGCAGTTAAAGGGCAGATACTAGCAGACTTCATTATCGAAAAACCAGATACTGAAGACTTACCTTCACAAGGCAAGGTGGAAATACAAGACCCATGGATCTTGTTCACGGACGGATCTTCATGCGTGGATGGGTCAGGAGCAGGCCTTATACTCACAAGCCCAGAAGGGATAGAATTCACTTAGGCACTGCGTTTTGAATTCACTGCGACAAACAATGAGGCAGAGTATGAAGCCCTAATTGCCAGACTACGTATTGCAGCTCGAATGGGCGTACGCAACCTAGAAGCAAATGTGGATTCTCGGCTAGTGGCCAACCATGTGTTGGGCGAGTACGTGGCTAAAGAAGAAAACATGATCCAATACCTAGACAAGACCAAATAACTAATTCAAAGTTTCGACAGGTTTACCATTAAGCAAGTCCCTAGGGGGGAATCGAAAGGCGGATGCGCTAAGCAAGATTGCATCCACAAGCTTTGCACACCTGTCAAAACAAGTATTGGTGGAAACGCTGAAGAGTAAGTCCATCTCAGAGATGGAAATATCCACAGTAATAGAGGAGGAAGGACCTACGTGGATGACACCAATAATGGAATTCATAAGCAAGGGCGTATTGCCCCAAGAACAGAGGGAAGCCCGAAGAATACGGCGCACAGCACAGAGGTTTGAACTTCGAGACGGTGTACTATATCGACGCTCCTTTCTGCAACCATGGCTCCGCTGCGTCGGCCCCCTACAAGCAAATTATGTACTAAGCGAAATCCACGCCGATTCATGCAGCATGCATTCGGGACCACGGTCCGTGGTGGCGCGCGCTTTACGGTCAAGATACTATTGGCCCACCATGCACCGTGATGCGTGGGAATTAATAAAAAAGTGCGGCGACTGTCAGGTTCATAGACTCGTTCCGCGCCAACCACAACAGGAGCTAACACCTATCACGGCGCCATGGCCATTCTACAAGTGGGGTATCGACATTGCAGGTCCCTTCCCCATTGCAGCAGGAGGATTGAAGTTTCTCATAGTAGCCATAGACTACTTCACCAAGTGGATCGAAGCAAAGGCAATTGTAACAATTACTGGCAATCAGGTCAAACGCTTTGTTTGGGAAAATATTGTATGCCGCTTCGGACTACCTGGGGAAACCATCTCGGACAATGGGAAACAATTTTGCGACAACCCCTTCAAGGACTGGTGCGAGAAGTTGAATATCACGAAGCACTTCGCGTCGGTTAAACATCCACAAACCAACGGCTTAGTAGAGCGTGCAAATCGAAGTCTGGGTGAAGGAATTAAGGCACGTCTGGACAAGCACAAAGGAAGGTGGGTAGAAGAATTATCGCATGTTCTGTGGGCGCACCGCACTTCAATCAAAACTAGCACGGGAGACACTCCCTTTTCTCTAGTCTATGGGACAGAGGCCGTCATACCAACCAAAATTGGGATGCCAACGATTCGCACTGCTGAAGTCAATGTTGCAACCAATGACGACGAGCGGCGTATCGACTTAGACCTGTTGGAAGAAAGACGCTAGCGCGCAGCTATATGTGAAGCAAGATCGAAGTCAAAAATGAAAGGATACTACGATGCTAAAGTGCGAAGTGTTTCATTCAGACCAAGCGACTTCGTGTACCGCGCCAATGATGCGAGCCACGCAGAAGACACAGGCAAACTTGGACCGAAGTGGGAAGGACCCTATGAGGTTAATGAAGCATTAGGAACAGGCGCGTACAAGCTACGAGACATGGATGGTCATGAACTACCACGCACATGGAACATTTGCAATCTTAAGCGATGTTATCTCTAGGAATGGCTACGGCCCAGCACACGAACATTCCCACACTTTAGTGAAGTGCCCAATAATTACCCGTGTATTTATATTTTGTTTTACTTAGGCAATATCTTATTTATTTTCTTTCACAAAAACTTGCAAGTCTTAATAAAACGTCGCGGTTTCTAGCTAACTCTGTGACACATTCCAATTTGTTATTTCTATATACTTTATGTCTTAACATTTCTTATCTTTCGCCTACATGGCGTGCATGCATTTAATAAACCCACGATGGTAAGAGGATGAGTAAACCTACTAAATAACTCGTTGAGTAAAAGGGTTGTAAACCCATCAACATTGGATCATGTATCCTTGTTAAACACCTTGTTCTCAAGACGTTGGAATAAGTTCGGTGCACATCCCACGACGGGTGCGCAACTATGCATACTGTGCGCGTTTAACAAATTAGGAATCAAGACACTTGACTCCTTGATATGATATTTACAGTACGCTGCATATCACACCATACACGATTATGATACGACTACTTAGAAATTATGTTTTAAGTATACCGTGATTTTCATACATGACTATGAACTTCCTATATTAATCGCGCTTATGTAACAATTTGATTTGTAGACAACAAGTACGTTTTTTATGCAAAGACGAATAACTAAGTACAAACATTACAAGCTGCAATAATACCAACACGCATTCAACAAAAGGAGAATCTTATTAAATACCATGCTGTAACACCCCCAAAATCACAATGTGACAGCGGAAGACTATTTGGGGTATTACTTAGAGGATCATAGTCACAAGTTATAGAAAACGGCTCTAAAGAGACGTTTTAATAAAAAGTAGTTACCATTTCATAAATCTCAGCGTTTAGAAACACAAAAAGGGAATACCACATGTTTTGGAGTTACACAAAAGATAGTTTAAATATTTATGAAATGATAACTTTAATTGAAAACGACACCACTTCAAGTGTCCCACGACGTCCGCTCCACGCCTTCATGAATTTCTAATTAGTACCTGAGATGAACATGCTTAAAAGTCAACAAAAGTTGAGTGATATTCATAGGTTTAAATAATAAGTTGAACACAAGTAAGAGATGATAATTGCTTCGAATACAATCACCATGGAAAACATAGATTATTATTATGCGCTAAGCTCATGACACCAAACTAACTGCATACACCTAATTACTGGCATAAGTAATAATATTGCCCTCAGAGATGGAATTGCCAATTCCATAGTTAACCAAATATAGTGCGCCCCGGTTATTTCCGATAACCGAGTCGGGGTCGTTAATTCCCATAGTACTATCCACAATATTCGCGTTCACTAGCAAGTGATTAATGGTTCATGATGTAAGGGACTTATGGCAGGCAACTTAGGCTATAATAATAATGATCAGGTAAGCATACAGTTTAAGAAAAGACTTGTGTTCTAGTTTATAGCATGCATCTCCCTCGCGGGGTTTGAAAGAAATAAGTAAAGGCGAGGCTATGAACTCACCTTAGCAAATGGTATCCGAGTAGTGTAAGGTCAAGTAGTTTGAGCACGAAGTACTGTCACGCGACCTATAATTAGCATGGCAAGTCTCAGTTTATTGTTTTTATTCATGACTTAGTGTATTTAAAACGGTTGAAGCATTCTCGAGAGTTTGTGTTTAATAACGCTTATGTGGCAACGGTTAAGTTTAAATAAGTTTCGAAATGCTTATAAGTCTTTGGCTCTTGGAAAAGTGAATAGAATAGTTTACGAAGCATTCGTATAAAAATTTGGCTCGAGTATATTTATTAAAGCGGAAACGATTACAAATCGACTTTATATTTATTTGATTTTTGCTTAGTTTTGAACAGTATATATATAAGTACAATATATATTTTATCTAAGTTGCGGGAAAATATTATATTTAGAAAAGTATAATACTTTCTAGTTTATACAAATGTGGTTGTCAAAATAGAAATATGTACCAATTTTTATTTATGTGACGAAGACTTGTAGAAAATATAAATTTATTATCTTTTAGAAGTTTTAGGATGGAAAGCGTTAAGTGTAGATCTTGGAGGGTCCAAAGTTGTAAAGATTTATATAAGTTTCAAATTTTATAAGTATTTTGAGAAAATGTGTTAAATGGTTCAAAGTAGAGGGTTGAAATCGTAAATGTTAGTATTAGTTTACAAAGTTTATAAAAGGTCTTGAGCAGTATGAGGAAAAGGGCGAAGTTTGGGGACTAGTTGTGTCAATTCCGAAAGTTACAAGTATTACCCAAAAAAAGAAAAAGGGCAACTGCCATGGGGCAGTTTCGAACCCACGACCTCCTCAGTCAGGAGACCACGCTCCCACCAACTGAGCTAGGGACTTTTTGTGTTAGGATTTGCAGTGTTATACTAGTTAATGACCTTGTCGACTGTTCCATGTTTGTTTTGCATTTCTTTCACAGTAGCATGTGTCGACTTTTTCATGCAATGCATGGCTTCTCTTTTTGTTTGGTGATTTTTAAACAAACATGTTTGAAACTTATGCATGCATATACATTGCTTTTTCTCTTGTTCGTTGGTTTTTAAACAAAGATGTCGAGTGTACCAAGGGTACAATATAAGCCTTACATTTGCGTTTATTAGTTAGTTTCCGAAATGGGTTGTCAACAAAACGGGTTTCTATCCATTCAAGCTTATTAGTTAGTCTCGAAATGGGTTGGTTTCGAAATATAGTTGGTTTGACAACGTAGCTAGTTGTAATAAGGTCGTGTATAAGTGCCGTGAGAATGCATCGATATGTTATCAAATAGTTAAGAAATCATGTCGTCCTATATACGAAAGAAAAAGAAAAGAGGAAAAGACTTACGACACCAAGAATGGTGGTGGAGAGTATGTGTAGGCGAGAATGGTAACCAAAAGAACCCGATATGTTTTCCCAAGTAAACCCGACTATCTTGCTTCTAAACCCTTATGCTCGTTACCTTAGTTTTTCCTTTGAGTGTTTGGAAGTTTTAATGAGGGTGTGGAAGGGTAAGAGTGTCGACTTGAGCTAGAATAAACCAAGGGAAAACCAAACTTCAAATTGCTATACCTTGCATACACTTAGAGGTTTTGAATGAAATTTTTGTAAGTGAAATATGAAATGAGCTAAGGCTCGTTGGTTTTTAAGAAGCAAAGAGGATGAAACTTTTGGTTAAAGACCAAGAGTCTTTGTTGAGCTTGGATACATGCAAAGTTGATTTTACTTGACTCTAGGTAGTATTAAGAGGAAACAATCAAATGGTTTTTGGTTTTAGATGGTATACGACAGTCACAAGGACAAGAGAAGGATTGAGGTGAGTTGTATGTGCATGGGAAAACATGTTTCAAAGTCAATGGTCTAGATACATGGTGGGTATTAAGTTTATTTTTCATGCATGTTTCACAAGTCAAAGTATTTGCAAGTTTTAAAGAGATATGTGAGCATCTTGTAGGGATATTCGGTTACAAGGGACAAGAAAGAAATGATCTCAAATTTTTATTATGTATTTCGTGTCCCGTTTGAGCTTAAATATGAGTCACGGTGTTCCGGTTTGAGGTTTTAGACCAAACGTGTAATAAATATATTTAGCATGTTTTTATAAAGGAAATGAAAATATAAAAATAAAATATTAATTCCAACTCGTAGAAATATTTATTTGACTTTAGCCATAATTAATTTAGTGTCGGTACGCGTGCGGCTCGTAAGACAAGAAAATTTCTTGTGAGACTGATTTCAGTTATCAGTAAATATCGGGCATGATTAAATAAGACTACTCGAAGTTGCATAAATTTTTATGCAATAAAATGAAACGTACATGCTAAAATGCTCAAATAAGTTTTGATAAACAATCTAGTTTATTTATACGAAGGTTGATGATAGTGAAATTTTACAGGTGGCTACAGTACCAACCCCTTAAGAGAATTCCGTCCGCGGAATTTTAGTTTACAGTGGTTGTCGGAGTTGAATTTGCAAAGAGATGTGGGTACTTAACACGCATGGTGTCTTTGCGCTCCCACGTGTACTCTGGTCCTCTCTTGGAGTTCCATCTAACTTTGACGATAGGGATGCGACTTTGCTTAAGTCGCTTGACTTCCCTATCCATGATTTCAATTGGTTCCTCGACAAAGTTGAGCTTGTCATCGAGTTTAATCTCTTTTAGTGAAACGACAAGAGATTCATCCGACAAACATTTCTTCAGATTTGAGACGTGAAAGGTAGGATGAACTCTACTAAGTTCTTCCGGGAGATCAAGTTTGTAAGCAACCGGGCCGATTCTTTCGAGAATCTTGAAAGGGCCAATGTATCGAGGGTGTAACTTTCCTCGTTTTCCGAATCGAACTTTTCCTTTCCAAGGTGATACTTTCAACATGACTCGATCACCAACTTGAAATTCCATGGGTTTCCTTCTAACATCAGCGTAACTCTTTTGTCGATCTCTAGCAGCTTGAAGTTGTTGACGAATTTGCACAATCTTTTCGGTTGTTTCTTGGACAAGCTCAGGTCCAGTGAGTTGGGCATCTCCAACCTCGGCCCAGCAAATAGGTGATCGACACTTTCGACCATAAAGTGCCTCGAATGGGGCTGCCTTGATGCTAGCGTGGTAACTATTGTTGTAAGAGAATTCTGCCAACGGTAAGTGTTTATCCCAACCTTTTCCAAAGTCGATCACGCAAGCTCGTAGCATGTCTTCCAAGGTTTGGATAGTCCTTTCGCTTTGGCCATCGGTTTGAGGGTGATATGCGGTACTCATATCCAAACGAGTACCTAAGGCCTTTTGGAGAGATTTCCAGAAGTGTGAAGTAAAACGACTGTCACGATCAGAAATGATGGAAATTGGTACTCCATGACGGGATACAATTTCTTTCAGGTACAGTTGAGCAAGGGTTTCCATTTCATCATTCTCCTTGATGGGCAGGAAATGAGCGGATTTGGTAAGGCGATCAATGATGACCCAAATGGTGTCGTAACCTCTAGCAGTCTTAGGTAACTTGGTTATGAAGTCCATAGTGATTCTCTCCCACTTCCAAACCGGGAGTTCAGGTTGAGTTAACAATCCGGAAGGTTTTTGACATTCGGCTTTGACTCGAGAACAGGTGAGACATTTCCCAACGTACATTGCAATTTCAGCTTTCATGTTTGGCCACCAATAAAGCTTCTTGAGATCTTGGTACATTTTGTCGGATCCCGGGTGAATGGAATATTTAGACTTGTGAGACTCATGCATAATGAGTTCCCGTATTCCTCCATAAAGTGGTATCCAACTTCTATCGCCAAAACATAAGGTTCCATCCGATCTTTGTGCAAAACCGTTCTCGTTTTCCGGCATCCCAAAGATTCTTTCGTTGGGACGGTTTTCAGGTTTGAGAGCTTCAGCTTAAGCTTCAAGGATTTTTGATGGAAGGGGTGACTTAATTGTCATTCCCAAAGATCTTACTCGAAGAGGTTTAGGTCGATCCTTTCGACTAAGAGCATCAGCCACGACATTTGCTTTTCCAGGGTGATAACGGATTTCACAGTCGTAATCACTAAGCAATTCTAGCCATCGGCGTTGTCGCATGTTCAACTCCTTTTGATCGAGAATGTGTTGGAGACTTTTATGGTCGGTAAACACCGTACACTTGGTTCCATATAGGTAATGTCTCCATATTTTGAGAGCAAAAACCACATCTCCCAATTCCAAGTCATGGGTAGTGTAGTTCTTCTCATGAGTTTTGAGTTGTCGCGAAGCATAAGCGATCACCTTGTTTCTTTGCATCAATACTGCACCTAACCCTAGGTGTGATGCATCACAGTAGACAACAAAATCTTGCACTCCATCGGGTAAGGCTAAGATAGGGGCTTCGCAAAGTTTTTGTTTCAAGAGTTGAAAGGCTAACTCCTGTTCCTCACCCCAGTCAAAATTCTTCTTTTTCTGGGTTAACTCCGTTAGAGGTTTAGCGATTTTCGAGAATCCTTCGATAAATCTTCGATAGTAACCCGCAAGACCTAAGAATTGGCGTATTTCGGTAGGAGTAGTAGGGGATGACCAATCTTTGACAGCTTCGATTTTTGAAGGATCAACATGAAGACCATTACTATCTATCACGTGACCAAGGAATTGAACTTTTTGAATCCAGAAGTCGCACTTTGAAAACTTAGCATACAGTTCTTCTTTCTTGAGTAGCTCTAAGATGGCTTTCAAGTGTTCCGCATGCTCTTCCTTGTTGCGGGAGTAAATGAGAATGTCATCAATGAACACAATCACAAACTTGTCCAAGTAAGGTTTACACACTCGGTTCATTAGGTCCATAAATACCGCCGGTGCGTTTGTCAAACCAAATGGCATCACTTGGAACTCATAGTGGCCATATCGTGTTCGGAAAGCAGTTTTTGGAATATCTCATTCTCTAACTCTCAGTTGGTGATACCCAGATCTCAGATCAATCTTGGAGTAGACGCTTGACCCTTGCAGTTGATCAAACAAATCATCAATTCTAGGCAATGGATATCGGTTCTTCACCGTTAGCTTGTTCAGCTCACGGTAATCGATACACATACGGAAAGATCCGTCCTTCTTTTTGACAAATAAGACCGGAGCTCCCCAAGGCGAAGAACTCGGTCGAATGAATCCTTTTTCGGACAATTCTTGAAGTTGGTCGGACAATTCTTGTAGTTCGGAAGGTGCCAATCTATAAGGTGCTCGTGCCACGGGTGCCGCTCCCGGCATTAACTCGATTTGAAATTCTACTTGCCGAATCGGAGGAAGACCAGGCAAGTCTTCAGGAAATATTTCGGGAAAGTCCCTAGCCACGGGGACGTCTTTTAGTTGTTTCTCATCCGCTTTCTTCTTCTCCGTTACTTGTGCTAGAAAAATGTGGCATCCTTTTTCTATGTACTTTGCAGTTTTGACGCACGAGATGATATTCAATCGGGTTTTACTACGATCACCCCGAATGATCAGAGTTTTGCCATTGAGAGGAAGGTGAACGACTTTCTCGTCACAGATGATTCTTGCACGATTCTTGGATAGCCAATCCATGCCAATGACAGCATCGAAGCTACCAAGTTGGATAGGCATAAGGTCTATATCGAACGGGTGGTTTGACAAAGATAGGTTGCAACCTCGAAGGATAGTGTTAGTTCCTACTATTTTTCCATCGGCTAGCTCTACTTCATATGTGGTATCTAGGACGGTTGGGGTGACTTTTAGTAAAGGTGCAAACTTAGAAGACACAAAGCTTTTGTCGGCTCCAGAATCAAATAACACCTTAGCTAAATGATGATTGAGTGAAAACGTACCCGTAACGACGTCCGGGTTTTCTTGTGCATCTCCATCTCCTAGCACATAAGCTCTTGCTCTAGCAGGGTTATTGTTGGTATTGTTGTTGTTGTTGTTGTTCCCGTACAGTTTTGGGCACCTACTCTTGACATGCCCAGCTTCTCCACATCCAAAGCAAGTTATCCCCATGGGTTGGAGGTTACTTCCGGTAGCAGGGCTTCGGCAATCCTTGTGGGTATGGCCCACTTTGTTACACTTCCCACACTTAATAGTACAACGTCCCACATGATGCAGGTTGCATCGAGTGCACAAAGGGTGTGGTCCAGCATAGCCTCTTCCATTGGCGGGTGTAGCCACGTAAGCCCTCACAACTTCTTGTCTACGGTTTTGTTGATTGTGGTGGTTGTTTCGGTTTTGGTGATATGGGTTGGGGTTGTTGTTGCGGTGTTGATTGTGATTGTTGCGGCCTTGGTTGTTGTTGTTGCGGTTATTGTTGTGAATGAAAGAGTTGTGGTTGAAGTTGTTTGAAGTGTTGCCTCGACGGTCATCAAACTTCCTTTTGTTGTCGTTATTGCCTTGCACGGATCCATGCTTCAGGACTTGATCCATGAGTTGGTAGGAAATCGTGATCACTTCTTCCACGGTTTTGGGTTTTGATGCAGTAACATTGCCCTCAATGCTTCGGGGTAATCCCCCGATGAGATTTTCCAGCAACTTAACTTCATCAGTAATCATGGAAGGGCATAGAGCTTTCAATTCTTGGAAACGCTTGAAGTAGGTTTTGAGATCATTGCCTTTAGTAGTCAGATGATAGAATTCATCTTCAAGTTTCTTGATCTCGGTCCTTGGACAGTATTGCTTCATCAACAATTGCTTTAGTTCAGTCCAAGTGGTTTTGTAGGCTTCTTCCATGCCAATAGGTTGGGCATGAGCCTTCCACCAAGACAATGCATCTTCCAGCAGAGTACCAATAGCAAATTTCACCTTGCAATCTTCTGAGCAATCACTTAAAAGAAATACAGTTTCAGATCTTTCGATCCAATGAATAAGGCCAACTGCGCCTTCAGTTCCTTTGAAGAAGGTGGGTTTGCAATTCATGAACTCTTTGTATCCACATTTGCGATTTGCCACAGCTTCATTCTGGTTGGCTTGATTTGGAGCTTCATTTGCTCGAGCTGCCCCAGCAGGTCTTGCAGCAAAAGCAGCACCGATTTCATTAGTAACCAGCCTCCGAATTGCTTCAGGGGTCATCTCGGGAGTTCCAGTAGAGGTAGGGGTAGTTCTTGTTCTTGCCATTTTTCTAAAGACATACACTCAAATTTTAGAATCATTCAACATAATTGTGAATTATTATAAAAAAAAAATTTCATAATAGTCAAGGTCATCACATTATATCAATAGAGTATAATCATCATAAGAAGAATCGTAACATGTCAGAACCACACAAGAGAATACATATATAAATGATCACTTCGATTCATACACTGATAAATAAGAAAGATCATCATACATGAGAACATCAAGAAATAACAACCATAGTGCCATATGTCTATCATCCATACATAGTGATACAAAACCATACAATGTCGCATAAATAGCTTGTTCGATAGTTTACAAAACATGCGAATACAAGGCCTTTATTAGTGCCACATGCGGCAGGCTAAGGTACCAGAAAACTAAATAGATGAATCACCACTCTAGAGGCTGTCAGGTGTGCTCCTCAATCGGCGTCGTAGGTCATGAACTAGCTCTGCCAGCTCATCCACCTCTCTATCTCGTGCCTCCAATCTCTGCTCCAAAGCAGTAGCACGAGTCTCCATGATAGTCATCCTCTCTGACTGTCGTCGCACAACCCCCTCCAACATCTCGGCTCTGTCCAGTAGTCCTAATCTATCTGACTCCATCCTCCTCTCTAACACTGTAACTGCTCCACTAGCTCTCTCACTCTGGGAACCAATCCTCTCAAGCTCTCTCTCCATCGTACTCCTCCCTTTAAGGAGCTCTCCAACCTCATTTTCAATGTTCTCGACACGTACCAACGGAACCTCATCAACGAATGCCACAACATCCTCGAGCTGATCCTCAAATCGTAGAACTCGGGCAGCTATCAATGGAATAGTATGATGAAGGGGTTCTCCCGTAACCGGAAGAGTCTCAGCAGCAGCAAACCGATGCTCCCCAAGCTCCACAGCACTAGGTGCACCCTCCTCCGACCTCCATCGACTAATGAGCGGCATCATGTATGACCAACGTCTAGCATCGACCCTCCTACGGGCTCTCGGCTCAGAAGTACCAAACATAGCCTGGTAATATGGGTCTGAATGTGTGGGTGAGAGACGGGCTCTCTTCCCAAGAGATGTCACTGGCTCAGTGTGCGTCACCAAGGGTGATGGTGCACGGGATGAGGATGAAACTGGCACAGTGGTGGTCTGGTAAATGAATGTGGTAGGTGGTGGTAGTGGTGAGACAGGTACGAGTGGTGGTGCAGGTGTAGCTGATGGTGGAAAAGCAGAGGATGATGGTATGTCAGATGGTGGAATAAAAGTGATGGGTGCCTTTACTCGTTTCCGAGCGGTATGTATGAAGGTAGCACCCTTCTTTCGGTAGCGGAATGGCTGGCCAAACGGCGCGGGCTCGTAGGGTTTGAGAACCCTAGCTCGCCTTCGCCTTCGGCGAATAGGCAATGGTGATGGGCAAGAGACAGAAGATATGGAATCAGTGGATGAGTGTGTCTGGGACATAACATCAGAGGGTGATAGCCACTGTTGTGACTCCAAATATTTGTCATAAGTGAGGGGACCAAAGACAGGCAAACGCTCAGGTATGGTCAAAGCAAGTGGGGTGGCAGCGACTTCACCCTCCTCGAAGGGCTCAGTCTCAGCGGACATAGGTGCAACGAGAGCCGGAGTAGAGTCAGAAGACATAGCATCCTCCATCTCGGTGTCGGATGTCAGGTCGATAGGGTGAGTAGCGGACGACATAGTACTGTAACAACCCAAAAGAAAATATGTACTCATAAGTAAATAAAGTCATGCAGTAAATAAGATTTAGTTAGTCGCGCATAATCTGCCACGCAAATCTAAATGCCTAACCAAATGAAAGCTATCATCATAAGTTTTTATCATGCAAAGTTTTGCTAGTCATGTAGTATCTACTAAGTGAATCTCCTACATGTTATCGGTACGAAGTAGGCGCGGAGGACATGAAGTGGTGGTGTAAAACGGTCCATTTGAAAACGTGGTTATAGTCCAATTTGTTTTTGAAAATACAAGTTGGTTCTCTATAACCGAGGCTCTGATGCCAATCTGTAACACCCCCAAAATCACAATGTGACAGCGGAAGACTATTTGGGGTATTACTTAGAGGATCATAGTCACAAGTTATAGAAAACGGCTCTAAAGAGACGTTTTAATAAAAAGTAGTTACCATTTCATTAATCTCAGCGTTTAGAAACACAAAAAGGGAATACCACATGTTTTGGAGTTACACAAAAGATAGTTTAAATATTTATGAAATGATAACTTTAATTGAAAACGACACCACTTCAAGTGTCCCACGACGTCCGCTCCACGCCTTCATGAATTTCTAATTAGTACATGAGATGAACATGCTTAAAAGTCAACAAAAGTTGAGTGATATTCATAGGTTTAAATAATAAGTTGAACACAAGTAAGAGATGATAATTGCTTCGAATACAATCACCATGGAAAACATAGATTATTATTATGCGCTAAGCTCATGACACCAAACTAACTGCATACACCTAATTACTGGCATAAGTAATAATATTGCCCTCAGAGATGGAATTGCCAATTCCATAGTTAACCAAATATAGTGCGCCCCGGTTATTTCCGATAACCGAGTCGGGGTCGTTAATTCCCATAGTACTATCCACAATATTCGCGTTCACTAGCAAGTGATTAATGGTTCATGATGTAAGGGACTTATGGCAGGCAACTTAGGCTATAATAATAATGATCAGGTAAGCATACAGTTTAAGAAAAGACTTGTGTTCTAGTTTATAGCATGCATCTCCCTCGCGGGGTTTGAAAGAAATAAGTAAAGGCGAGGCTATGAACTCACCTTAGCAAATGGTATCCGAGTAGTGTAAGGTCAAGTAGTTTGAGCACGAAGTACCGTCACGCGACCTATAATTAGCATGGCAAGTCTCAGTTTATTGTTTTTATTCATGACTTAGTGTATTTAAAACGGTTGAAGCATTCTCGAGAGTTTGTGTTTAATAACGCTTATGTGGCAACGGTTAAGTTTAAATAAGTTTCGAAATGCTTATAAGTCTTTGGCTCTTGGAAAAGTGAATAGAATAGTTTACGAAGCATTCGTATAAAAATTTGGCTCGAGTATATTTATTAAAGCGGAAACGATTACAAATCGACTTTATATTTATTTGATTTTTGCTTAGTTTTGAACAGTATATATATAAGTACAATATATATTTTATCTAAGTTGCGGGAAAATATTATATTTAGAAAAGTATAATACTTTCTAGTTTATACAAATGTGGTTGTCAAAATAGAAATATGTACCAATTTTTATTTATGTGACGAAGACTTGTAGAAAATATAAATTTATTATCTTTTAGAAGTTTTAGGATGGAAAGCGTTAAGTGTAGATCTTGGAGGGTCCAAAGTTGTAAAGATTTATATAAGTTTCAAATTTTATAAGTATTTTGAGAAAATGTGTTAAATGGTTCAAAGTAGAGGGTTGAAATCGTAAATGTTAGTATTAGTTTACAAAGTTTATAAAAGGTCTTGAGCAGTATGAGGAAAAGGGCGAAGTTTGGGGACTAGTTGTGTCAATTCCGAAAGTTACAAGTATTACCCAAAAAAAGAAAAAGGGCAACTGCCATGGGGCAGTTTCGAACCCACGACCTCCTCAGTCAGGAGACAACGCTCCCACCAACTGAGCTAGGGACTTTTTGTGTTAGGATTTGCAGTGTTATACTAGTTAATGACCTTGTCGACTGTTCCATGTTTGTTTTGCATTTCTTTCACAGTAGCATGTGTCGACTTTTTCATGCAATGCATGGCTTCTCTTTTTGTTTGGTGATTTTTAAACAAACATGTTTGAAACTTATGCATGCATATACATTGCTTTTTCTCTTGTTCGTTGGTTTTTAAACAAAGATGTCGAGTGTACCAAGGGTACAATATAAGCCTTACATTTGCGTTTATTAGTTAGTTTCCGAAATGGGTTGTCAACAAAACGGGTTTCTATCCATTCAAGCTTATTAGTTAGTCTCGAAATGGGTTGGTTTCGAAATATAGTTGGTTTGACAACGTAGCTAGTTGTAATAAGGTCGTGTATAAGTGCCGTGAGAATGCATCGATATGTTATCAAATAGTTAAGAAATCATGTCGTCCTATATACGAAAGAAAAAGAAAAGAGGAAAAGACTTACGACACCAAGAATGGTGGTGGAGAGTATGTGTAGGCGAGAATGGTAACCAAAAGAACCCGATATGTTTTCCCAAGTAAACCCGACTATCTTGCTTCTAAACCCTTATGCTCGTTACCTTAGTTTTTCCTTTGAGTGTTTGGAAGTTTTAATGAGGGTGTGGAAGGGTAAGAGTGTCGACTTGAGCTAGAATAAACCAAGGGAAAACCAAACTTCAAATTGCTATACCTTGCATACACTTAGAGGTTTTGAATGAAATTTTTGTAAGTGAAATATGAAATGAGCTAAGGCTCGTTGGTTTTTAAGAAGCAAAGAGGATGAAACTTTTGGTTAAAGACCAAGAGTCTTTGTTGAGCTTGGATACATGCAAAGTTGATTTTACTTGACTCTAGGTAGTATTAAGAGGAAACAATCAAATGGTTTTTGGTTTTAGATGGTATACGACAGTCACAAGGACAAGAGAAGGATTGAGGTGAGTTGTATGTGCATGGGAAAACATGTTTCAAAGTCAATGGTCTAGATACATGGTGGGTATTAAGTTTATTTTTCATGCATGTTTCACAAGTCAAAGTATTTGCAAGTTTTAAAGAGATATGTGAGCATCTTGTAGGGATATTCGGTTACAAGGGACAAGAAAGAAATGATCTCAAATTTTTATTATGTATTTCGTGTCCCGTTTGAGCTTAAATGTGAGTCACGGTGTTCCGGTTTGAGGTTTTAGACCAAACGTGTAATAAATATATTTAGCATGTTTTTATAAAGGAAATGAAAATATAAAAATAAAATATTAATTCCAACTCGTAGAAATATTTATTTGACTTTAGTCATAATTAATTTAGTGTCGGTACGCGTGCGGCTCGTAAGACAAGAAAATTTCTTGTGAGACTGATTTCAGTTATCAGTAAATATCGGGCATGATTAAATAAGACTACTCGAAGTTGCATAAATTTTTATGCAATAAAATGAAACGTACATGCTAAAATGCTCAAATAAGTTTTGATAAACAATCTAGTTTATTTATACGAAGGTTGATGATAGTGAAATTTTACAGGTGGCTACACATGCGTTCTTACAAAAATAATATTTACAAATACAAGTTACCATCTACATACTCCTACAACGTCTAAGAGATGAATTCCCCACACAGCTTGCAGCATCCCCAATCTCGTTCAGCTTCTTCAACCGGTATCCTGTCAGATATGGGGAGATGAGCTACGCCGATACCGCACAAAATGGCCTTACCTTTAATCCCTTCCTTTTTGGCAAGTCTTGTAGCATGCGCTTTCACACCTGCTTTAAGGGCACTTCCTTCTCCAGGACGAAGGGATTCAAAATATCCTTGGGGCGAGCAAACACAGGTACTCGAAGTTGGGATTCATCGGGTTTCAAAAAGTAGTCACGCTGCGCTTCCGCATTTTCAGCGCGGTGCCGAGCTAAGGTCAGCCCCTCCATAATGACCCCTATCGGATAATCCTGGTCGCGCTCTAACTCAGCAATCAGAGGAAGCTCCAATGACTTCATCTTCTCCATAGCAGCCACCAGATCATCGTATGAATGCGCATTATAACCAGGCACCTTATCAGCAGGCACCTTCAACAAATCAGCCTCTTGAAGCTCCTCAACAGCCTCTGCCTTACCTCGCGCCAGCGCGCACTGAACAACTCCCCCAAAAGCGTCCACTACTTCCTGCGACTCCAAGGAGCTGAGGGCAGCAAGTCGCAGACCATGGCTGATGAGCCACCTGCGCTCAGCGATAGTAGACAGGAGTTGGGGATATAACTCCTCATCATACTCCAGGCTGAGCTTGCGCAACTTCATCTCCTGCGCTTCCAATGAACTGCTCACAGTGGCACCAAAATTTTCCAACTGCGAGACCAACTCTTCCTTGCCCTTCTCAAGATACTTCAGTGCCCAGAGACACGAAGCCTTATACCCCGATGACGCAGCACGCTCCTGACTTATTTGACTCATCAGCGCCATCTTTTCTTCAGCAAGCTTTTGGGCGTACGAACTCAGGCCCTCTGCTTCAACCTTGGCACTAGCCAATTGCGCCTCCAGCGACGCAATTTTTTGATCCTTTTGGGCACTTTTGGGCACCCTGGCTGCCTTCTCCAGAGTGCTTGGCCTTTAGCTTCTCCACCAGCGAAGCTTGATGCACGACTGGCCTGTACCAACTCTTCCACAATCTGATCCATTGGTGCATCCCCAACCACCAATGGCTCAGCACTTCGGCTGTTTGGCTTGGAAAACTCAGAGTGTACAGGACTAGCCCTGGGGGGCGACTCCGCAGAATGTTCAAACCTGCACACAAGAAAAGGAATTAGTAATTGTTTCTCCCATAAACAGGGGATGCGAAAAACACTTGGATGATATTACTTACTGTGGAGCAGCGGTATCAGCCGAAGGGGGAGGCGATGCAACGTCACTCGAGGACGATTCCACCACATGGATGACGGGGCGCTTCTTTCTTGATGAGCTCGCGCCTTCACCTCCAAGCGATCTCTTGCGCTTCAACCCCGGGTCCTCCTCTTCTTCCATGTGCTCCGCCACTACTACTTGTGATGGCTGCACTAATGGGGTAAGCGCCTCAGGGTTCGGCATGCTTTGCAGTGGGGTCGCTTCTAGTGCGACAGATGAGCTAGCTCCCGCTTCTCCCAGCTCTATTTCTAGGGTACGCCCTGCTGTAGCATCAAGAATGGGCTCTTCCCCCTCTCTCAGAGGGCGCGTCCCTACATTCACTTGGCGCGGCCTCGCCAGTTGCACGACTCTGAATAAGTCCATTTCTGCGCAACAAAAAACGAACAACAAAACAGATTACGACAAGTACAAAGAAGAAAGGAAAAAGCTCACAGTAATATAGCACAACGGAATGAAAAAGGACGAGCACCCACCCTGGCCATCCGCGCCTAAAAAGATTGGAACCTCATCAGGTCTACCAAAATAATTGCGGCTAATGCCCATGTGCACCAAAAATTCCTCGGGGTAGGAACTAATGGGGATGCGATTGGTGTTTATTGTATCTGCATCCTCCGCACTGTACGATCCAGGGAGGGGGCGCTCATCCTTTGGCAGTGAACCCTGGGTGAAGAAGTCAAAGCGCGAAGGGAAGCACGCTTCATCGACCCAGAAAAATGTTTCCCTCCAATTCCTAAGCGCGTCTAATTTTTCAGTATAACACTGAAGTCGCCCAGCGCGCTTAGCAAATGATACCCACCTGTTTGACCACGTTGTATGGTAAAACACGCGGAACAGGTGGATAGTCGGGTTAATTGCCAGTAAGCGGCAATTAACCTCGAAGTTGGTGATTTTAGCTGCACCTATGCAGTGCAGCTGGGATATATGCAGACGGTAGTAGTTTAACACGTCGCTTAAGAATAAAGATATCGGCACACGTTGATTCGTGAGCTCGAAAAAACGCGTATATACCCCTATTTTCCCTTCGGGAAAATCCGCAATTGACGCCTTCACACCCGGAACTTCCGGATGCACCGCGAGAGGAATATAATAATCAGAAGCGAACTATAGAAGTTCGTCCTCAGTTATGTCAGACGTGAAATCAGATAAACCACGAACCATGGTAATGTTTTTTATGGCGAACGCGCGATTACCTTTGGAATGATAAGAGTGTTCTGGGTTGCAAGTTGAAGGTTTGTTAACAATGGCGGATTTTTTTTTTTTTTTTTTTTTTTTTTTTTTTTACTGTGATAATCACAGTAAAAGGAAGGTGGATGGTTATATAGTTTTCATTATCCACACGATGCACGACACGTGGATCCCACTAACTCTGAATAAGTGGCTAGGATATGTTGAGGTAACAAGGGGGCAGTTACTTTCCCCCGAATTACGAGGCTATGTTTGAAATTATTTGGACTAGATTCACCGTATATTCTTCAAGGCGGGAAACTTCTCCGCTACGCTATGAGGAATTTCAATCCTACAGTTCTTAGTCTAGCATCCGCAGTTAGTCACCGCGCATACTAGACTGGGGGGACATGATGACGTATAGTCCGTATTCGGGTCGCGAACCCGACCAATGAACACCATTCACAAGCCCATTTCGAATGGGCTAATCCAATGATGGTTTGGGCTCACAAAAGCCCAAGTCCGGAGTTATTTATGGAATAAGATATCGGATACCTCCTAACTTTGGAGATAATCGTTTACCAACCGACTTAGGTGGGATACGCCGAAGGTTGGGGAACACGAAACCAACAAGGATTTCGTGTGTATATAAAGGGGATCCCATCCCTCATTAAAGGTACGATCTAAAACCCTAACTCTCCTATTAACCCTAAAACCGATTACTTACTCTCACGCCGGAGGATAATCGTGGGAGACAATCCCACGATAAGCCTAACGGTGTTTTCTGTTTACTTAGTGCGCAGGTCTCAAGCAGCAATATTCAATTGATACGAGAACCGGAGCCCAAACAAGGAACGCCCAAATTTTGTATCAACACAAACCTAATTTCACTATCAAGAGGCTTGTTTATGAAATCCTCTTCTACAATCTCACGGAGACATTCTAGACTATCCTTAAGGTGAGAAAAATAGTTATGAAATACAAGTTCGTTATTTCTAAGATAAGGAGGAATGTATTTAACAGTCACAATATATTTAGAGTCTGCAGATGACTTTGATGCAACATTCTCATTAAAGACAAGTGGCATTTTCCCTTTTACCTGACTCTTCAGATTCTCAATTTCCTTTTGTAAAGACGTTATTTTTTCGTTGTTCTTGTCACGAGTGACTTTCATTGAATTATATAACTCTTTAAAGTGTCGTTTAACTTTTTCATTTTCTTCTAGAAAACTCTCATTTTCCTTTTGTAAAACATTAACCAAGTTTTGAAGATGAAAAGTTTGAGAACACTGAGAATCTAAAGGATGAGGCATTTGGGAGCCACTCACATTGTTCTTTTCACCCTTTAATTATGAAATTTGGGCTTTCAACTTTCTGATCGTGTTACAATGAGCTTGAATCTGTTCGTCACGTTTGTTTATTTCAAAAAGTGCATCAAACTCTGGAACATTTGAGGATGTCTTGATGTTTGAGGTTTTGACATTTTCTTTGAGATGTTGATATTTTAGTTGCAAATCAAAATGTTCAACTTCTAGCTTAGAAAAATGTTTTACCAAATTATCGTGATCATCCTGATCAATTTTCTCATTTAATTCTGAGTTTTTGTTTTCAAGCTCAATGACACGATCATGGGAAACTTTCAAGGCAACAATTAATTCATGAAATTGAGAAGCAGTAATAGAATGCTTAGTAACAGTATAAAACACATCTTGAGCCACACAACTTAATACTAAGTTCTCATTTAAGATATGCAGATTCTTCCTTTCAATTTCATTGTATTTGAGTTCCCGTTCATAATCATTTACCTCAACTATCATAGCATCAAATTCCTTTTCCATTTCTTTGATATCTGAGTTAATCCCTTTTTGAAGACTCTCAAATTAACCTTTTAATTGTTTAAAGAAAGGCATGACCTCAGTTAAATAACATTCTTTAGATTGCTCAAAACCCCTTTCCCCTTCAGTTATCCCTGTAGGTGTGATTCTCTTCTTACATGTCTTCTCAAAATCAACGAATAGTTGATACACAACATACAGACTGATTAGGGTCTTACTATTAGTGGAAATAGTTCTAGGAACTAAATACATTGGTGTATTCGGAGGATACACAGTAGCTGCAGGCACTTTCCTAAGGGGAGTGTTTGTTTCAACAAGTACTTTAGCTTTTTGCTTATCCATATCTTTCTTCCAAAAAATCTGTTCTGGGGTTAATTGAGTTTGAGGCTTAAACATGTTCAGGGAGATCCAATTTTCTTTAGTGTAATCATGAGGTTTGATCGTTATGTTTTTCCTTTTACACTCAGGATCTTTTAGCTTCTTATCTATTTTCTCCCTAGAGGCTTCTTCTAATTCCATAATCTTCCTCAGTACACTCAGCGCAACTAGGTTTCTGCCTAGGCTTAAGGATTTCAATGCCATCATAGATTACCTTCTGAGCCTCTCTAGCTATTTTACCATACTTAGGATTGGGTTTCTCAACGAGGGGAATACTGTGCTTATCGCTTAAGACTCTATGCTTAGTGATCATGTGAGCAGTCTGAATGGTATTCCCTTGTATGTACAACTTATTTTCAAGCTTGTTTTTCAAAGTTTTTAGATTGGAAAAATCATTCAAAAGTTTTGATTCCTTAGCATTAAATTCTTGTTTAAGCACTTTAACATTATCTTGAAGTTCTTGCTTTTGCTTAACAGTTTTAGAAAGCTTTTCTTGTAAGGAATTTAACTCTTGTTTTAACACTTCTTCTCTAAAATTACTTTTTCTAATGATTGTACGCATTTGGTCATCCATTTCCTGCTCACGGGTAATTAACTTAAACTTAGTACGTTGTTCATAAATAGCAACTTGTTCTTTATAGGCATTCAGTTCAGAGATAACAGAATCATCAGGGGCACATGCAGTGTATTCATAAAAAAACATAGTCATCATTGACTGCAGAAGATGCATCACTTGGTACAATCTCACTTTCACTTTGTGTCACATATTAATCATATGGGATAATATTGCTATTACCCTCATTATCAATATCTGATTCATAAGTTTCAAGAGATTGTACTTTGTTATGTATCTTTTGCTCATCAATGATTCGTTTGTAGCAAAGGGCAGTTTTAAAATTTTGTTTTCTCGATTAAGATTAACAATCACTTGAGGACAAATGATAATCAACCTTCCGGAGTCGTATTCCACGGCGAGATATGAATTGAGATTTACGTTATCGTCTTTTGTTTGATGCTTGATTATCGAATATTTGGTTTTGGATTTTATAAACGATTTAAAAACTAATTGAGAATATTTTAACTAATTAAAATTAGGCTAACAACTAATGACTAAATAAAACTAAGCTAAGAAAATGATAGAGAAAACTATGCTTGTCAAGTGAGGTGAAAAGGTAATTGAGTGTGAATAATCTATTAAGTCCTTTTTAATTAATACCCGTCGAAATTATATTATTTTCTCACAACGCTGGCTTATATTGAAAACAATCATTTTTCTCTTGGTAATAATCAATAGATTTAAATAAACAATTATTCTCACGGCTTTTGCCCGTTAAAACAATCAACTAATTATATCTCAAAATAATTCAGAAACTATTAATCAATAATCTTCTATACCCGTTTAAAAAACTATTTTCTCACAACGTTGGTTTATTTTGAAAACAATTATTTATCTAGGTAAAATTACTAGATTTAATTAATTACCTTAACAGCTTTTGCCCGTCAAAACAATCAAATTCAATCCAAGTAACCGAAGATTATTAATCAACAATTTCTAAGTTTTCACACTTTATTCACATATCACCATCACTTAACAAGCATATAAAAATCTACTCAATAAACGTAACTACTAAGGCAACAATAATAACCTCAACAATAATAAGCATTTTTAATGACTAAAAATAGAAGCTAAAGAGAAAGTAAAGAAAACATAATCCGATCTAATGAGATGAGAATAATAAACCATCCAATTTTATAAACTTGACAAATTTTAAAGTTTACTTCTTTTTAAGCATTAATAAAACCAAATAATCAATAAAGTTTTTGACTTTATTAACTAATTAGCTTATTAAGACTAAAAAGCTATAAACTTTATAAATAAGCTAGCTTATAAAACTCTTAAGCTCCTCGACTTAAGGTTGAAATGATGAGAAACTAAGAAAAGAGCACAACTTTAACAAGAGTTAGGACAAATAATCTATAATATAGATCAAATAAGCTATGGAAAAGCTTATTGATTTAGAAAGTACTAAACTTTAATGGAAATAAGCTAAGAAAAAGCTTAAAGATTAAAACTTTTTAACTAAAATTGCTAGATCTAGAGTAATAAGCTAATGAAAAACTTTTTATAAAAGAAAAACTAAAAAAAATCAAATCTTTTTGGGTTTTTATAAAGAAATTGGTAAAATAAAAAGTGGATCTAAGTTTATAAAAGCTTTTAAAAGAAAGTAGTAAAAGAGAGCTTATGAAATAAGCTAGATCTCAATAAGCCACAAAAAGCTAATAAGCTTTCATGACTTATTAGATAAGATAAGAAAAAGAAAAAGAAAAAAAAAATGAAGAAGAAAAATAAGCTAAAGATAAATAAGCCATAAGATAACTTCAAATAAGCTCAATGAAATAAGCTAATACTACTCCTAATTATAAATCTACTCCTACTCTTAAAATAAATAAAACTAATGTGTGAATGATTATCAGATTAAGTGCAATTTATAGCCAATGATGGCTCCTTCTCGATCCTTCCCCCCAAGGCTCTATCCTCGGATGCCCACTAATAGAAGGCCACGTGTTTGCTGAAGAGTGGTTGGAGCCAAAGTTGGTGGCTGCGAGTGGGACAAGCACAAGAAGACCATGCGCCTACTTGATTTAATTCTTGAGCGTGTAGGAGGACAAGCATGAGAAGAACAAAACTATCAATTTGCATTTTCAAAGTTTGTTGGGCTGCTTGGGCTGGATCTGGACAGCTTCTCGTTGGGCCTGCGTTTGGGCTGCGACGCTGCTGGCTTTGGGCCTCGTCTGGGCTGCAGACTTGGATATTGAGCTTGTAATATATAGCAAAAATCAAATGCCACTAGGAGTTGAACCCTTGATTTTTTGCATAGCAAACATGCAACCAACCACTAGACCAAGAGCCTTTTCATGTTAAGTCTTTGCATTTAATTCTTTTTATCCCACTTTCACTTGATCCGAGTTTTTAGATATCATCTCCAAAATAATCTTCGTTCGAGCTCCGTTTGCTCTTTCAAATTTTCTTCTCTTTATCGATGCTCCAAACAAAATAACCATTTGACTCGATACTTCGTGATCTTTCCAATGATGTGCTCGGATAATTTTTGCGAATTCGTTTGAACCTCGAAAAACGCGAAACACCGTCGAAATTCATCCGAAAATTACCGTTTTTGCTTTGTTTTCAAACCCTTGTACCTGCAAGACATAATAACACATATCCAACATATTTGCACTATAATTTGACATATTTAATGGTTATTAGTCCGATTTGGCATATTTTTAGATATAAAATGATGTGTATTTTAGCACACATCAATCAACTTCATCGTATAGTTTTAATACCTCTGAAATGATTGAATCTTTGGATGGACCGGCCTGTTGTGGTGACGAGACCTTTGGAGAGACCATTGGTGAAATGCTAGCCATGAAGATTGTTTGGGCAGTGGGTTCATCATCGACATCAGATTCAAATGCATCACAGTCAGCTACTTGAAATGCATTTTGATGATTGTGACCTATTTCCTGAATTGGCTGCTCATCAACATCAGCATCATAGGTTTTGGCATTTCCCTCAGCAAGAAACAACAACTCTTCTTCATCCAAAACCGCTCCGCTATCCTGAGCTTGCACCAGCAGCATCTTGTCCCTGAAGTACTCTGCATTTTGAGGGCGTTTTGGAGATGTGCAGTTCCTTGCAATGTGTCCATCACCACCACAGTTATAGCACTTGATTGGCTTTACTTGTCCTTGATTGGCATTCCTTCCACGATTCTGATTAGCCACATACCCTCCACCTACTCCAGTATTACCATAACCTGCTCCAATCATCCCTTGTTCATACCGTCTTCCTTGCACATTCTGCACCACTACCTTACCATCTCTGACAGTAGCTTGATTGTGTGGATTGGATGTTGTTCTGAGGTTATTGTTGGTGTGTGGAGTGGAATTCATATTTTGACTAACCATGAGAGACAATTGATTGATGAAGTTTTCTGTAACACCCCCAAAATCATCATGTGACAGCGGAAGACTATTTGGGGTATTACTTAGAGGATCACAGTCATAAGTCATAGAAAACGACTCTAAAGAGACGTTTTTAATAAAAGATTGTTACCATTTCATAAAACTCAATGTTTTGGAACACAAGAGAAAATACCACAAGTTTTGAAGTTACATAAAAGGTAGTTCAAATGTTTACGAAATGATAACTTTATTTAAAAACAACACCACTCCCAGCGTCCCATGACGTCCACTCTGTGCCTTCATGATATCCTAATTAGTACCTGAGATGAACATGCTTAAAAGGTCAACAAAAAGTTGAGTGATATTCATAGGTTTAATAAATAGTTGAACACAAGTAAGAGATGATAATTGCTTCGAATACAATTACCATGGAAAACATAGATTATTATTATGCACTAAGCTCATGACACCAAACTAACTGCATACACCTAATTACTGGTGTAAGTAATAATATTGCCCTCAGATGGAATTGCCAATTCCATAGTTAACCAAATATAGTGCGCCCCGGTTATTTCCGATAACCGAGTCGGGGTCGTTAATTCCCATAGTACTATCCACAATATTCGCGTTCACTCGCAAGTGATTAATGGTTCATGATGTAAGGGACTTATGGCAGACAACTTAGGCTATAATAATAATGATCAGGCAAGCATACATTTCAAGAAAAGACTTGTGTTCTAGTTTATAACATGCATCTCCCTCGCGGGTTTGAAAAGAAATAAGTAAAGGCGAGGCTATGAACTCACCTTAGCAAAGTAGTATCCGAGTAGTGAAAGAGTCAAGTAAATGATGCACCAAGTACCGTCACGCGACTTATAATTAATGTAACAATGCTTTAATTACTATCTTTATATTTTGACTCGATAATATTTATATACACCATAAGTTTAAGTTATTTATGTTGTGGTCGCTTATTATTGAACATTGACTAGCTTTGGCTCATGGAAGTGCTTAGGTATACACAAAAGTATTAAAACGGTTGAGTCTTGGGTTCATCGTAACCGGAAGATGATGTACGGAAAATATCGCAAACAAATAGTAAACGTATTTAAATTATAAAGACGTCGCTTAAAAATATATATATATATATATATATATATATATATATATATATATATATATATATATATATATATATATAAGGAAAGTAATAGTTTTATTATAATGGTAAAAATAAAATAAATTCCGTTTTATTTGTTATAATGGTCTTTTAGAAAAATGGGTATGACTCGTTTATATGTCTAAAATATATTTGGAGACGAAGTGTGGGAAATTATTATTGTTTTAAAATAAATCCCATTTAGTATGAATTAAGAGTTAATTGTATTTCGTTATTCGTTTATATCATATGTTTATAAAATGAGGTATCGTGAAATAATATTGAAAGTAATTATGTCAAACCGCGTAGGCGAGCGAGTTGTGAACGAGGCGTGGGAAGGATCGAAAAGACAAGTAATCGTAGTACGTTTAGAATGACGATTTTTGTTATACTTAGCGTTATGAAATTTATTTGTTTGTCTCCACTTTGTAGACTCTTATGTTTAAAAAAAAATGAAATTGTATACATATCTGTTTTCGTGAAATCAGTACATGGACGCATATTAAGTGGCTTCAGCCCAACAGGCCCTCGACATGGACTAGGCCCAAGAAAAGGAAATCAAACCAGGTTGTGGGTTTCGTGGTCCAGGCTCCAGCCAAAACCAAACGTAACTCATAAGTGGAAAGGGGTCAAGCAGAACATGTTCTTTGTGATATCTTGTTACAAGAAGTGGAGACTTATTACTAAATGTATGTAAACATTGTGTGGTAGGATAGCACCAGGTTCGGTTCGAAGTGAGTTTACCAGCCTTGGATGATTGTTCCTAGTTCACAAGGTGCATTACGACTTGGTAATTCACTCGACAAGAGAATCAAGCCGGAAGGGCTGTAGATGGTTAATGGTATCGAGGGAAAAGTGGGGCGGAAATAGGCTCAAAAGTAAGTGGCTAACTCGTGCATTCTATGCTGATACGAGGCCACACTAGCAGCAGGTTCAAGGTTTTGATGGATGTTTTTATAGTTCTATAATGACGACACAACCAGGGGAAAGATTTAGTACTTATCTACTCGTGTCGAGTTTAACAAAGAAATGAGACGTAGAACTTGGTACATGAGACTAACATCAAAACGGAAAGGAAGACACAACTCTTTACATTTTATTTTGTAAGGGTAACAACAAGTAGTTTTCGAGGGGCGCTTTTGTGGTGACAAAGACCATGGAAATCAACTACCATTCCGACAACAAAACTCAAACATGACACACACGCTCGTCAAAGATCTTTAACCCATTTAATTCAAAACCAATTCATCCTTCTACTCAAAGTTTAACTTAAACATACCATGTTTACTTAGCTTTTGATATCACATAAATTAAGGCCAAAAAGGAACTAAGAAAAGTTTGCCTGCTGTGGGTTTCGACCTCGACACAAACCAAGACAACAAAACCAAAAGTTCACCTCTGTGATTTCAACCACAGTGGGTTTTGACCCGCGACAAAAACCAACATAACCCAACTTGAAATCAATAAGGTTATTACTCAAAACAGTTTTGAAAGAAAACTTGACCAAAGATATGGAAACATCAAATACTCCTACTGTGGTTCGACTTAGACCACAACCAAACGCAAGACAAGATTTACCAAGTTAAGCTAGTGGATAAAATAAGAACAAGATTTAAGCACTTTCACTCATGAGCCAATCCTAGGGTTTAATTTATGAATTTATTTATTGTGCCACACATTACAAATCAACAACAACATCAGTTAACATTTCGCAAAATCAAATTAAAACATCAATCTCATTAACATTTTGACATTGAATATTACAAGAAGAAAGATCAATGAAACCTTACAATTAAGAATTCGATCGGGAGGGAAACAACAAGTAGAGAAAACCCACCAAGCCGAATCCACAGGAACCACTAAACACTTCAAGCACTCTTTTAGTTTTTCTTTTGATTGTAAGTTGTGGTATCTAAACCTGTGGATCGGTGAGGGTATTTAAAGGAGTAAAATGAGTAGTTTGACTAGTACTTTCGAATGTGGGGATGAGGTATGAGCCTTCTTTGAGTAATGTTACCAAGGCCTTCACGTAGCTCCTCTGGCTTCTGCCTTCATCTGCAACCGATAGGGACAAACATATGGTTGGGGGACCTTGCTCTTGTCGTCTCTTCCATGGGATAATCTAATAGTGGCGTTTAATGTTTTTGGGTGTGATTGACTTTGAAGGTGGGAGGAGTAGTATTGGAGGGTTTATTATTTGGGAAAAATGGAGGAGTGTATGAGTGGGGGTAGAGAGAGAGAGAGACGAAAATGGAGGAAGGGATAGCAGGTGGTGGGGTGCGTTTTCTGGGGAAGACAGAGAAAAGAAAGAAGTAAGATAAGGCGTGGGATGCAGAGGAGGAAAAAGAGGGGATAGGGTTTTGTTTCTTTTTGTATTGTTACTTTCCTTTAAATGTAATTATTTATTATTTGTAAAAAGAAAATAATCGTATTAGTTAGTTTGTGTATTGTATTTGGTATCAAGAGTGTTTTGCGTTCCGTTGTTAAACTCGTAAATGTATAACTTCAAACAGGAAAATTATACTACTTATATTTTTGGGCACGTTTTAAATGAACTGTCACGATGATGAAATTTTCAATTTTTATTAGTTCGTTTTTATTTTTCGTGGTTTTCTTTTATTATATAGGTACGCGTGCGGACTCGTAAGACAAAAAAGTTTTCTTGTGAGACTGATTTAGAAATCAGTAAATATTAGGCATAATTAAATAAGACTACTCGGATATGCATAAATTTTATGCAAGAAAAGATGAAATGTACATGCTAAATGCTCAACTTAGTTCAAATAAATTTTGATAAACAGTCTAGTTCATAAATATGAAGATTTAAAATAGTGAAAATTTCCAGGTGGCTATATTTTCCATGAGTATGTTTAAGTCTGGAGGCTTATATGCTGGATCAGGAATGAGCTTGTAATTACCATTACCCGTGAGTATGACTTGAGAAGCTTTGGTGGTAATTCCAACATTGGTGTAAAAGGCTGTTGAATCATTTGACGAACTTGTTTCTCCCTGTTTAGATTTGAACTGTTCAAGAATCATTCGTTCAAACATAGCATGTCTCTCATTCTGAAGCAGGAAGGCATACAATTGCTCATAGTTGGTGTTATTTAATCCTTTGGTTAGCTTCACAGAGGTGACAAATTTGTGCCATTCAGGATTCATGTTGTTCACAAACTTTGAGTTCAGCTGAATATTTGGCATGGTCATTTGGATATTCCTCATGTCATTCACAAGCTTGTGGAATCTCACGTAATATTCATATACACTTTCTTCTGGTTTCATCTTAAAGTGCTCAAATTCATCATACAGTTGTGATTCTCTGTCTTCCTTAGTTAATTCAGAACCCGAGAGAAGCATCTTGACATTATCCCAAACAGCCTTGGCTTCAGTGTTGTGATTGATAAGCTTGTAGATATCTTTTGGAAGACCATGAAGTATAATGTTTGAAGCCTTGATATCAGCATCGTATCTCTTTTTCTCCTTATCATTGAGCTCATCATACGTCTTTGGTCTGTCCAAACCTAAGATCACTGTACCATCCGCAGCAGTTTCAAGAACATCTCTGGTAGTCTCAATTTGATAAGGTCCTTCATCAATTCACTTAAGAATGTTGACCCCATTTTCCTTTCCCAGACAATACAACCTAATTCGTTGTGCCCATGAGTCATAGTCAGTTCTGTCAAGCATGGGTGGACGAGTATCTGATCCAGCAACTTGAACATCTTCAGCTACAGAAGAGATGATTGTAGGAACGTTGGTAGACATGTTTACAGAATTCACAGGATTTTATAACTCTATGATTAAACCGGGAAATAGATTCTTTCACGGGATTTTACTAAATCAAGAGAAAACCGTATTAGAAACAATAATCAACCAAGTCGCTATAACCCTTGAAGACAAGTCGCTAAGTCACCAAGTCGCTAAGTAACAACTCGCTAAAAGCTCAAGTCGCTGTGAACCAAGTCGCTAGACACAAGTCGCTAAAGCAACAACTCCCTAAGCTAACAAGTCGCTAAAGAACAACTCGCTAAGTGGGCAAGTCGCAAAGGAACAACTCGCTAAGAGGCCAAGTCGCTAAAGAGCAACTCGCTAGTCACAACAAAGTCAAGTCGCTGAGAATAGTAAAGACAAGTCGCTACCTTGAACAAGTCGCTAGCCGAAGTGGTACATCCACTACTTTGTACTATTTGTCGCCTTGTCTCAATAGACAAGTCGATAGAGCTCAAGTCGCTACCACTTCAACTACAAGTCGCTGCAAACTAAAGAAGCAAGTCGCTACGAAGAAAAATTATCCGAGAGTCAAGTCGCTAGCTAGAAAAACTTAAACACAACCCTCTTCAATCCAAAACAAGCCCAACCACAGTGATTCAAGCTTTCCAAATCAAAACCCAAGCACTTACAATGATTCTAAACACAAAAGTACAATCAAAATTCAAACTTTAACACAAGAAATGATCCAAATGGTGCAAAAACCACTAAACTTTTTCAAACCCAAAAACCATATAAAACCACTAGAAATCCAAAAACATATAAGACAGATGATCAAACCATGGCTCTTGATACCATTTGTAACATATTGGATTTCACAAACACATCAAACCATGATCAAATGTAGGCGTATACTATAAGGTTTTGAGAGAGAGAAAGAGTTAGAGGTTTGGGAACTTAGTGAGAGAAAGTAAAAGTATTATTATGAGCTCCAACCCTCTACCTTGGGAGGTAGAGGGTATTTATAGTATCTTACATAAACGCCACCTACGGGCTGTGTATCAGGCATACAGTGGGTAAAGACCCGTCTGTCCTCCACGGTGTTACTTAACTAAATACTATCTAACATTAAATAACTACGACTACGAGCTTTCTAACGATTACATATACTTGAGGTGACCGACACTTTAATAACTAGATTTACTAAATCCTAACAAGTTTTCATTCGTTTTTATACGCTTTCATACGTTTTTATGCGTTTTTGTCTGTTTTATACGTTTTTGTCTGTTTTTATGTGTTTTCATCCGTTTTAACACGCTTTCGTTCGTTTTTCTTAAGTTTTCATACTTTTTTATCCGTTTTCTTATGTTTTATCCGTTTTATCAATCTTTATATGTTTTCATCCGTTTTTGGCCACTTTTTACGTTTTCAACCAATTATACGCTTTCGTTCGTTTTTGGCACATTTTACGTTATGCATTACAAGTTACATGTTTGTCATTATTAAGACCGAAGAAACCGTTAAATTTAAATATCGTAATATTTACACAATATGGACGAAAACGTATAAAAACGGACGAAAACATATAAAAATTGCCGAAAACGTATTAAAACAAATGAAAACGTATAAAAACGGGAACACGCATAAAAATGACCGAAAACGTAAGAAAAACGGATGAAAGCGTATAATACGGATGAAAGTGTAAAAAAACAGACACAAATGAATGAAAACGGATAAAAACGTATGAAACGTAAGAAAAACGGACAAAAGCGTATTAAAACGAATGAAAATGAATAATGACGGACAAAAACGTAAGAAAAACGGATGAAAGCGTACTAAAACGGATAAAAACGTAACAACGGACGAAAGCGTATTAAAATGGATGAAAACGGATAAAGACGGATAAAAACATAATAAAAATGGACGAAAGAGAATAAAAACATATGAAAACGGATACACATGAATAAAAACGAATGAAAATGTAATAAAAACGAACGAAAGCGAATAAAAACGGATGAAAAAGCATAAAAAATGGACAAAACCGTAAAAAACGGACAAAAACACCTAAAAACGGATGAAAACGTATAAAAACGGATGAAAACGTATAAAACAGACGAAAGCGTATTAAAACGAACAAAAACGGACAAAAATGTATAAAAACAGACAAAAACGCATAAAAATGGATGAAAACTATTAAAAACATTTGAAAATGTTTAAAAGGATGAACGCTGCAAGAGTTTCTGGCCAAAAGGATGAATGCCGCATGATTTTTTGGCCAAAAGGATGAACGCTGCAAGAGTTTTTGGCCAAAAGGATGAACGATACAAGAGTTTTTGGCCAAAAGGATGAACGTTGTAAGAGTTTTTGGCCAAAAGGATGAACGCTGCATGAGTTTTTGGCCAAAAGGATGAACGCTGCAAGAGATTTTGGCCAAAAGGATTAACGCTGCAAGAGTTTTTTGCCAAAAGGGCTAACGTGTTAATTTTAACGAAATTCACTTAACGGCAGTTAAAGCCAGGGACCAAAATTTGCAAAAAGGTTTGATTTAAGGACGATCTATGCACTTTCAAACTATTTGGGACGAAACCTGCAATTTGGCCAAACCTTAGGGACGATTTTTGCAATTAACTCTTTTTTAAATTTAAACACCACTAAACACACAAGTCAGTTCCCGAGTTTGATGAGGAAAGAAAAGAAAAGGTGTGGAAAGAAGAAGAGAGAAAAGAAGAGAAGAGGATATAATACCATTGTAGTTTCTTATGTTCCCGAGTTGAGAAGAAAACAAGAGAAAAGACAACTCTTTTATGTTCCCGAGTTGGGGAGGAAAGAAAAGAGGAGGAAAGGAAAAAAGAGAGGAGAGTATGTTTGGCGAAACGAGCTGGGGTTGTGGCTTATATTATAAGCCGAAAGATGAAGCTTATAATTTTATAAATTTGTTTGGCAAATTAGTTGGAGCTAAATCTTATTAATGTACAATCACATAAAAATACAACAAATTAAATTCAGATATATTCAAGTTTTTGCGTTATAAGCTATTATTTTTTAAAGGGTATTTAAGTAATCTGACTACCTATAAGCCCCGTAATCTTTCAGGCTTGGGCTTATAGAGGTTTATGCCTTACAAAAGCATTCGTAAGTCCGTGTGACAAACAAGGATTATTTTATAAGCCAGCTTATTTTAAAACTTTAAGCCCCCATCAGCCTTATAAGTATGGAAGGCAAAAAAAACCCGAACCTAACGGGGAAATCCGAAACCCAAACTAGTTGGAGCGGGGCGGGGCATGCTATCGGGTTACGGGGCGGGTTTGGGGGCTTAATCGAGGAAATCCGAAACCTCAAACTAGTTGGAGCGAGGCGGGGCATGCTATCATACTTTTAAGTTTTAATTTTTGGTGGTATAATTTACCATTATTTATATATAATACTATGAGGAGAGGTATTTTACATACTAAACTTTTATCACATACCAAGAGACTCATTCACACCCTTCATCTAAAAAGAAATAAATGGTTTGAGATTAAAAACATTTTAATATATCACATATTTTTATAACTTAAATATCTTTTAAACTGTTAATCGTTAATCGAAACTAATTACACCATCGCGACAAACATTTAATTATCTTTCTATAGACGGACACTTTGATATACTTTCGACATTTCTTTTTCACGTTTTTTCATTGTTCAAACTTGCATGAGAAATCACATGTGATTAAATACTAATTCGAATATTCTAATAATATCACATGTGATTTATTATTATATTCAAATTAGTGTTTAATCACATATGATTTTTTCATGCAAATTTCAACGCGATGGTATATTTTTTTCGCTTAACGATTAACGGTTTAAAAGATATTAATATTTGAAAGAAAGGATGAAAGTGAATTTTTTAAATTGTTGGTATTAATCTCATCCATTCGATCAAATAAAGATGAAGGGCGGAGATTGGTCCATTTGTACGTGAGAAAAGTTTGGTATGTAAATGATCTTTAATCTAATACTGTTGTTGAAAACTTAAAAAGTCTTGCTTGTAATTGATTATTAATAGGTTCTTGATTCTTCAAGTGATTGCTAACAATCTAAAAATAATAATAAATGTGAAATGATGAGGGTTTGGTCAAGAATAACACCCAAAGAAGACACATCGATAAGATTCTCAATTAATACAGGGCGGGTTTTGGGGACGATCGTACCCCAATGAGGCGCCCCGATTAGATCTCCGATGGAGATCGAGGCTGTTTGGGGAGAATTTTGGTAATCAGGTTTAGGGATGAAGATGACCACCCTGACCCAAACCTGCTCGTTGCCATCCCCACTTATAAGTCCTCTTCCAACACATAGCTTAAAATAAAAATGACAGGATAAATGTATCGGACTAACATATTTAACTAGTTACGTCATAGTAAGTTAAAAGGGTAATTTTTTTTAACGGCAATTAATGATTTCACAATTTATATATAACAAGTCCATCTCACATGTCTTAAGCATATTTTGAACTCACAACCATTTAGTTGATGAGCTTTTCACACAGTATAAAATACAATTAGGACACCAACACTTTGATTTAAAAGGATAATTAAATACCCGTAGGTTACCATGGACTATTGAGTCGCAATATCACATAAAAAGGCTTTCACTCATAACCATTTAGTTCATGAGCTTTCCACACATTATAAAATACAATTAAGACACCATCGCTCTGATTTAAAAGGATAATTAAATCTCCGTAGGTTACCATGTACTACTGAGTAGCAATATCACATATAAAGGCTTTCATTAGACTAACCTAACATATTACATTTAATAGTTATAGCATAATTTATGTTAGCTCTTAAAAATGGTATTGATCTTTTGTTAACCAACAATTATGCGTTTAAATTATTTTCATGTATTTCTACTACTTTGGCATATGTACATTCTTGAAATCTTAAAACTTAAATTTGATCAAGACTAAAATACACCGTTGGTCCCTAAACTTGTATCGGAGGATCGCGATGGGACGAACCTCGCCCTTTTCATCGCCACGGGTCCAAACAGTAGCCATTAAATGTCAGATTAGTCTTTTGACCAAGTCAAACTCTGATTTTTGTTTTGTAGTCGAGGGTATTTTAGTCCATACACATTTATACTTTTATAACACATTTATATTTTACTCCTTCATCTTTCTTCCTCTTCATAATCTACCAAAATCATTCATCTCCCCAAATCATCATCTCCCCCAACATCATCTTGGTCATCTGTAAAAATAATATAGAAGCTCAATTTTCTCAAAAATGAAAAACTAGTTGTGGAATAAGAGGTTGAAAATGGGAATGATCAAATTGCAGGGCATGTGAATCATTAGCTGCAACTTAAGGAATATGTAAGTTGGCTTCTGCAAGTAAATCAAGTTATATGTATCTTTCAAGTGAAACCATGACAATAAGTTCAATAACTGTGAACTAATGATAACCATATGCTAGAACTGTTTAACCGCATAACATAATATAAATGCCATATGTAAATGAGAAAACTTTACAGCATTTGTTCAGTACAATCTCAAAATTTTGAATGAGAATTTTGTTCTATAACTATACAGCATTTCTTGTGAACAACGAGCCTATACGGTAAAGTTACAGAATTAGAGTCACGAAACGACCACTTATCGTACAGCCAAGTTAAGCTCCGGTCGCCCTTTTACTATACATCATAACTTAATGCAGCAACAAACTCAAGTGTCAACTGAGCTTTCACCGATCTAAAGTAGAAAGAAATGGATATATGAGGTAACCTACATACACGTATGAAAAAAGATGTGAGGGGAATCTTATTTAATGCTTAACTAATATAACAAGAGATAGCTGTTTATTCTAAGCACAAATGCAATAGCATCAAAAAGAAGATATTGATGTCATAGCAACTATATATAAATGCAACCCTTCAATTATGGATCATATGATGTGATTATAAGATGCAAGAAGATCATATAGCAGAATATAAGCATGGCAGTGACTTATTACGGTTCGATACATTATACAATATCTGTATAACTAAACTACTCCGTTCATCATATCAGTAGTAACAAAACCATAGAAAAGCAAAGCTACAACAGTTTGCAATAGCATTGTTGAGAGATTTCAAACAACATGGAAGTCGATCTCTACCTAACCATGCCTGATGATCTCAGAAAGCGAATAAAAATCCTTAAAAATCATATCCGCATATAAAAGTAGTGATGCAAGACCGTATCAATTAGAACATCTAAGGATCCATACCTAAGATGTAAGCATACATCTCATCGAAGACAAAAATATATAGAGATATAGTTAAACGTAATCTCAAAAGCAAATTATAAAATCAACTAACCAGGCTTTAAGCCGAGAATACAATAATAAAAACTCATGTTCCCAATGCAGGACAAAATGAATAAACTTACAAACAACGAAACTAGTAAAAACTCAAACATCAAAACTAACAACATTTTCTATTCAGATCAAGTATCCATATGGAGTAGGCATTTTTTATCCTAATACTTGTGAAGAGATAATACTCAACTTCTTAGTGAAGCAATTTAAACACGCCCAATACTGAGAGAGAATCTAAGTAACAAGCACAAACACAACTCCGCTTGTTTCTAGAATAATGAACCTAAACTACAACTTACGCATAAAACTGCTATGTGAAACCAAATAAAAACAGTTTGATTTCACCAATACAGTGCAATTGTGAGAAAACTAAAGCAATTACGAAAGTACCTTCTCGTAGAAGCACCGAAATGTCCATGAGACAGTAGTACATGTCCTGTTCAAAATTAATAACAGGTGTCAGACAGAGCCGATCTTCAAGCAAAATCTTATGGAAGTAAACAGACACTACAAGTAAACATAACAAAAGAGAAAAAAAAGACAGTTTACAGTTCACATTGTTCTTCTTGCTACAGGTTTTTTATTTTTACTAAGTGACATCAACTGAAAGCAAAGAAGATGAAATGCAAAAATTGTTGTAAACTGTATGCTTCATGCCTATATCCTTTCAGAAGCAAAATAAACCCAGTGGGGCCTTTTGTTAAAATGCAAGTGGTTTTCAGTGTGTATGTGTTTTATTCTAAATGCTGAATTAGAAGTACGATATAACAAGTTATGTAGACAGTAAAAGCAATTGTTTTCTTGTTGCAACAATATAGCAACACAGTTATATCCAACCCAAACAAATGCATTTCCATAGGATAATGGTAATGCCAATTAACCGATTGATACAAGGTCGCTCTCAATATTCACAGGATCAATTAAATAAAATATGAATCGAAATTGGTTGTTATTGATAGAACTTTTTAAAATAATACAAGATTATAATATGATAAGTCGCTAAATGCAAAAAATAATAGGTAACAAAATTGGACTAGGAGAAAAATAAATGAATACAAACTGAATGGTAGTGAGGGCGCATTAAAATTATGGTCCTGAGGAGCATGACAAAACAATATTTTGGTGATGACACTTAGTGTCAAAGACCAAGATACAAGTTTGGCACTTGCTTCTCGAAATTAGAACAACTACATTATGACCGAGTGACGCAAAACATTGGTTTATGATAAAACTATATGAAGTGATGCAAGATTAATAAAAAAAACCATCAAAACCATTTAATGCTTACTTTGGTGGTCTAAATGCTTCTCCCACTGTTCGCCATGTTTTCAATGAGGTAACCTACATACACGGATGAATAAAGATGTGAGGGGATTCTTCGTTTAATGCTTAACTAATATCACAAGAGATAGCTGTATATTCTAAGCACAAATGCAATAGCATAAAAAAGAAGACATTTGATGTCATAGCAACTATATATAAATGCAACCTTCAATTATGGATCATATGATGTGATTATAAGATGCAAGAAGAGCATATAGCAGAATATAAGCATGGCAGTGACTTATTACGGTTCGATACATTATACAATTTCTGTATAACTAAACTACTCCGTTCATCAAATCAGTAGTAACAAAACCATAGAAAAGCACAGCTACAACAGTGCCACTAAAAGATGATGCCACCACGATATGGCTGTAGCAGTGTTTTAGGTAATATATAACTCAGTTGTATAGCTGATTTTATCATTGACTAGGAGGGTGTATAGGATCGCGTTTTGAAGGAGATTATCTAATAACTGCGTTTGCAGAGCACAAATAATCATATAACAGTGTTTGGCAAACCATGAAAAGTGATTATCTGAGTTTCATTATAGATAAAACAAAGTTTCGCAACTTTTCAGTAACGCAATCCCAAATGCCCCCTATATCCGATATACTCCGTTCTAAGCAACTGCTTATTACAAAAGTTTATATACTTGTTTAACCATGTCACTTTACCATAATCATCCCCAAAAACATCATTTAATTTAAAAGTAAATGCTCAAGTAAACAAGGTACTTCCTTCACCATTATCACACATATACATTATGCAGCAAGTTAAAGATAAAAATAATAACACAGACGGTTTCCTCATATATCCATTTAGCCACATTTCGCATGTGCTTCAAATTAGGTCATTCCGATATCTACTATAAGCAATTCCATTTATTCACATATACTTTCACAACACTAGATGCGTGATCCAGCCAATTCAAGCGACACAATTCCACCTCGAGCTCAGCTAAATTAATATCTCAAATTTAAAAGGAGCCTTCAAGTTCAAGCTCGGTTCGACATAGCATTTTCTATCGCTCAAACTAGATCGATACTTTCGCGGTTAACTCGAACTCGACACTCAGCATTTATACAATAACAATAAAACTATACAGTTAACTAAAAAATAATTAAGTAACGAAGATGATAATAGTACCTTATGAAAGCTAACATCACCGATAAACCCTAGGTTCTGAAAAGCCGATGAGAGATCCGTACACATTTTGAAACGATCAGCCATAGATTCCGGCAAAGTCACCGGAAATGAGTCCGATTTGGTTATTATACGAAGAGAATGCCCGCAGATTGATACTAGTGTTTCCGGAGATAGATCGTTGACGGAATATACTTCCGGCGGGATTGGTACTCCGGCGGATGATAATGAGTTTAGTAATATCTCTTGTGATTCTTCCATTTTTTAATAAAATTTACACACAGTGATACACTAATATTACACACAGTTAGTTATGAAGTCTTCTTGTTTCTGTCATAGCTGTGTTGTTGGTGACTTGTACTAGGATAGAAAGATTGAATGCATCCAGAGATCTCTGTGATGATTTGAGGAGATGAATGATTTGGGTAGATTATGAAGATGATGAAAGATGAAGGGGTAAAATATAAATGTGTTATAAAAGTATAAATGTGTATGGACTAAAATACCCTCGACTACAAAACAAAAATCAGAGTTTGACATGGTCAAGGGACCAATCTGGCATTTAATGGCTATTGTTTGGACCCGTGACGATGAAAAGGGCGAGGTTCGTCCCATCGCGATCCTCCGATACAAGTTTAGGGACCAACGGTGTATTTTAGTCGTTGATCAATTTTAAACTTGCTAACTTTTCAAAAATACTATATTAATTTTGAAAAACACACATTTTGTATTTAAAAAAATACACACTTTGCATAAATGGTCGAACCAGAATCGCTATAACTCAATTATAATTATTTGCCGTTATACAACGTCGTTTTACGCAAATATTTTATCTAATTATCTTTGGTTAGAGTAATTTGGGGGGTTTTGGGGCAATTTGAAATTAAATTTCCTCCAAAAGACGTGTTTGGCAAAAAAAAAGCGGGCATTCTAAATTCTAATTTTCACTAAAATGAGGACATTAAATATCTTGTAGGATGGGAGAAGTTTCAATTTGCTGCCCTTCTTGAACACATATGCTCAGCCTCATAAATAATTATTTCCCCAATTCAAGCATACATAACTCGATTTTTTCATCTCCATCACAACCTTCCTAATTGCTTCGATGATTATTTGCAAAATTGATGGTTTGCTACGATCCCACAATTCTTGCTTCATCTAATCTCTCCGGTCATTGCTAATTTCAGTTTCAATTTACTGATTTACAGGTCACCCATCGCAGGTATGTTTTTCTTGTGGGTATTGTTGGGCAATATCAAGATTATGGTGCTTGTTTTGAAGTATTATTCAAGTGTATGATGGGGCTTTTGAACACATTAGTATGAATTTGACTAACTGTTAATTGGGTATAGATTCTAGGGATTTCATCTTTAATTCAGTGGGGGTGAATTAATACAAAATTTTACAACAAGTGCATTCCATTTACCTCACCATAAGGTGTTATATTCATAAAACTAAACATGATGAAGATATAATAATGCTTGTATCTGTTCTTTTTGCTTTTCTTAAAATGTTCTTTTGAGTTTTGAATGTTGCTTTTGTTTCATTTGTTGTACTGTTGTGAAATAATAGTATGTTGTTTTAATTCTTGTTAAATTAATAGATAGGTAATGGCTCGGCTAAGTTTAACTACACGCAAACGTAGACAAAGGAGAAAGGTATTTTGGAACTTGGTAACGACAGCAATAGCATTCTTTTTCATTTCGCTTTAAGTTTTAATAGTCAGATACAAAAGAAATAAACCACGCATTGAATCTTCTTCATCAAAAATTGATCGATACTTAATAATGCATAGGCATGTTTACGAGAGTGATATTATGTCGATATCACAAATTAGGATGACTCGAACTTGCTTTAACAAATTGTGTCACATGCTTGAAACATTTGGGGGTCTAAGACCAACTAGAAATATGGATATCGATGAGCAAGTTGCCATTTTCCTACACATTGTTGCTCATAATGCTAAAAGTCGGGTCATGATATGCCGCTTTCATCGTTCTGGAGAAACAATTAGTAGATGTTTTGCTCGAGTTTGCAACGCGGTGATAAAATTGCACCCACGTTTGCTTAAGAAACCCGAACCTGTTCCTGAGAACTCTACCAATCAAAGATGGAAATGGTTCAAGGTATGTTGATAAGCTCTTTTTTATATAACCTTGATAACATGTTGTTCTTGGCAAATTATAAGCTATTCAAATTTGTTACTGATAACATGTATTTTTTCTTTTCTTATGTTCTTTTTAGAATTGTTTAGGAGCTTTAGATGGAACATACATCAAGTGTTTAGTACCACTTCAAGACAAACCTAGGTATAGAGCAAGAAAGAATGACATTGCTACAAACGTGTTAGGGGTGTGTTCACAAGATATGCAATTCATTTATGTCTTAGCGGGATGGGAAGGTTCGGCCGCTGATGGTAGGGTGCTTCGAGATGCTCTTGCTAGGCCTAATGGATTAAAGGTTCCAAGACCATGTATGTGAACGTATGTTTGGTATGTGTAGCTAGACTTGTTGATTGTGGATTAACTATTATCAAATTGTAGGTTATTACTTGGTTGATGCGGGATACACAAATGGAGAAGGTTTTCTTGCACCTTATAGAGGCCAAAGGTATCATTTGAATGAATGGCGTGATGGAAATCAACCAACTACAGCTAAAGAGTTCTATAATATGAAACATTCATCCGCAAGAAATGTTATCGAAAGGTGTTTTGGTATTTTGAAGGGGAGATGGGGAATCTTAAAAGACAACTCATATTATCCAGTTGAATTAAAGATTAAGATCATAATGGCGTGTTGTCTCCTTCATAATTACATAAGACAAGAAATGCCAATTGATCCATTCGAGGACGATTATGAACCAGATGAGGGAACCGAAGACCTTGGAGTTGGACAAGAAGCTGATAATATCACTAATGTCGGGACTTCAAACGAGTGGACTTCATTTCGAGATAATCTAGCACAATCTATGTTTGAATCTTGGAATGCTAATGCTTGATCCATGTTAATATGTAATATTTTTAGAGCCCATCATGGTTTAGATGTAGAAAGTAGTTCATCTTTGATTACAACATGGGCTAAAATGGTTATGTAACTATGCGTTTTTGTGGATTATAAAATGGTTCGTAACTTTGTTTGTATTTATTACACTTTTTGCACATTCTAGTTTATTTTAGTGTTGTTTTTTAGTTGTTTTTTTGCTATTTTTGATGTGTTTCAAAGCTGTTTTAAGTTTGTGTTTTGCTATTTTTGTTGATTTTGTTTAAGCTGTTTTTTAGTTTGGTTTTCTGCTGTTTTTTGTGCAATTTCTGGTGCAGGTTTGTGCTGTTTTTAGAGCTGTTTTTTGCAGTTTTTTGTGCTGTTTTTTTAGGCTGCTTTTGTGCAGGTTTGTGCTGTTTTACTGCTGTTTTTTGCAGTTTTTGTGCTGTTTGGTGCTGATTTTTGCTGCAGATTTCTAGTGCAGTTTTGTGTTATTTTAGTGATGATTTTGCTGTATTTGTGCTTTTTTTTAAGCTATTTTTTGTGCCGTTTTGTGCTGATTTTTGCTGTTTTTAGTTGGTTACGTGCAGTTTTTCAACGAGTAATTTCTTCAGTTACAATACAAAATAGCAAGGCCAAAAGTAAGATAGATTTTAAATTTCCTTATGTCAACCAAACATGCAACATGATTTCAATTTCCAATATTTAATATTCTATAGAATTTAAAATTCTGAAGAATTTAAAATTCTAGAATTTGAAATTCAGTAACCAAACGCCACCTGAGAATGTGTGATTGTGTGAACCGTTCAATAGATTAACAATTTAGATTTTGAAATTCAAATTAAATATAAAAATAGAAAGTTACTAGAAAACCCTCTTACCTAACCGTTCTTAACCACCATGCACTCCACTTCCTTTTTCAAAAAACATGTCCTCCTCCCTCCTCACAATCAAATTCATATTCCCAGAAACCCTAACCCTAACCCTAATTTCCATCCATGACAACCCTAAAACCCTCATTCCAAATCAAAATCCAAACACCCCCAAAACCCACACCAAAATTCACCCCAAAAATCCTCTGTTCCCAAACCCCGAAAACCCCGGAAAAACCCATAATCTCGTTTCTCCGTTCGATACCCGACTGGGCCGATAACATAAAAGAAACTCGTATGAAACTCTCCAAACCTTTATACAAACACCAAGACTGGGTTAGACACAGAAGTTCAACAAGACATCTTAGGCATTTGTTATCTAGCCTCAATTCGCGCGTAATTCTGTCGTTGATACCGCCCGTTATAGCGTTTACGTCTGTTGCGGGGTTTATAGCTAGTTATAATACTGCTGTGTTGTGGGGTGTTTTGCCCGAGTGTTTTCCTGTTTTGAGAGCTTCGTCGTTGCCTTATCAGTTGACGGCTCCTGCGTTGGCGTTGTTGCTTGTGTTTAGGACTGAGGCGAGTTATTCCAGGTTTGAGGAAGGGAGGAAGGCGTGGAGTGGGGTGGTTGCGGGGGTTAGTGATTTTGCGAGGCAGGTGATTGGGAGTGTGGAGGAGGAGGAGGTTTTGAAGGAGGGGATTTTGCGTTATATTATGGCGTTTCCGGTTGCGCTTAAGGTTTGAGAATCGAAAATTTGCTTTTAACTGCAGAAATGATATGAAATTGTAACAGGTTATATTTTGGACAATTTTAGGGTGGATCAAACGAAATTAGTATATATGATAATAGATTAATAGATAATTACAAACACTGTTATCTAAATTACGCGAGACTTTTAGTGGGTGCTTAGGATTGCCTAAAAGTATGTGTCTGGATACACGGACCATCATTTCAGGAAGCATGAATCAGATAGTCCAATTTCTCGATAATGAGCTTTTGGCCTTTCGGCTGGAAACCATGTTGTGTAGAGAGATAAACAGTTTCAAGAGTGTTTGGACTGCCTTTTGTCTGATTATTTGCAAGCAAGTTAAGCTGCTTTGTATGAGCAGTTTGAAGTTACTTATTTTAAGAGCAACGAGAAATTTTAATAAGCAATCCAAAAGACCCTCTAAACATATGACCATCCTTTTCTGTTAACTGTTTTTAAATTTTATCTGTATTGTCAGCTAGCATTACAATATTTTACCAAATCTGACTTACTTTTATATAAGTTGGGTTGAAATTGCTCCATGCTACTACGAACGTTAGATGGCTTTGATTTGGGTGTAGTAAGAGAATCTGGCATGTATAAGGGTACAATTTCATGGGAAGGAGAGCACTGAGATAACAAATGTTCATGCAAAACTACTTGTACAATTTGCTTTGAACACAAAAACTAGTGATGATAAGTTGGGCCAAAAGTCGTGTCCTGTTTTGCAAGGGTTGTAAAAAAGCTACAAGGAAGCCAGATGAAACATTTTTTTCTGAAATGAGGAGTACTAAGTTTTGATCTGGTCAGAATTCACATGGTTTAATAAAATGTGCTATGGCTCGAACCTATAGTCGATACTATTTCCAATTGACAACTGAATCTGATCTGTCTCATTATTTTCGTATTTGTGCTTTTGCAAAAAGGTCTGTACTCAAGTTGTTTGACAAGAGTGTTGTTAACTCATGTGACCTCTTTGGTATTTGTTGGTTTTAAAAGTTTTGTTTCTAAATGACAATAAATTATAACGAGCTTAGTAACTTAGTTAGTTCAAATGTTCAATGTTGTTTCACTATTTGTTCTAAGTTTAGAAACATATGTTTTTTACTCTTGTATTGAGACGTGCTTTTTGAGGATGTACATATCTTTCCTTAGTTTATATTTAATCTTTGAATGCAGTGTCATTTGATTTACGAATCTGATTTAGGAAGAGACCTTGGGGACCTGCTTGAGGAGGAAGATCTAGCAATAGTTCTTAGTTCAAACCATCGCCCACGCTGCATCATCCAGTTCATCTCTCAAAGTATGCAGCTCCTTGATTTGGAGGAGCAAAAACGGATAGTGCTGGTAAATTTTGTCTGATATGTTATAGATATGACTTTAAAGTCGAATAATATCTGGAAGTATGATAGCATGCTTTAACTGCAGGAATCAAAATTAACTTGTTTTCATCAAGGTATCAGTGTTTGTGAACAAATCATGGGAATTCCTATCCCTCTTTCATACACTCGTTTGACCTCAAGGTTTCTAGTCCTCTGGCATCTTACCCTACCGATCATACTTTGGGATGATTGTAACTGGATCGTGGTTCCAGCTACGTTTGTCAGTGCGGCTTCTTTATTCTGCATAGAAGAGGTTTATTTCTATCTTGGGATATACTTTGACTTTTGTTGGTTGAAAAGTACTAATATCTAAATTGAAAGTAGTTGACTTGATAGGATTTATTAAGAATGTATAGTTCCACTGACGTTAAAGGCCAAACATACTTAATTTTTCAATCTATATTTGGTTATATTTGTGTACAGAGGGAGTGACAGAGATTTATCTCGATAGGTTTTACTTAAACGGCTAGACATAATTATGTATTAGTTTTAATTGTCTTTAATGTAATGGTCATACTTTCTGGACGGAAAAAAAATAGAATGCACCAACTTTAAAGTCTTATTCAATCTATTATACCACAATAGTTGAGCAGTAACCTTGATATACATTCTAACTAGTGACTCTAAACTTATGATATGGGAATGTGCAGGTGGGAGTTCTAATAGAAGAGCCCTTTCAGATGCTTGCTCTAGAAGAGCTCTGCATACGACTTTGTGACAACATACAGGAGGAAATGAATAGCGAGAAAAAGATCCTAGAAACTCTAATAAAGAAAAAAGAGGCTGCATCCAGGAAACCCTCCCTTAATGGGCACTTAACCTCTGCAGGGGAACAAAATACTCGACCCAACAATTCTTCTTCATCAAGATAAAATGTTAACAAGCTCATGTGCTATTCGTTCATTGAGACCCGCAATCACATTTTCATTTATATCCACGTGGAAAAAATGAAAAGGCTGAATGTTAAATAACATAAACGAATGGCAACTTACAAGTTTATAATGGCATGTTGTAGTTATAGAATTTGTAGTATAGATATGCTTAATAATTTGGTTAATAAATCATTAAGGCTGTCGAAAATCTTGCTGTTTTCAGGGTTTATGTGTGTGATCTTTAGTTATCTTTATAATGTGATTCTCTGCATTGATCTTTCTTCCCATTGTTGTAGAAGAGGGAAGCCATCGAGCTGAAACTCATAGACCACAACTTTTACTTGGACTTACGTTGGTTAAGGTCAATAATTTGTTAGTGGACTTATTTGTATTAGATTTGGATTAGTATTGTATTAGATTATGATTAGTAGAGTTTGAGCCTAAGCTCAGGTACAACTACAACAACAAAACCAATTCTGTTGGAGCAATGTAAAGGGGAGGTGAGATGTAGACAGATGCTACCCCTACCGTCCGGATAAACCCGACAGTAGAGAGACTGCACAAAAGAAAGAGAATGAAAATGTGCAAATGAAAAGTTCAAGAAAGAAAGAGCAAGAGAGTGCAAAAACAAGAACAAGGGCAACGCATAAAACAAATGACACGGAGCAAAAGCAAACAAACCATAACCACAAACTATAGAAACATGTATGGAAAAGGATAGACAAAAAGAAAAAGTCACAAAAAGGCAAAAGAAAACGAAGGAGAGACAAGAGGGCAAAAGAAAGCTCAAGTGTCGGTGTATAAATATTGAGACATATGTAATCTCACATTATCAATTAAGATATAACGTCTTACAATTTCGACTTCAAAATTGGCAATAATTCATTGAACTTTTAAGAAGTTATAAACCAAACTAAATTTTTAAGATTGACTATAGCCTTGGTGGTTAATATTTTGGTTTTTACTTTCTAGTCGTTTGATATTGAACATGAATAGCATAATATTTGACCTTCAAAAGTCAAAGAGTGGCACATACCGCCAATTTCCCCATCTTTCAACAAGATCACTTACGAACTATAAAGTTATCTAGTTTGATAAATAATGCCGATGGTAATTAATTTGATGGATAATTCTTCAAAAGGTTTAAATTAGTGAAGAAACTCTGACCTCGTGCATACTTTTTGAGTGCCGACTGACCCTTTCTCAAAGATCATGCCTCAAGCAATGAGCACTATTTCAGTGACCTTTTAGCCAGGAGTTGCTAATTTGATGGATCATTGATATAGGCTCGATTAAAAGTACTTTGTCTAAAAGAAAAATAATTAAGACCGACTCACATGCTATATAAATAAAAGTGCTAGAGTATCAATGTATCATGCATGTGTAGCACTTGTCGCACGAGAGAGGTGCGATAGGTATATTATCATTTTTGATAAACAAAGGACATGTTTGGTCGGGGATTGTAGGGGTAGGTAATGGAAAATGAAATGAAAAAGGATGTTTGGTTTCAACTTTCAAAAAAGTAGTTATACATTATAGGTAGTATCTCATACCCCAACACATTGGGGGGGAATGAATATTTATTGAGCCTTCAAAAACCTTTCACTACACATCGTAATTTTTTAATTTTATGCTTTTTAAATTTCTTATCACTCAAAATTTTGATGGAATAGTTGTCTCGATTCTATTCCTAGTAGAACTATGTGCTCGATTCATAGTATGGGCTTCATTATCTCATATATGTATTCATCATATTTTGCTTGATACTTTGTATTTAATTAATTGTGAACTATAATTTTGTAAGTAAGGTTTCAATTTTGTTTTTAAAGGTATATTATTGAGTTTGATACATGAACTTTCTACCTCATACACCTAATCTTGTTTTTGAATACCTTAAAATAAATCTTGGGATAATGACAAAAATACCCAATTTTTCAAACCTACTTCACAAAATACCCCATTTTATACTCAAAAACCCAAAATACCCACTAAATCCGCAAGTTTTTTGAGAAAAATCGCAAGTTTGCGAGTTTTTGCGATATTTTTAGGAAAAAATATCGAAAATTTTCGATATTTTAAAGAAAAATCGCAAATTTGCGATATTTTTAAGAAATATCGAAAATTTTCGATATTTTTAAGAAATATCGCAAATTTGCGATATTTTTAAGAAATATCGAAAATTTGCGATATTTTTTAAAAATATCGCAAATTTTCGATATTTTTAAGAAATTTCGCAAATTTATGGATAAAACTTGCGAGATTTTTGTCAGTTTGCTAGATTTTGCTGATAAAACGTGTTTTATTGTTATTTTAGCTCCCTTCACTAAAAAAACTCAAATTCTCACTAAAAACTCAAATTCTCACTAAAAAACTCAAGTTTTCCATGAATTCCGTCAAAGAAACCGTCAAAATACGTGTATGTAAAGGAGGTACATGGGAAAGAGTGGATGGTGTGTTGGAGTATATGCCGCTAAATTGTGTAAAACGTACACTAATTTTACCATTGTTGTCATCATATTCATGTTTACTAGAAGCGGTATCCGAGAGGCTAGAAATCGATGCTAATAGTGGTTTTATGATAACTTACGTTTCGGATAATGATATTGTAGAGGTATGTGATGATTTGGAAGTCAATGAATTTATGGAATTTGTTGTTAAAAGTAGTAGAATTGTTACGTTGTGTATTGTTGAGTCTAGTGTAAATGGTAGGCAATTATCAACTACGGGAAGCAATCAACAAAGCAATTTTATTCATGCTAACTCGTCTGTAAATGTATATCAAACCGAATATCATGCCACACAAATTCATCAAACACAAATGGCTGGTAGTAGTTTTTATCAAAATTTTAATAGTTTTCAACATATGCATGGATTTCCTGGGAATCCTATGTATGTGCCTGGAATTCCTGTGTATCATACGCAGGATCCTCAAAGTGATTCAGCTAATCGTAAAAAAAAACAAGTTGTTGGTTCACCAAAAAACAAAAAGACTAACGAAAGGGATTTGCTAGATGATGATAAATTACGGCCTTTCGGAGAAAAGGTAATGGGTGGTGTTTTTGGGAAAGTGAAAAGATTGTCTGGCGAGGATGAGAGTAGTGAATCTGATGATGAGCGTAGTGAATCTGATGACGAGAGTAGAAAATCTGATGAGGAGGTTAGTGAATCCAAGAAGGATAAATTTTGGAATATGCCTCCCCTACTCAAAACACCAGTCCCAGATATCAACTCGAAAAAAGGTATGTGTTCTGGAACATCTAGTCTTGTTCATTTGCATGATACTTTTGATAATAAAGAACATATAAAAGTTGTTTTGGGTAGAAAAGCTCTTGAAGAAGGATTTCAAATTAGATACCCAAGATCAGACCCCCAAAGGGTATATGCAAAATGTAGGAGCTGTTTTGATACTTCGTAATGTTTCAGTGTTTTCCCCTAAGTTTGGTGGCCATTATCTTAACATTACATTGAAAAACATTGCTAAGGTTTTCCACAAGGATACAGTCTTTAATTTATGAATGTTTACGTTTTTATTTCGTACGTGTACATTTTTAATTATCTATGTAACGTTTTTAATTTATGAATAAAAGTTTAAGTTTTTTTAGTGAGAATTTGAGTTTTTTTTTAGTGAAGGGAGCTAAAATAACAATAAAACACGTTTTATCAGCAAAATCTAGCAAACTGACAAAAATCTCGCAAGTTTTATCCATAAATTTGCGAAATTTCTTAAAAATATCGAAAATTTGCGATATTTTTAAGAAATATCGCAAATTTTTGATATTTCTTAAAAATATCGCAAATTTGCGATATTTCTTAAAAATATCGAAAGTCTTGCGATTTTTCTTAAAAATATCGAAAATTTTCGATATTTTTTCCAATTTCGCAAAAACTCGTAAATTTGCGATTTTTCTCAAAAAACTTGCGGATTTAGTGGGTATTTTGGGTTTTTGAGTATAAAATGGGGTATTTTGTGAAGTAGGTTTGAAAAATTGGGTATTTTTGTCATTATCCCATAAATCTTTGATGTTGTTGCATGTGATCTTTACGGTTTTTGTTTCGTGATAATCGTTAAGATTCATGCCTTTCCTTATTTGATGTATATATGATGGTATTTGGGGTTAATTTCGCTACATGTTCATGTTGTTAGATGTTGCTTGATATTTTATGGCTCTAGTTTAATGCATTTGACCAAGCAAGACTAATGCAATAGATCAATGACATGAAGTGGTCATTACATTTCTAAGTATTTCTATCACCTTTCCGATATCCATTCCCGTATTTGAATCTAGCGCACCCTTAAAATGTGTCTCTATACTTGGTAACTTTCCCTAGTTTAAACGTTGTGTATCAATCTCCATTCACTTGGAGGAGTGTTAGCGTCCATGGTACTAGTTTAGCCCGATTTCTGCTGTACACCCCCACACAAACACCGCCCGACGAAAGAGGGACGGGTAAAGCTACATGCCTAAAAATTTCGACCATACATCCCCTTGCATTTATTTCGGAGCCGTCGCCAATGCTATAGGCTTTGGCTTATGTAGATAAAAAATGACGAATGGGATTACGACACTCCACTCGTCGCCAATACGAAAGGATGACGCCGAAAAGAATGGAAGGCTCTTTCGCTCTGTTGAATCTATCGTGTCAAAAATTAGGAGAGCTTGGTAAATGTGAATGTTGCAAAAACCGGCCTAATCGAGGTAGTAATCAGTGATTACAAGGTGGTAATCTGCCTCATACCTTGTTGAATTTGGGATAATCGAAAATAAAATCGGCCAAGTTAAGGTCGGGAACTAATAGGTCAAAAATCGGGCTAATTGGTCAAATCGTCCTAGCAGATCATCTGAGGTCAACATTTTTCTTTAATTGAACTAGGTGATCTTCTACTTAACTTGTATTGGTTTTTTCAATTTTCACACACAATGGCTTGAAATCATTTTAGTACTTTCGTTTGGTTAAAGTAATATCTTTGTGTTTAAAGTTTTAAGTATTTTAATGGGAATAGATCAAATACAAAGACAACTACTCATTAGAAGTGTAAAAAAACTTGAAAAAACAAAAACTTCACGAAAATTTTTAAAATTTTTTCCCAAGATAGAGGATGTTCGTGAATAAAAAAGTTGTGAAGAAGTTTTTTTTTTTTTTAATTTTAAATTTGTATACGTTTTTATAATGCAAAAAAACAAACTTTTAATGCACAAATTCTTTTTAAGCGCAAAAAAATTAATATTTATATGTTATGTAAAATGAAATTTGACGCAAATATTAAAAAGAAATTGGATTTAAAAACGGACTTGATGCACAAATGACGATTTACAAAATCTTAATGCACACACGTTATTTTCACAATCTTTTTTGCATAAAAAATATTCAGTTTTAGGAAGAAAAAAAAAAACTTCATTCACAACCTCCATCAACGTCCTATATCATGTGATTTTTTTTTAAATTTTCTTTAAACATTATTTATTTTTTTAATTATATTTACGCTTTCACCAATATATATATATATATTTTTAATTTAACTTACCCCTTAATTTATATGTTTATTGTTTATGTATGAACTTTTACTATGTAAACTTTGAATTAGTTGAAGTTTAAAGTATTTGAGGTAATATGTTCGCAATATAAAGAAAAATTTATTCCAAATATTACTTTGTAAATGTTGATCAAACTTCTTACGCTACAGAGATGGAACTACTAAAGTAGCTCTTTTACTTCTGAATTTGTAAAAGAGTTGGGGCAATCACTTTTTAGATCATGGCTTGTAATACCTGGGCATTTCCCTTAACTTTTAGCTTACTAAGATAATTTATTAAGAAAAAAGTATAGGATTGAGATCTAAGCAAGATTTTTCGTTAGCTATATTTTAGGGGCGGTAACTCGTTGCTTGGTCGAGCAATTGCCTTCGGCAAGGATGGAAGGATTTCCACAGCCTATGTGGTTTTTACCTGTTCATGTGACTACAATTAGCGTAGTTATTTGAAGGGCGGACTTCGGAGAGTACCGTTGCTCTTGTTTGAGTAGAATCCTGGTATCTTTCTATAATCCTTTTTGTGGCTCTTGTTGTTGCGGAGCTTTGTGCTGTTGGTTTGACCCTGCCGGGTAACTGAATATTCTCATGTGTTGCGATTTTCGAAAGAAAATAATCAAAGGTTTTTTTTTTTTTTTTTTTTTTTTTTTTTTTTTTTTTTTTTTAATAATAATAACGTACTGCAATAAGTTTTTCAAAGCCTGTATCAAACTTACAAATATCACTTTGGTAAATGTTCATCAAATATACATTCTATCATGGTATATTTTTTTTTCTTTCTTTTTATGCGGCTAATGCTGAAAACCAATAGAGAACCTGAGAAGCTATCAAAAACTAATACTTATCACTATTTTTCTTGTGTGCATTCAAATCTTAACTTTTGTGAAGTTCATCGAGATCAAAATCATTTACCCTAAAAAATATATTAAAAGAATAATCTATTTACTCTATTTGGTTAAAAGAAAAATAGAAAAAACTCTACTTAAGGCTAAAAATTATTGTTAATGAAAAAAAAAAAAAAAAAAAAAAAAAGAAAAAGAAAAAAAAAAAGGTAAAAGAATTTGAGGAAAGTTATTTTACATACAAAACTTTTCTCATATACTAAGGAACCCATCTCCACCATCCATCTAAAAAGAAATCAATGGATGAGATTAAAAGCATTTTATTATTCCACTTATTTTTTATAATTTAAATATCTTTTAAACTGTTAATCGTTAAGCGAAAATATTTACACCGTCGCGACGAGCATTTAATTATCTCTTTATAGACGAGGCACTTTGATATACTTTCGAGAAAAAAACAAAATTGTATATTCACGTTATTCATCTTTTTTTTTTTTTTTTTTTTTTTTTTTTTTACGTTACTGAAATTTGCATGAAAAAAAATCATATATGATTAAACACTAAATTGGATATCACATGTGATATTAGTGTTAAATCATATATGATATGTAATATCACATGTGATATGATATGTATATCATATGTGATTTTACACTAATATCACATGTGATATTGCATATCATATATGATTTAACATTAATATCACATGTGATATTCAAATTAGTGTTTAATCATATATGATTTTTTAATGCAAATTTCAGTAACATAAAAAAGAACAAAAAAGCTTTAACAAAAAGTGAAAAATACGGAATTTTTTTTTGTCGAAAGTATATCAAAGTGCCTATCTATAGAAAGATAATTAAATGCTCGTCGCAATGATATATATATTTTTTTCGCTTAACGATTAGCGGTTTGAAAGATATTAATATTTGAAAAAAAATTATGAAAGTGGGTATTTTAAATTGTTGGGATTAATCTCATCTATTAGATCAAATAAAAATGAAGGATGGAGATTGATCCCTTGGTATGTAATAATCTTTTGTCCTCAAATGATCTTAAATCTAAGGCCCCGTTTGGTTTGTAGATGGTGTTAATACAAATAAACCGTAAAAACGTTTATTCATATTTAGCGATCTCGTTATGTTTTGTTGATAACAAATATAAAGTTGTCATAAGTAAAATTATAAGAATACATGTTAGTTTTGTAAAGTATATACATTTGGTCATTCACATAAAATGTTGTAATAATTTATTTGTTGTAATAGTTTATGTAATAGGATTGGTAATATCCAAGACGCATGACCCATACCCATGGAGCTAATCCATAACCCATGACCCATTGCATGACATCATGCATAAAATCATGTTGGGTATTATCCATGACCCATGACTCATGACCCAAGACCCATGACCCATTGTCTAGATACATTGTATCTTATTGGGTACCCATGACCCAAAGTCCATGACCCATGGCTCATACCCATAACCCATAACCCGGTTCGCAACCCAAAATCCGGACTAGTATAACCCAGACTGCCGGATCCCTTGGTTTGCACTGGTCGGATCCCCCAAGTGAGGGATCCGCCGGAACCGTGGGACAGAAGCCTTTTTGTGCCTATAAATAGTAAGTCATTTCTTCATTTTTAATCACCCTTTCTTCTTACAACTCTCTCATATATTATCTCACTCTTCTAACCTATGATCATTTGATCAATCTAGTAGTTCTTCTATCTTTTGTTGTGATTCTCATATAGGTCCTTCTCAAAGGCGAGATCAAGCTATACTACAAGTCATCCAAACAAAAGGTCCTTGATTGATTTGTCCATCCACAAGATTTCTGTAGCAAGATCTTGTAATTCATATTTCACATAGTTGTTGTGTAATAGTTGTGATATGTTTGGTTCTACCTCGTGGAAGAACTCGGTATTTAACTTTGTACAAGAAAAAGTGTAAGCGACGTTGTGATGCTTCTCCGCCGTGTTGAAGGAGCTTGTTGACATAGTGCTTGAACTCTCGAGTGGGGAACTCGGGGGAGCGGAGTAGGGCAAGGAAGGCGTCCTTGTAGCCGAACCACTATAAATCACTTGTGTCGCTACTTTCTATCATTTACTTTACTTACTTTCATTATTTACTTTACTTATTGTTATATACTATCTATCCATCCATACGAATTCATATAAGATCGAATCTAAGGGTGTGTTTGGCAAAAGTAGTTGTGAGCTATAGTAGTGAGCAGTGTCTGTGATCTGTGAGCAGTAGCTGTGCAGCTCACTGCTCACCGCTCACAGCTTCTTAAAGAGTCATTGGAAAATTGAGCATTCCTAAAAAATAGAAAAGCTCATCGCTCCTTTGTCAAACGACTAATAAAAATCAAAATGCTCATTGCTCACCGCTCATCGCTCCAAAAAGCTTCACCGCTCCGTACCAAACATACCCTAAATCTTTGAAACTTAAATTAAAATCGGTGAAAATATTCATCCCCCTTCTAGTTTTCCAGAGATGGGTTTAGGATTTGGATTTGGATTTAGATTTGAATTTGGATTTTGATTTGATGTAGAAAAGAGAAAAAATATTAAAAAAAATTATTATTTTAAATATAAATAAAAGAAAATTAATTAAATTTTTGGTATAAAATAAGTTTTAAAACATAATGAGTGATGTATAATAAATGAATGCCCACATTTTTTTTATAAGAACAGAAAATGGCAGAAAGTATATTTGTAAACCTGGCTTCTTTGCATAGATTTGTAGATAGCGTATATATATCATTCAACCTAAATTTTGGTCCCACATTTTTAAACCAAATAAACAATTTTGGGTCTTAACCTAGCCAACAATGCAAAAACCATGATACAAACCGATCATAGGAATTTTTATGGATAAAAGAAACAAACAAGTAGTTGAAAAAGTAGAAAGGAGAAAATAATTTGGATACAATAAAAAGGAATAAATAAATACATAAAAAAAGAAATCCAAAATTTGAAATCCTAAACCCCCAAATCAAACCAACCAACCCAGACACACACTATCCATCTTTGAAATCAGCAGCTATGGAAAACCATCATGAAGCAGAAGATGAACACAACACCACAGATGAAAATGAAGAAGTCGAAATACTAGAAGGAGAAGTGAAATCAATGGCAGAAAAGGTCCAAGAGTTTAGACAAACATTCCCCCCACATCACCTCACCAACACTCTTGCCAACCTTTTCCAATCTCAAAGACCACCCCTTTCTGATCTCACCCCACCCGCTCAAAATCATTCGGATCCTAATATTGGTATACACTCTTTTATTCTCTTTCATTTTTTGTATAACTAGTTTAATTTACTTTTATTGAACAAGTTGTATTTGTACTAGCCAAATTAGGCAAAGTTGCTGTGGGGTCCGGCGCGCTTACTCGGGCCTCTCTGGTGGTTAGAATATTCTTTTTCGTGGAGGTTGTTTAGGGTTGCTTGTTTTTTGTTTTGTTTTTTTGCGTATAGGCAGAAGCAGAGAAACAACTTACAAATAAACAGTTTAAGAAACGGAGAAATAATAGTTGGTTAAAAAGTGTCAATTGCGAAGGGTTTTAGGTTAAACATGAGTGTATGAAGGTCCAAAACTGCTTATTTTACACCAGAATAAGGAGATAAGCAAGCAGTTCGTTTTATCCAAACTGCTTATTAGTATAAGCTTATAGGCAGAAAGATAAGCAATTCCAGAATGTCCTCTTGTTACCCAAGGAAACAAAGTGTGTCACAGAAACTAAGCTGCAAAAAATCAAAATTATTCTGTGACAATTGTAATCTGACTCCACTTTTCTCAGATTATTATTTTGGGTTTTAACAGATTATTCGAAAGGGGTTAGTGTACTAGTTTGTGTGTCTGCTTTATAGATGGTGCTGATTCGGGTTAGAGAATACTTAGTTTAAATATGGGTAGCAGGCCTTGTTGAATTGTTACACTTGCACTTGTGTCTCAAAACTAGCATGGAAAACATATAAAAAGAAAAAAAAAAAAAAAAAAAAAAAAAAAAAAAGGAAAAAACAAATAATTGCATGACTTAATACGGTTGAAAGGAAACTAGGTTTGACTGAGAATATGTGAAACCTTCTCGAACAATTGTTCACTATTATATGCCGATCATAACAGTTCTTTATGCAACTTTCATGGTTTCTGAGTAGGAAATGGTAAATTAGTGTTTTGTTTTAAACTGCGAATAACTACATGTAAAGATGCAAGATGCATTTTCTCATAAATAGGAAGTAATTAATCAGTGAAAGCACAGCTAAGGAAAAATATATTAATGTTGTTTGCCTAAGGGAGAGACAGAGAGTTTATGTGCTGTTCGCCTCAAAAGTCATAAGGGTACATACACTTGTTTCTGGAATTCCATCAATCAAATCAGTACTCTTATGGTAATTGTGGTTTCTGCTATTAGCCGAGTAAGTCTATGGGGGCAAATTACACTGACAAATGCATTCAAATCGGGCAAAACTCCCCCTCATGGAAGGCCGGCAATTGCACAATAGAACGCGCAATCAAGCCAGTTACCTAATAGAGAGAGGAAATAGAGTGTAGTTGGTAGATAGGTTATTATGGACTAGAAATTTTACAAAAAAAATAACTATCCGGGTATCATATGTCCAGAGTATCATGCTTACTAGTTATGAAAAGAGCTAAACATTTTGTTTCAAATATCAACTTTGCAGACATGTTAGTTGTTCAAGCATAGTTTATGATATATCCATAGGAGATATTTTTGAATTAGATTCAAGAACATCTAAGTTGCTTATTTTAAAGTCGTTGACTATATAAATTGGACGGTCTTTAATGGCAACCTGACAATTGTAACAAAAAAATCACTTTCAATTCCTAGTCACCCGTGATGCACCTAAAGATGGGCATTTGAAGCAGGACCCAGCTTAAGAGTCAAGACTAGCCTGTGCTTGGGCTAGAACCAGAAATGCCCATTTTGGCCTGGTTGCAAGTTGCAACGTGTTGACCAGGCCTGTGGTCTAGAATTCAGGATGGCTGATATGGTCAACTCCATTACCAAGCCAGGACTAGCTCAAAAAAAAAAAGGCAAGGCGTTGCTCAATCATGCAAAAATTGTAGATAGTGGTTGTGTTGCTGTTAATTGTTTATGACCATTTTGCCACTTTAATGATTATCAAACAGGCTGATCTTAGGGAATTTTTTTCTGACTGACTAATCCATTGTCTCATGTTGATTTCTATTTTGTTTCTTCATTTCTGCAAAATTAATGCTATGCCTTAAATAAATTCCAAACTTTTCATTTAGGTAATTAAGTACAATGATCACAATCATTCTGAGTTTTCAGGTATAATGTTCTGTTTGGGATTTATGTAACTAAAATGGTTGTTCTAAAAGCTACGGCCAAGTACATTATTACAAATGTTTATTGCTATATGTATTATAGTAGTTAGGTTTTACCTTCGAATTTTTAAATCACTTGTAAAATGTTTCTGAAAAGTCTTGAATACATGAGCTGTTAGGATTGACTTGTTTTATGATCTCTGCAGAAGCGATAACGCCTCTCAGTTTTGTAAAATGTTTCTGAAAAGTCTTAAATACATGAGTTGTTAGGATTGACGTGTTTTATGATCTCTGCAGAAGCGATAACACCTCTCAGTTTAGAGGACGGGGTTGAAGCATTAGTCAGAAAGGACCCGATGCACGCTGAAGAAGTACAAAGGATTAAACGGAAGATTTCTGACAATGCCTCAGCAATGTCATCACTTGTGAAGCGAATAAAAGATTGTACGTCCAGAATTGAGAAACTAGAAGCCTCTAAGCAAGTCATGATCTATCCCGCGTTTGCAAGAAATGGACAACCTGAGAAGAGAAACTTCATGTAAGTCTGATTAGATGTTTGTTGTTGTACCTCAGTAACTGTTGTCTGCAGGAGATAGTTCTTGGTAGTGTGGTTAGCTAATTGAGTAAACACTGCGTTCTGCTAAAAAATGTAGTTCTATTAACGAGTCATTGACTATTGAACTAACCCTTGTGACTCTGTTGTTGCAAACAAGCGATCGTTTCTATGGTGATGTAAGTAACCAGAAAACCATTCATTTTTAAAATGTATCAATGTATCATAGAATTTGTTGATCACTCTGATGAATAGATATATTGTCTGGTTTGGTTTGCTACTTGGATTAGCATAACCACCCCTGGTTGATAACTTTTATTTGTGATTTTGTATCAATAAAAATTTGTTAAATCTCTGATCACATTTATTAATCTAATCCATCCAACAGAAGCAAAAACTATACGCAACATCCAAAGCCCGAGAGTTAATGTTCATTGTGATAAACTGAGCACATAAAAAAGTTGGTCGGCTTAGGCTTGGCTGGTGATGGCCATGGTCCGAAGACTCAGGTTTAGAACCAACTAGCCGAAGGTCAAGCTTTGGCTCATGGTTTTTTCGTATTCGTTTGTATATACAATGTAGCTAACTGGATCGTTTAAGAGTTAACATAAACTTTGAAAGTGTAATTGCAAATGTATTCTAACAAGTACTATTTCCGTAGCCACCAAGATGTGTACCTAGTGAAGCTTGAACACGAGACTTTTGTGAGAACAATGTGTCTAACCGCTACATCGCTTCCGGTGGTTTGCAACTATTTATTAGTACTGGTTATTACTGGGCATGGGTCCTTTACAGTCCAAGGTATCAATCCCTTTGCCCCTCATTCTTCGAGAATCAAAAAGATCATTTTCAAGTATTTTGTTGCATTTTTTTGCAAACCAATGGATTGGTCAAACAGACCAAGAGCGGCTTGGTTCTACCAAATTCAGTGGTTTGGACTTTGGATCATACATAAATGTATTACAAATAAATAGTCATCTTGTATAAATCATATATCGAATATTATATTTAAACATAAACAAATATATCAAACTAAACAAGGGACTGTTCAAGTGAGTATTTAAATGGACTAGTATATTTGTTAAAAAAAAAGTGTACTTCTAAAATATTATGTTTAACCCCATGTCAACTCCATAAACCATTCATGATCGTTATACTTTTATTTTATTCGTTAAATATTTCCAAGAAATTTAAACTCAACTTTAATGGCAAGCACGTCTACCATAAAGCCCCATATGTATCTTGAGAGATTTTGTTCTAGATAAACTGAATTATTCATGCATGTATAATGCCTCCATCATATTTCTTTTATGTGTTTGTGTGAAGATGTAATCTTTACTACTTATGAAGTGTTTATGCGTAATATTGAAGATTAAAAAGACTTAAAAATGAGTAAATTAGTTTCTCTAAAATACTCTTATTAATACTTTTAATGCTTCTTAAACTATAATTATGTACTCTCGTGTCCTGGTGTAAGGTATTAGCATATGTACGTAGATGATAGTACTCATAGCAGTACACAAAGGTTTTGCTAATGCTTTTATGATCATGCATTTATAACAAGAGGACAACATCGTCTATAAGCATGTGAAAACGTTAGTTTGATGAGTTTTTAAAAGAAGTCATGTTGTGAAGCATTATTTGTTCGTCCTTAAATTCATAAAATGGTTGAATTTAATGCAAAAACTATCTTAAACATGTGACATAAATCATCTAATTATATCGTTACCAAACATTTTAGGTAAACTCATGTTGTAATATATAAATGGCAAGTGGCAGCAATACAAAAAATTGTTAATGGATATAATAAAGCTGAAAAACGAGCAATTAAATAAATTTTTACTATTTATAATACATTTGTATGCAATTTTTTAAGCTTAAAAAGCTTAAATTTAAGAATATTGATAGCCTATAATACCTCTTAAACTTAAATATTTAAATGACAAGTTTTACTATTTTAGTTTCGTTTACCTTTCTTCCCCCTTGCTAATTACCAAGAACTTCGTTGCCACTAGTGGCGAAAAAGAATTTTCTCAAAACAAGGTTAAGTCACACGGTTGTCTATGAACCACAATCTCTACTACTTTTAAAATGTCAACTTTTTAAATGATAAGATTTAATATTAATCAATCTATAGTGTTAAAAAAAAAATAATAATAATAAAAAAAAATCGGTTACCTCTATTTGTTATATATATAACAAATAAATAATTTTCCTTAAAACTTTAAAATGAGCAATGTGTTATACCTAAAATACTTTTTTATTATTACTTTCTCACAAAAAATAGTTTGACTTATTTTTAAATACGTTGTAGTATAACTATCATTAAAAAATTTACCAATTAATCACATTTAATACAATACATATATATTTATCATTTCTACTATACATATAACACATCATTTGTAGAAAAAGCTATAAATATTTTTTTGTAGAAACAATAAATGTTTCAACTAATTCTTGTCATGTTTCATTTTCAGTTGAACTATCGTATCTTAAAAAAAATTAATTAAATTTTGATTATTTTACGTTGTAAGCATAAACTTTACTCAAAACACTTAACCAAAATATCTCTAACTATAATTATTTGCCGCTATAAAATATTGTCACTATGCACGGATATTTATGTAGTATTTTACTATATCAAGTTCATACTTGATTTATTTGCATTCATTAAAAAAAAATGAAATTACAAAAATGTAATAATAGCTCAAAATATATCCGACTTAGATACTTGTTACTTTGTTTTGTGACTACTTTTTTCCATTTAGTTTTCAAAGTAAAGTTCAATACATTTCAAATGATTATCATTCAAATTCGAACTTTACCCGTAATAATACACACAATGTAATAACTTAAAAGTTAATACGTAAAAAAAAAAAAAAAAAGCAGCTTGATACATGTTATACATTTAGTAGCAGAGTACATATTGATACATGTTATACATTAACAATAGCTTAAGTAAGTTTATTAGTTGAACTTATGAGATTCAAACTCAACTACTAATCGGAGACTCGGATTATCCATGATATGTAAGATGGGATGATTGGATATGCGTACATATGCTGACGTGACAGACTATAAGCGTGAGTCGAGTTGGTTAAACATGAGAATTCATCGACTTTTTTGTTCTACTATGGCGTTCGAGATGTGTAAGTATTTATGATACAACATGGTCTCTTTTGGTAGGGGCCAGGATGCCTACTTTGGCTTTCAAGCTTAACACTAGGACAAGGTCCCCTTAAGTAGGAACTTATCATTTTCTAGTTGAGGGACATGAGTTCAATCCTCGATGGCTAACTTTTAGTCGCGTCGCAGTTGATAATGGAGGTAAAAACATTGTGAATATGTTCAACATTGTATTCGACATATTAGTATATTACCCTTGTGGCAAAGACATATGTTTTTTTTTTTTTTTTTTTTAAATGCAAGTATGAACTAAAATCGGAGTTTCATAATACGTGTCCTAATCCTACAAGTTTTGACTTTTGATGTTTTTTTAAGTATTTTACCAATACATGAATAAAATAGTACATGTTCCCTCTGAGCTTGAAAGGGTTGAATAATATAAACACAATGACAGTCCTTATATATAAGTTGAATAATATCACAAGCACAAGGTCTAGCAATCATTATCATCTTTGTTATCTTCAGCAACTGTTTGTGATTCATAAGTTTTAAGATTTATAATCTCTGCATATTGTTTTGGTCATTAGTCAGGGTGCTATTGCAAGTGATCAGATGATTTGTTATGATTACTAAGAGGATATCGACTGTTTCGAATACTAAGTCATTTATAAGATCATATTAGGATTGAATTTCTCACTTGGGTATATAATTAAATGACTTAGCATTCGGTTTTTGTTACTTTTAAATTATGCATATATACTAACTTTTAGATTTGATGCAGGACTGAACTTGGAAACATATTGTACGCGTAAAAGTGTTGAGATGGAGAAGTTAGAGTATTTAGAAGAGATGTCTGATTCACCGATTTCATCAATGGATCAATCACCGATTTCTTATCCTTACTGTCGAACAAACTCAGAGACTTCAGGTTTTTCTGAGCAGATGACAGATGATTTTAATAGCTGCTCGTCAGAGACGAATTCTCCTGTATGTTGGCCAGGTACTGGGAGATCACCATACCGGCCAACACTTTCGAGATTTGGAGGAATGAGGCGTAATGACAAGATGGAAAAAGGCGATAATGAGAAACCTACAGATTATGGTGAGTTTTTTTTATGGTGTTCATAAAGAATGTTATAGAACTCCAAAGTCAATTTGATGTGATCTTTGTTACAAATCTAACACTGGGCTTTATATCAATTTTAGTATGCGAAACTGCTTAAAGGATATGAAGATCTCAGATTCTACTATCTGAATCTTAATAGTTCGTAGTCTCTCAGATAGTACCACATATGTAATCTAAGGATCTTTTCGTTCTTCACTATTTCACAAAGTTTCATACAATTAAGTTATACTGTGTCAAAATCATGTATATTAAGCATGTACACGGTTCAGTTTGTTCGGTTTAGGCCGCAGGGTCAGTCAAACCAGTCTGCTCAGTCTCACATTTTTTTCCAAACCAATCAAGCTAAATTAATATACTGTTCTGTTTTAACCTTTCTTTTGATGCAGAGCTTGAGATGATGAAAGAAAGATTTTCGAAGCTTTTATTGGGGGAGGACATGTCAGGCAGTGGCAAAGGAGTTTCAACCGCAGTTACTGTCTCTAATGCTATTACAAATCTTTATGGTATGTACTCTTTATTCAAAAACACTTGCTAGTTGTAGCATTTTTAGCGGCTTTAATCATTGGATTTTTTGACTTATCTTTCAATCTTTGTACACTGTAGTTTCTATGTTTGGGCAGCACCAGAGGTTAGAACCATTGTATCGAGATAAGAAGATGATGTGGAAAAGGGAAATGACTTGCTTATTATCTGTATGTGATTACATCGTTGAATTCGTCCCGGCATCACAAAATGGAGCATCCATAGAGGTACCAAAGATAAATTTTCTCTTTGATCATTTTTCATTCTAATGTACCCCTTTATTTTTGTGCGTCTAAATTCTTTTTTCTTGCAAAGTGCAATGCTTTCGTAGAATTTTATGTTTCATTTCTTGATGAGTATTGTTTAAATAATTCTCAGATGATGATTAGCAGGCCGAGATCAGATATAGATATCAACCTACCCGCGTTAATTAAGCTTGATGCACTTCTCATAGTAAGGCCATTTTTCAATCTTTTTAAAAAACCTCTTTTACACAGCATTACTGTGTTAAACAGTCTTACAGTTACAGAATCTCGTTAACATGATTTTTTTTTCTATTTTAGGAAATATTAGAGAGTTTCCAAGAAACAGAATTTTGGTATGATGAACAAGGAAGCATGTCCAGGAACTCACGAACCGGGTCATTCCGACAAACCCCTCAGCCTCAGAGGAACGAAGAGAAATGGTGGCTGCCAGTGCCCTGTGTTGCAGCTGAGGGCCTCTCAGAACCGGCCAGGAAGCATTTGAGACAAAAACGGGATGCTGCAAATCAAATACACAAAGCAGCAATGGCTATTAACAATAGCATTCTTTCTGATATGGAAATCCCGCATACGTATACTGCTTCCCTTCCTAAGGTTTGGCCCTATATTTTGAACATTTTTTTAAGTAAAATGATTGTTTCTACACACATGCTAGCAAATTCTTGATAGTGCTTCACTGTCATATGGTTCACAATCCAAATGATTCTACAAATCAAGTCTTCTGAAGCTTTTGTTTTTGTTTACAGAGTGGAAGAGCAAGTGTAGGGGATTCAATATATAAGTACATGACTTCTGCAGGCAGATTCTCTCCCGATTACCTCCTTGATTGTCTCAACATAAGCTCAGAACACGAAGCACTCGAGTTAGCCGATCGTGTTGAGGCCTCAATGTACACATGGAGGCAAAAAGCATCCTCAAATCATCCAAAGTTGTCATGGGAGATGGTTAAAGAACACATGGAGGGTGACAAGAATGTAGTTCTAGCAGAAAGAGCAGAAATTTTGTTATTCAGCTTAAAACAACGGTTTCCTGAACTTGCACAAACAACACTAGACACAAGCAAGATTCAATACAATAAGGTAAGCACATGAAGCTTATCATTCCTTTTCAAAAAATATAACCAAACTATTGTCCATAGGATTTGGGAAAATGTACAAAAAAGAGTCGGATGATCAAGTACAGCGATTCTTGTTTAGCTAAATTTTCAAGTCCTAGTCTTCTCCATTGTTGTGCGTGGTTTTTTGGTTTAATGAGTTATATGTGATTTACTTGTAGGATGTGGGACAAGCTATACTCGAAAGCTACTCAAGGGTTTTGGAAGGTTTGGCATTCAATATTGTTAGTTGGGTAGAAGATGTATTGTTTGTAGATAAATCCATCACAGACCAACAAGAGTCTTAGGCCTTGTTTTTAGAATTTAGTTGCTCTTTGTGCTTTGTCTTGGAAGTCCTAACTGTATTGTTTCATTAACTAGGTACAGTTTGTAGATTCAGATGTCTCTAACCATATATATTACAATTATTTGGAAGTATCTTTTTATACATTTATAAATTTGCTAAATGTAACAACTAATACTGCATGGAATTGAGTTGGTTGGATGTTGATATGTTAAAAAGGGATTGAATACCAAAACCTTTTTGGTGTTTGAAGTTGATATTCATGGTCACCAAGTCACCCATTTAGAAAATCATTATATGAGAGAGTCATGCTCATTTTACAAATGAAAGGTACTCACCCAGTCAGCCGCGCCATATGAATAAAGCATTTTGCACAAACCAGATACCGAAAACATGTGGATACCAAGCGGTACTCAGTAAAAGTTAGGAATCTCATATCATGATAGGATAGAATTTCCATTGATGCTTAAATGATACTACAATGATTTACCAATAAAGCATTAACACAACTACATTCTACTTAATTATATGGATATTTTTGCCATCGTACATTAAACATCAGTCAATGAACCAGCCCTGAGCCTTAAAGGAAAGATGGGCTTTTTCGACGATTTCTTAGGAGATGAGTTGAAAGCTTGGAATCTTTGTTTTCATTTAGAATAGTCTCCTTGTTTTTTTCCAAGCATTTCTTTATAGCTTCATGCATATCGCCGCTATTAACGCCACCATCACTGCAAATACACCCTGCAAACCATCAAACAGTAGCCAAAAATAATAATAATAATAAGAAAAAATAGCATTAAAAAGCGAATTTTGATCATGAAAATAAGATCAAGAATTTGGGACATGTCTCTATAGATAACTAGAACTAAGTTAAAGAAAAATAAAATATCCACAGCAAAAATCATTAGATTTTGGAAACAAAATTTAGAATACAAACTAAAAGTCAGGAACTACAATGGGTTTAAAAGAAAAGATTACATTTATACAACAAAATAAAAAACAAGAACCTTTGATATCAAGAACCAAAAATAAGGGTGTCACAACAACAACAACAGCAGACCCAATCCCGCCTAGGCAGGGTATGGGGGAGGTAAAATGTAGACAGATCATACCCCTACCCCAGGGTAAACCCGTGTGTAGGGAGACTGCTTCCAACGAGACCTCCGGCAAGTGCATGTGTGCTAGTGCGAAAGGATAGAGATAGCATACTGCAAAACAATATGCAAAAGCGTAGTAAAAGGGGAAGCAAACAAACAAGCACACAAGCAAACATGGTATACAGGAAAAGAACCACACACAAGCATACCGAAAAAAGCCAATAGCAAAGCGCAACAGAAATAAAACCAAAATCCCAGGCACACCAAAAGCAAGCCAACAGAAGAGGGCAACACAGAGCAAAGCAGAGAAGCACACTAGGCATAAAGCTAATGCAAAAAACACGTAGCACCAAAAAACCAAACGCAGGGAGCAAGAAAAAGCATACAAAACCTAAGGGAACAACAACAGAGCAACGCAAACCACGCACGGGGCCTAAGACTACGGCAAAGCAAAAAAGCAAAAAGATGCCACAAAACAAAACACGCAAGGAGGCAAAAGGGGATACCTAAAAGCCAAGCACCTAGCACCACTACCCACAGATCCTAATTCTATCCCTCCACCCCTTCCTATCTGAGATCATGTCCTCGGTTAAACTAAGCTCCATCATGTCCAGCTTAAGTCTATCCTCCCACCTGATATTGGGTCTGCCTCTCCTTCTCACGCCATCTACATCTAGCGCTTCGACCCTTCTAACTGGCGCAGCCTGTGGCCTCCTCCTTACGTGTTCGAACCACCTCAACCTTCCTTCTCTCATTTTCGAAATAATATTCCCGACCTCAAGTTTAGCTCTGAAAACTCCGTTCGGGATCATGTCAAGCAAGGTTTTACCACAAGTCCATCTTAGCATCCTCAGTTCTGCCACCTCTACCCTGTTAGCATGTGCCTTTAATATGGACCAACATTCAGAACCGTACAAGATAGCCGGTCTAATCGCCACCTTATAGAATTTTCCCTTTAACTTAGATGGGATGTTCCTGTCGCAAAGGACTCCTGAAGCCGCCCTCCATCTCGCCCACCCCGCTCTGATCCGGTTGGTTACGTCCTCATCTATCCTCCCTGATTTATGTATTATCGATCCCAGGTATCTAAAAGACTCCTTGGGTGTCAGGATCTGATCACCGATCTGAATATCAATTTGTTCTTGGTGACCTGGCTCAATCCTCCCAAAATCACATCTCAGGTATTCAGTCTTCTCCCTGCTCACCCGAAGGCCATTGTCTTCAAGAGCCTCCCTCCAGTGCTCAAGTCTAGTGTTTAATCCTTCCGCCGATTCTGCCACCAACACAATGTCATCAGCAAAGATCATGTTCCATGGGATGTCCTCTTGTACCCCTCTAGTTAACTCATCTAGGATCAAGGCGAAGAGGTAGGGGCTAATGGCGGATCCCTGGTGGAGCCCAACTTCCACAGGGAAAAACTCTGAGGTCCCCACTGTGGACCTTACACGAGTCTTAGCACCCTCGTACATGTCCCTAATAACTAAAAATAAGGGTGTGTTTGGCAAAAATGGCGGTAGCTGTTTTTTTTCTAAAAATATGTTTGGTAAGATAGTTATACGTGTAATCATAATGTATAAAACAGGTCATAAATGCTTAACGGATCATAAATGTTACTTCATAGAGAGCATTCCCAAAAAAAAGATAAAACTATTTTTTTTAACGAATATAAAGCTATTTGCTACTTGCCAAACGAGCATTAAAGATCACAACGATCACTGCTCACCGCTCCTAAATGCTCCATGCCAAACACAATTTTGTACAAAGAAGGAATAAACAAAGAAATCATATGAAGTAGACAAGTAGTGATCACGAAATGTAACAGTTAGTATAACAAATGTATAAAAAGAAAAATGTTATTTCAGACAGCATGAATTGTAAAGTTCTATGAATTGCAAGGAAATTATTCTTATACAGTAAATGCTATGGTTTTAAGTAATGACTCTATAGAGGGGGTCTGTATAAACTCACCCTTTTATGTTAAAAAAAATAAATCAAGTGGGGCACACTTAACTTGACGAGCAAGAAAAAGAGAACCCATGTGGTGCAATTTCATAAACCAAAGAAATGTGGTTCAGTTTCGTAAACACAGGGGAATATTAGTTCAATTTCATAATTTGCTTTTTAAATGTAATGGGACATAAATGCATTTTTTTTTCATTTGATAATATTAATGATTAAGGGCAATTACGTAATTTTTGTTTAATTGATTTGAAAACTCTATCTACCAAACATGTCAAAGGTTTTCAAAATCTTGTAATGTATATATTTCACAATTATATAAAAACCATTGTAAAATGTGCATAAAAAACTTGTACAAAGGATATATATGCAATTATTCACTTTGGGAGGGATATATATGCATTTTTGCAGGGGTGGTACCAGAATTTTTTTTAAGAGAGGGCAAAAGTTGAGAGTAAATGTCAAGTCGGGTCATGTCACTAACTCCATCTTTGTTGATGTAATGACGACGATTTTACTTTGAATGAAAGTGTACCTGTTTGGCGAACCTAAACTAGTTGTTATGATATCGACAATGTTTATGACATACTTACTTTTCCTGATCGATATTAATATGAATAGAGATAGTGAAAACAGAAATTTAGATAACAAAATTTAAAATAGCACACAAATCGAACATTAGATCATATATTCGAAAGTAAAGAATGTCCTTAACCATAGACTAATAACGTTTTACCATTATACTATTTATTCTCTTATGGCGGCAGAATAAAAATTGTGCATCATGATCATCCAAAGAAAATCGACATTGATAGAATTCTTAGTATCTACTAAGAACTTTGTGGGGGCAACTGCCCACACTGCCCCCATTGTAGTACCGCCCCTGCATTTTTGCCTAAATTTTATGGCGTTTAAACAACATATATTTATATTTTTACCAACCAAACACCTTCTAAGAGAGAAAACAACATATATTCATTAACGATCACTATAAACGCAAAAAGATGTACAAGACTTGTTTTGGATTTCTCTATCATGAGTAGTCAGAAGTTTAATAGTTCAATTAGTTCTGAATCACACAAATTTTATCCTTTTTCAACTGATAGATGCAGATCTAGCACAAAATGTTATGGTCATATGCATCGGTCGATGTTTCCAAAAGGCTTTTTTGTGTATCTCTCGCCTCTTTTCAACATTTGTTGAATGCGAGTCTCACACATTCATGTATTCAGAGTATTTTGTTTTTCGGCCAAACAAAAGTACCAAGACTCCTAGCCATTTTTGGTCATTTTGATGAAGAAATCTTTTCTAGCCACAGCGAGTTTATTCAAATATTCGATCTCTTGATGACGAATTTTTCCATTCTACAAAATGAAGATGGCTTTGTTCACATTATCATTAAAATGTTTAGAGAAACAAACGCGTACAACCAATGACTTTGCTGCTATCTCCATGAATGGTCATCTTTTTAACATGTTTGTGTACTTAAATTGATCAAATCATCAGCAAAACATACATATAGTCATGAACACTTAGCACTTTCAACAAGAAAAACACATACAACCCTGCGCAATTATCCAAATCTCAGGCACAAGAAAGCTCGAAGTATCAAGAAAGCTCACTACAGTAACTAAAAATCAATTGTCGCCGATCATCTTACAATTGGTTCAAAATAACTAGTCAGGCCAGGTGTTAGAAAATTACAACCAACATATCATGACATCTAATAATATGCATCCACCACTTTCATGTAAAACATCAAGAAGTTACAAAACATCTACTAGAGCAAAAATAGTCAAAAACAAAGCATAGTACAGTTCTACTACATGAGATACAAGTCTATATATGTTTATTGCTCTAGATTCGACGATCCTAATTTGAGGAAAAAGGATGTACCTTTTTCGTACTCTATTGAGTAAACAATAATAATACACAAGTGTGTGAGAGGGAGAGGCATCAAAAGAGCTTGGCGTAAATAAATATTATTCCAGCTCAAGAATCCTAAAAGAGCCAAGAAAACAGAACTGCGGATCATTCTCTATTTCGACATATTTTTGCTCATGTTGGTGGAAACCAAATGATATCCCTATATATACAACGAATCTCCGAACCATACGGTTCAGGACTGAGCCACTATGGTCCAAGGGGTTAGTCAACGAGCAAAGTCTGAGCCAAATCAGCCACCAAAGGAATGTGTGTACGCGTCTGCACTTCGACATTCATTATAGATCCTCGACTATCCATGCCCTCAAAAGAATACGATCAACCCCAAAACTGCTCGTTGCCGAGGCTGACCCTGACCCCAAAATGGTATTTTACATGTTAACAATTACCTGAAGGAGGGTATTACTTTGATTTTGATTTTCAGAAAATTACAATCAGCTGTCATCATCTATAGCACCAATATATGTCAGATCCATCCTCCTCACCCTTACCGCACCCTTGAGCCAGCTTGATGCCTTCATATTAGCATGATCACTTCCTGCGATAGCGGCTGCGTTTATGGAAGACGGGCCTGATCCCGCTCCATCCTCCAAAACGGTCCATGGGTCAATCTCAATATCGGAATCAGGTTGTGAAGACAAGGACTTGGTGGCCTTTGATGGCCCATTTGAAACGTTGCGTGATGAAGAAACTTGATTATTTCTAAGACCGACAGGATGTGGTCCAGGAATCGATATACTAGGTTGAAGAAATCCAAGAGCAGAGAGGGGAACATTGGGTGGCTGGCAAGAGATTGACAATTTCACAGAGGGGAAAACAAACGGCATGGCTGTCTGAATCCGCCACCTGACTGTATCTGGTAGTTGCATCCCATCCAGCTCATTCTGTATCATTTTAAAAAAGAATTAAAGACATGTCGTTTTCAAGATACGGCTTTACAAAAAACTAAGATTCAAAAAAACTGAAGGTACTGAATGTAGAACATTTCCAATGAACTATAAACATGTCTTTTATTTCGTATGCAAGAATAAAAAACTAACGCACATGATCCTTACAGGGGAACATTCCTAGTGACCATCTCATGACCGAATTTTACAGCATTGTCTTTATTTGTACTGATTATGTCTCTTTTAAATGCTGAGAAACCACCAGCATTTATATCAACTCTCAAATCTTTCCTTTGTTTAAACAAACTCTAGCGTATTCAATATATCCCATGTGACTCCAAGTAACTTAATATAACGTGCCATGTATAGTATAAAAGAACATATTGTGCATAAAGTTGCAATAACCGGTTTTAAATATATGTAAGAAAGTGATGCTGCTTATGATTTTTTTTTTTTTTTTTTTTTTTTACTTATATTAAGGGTTGTATTTATCAAATTCGATGAAGCAATTTATAAGTTTATAGAAAATATTTTAAAATGTAACTGATTAACTAATATTGTTCTAAGGGCCCGTTTGGTTTGTTGCTAGGAATGACAATGGGTATCGGATTTGGAATGAGGTGGAATGATAATGGGTATGAAAAAGTGTATCATTACGATTGTTTATGTTTGGTTGATAAAATATGGTATGAAAAAGTGTATAGATATTTGAATTTTGTAGTGGAAAAAAGAGGGGCCCATGGGAATGGATTTCATAGACACCAAATTGGTGTGTAATGAATCTATGACTATGATATACCCATTTCATTACCGGGCCCACAAAACAAAACAAAACAAACACAAACTATGACTTTGAAAGTCATAGCCTCATTCCCATTCAACCAAACCAAACGGACCCTAAAGTTTCAAGATGCACAACCAAACAGACAAAAGCAAGGTACAAGGAATAAAGTTGTAGCTAAGGTGGTGTTTGATAATGACTTAAAGAGTCTTAATTGTAAAATAGGCAATTTAATTAAGTCATTAATTGAGTGTTTGTTTGGTGCTTAATTTAAATGGGTAACCTTCTAGAAAAAGCCATGAGAATGAGGGTCTTTATATTAAGTCATCACTTTTATCTTACTTTTACATATTTACCCTTCCAATTTTTAACCACTAATCATCACTTATTTCAAATAAAAGGGTATAACAATAATTTTATTAATTCAGACACTTTATTCAGCATACAAAACAAACAACCATTTATTCATTTACATACAGACAACATATATCCAGACAGACACTTTAGTTTAAGGTGGTGTTTGTTTGTGACTTAATTGACTTAATATCAAAAAAACTGAATTCATTAAGTCATATTAAAACTGTTTGTTTGTGACTTAATAGAAAAAGATGACTGAAAATATTAAGCAATAAAACTAAGGGTGTCTGCATTAAGTCACCTCTTAATTAGAAATGACTTAATAAAAAAAATTTAACAAACAAGCCCTAACAGAACTTAATATAAAAACTAAACAAACAGGCTCTTGTTGTAAGAGGCTAACAATATGAAAAAGGATTAGAAAGTTATTAAGATTCATACCTGCAAGCTTTCAGCAACTTCACGATCATATAAAGTCGAGTCCCTTGTACTTTCAGGGGTAGACTTGGAGGGAGATTTTGGTCTCAGCCAGTAGGGCTGGGAGCTGCTTAAAAGTGCATGCAGAACCAATAACAGACGATCAAAGAGGCTTTCACCCAAATCCACGGTAGAAGACTCGATCGTAGACCCCGCCTCTCTCTTAATGGAGAACCTTGAAGATGGGTTAGAAAGATCCGCATCCTCATGCACAACTCTGCTTCCAAGGAGACGAAGTACCACTGAAGCAAGCATGTGTCTCATGTTACGGGCTGATGGCTCCCTAACAAATTAAAACCAGGGATGCAAACTATGTAAGTTACAATGAAGCTTTACCAAAATGATGAATTAAGCTTATGTCAAAGCCTACAATACAGGCTCATGTGACACTAGACTTATATTTTCCAGCTCAAATTATACGGAGTGTTTACAACCTCTTAAATTGTTTTATTATTAAAGTAAACATAAACTATTTTAATGGTAAAATTTGTAATCATACATACAAAATTAATTATTCACATAAATATGGACAAAAAAGGCGTGGGGCGGTCAGCAGAACCCGTTTGCACTAGCTTTATATTTGTTTTGGTCCAAATGTGTTTCAACATGTTTCCCCGCCCACTCAATCATAACTTATGACTAAAATACTTACCCATCAACACAGATTACCGGAAGCAATCTTAGGAGTAGCTGCAGACGCAATGACATTGAAGCTCGCAATGCTGAAGGGGAAGGCAGCATCATTTCAACTGGTGCTGCAGGCCGTCTGGCTAATCCAGGACTACCTCCTCTTATACCCTTGCGGGTGTTCACTTTGCTCACAGGACCTTCAATCCCAGAAGCAACGGTTCCCGCCTGTTTAGTCACTCCATGAGTAACCGTACTTATCTGTTGTTCAATTTCATTCATCAGCTTAATCAGATCACTTGCAAAGGTAACGCGTGAATCATCAGAGCTCTGGTCAATGCATGGAAGAAGTAATTCTACCAAGGCTTTCTCGGTCACATGCTGTTGACTGACTATTAAGGCTTCAATATCTGAACCTTGAGAGAATGATCTTCCATGCCGTTTTGAGTCGGTTCCATCATCAACTACCTCTCCTTCTTCAAGAGAACCACTCTCGAATTTCCTCTTCTTATTCCCCCTTTTTGGAGGCAGTTCTGGAACGGAATTACACCAACCCCATGGTTTAGAAAATTGGGTTTTAGTTGACAAACCTTTGTTCTCAGCAATATTAGCCAACCGTTGTCGAATAGATTTTCGACCGAAAAGAACATCATGACCTTTAAGGAACCATTTTGCTTGCAAAAGTACTTCATCCTCTAGTGACCTCCCTAGAAGGTGTACCACTTCAGAGAAAAGGGGAGCAGCATCAGGTCTGACCAGCAGCCTTGTCAGAACCATTTGAATGAAGTTGTTCTCATTCTCTTTAGTACCAACATTGTCATTGTTTGGGGAAAATGAGCTCAAAGCTTCTACTAAAGAAGCATCACGAGCTTCTACTTTTTCCAGGAGGGCTTGCTCGTTCAGTAACAGCCTAAGCTCAACCCACTGCCAATGAAACTTAGCAGGCTGCAATGTATCCAAAATAAGTACGAGCTTATCAAGAAGCTTTGTCTCGTTTTCCGCATGAAGGGATTTTATTTCGGTATGCCCAGAACCACGGTTCCCATCATCATGGGCTAGAATTTCCGTTGGTAAATGACAATCGATGATGGAATTTAAAAAGATTCTGGCACGTAGAGGTACAAACGCTGCAATTTTTGAATGCATATCAGGTCCACTCAAGTCCAGCATGGCTGCAAACTCGGAGTCACTAGGATCAGCAGCTACAATATCGTATAATGCAGCAGTTTCTCTGAGACACACATCACGGAAGGGTAAATGCTTAATGGCATCGTTGATAGCTAATGTTAAAGACTGAAACAACTGTGAAATGTTGTCACGAGCCATAACACTGGCACTGAGAACGAAGCGCCTCCAAACCAAAAATCCAAAAATGGCAAAGGCAGGTGGAACAACTAGATTAATAGGAAGCATCCGTTGAATTCTTGATAATGCTACAACAGAAGATTCACCCAAAAGCTCAACAATAAATCCATCAGAAACACTTCTGCAGTTCCCGACAAGGACTCTAAACCAATGAACCGAAACTTCAACCAAACTATCCATCTTTAAATCCCCTATAGTCCGTGCACTACCATTTGAGTTTGACCTTGTACTCCTTACAAATTGGATCACATTTAGCCCTTCTTTTAATCTGAAAACAGTTACCATCCTCTCTAGGGTAGCAATACCCTGAAGAACCGCTCCAACAACAAGTGCAGAAATTGCACCTGTTGTTTTGGCAGCCTTAGAAAACGTTTTGCCAGTACCATTCAGGTTTTCATTAGACATGGAATCACGAGTTTCAGGAGAAAGTTGTAATTGACCACGAGAAGCCTTAGGAGGGGAGAAGACTTGGGCAAGGGCAGAAGAAGCTTCTGTTGCAAGAGCTATCTCAAATACCCGACTTTGACGTTCTCCAAGTGCATCCTTTAGTAGGGACAGACATGTGAGATGAATACGCAAGATGTGCCTCGCGAAGTTCAATGAAAGTGGGGTTATATCTGGAATTTTACCAATCACCTGCCCAACATTACTAACAATTGCAGATACAGCGAATGCCACCAAAGTAGGGTCTCCTTCTTGAGCTGCACCCCCAGTTTGTCTCATGCAATCCAATAGACCTTTAACAACCTGTTGCGCTATCGAGTGCCCATCATCTGATTTTTCAGTACTATGTCGCTTCAATGGGCCACCTGAAAAAGACTTCTTGTCCTGGCCATAAAAAGAGGGAATGGCCTCATCGACAAGTCTTTGGACAGTATCCCTCATGTTTATACCGACCCGTGAAATACGAACACCATTTATTTTTTGACGTAAGTATTCGTCAAAATCTTGGACTCCGGCAGGAACACCAAGGGGGAAACCAAACTCCCCGTCAGATGACCTTCCAGATTCAAGTTCCATAACAAGTCTTTTATCAGATGTTGTCTTGAAGTTTTTTATCCATTCAACAACACTCACAACGTGGCCATACTTCTTTAACATCTGACGGGCAAAGACTAAAGCAACTGAACCAGAAACCCTACCATTGGAGGCCATAACTACCGAAGCACGATGCATCATTGCGGACAAGGTTTCAGGTATTAGATCAGCTGCAGCAAGTATGTTTTCATACCTGAAAAAAAGATACATTAAAACCTAAAAAACAGAAAGTTAAACGGAAAAAATCAACACTTCAAAAATGAAAGAAAACCTTCTGAGAGATGATAATATATACGCCTCTCCAACAGCAAACAACTGGTTTTCAACATTCCTTGGAACAATCATAACATTCCTCCCACCATGGACTGTAGGAACGGGGTTGATGGGAACCTTAGGCAACAACCAAACAAGAAATCTGGCTGCAGAAACTAAATCATCACACACATCCATGAAATACAAAATAGTAGATAATTCATCTTCACCAAGCTTCCATTTTGCCAAACCCTTATCGTCAATAGGGGGGAGATTTCTACCGTACTGACCAGCTTTTGCTGCAGTCTCGGAGACCTTTCCAGCCTCATCAACAAGCTGCCGCACAATACCCATCAGCCACACCACGACAACCCTCTTCTCGTCTAACGGTAACCGCTTCAAAAGTTTTCCGATTGAAGAAATGTCTACAGAATGAGCGGTTCTGATGGGATCCGCTGTTTTAAGGACATCATTATCATTACCGTTCCGGTGGTGTGGGCAGTTTACTCTACTATCACATACATGACTGGTGGATGCTCCTTGGCTACCCTCGATCCTGGCAGCTGCTAGCTGAGCAAGACTTGAAGTCTTGCGCACCATTTTTTGTCTGCCTCTTGTGGCTTGCTTGACAGGTTTGACAGGCGGATCGACTCTAAAAGAATCCAAGGACTTGTGACCCTTTTTAACCCACCAAACGTCCTCATCATCAGACAGATTTGATGATTGGTAAGGACTCCTTTCTTCAACCTTTTGTCTCTTAGCTCTTCTGCATTCTTCACATCCAGGTGTTCCTTCACCAAGATCACTTCTAATAGCCATTGGCCCAGTGGGTTTTTTGATAGCCTGTGACTCATCAAGACCATTCCCTACGGGGGTTGAGAGGGAATTTGGGAAATGAAGTAGGGTCGCAATGGAGTTCATTAGTTCTTCATTCTTAGAAGTTCTATTGACGTTTTTACTAGATACTGAATCAGATGCTGGTGAAGAAGGTAATTTCCAAGAGCCATCTTTTCCAGACTTGTGATAATTCTTTTGCTTCTGCAACAAATTAGTATTCTTTGAATGGTCAAGAAGTTCATGAAGTAAGAGACGGCGTTCGTTTGAGTAAATATGCATCGCTTCAGAAATGAGAGGAGCTTCAGCAATTTGCGCTTCTTCCAGTGCTTTATGAATATATGAACCCGAAAGATGTTTCAGGAGTTTATAGTGCCTCCTCCTTCGGTCAAAGTCAGCCATAGAGCCATTCCGACCCATGATTCCACTAACAATAAGCTCCCTCACATATGCTTGAGGATAAAAAATGCCAGATCTAATGAGTTCATTAATGAGTAGTTGAACACGCTTAAAACCTTCTCCATTTTCGGTTTGGTGTTGATCAAGCCAGCACACAATAATATCATGTAAAGGGCCTGGGCTCTGAAAAAAATGTGACAGATCTTTAACTTTTCTAATGCCAACTTTTGACTTGTTTTCAACTTCATTAACATTTCGGCCACCCTTGCGTGAGCTTCGCATGTTTCTCATCTTCATCTCTAAAAGTCGAGTCGCAACATAAATCTGAGAGAAGTCTCTTTTGCCACTGAACTTCACACCATGAGGTGGAGTAGTTCGAAAATCCCTGAAGTCACATGTTGCCCATTCACAAACGAAAAATACGGAACACATAAATGAGGAGCTGACTGTACCAACCCATTTTAGAGATGATCGTAAATAAGAGCTGACCTCTGCTATCCACCTTTTGTCAGCAGCTTCGTCACAAAAATCCTCAAACATACACTTGTAAGCGATAGTGATATCTCCATGCGTAAGAGATTTATCTAATTCATGTACAGCTTTTGCCACATTATGACCCGATTGACCAGGTCTTGCAGCTCTTGAAAGATTCACAGCACATTTCTGAATTGAGGTAACAACTGAATCAATGGACATGGAAAGCCCCTGACCCTCGAGCCCTTTGTTCCCACCCTCAACGGCTGCCCTTGTTATTAAACTACCATCATTTGTTGCATTTGAAACCACAAGGGATGGCAAAGGAAAGCAATTCAAGGCAACAAAAGTATCAGGAACAGCAAGTATTAAATATCGAAGAATCTCAACCAGGGCAGAGATAGTGTACTCCCTCCTAGAATTATCCACAAGATCTGAACCACCCGGGGAAGGTTCCTGGATAAAACGAATAGCTATTCCCACAAGGGTACGAACATAACTCTGAGATAAGACTATAGTTTCTATAACACCATATATGATAGGCAACAGCAACTGCAATATCCCAAGTGATTCCTTTTCCTACAAGTGAAAAAAAAAACAGTATATTATTCACTTGATGAACAGGTCAATGTTCTATTTTTAGTGGGTCAAATAGGTAAAATCAAAGATACATAGCTTAAAAAGGAATGGATCGAAAGTCACCCGGAAGTTCTTTAAGCATATTTGAAGCACTAATTAACTATAAAAAAAAATAGACAACAAGTGCCCCAGTTCAACCCAACTGTACCCGTTTTGACATGTTACCCAACCGACACATTTTGCCACCTCTAGAAGGATGTCAATATTGGGATGAAAAAGCTGCTCAAAAGATTACCTGCAGTTGATTCAGAACCCATTCAATGATTAAAGAAGGGAGAAGCAACCCTTCTGCATAGTGCCACTGTATGATTCTCACCACATACCACCATTTAAAATGTAATGATGGCTCCTCACCATCAACGAACGCCAACACTGAGTCACTCTTGTGCTGTATCGACCCAGTATAAGCAAATTGAGGTGACCGGTCCTTGGTATGCATCGTAGACTGAGAATTGTTTTTTGAGACAAATTCATCCAGGAGATACTGTAGGTACTCGATAACATCTTTTGTCCACTGGTCTGAGCGGGATAACCTAGTTTTATCAGGTGACCCAGAAGATGTACTAGAAGACCCAGGCCGAACCTGCAATATAAAATCATGATCTGCCACATTCCGAGAATACAAATATGCCAAGAATGGCCACAAGAATAACTAAGATGATTCAAATAAAATAACACGTACCTGATTAAGATATGTAACTTTAATATACCAAGTTGCCCTCAGTAATGGTACATTGTTTCTGATAAGAACTTCAAAAAGTGATTTCCTTCTATAACCATGAGGAACATGATCGGCCAAAGATCGCAAACGTTTATGTTGCTGAGACAAGCCCTGTAAGATAAGGCTCTAAAGTATCAAACAACCAGGTCTAAGTTCATAGCAAACATAAACTTCAGTTAGTCTGCGACAAAAGAGCTTCTACGACTTAACATAAATGCTGCAGATAACAGCTCATAGCAACAACGATTTCTGATCACACAGCAACTACATTTATGCTACCATGGTTATTTTTGATCTTCAGATATTACATCAGGGAGGAATGACCAGTTTGTATGATGGCTTCTCATTTTCTCAGAAGCATCACCCTTGCCATTTTGCTTTACTACGACTACATTGAATGTGCTTGATTTACATTTTGAGTTATGTAAACAGGTGATGGAATTCCTCATCAGTTCAACACCAACACCCAAAACTTTATGAAAAAGGTTTACATTTTTAGTTATGTGTTTCCTATTGTATAGGAAATGTCCAAATCATGTAATTATTAGATGCACATAACAACATATGTCGTCAAACTTTATACCCTCAAAAGATATTATACTAACACTGGAACGGAAAAACACACCTCAATCCATTTCTTTCGAAAATCTTCACTACTGGCCTTCTGTTCTGGAAAAACACCGGGCTTACTCAATAAATTACCAGTAAGAGGGACTCCATACACTTGACCAGCCTGTTAACACATACATATACTTCAAGCATCAATATAAAAATAAAATACAGAAGCCAAATGGCAAAAGTAGTTACATTACTCGATAAATATCGTATCACCCACCCATATTTCACAGAACAGGGATGAGAGGGCTTTGCAATGTTTACGCAATTAAGATAAGTTGCAATAAATATTAAGGATGAAAGCATAATACCTTGCGCTTTTGAGCACGAGATTCATTGATTGCTCGGTGATATTTTCTTATTGCCTGCAGAGATACATCAAGTCAAAGCTTAGAATTATGTGAAGAAAGCTCCAACTTATTGGCATCACAATCGTAATAGATTTACCTCCTTGCACTTTAAGATGACAGGCTTTGAGAAAGCTTGAATCTGTGATAAAGATATCTCTCTGGATTCCTGTAAGAGAAAATTAAGAAATTAAATACACTAGAAGCAGAGTAAGTGGACACTTATTTTAGAGAGATGTAATAGAGGGACACCAAATGTTTCTCAAGAAAAGTAGTGAGAGCAGATAGAAGAGATAAAAAATAATGCATCTAAGAAAGGGAGTATCAAGCATGTGCATGGCAATGGTACAAATGACTCGCGTATCTAGTAACTAAGCTTCCAACATGTGGACCATTAGACATGATATAAGAATATGTTTAGTGGTATCAACACATTGGCACATAATTACAAACTATCCTTAAATATGATTGAAAAAGCCAAAAACATATAACCAGATGTGAAAGTAGCAGCATTGCTTTGCTGTAAAAGAAATGGCTCACAAAATATGAAACATAAGGGTGAACTCCTTTTAACAGTTCTCATTCGCAAGGTTCTACCCGAGATACAGAGAGACTAATAAATCGACATAACATAGTGGTATTCTTTTTCTTTTTCCTTTTTTTTTTCTTTCTTTCAAATAGCAATTTCTTACACACCTATGTCACACATAATATCTCACAAATGTCTCCAACGAGACTTGAACCCACAACCTCTTGGTTGATGGGCTACTCACATACCACTAGACCAAAGGCCTTGGGTATTCTTAAAGTGATATCCAAGACATTTTGAGTTGCCACTGGTTAGTTGACTATACAAAGGTAAAAGTCCTATACATAAACTAAAAATACTTAAATCTATTGACGTGCAAGATTCCTAAGGTTAGTTTTAAGGACAGGCAGATCACAGTGCAAGTAATCCTATCTCACTCTGATGTGAAAGGGACACGGATAATCATAAGGAGTGTTCTAATCACTTCCCTCTTCAACCATTCTTACCAGAAGGGCCGAGCAGTACACTATACTATGATCATTACAAATACAGTACAATTTATCTACCCGTTCTTTTAAAATGAAAATCAGTCCCCTTTTAACAGTTGGTAAAGCATACCTCAAGCCCCTCAACTGTTTCTCGGTATCCAGCAAGCACATAGTCTTTTGTAAGTGTCTCCTCAGGACAATTTGCTGTTGGAGGATGAAAGTCAGGTGGTGGAAGCCTGACACCAGATGGAAAAATGATTCAAAGACAGTTAGAAGTCATAATAGTGATACAATGTAAAAAGCAATCGGTTTTTTCCAGATTTTACAATGAACATGTAAAACCAGTTGGAAAAAAAAGATTGCTTAGAGAGAGATAAAACAGAAGTGTAAATCTTGTGTCCATATTTACAGGATTCATATGCGAAAACTAAATAAAAATAACAGTAGTGAACTCTAAAAGAAATAGCAAAAAAATATGAATGTTTCTAGATTACACAAATTACCTTGAATTAAGAGGCTCTTTTTCACACCTCAATTTGTATGATGCAAGCTGTGAAGAGCGCCTACTACAGGTTGGATAACAGAGATGAGACGTGTTGCATATATGTTAAATTGACAGATAAGTGAAAATACAAACCTATTTACAGGAAAGTTAGATGAAAGCGCAGACGACTCAGCTCGGGATGTATCCCTGCCTATTGAGCCACCAACTGCACTGTTATTGACTGCACTAGTGCAGTTGGTAGCATGATACCTTTGCATTGCTCCAAACTATGACCCACATACTGCCTCAAACATTGAAAGACTGCAAGTTATTATGTCAATAGAACTGTGTTAGATACTGGCATGCTCCAAAGTGTTGTCTCTGAATACTTATATTGGCCGATTCACATAAACCCAAAGTATACATACGTTCAGGAAAGACAACATATGAAACCTAGTTTTCTGTATTCATTGGAAACCTAGTTTTCTGTATTCATTGGCAATCTTAACGAATATATTCGAAAAAACATCATAAGTTTCCAGATCTATTAACCATTATTCTGTAGCATGATAAAGCCTAACACTAACATAAAAGGCGGGCAGGAACAATAAAAGTTTCCATATATATCAAGCATGATTCTGCAGCACGACAAATCATAACAAGAACATAAAAGGCAGGTGGGAATAACACAATTTTCTACATACTACATTCGATGGAAACTAGAGGATTCAGAAAAAAAATTGGCATTTACAATCACGAGTTTGAACAAATAAGGTCACCAAGTATATTTGGAAAACGTAGCAATAATTCAATCTGGCATCTTTCGAAACCTAGACCGAAGGAAACTGCAATTGTAGGACTGAAAACGAATCTAAGTGGTAGCCACATGAGATGGATTGATATGAGATCTGATTTTCCAAATATTTAGATTGGATGGGCAAGTCGAGTATTAGGTAAATAAAGCATAATTAGTAATTTAATCATTGCAAAACTTTTAACAAAGCATTGACAACCGTTTACTAGTTACATCACACGTGGGCACTGTGTGGAGTTTCTTAACGCGAAATGCTACGTTAACTGCTGATGTAAAGGATTGCATCTTGCTGGAATTACTAAAAGAGAGAAAATTTAAACTAGTTGGATACACTTGATGAACTAAAATGTAGCTCATTAACAACTTTACTTATTTTTCCTTCATTGCTTCTCGCATAAAGATCACATAATTTTCATATCATTACTTAAGTGCATAACTCAAACCAAGTAATGCTTAAAACATCTTTACACTAATAAGTTAAGTTCCAAGTTTAGTTTGCCAAACAAACTGGACTCAAAATTCACCCCTGCCAAGCTTTCTGCTAAAATTGTACACTGGAAGCATACCATCTAACTTAACAATCACGACACCAAAAAACCCTTTACTTCCTTATACCAGCACATGAACCCAAAGTTAGGAACTTTCAAATGAAAAGTGTGAACACAGCTCAATTACACATACTAAGATAGAAAAACATCAAAAAGCACCCATATTTCAAGTAAACCTACAACTTAGATTTTTAACTCACTATAAACCATAAACCCAAGCTACGCAAATTCCAACTCAACCCACACCAACCAAATCGTATACAACTAAACATCCCCACACACCACTACCTATCCAATTACACGCAACATCCGACACTATTAACCAAAAAAATCAAAACTTTTCGCCAAAATTTCAGTTACTTAACTTAGCACAACTACGAAACTATATACTTGCAATGATCTTCAACTTCTTTACAATACACTAAAAAACGTTTACTTCCTTAAACTAGCACGTGAACCAAAAGTTAGAAACTTTCTAACGAAAAGTATGAACATGACTGACTTACACATTCTAAGATAGTAAAACATCCAATTACACCCGCATTTCAAGTAAACATAAAACTTAAGTCCAAGTTACCAATAACCATAGACCCATACACCATTATCTTTCCTATTACACGCAACATTCGTCACTAAATCCTAACCAAAAAAAAATCGAAACTTTTCGCCAAAATTTCAGTTACTAAAGTAATCAAATTAGATCACAATGATCTTCAGCTTATTCACAACACACTATACCAAACACACACAAATTAACTAGCTTTAAACTAAAAAAACTACAAAATCAGCTCAAAATCACCATACCATTAAAAAGTAACTAATTTTAAACTAACATAACAACCAAACATCAAAATTAGCCTTACCTTTTGAAATCAAGAAGACCCTTTTAACAAAACAGGCTAATTTCAGTTCAAAATATACCAATTTTGAAAAAATCAAGATTAGGGTTTGTAAAAACGTGTCAGTGAAATTAGGGTTTTAAAAAGCAAAATTAATGAAATTAAAAAACTGGGTTTTGTTTGATTTGATGTGAATTTATCAAATTTGTGTTTAATTTTGTGAATTGAAAATATCGATTGGAAATTAGGGATTTGAAAATTTGGGGACAAATGAAATCGTGAAGTGTTATTGTTATACAAGGAGATATAAGAAAAATATATTGGGGCTTTTGACCCTTTTTGTTTTTTTATTTGTGACAAAGATGTGAAAGTTTAGGGGGTGAAAATGTAAGTTTTTGAAAGATTAGGGGTAAGTTTTGTAAGTTTTTGTGGTGAATTTTACTGAAATGACCTTGGTGAGATTAGTGGATTAGAGGTGAGGTGAGGGTAAAAAGGTAATTTTGTAGGTTTGGTTTATTTTGACTTTTGAGGGGGTCAAAGAGTAAAGATGTGGGTTTGTGTTGTTGTTTAAGGCAACGGTGGTCAAAGTGATGTTAAAACTAGTCAAAGTAATAAATGTTGTGGTTAAACTAACAACTTACCATAAGCTACTAAAATGTTTCATTTTATTATTTGACTGAACTTTTGGAAATAACCTTATTATGCAAAAATGATGTTGCAAGTTTATTGCAGTGTATCCATGTGAAATTTTACCCAAAAAACCTATATATGTTCTGTTTTTTTCTTCTTTTTTATCATTAAATATTTGTTTTGGGAACAAGCAAGAATGTGCACTTTTTGTTTTCTTGAAGCAAAATGACGTGACAGTTATCTCGTAAAATTTTGAAGGGGGATAAATAACTCAACATGATAAAGTCTTGAGGTGCAATATATATGAAGAGAAGGGAATATCTAAATAATACTTGTAATTATATTTCTCTTAAAAAGATTTATAAGTGTTGTGAAGATATGAGGAATAAATTTTTACAATTAATTTTATTTTTTCAAAGACAAATTTACAGATCTTTTGCAAGGATGTTTCAAGTGGCCTCAACTATTTATGGTAGATATATATCAAAGGGCTTATATTTTTATTGTACCTTATACAATGTGATAAACTTTTTAATTAAATGTTTTTTTTTTTTCAATTTACGTTTAGAATATCGAGTGATTCGTCCAATAAGCATTACTTGAGATTTGAAATGTGAAAAGTGTCGTGTACACTGTTGTGCTCTGACAGGAGCTCAAGTCTATAAGCCATTAGGCCAACTCTAGCCATAATCTTAAATAGCACAATGTATCTCGGGTTTAACTTCCCGCGTTTTCCGAATCGTTCTCTCGCTCTGACCATCGGTCTGAGGGTGATAGGCGGTGCTCATGTCTAATTTGGTTTGCCAAGTAAATTGACTATCTCTATCGGAATTTATCGAAATTGATACACCGTGTCTCTAGACTATTTATACAAAGTTGAGTCTGTTGAAATAGGGCGTCGCTGAAGAGATGAGGATATGGGTTTAGTTCTAATGAATGACACAATTAAATCCCCTTCACATAGGTGCTTAGTCTCACTGACTAAGATTTTGTCAATTGGTCGTGTGGTCCTCCCTTAATTTCCTTTATCTAAAGAATTTCCATGCTCTAAGTTGTCAAGTCTCGAAAACCCTAATTGTCTGGAGTAGTTCAATATGGAGATTGATTTGTAAATTTGTTCCGAGATTGTGTTTTTTGCTCGTAATCTTTTTATGAATAAATGAATTTACAAGTTTGAACAAACGGCTTTTCATGTAATATATTTAATAGGTGGGTTTTCAAACATGGTGTGAATGTGACTGTTTAGTAAATCTTGATGTTCAAACATGTCTTAACGTACGAAAGTTAGTTAAATATTGACCAGAAGGAATTTACTCATCAAAATAGGTATTTCAGAAAAATATTTCTTACAAGGTTTATGATTTGTATAAACGTGTTTTAAAGAAAGTCATTAATAGTGAAAGTATTAAAAAGGACGGTGTAGTCGGGTATGTATGTCTGCATAAATTCTTAGACGTCTAAAGTTTAGTTTCTGATGTTGGGTAATGGCTAGTGATTAATATTAGGCAAGGCTTACAGGTATGAGTATTCAACTTACTTGGGTATTTTTTAAATGGATCATGACTTAGATTGTTATCATACTGGCCAAAGTGTAGATATCAACTGATACTATGTCAAGGAATGTCTGTTTTGTTTTCTCAAGGGGAATTGTATATTGATAACCTAATTTATCACCTTACTACAAATAAGGGAATCTTGTTGTACGAAACAGATGGGGAAATTTATACATTGACGAGACAATGTTAGGAAATGATCTATAGTCTTAGATAGAAGTGCTTGATTTACTTTTATAGTGTTGTTTAGTGTGTACTAGTATTGTAATAAACCCTATAACTCAGTCAAGCTATTACTTTCATAATAATAGGATTGGAAGACTATGTCAGAGATAGTGGTTCGGATTTTACCTTGCAAAGTCTTAGGATTTCCATTGAGTCATGAATCAACTTACTGAATATTTCTAGTCCTTGTTAAAAGTTCGGTAATCCTTTCATTGTTTGCTTATATAATGGAATCCTCCTCGTAGATGGTATGGAAGGTCGTTCCTAGAAAAGGCCAATGGTGTGAACCGATTTATTGATTAAGGGCGTGTTAAGAAGGTGATGTTTATGAATGGTTCATTTATGTACAAAATTTTTGATTTTCGATGTTTTAAGTGAAGGTTGTTTTAGGAAAGGTTTGAAAGATAATTATTTTCTTCATGACATATGATCCTTCCTGAGTTAGATATAGGTGATCAGGCTATGTATAATGGAGGACTAATGATGTAATGCTCGATTTTGTCAAAATAGTGTTATGTTTCTTAGAAGTTTAATGGTATTAGTCATACTGTTTGTAAAATAATAGCCAAAACAATTTACAAGGTAGCAAAACAGTTTATACCATGTTTAGCAAAATAGTTTGTAGGACACTAGTAAAACAGTTTATAGGGTGGTAACAAAATAGCTTGTATTGTACTCGTGAAACAGTTGTAGGATGGTAATAAAATAGGTTGTATTGTACTCGGCAAAACATTTTATAGAGTGGTAATAGTTTGCTAGTCCACCATTTTATAGAATGTAAGCAACTTATTTCATAACAGGGCAGTGTCATATTGTTGTATAACGGTTGGAAATATGGTAGTGAAATAGGGAGTGTAATGAACGAGGATTGTGATATCATGGTAGTTATAAAAGATAAAAGATTCATTGGATGAAAGGGTTCATGACATAACGAGGTTACACAAGAAAGTGCTTAAGGTAGAATAATAAGGAAATACATCACTAATGGGCTTAGACTATGGTTTATTATTGGAGCAATATTTCCTTCTTCTTAAACATTGTTATTACCCTTGACGTTGTTGATGTTCTGACGAGCTCATGCTCTCTATGAAGTCATTGTGTTCTCAAGTATTCTCATGTCCACGGGCTAAGTTCATAATCAAAGTCTCATCTCGTTTAAGTTGCTTAGCTTCCCTAACGAGGGTTTTGATTTGTTTTCATTCACATGAAATCAATAATCGAAATGAATTCTTACGAGGTGATAACCAATTAATCACCAGCTAGGATTTTCTTGAGGCTCAACACATGTTAACCACTAAATTTCAGAGGTTGCTCGTAGATCTTGGTGACAAATCTTTGCTATGGTAACTGCTAGTCCAGTGAAAACGATCTAGCCACCTATATTAAAATTATCAAGACCAATATTTGTATATAGAAGTTAATGATAGTCTAAGTCACAATGAAGGAAATAGAAGTCGAATCAGGATTCCAGGGTAGCAGTCACAACTTGTGTGGCAAGGTCAGATGCTACTAAAAATTGTGACCTGGGATAACTTTATCCGGGATCGTCTTCCTGAGAGTAGTTAAATATATATTCCAAAAGTAACTATCTTCCGGTTCAGTTAGGTGAATTTGAGGTGGTGAGTAGAAAAAATCATTCGTGACGGGAAAAATCATTGCAGTTGTATTTCTGAATGAAGGGATGATCACCGTCTATTAAGGTCGAAGAAATAGCGATATATGGTCGATACATGAATGTTTCCCAATTTGTGAAGAAGGTTGTTCTAGGGAAATTGAAGTTTATGAGAAGAAATTATCCAATTTGTGGAAAGGGGTTGACATTCGTAGTCTTGCAGTAGAATTTTGAAAGAAATGTTTGTATGGTACGCAGTGTCCTTTTTGTACAGATAATAAAAGTTTGATGTACATTTTTTGTAAGAAGGTGCTCATAATGAGTCAAGTGTTGTGGACGAGGTTAGTCATTACTAATAGTCTCTTAGTGCATAAAAGAACTTAAGGAAAAGCCCTTGGTGTGCAAACTCAAGGATGAACGTGTCATTAGACATATACGGCTAGTTGAAGATGATAGTCTATGAATCAAGGGATCTAAGGACCAAATTGGGTGTTAATGATTTGGAACGTTCGAAAATTATTTTTAGATGAAGCTTGTAAGTCCAAGTGCTCAATTCCTATAGGCAGGACTAGGATGTATAATAAATTGAAATCATTGTATTAGTGGTCTGAGTTAAGTGTAAACAATGTCGTAGGAGGTTTGACTTGTTACACGTGAGGACTAAAGGTTTTATGATCTGGTGCAACTTCTTGAATCTAAATGTAAAAGTGTAGTCATGTCCCAATATGACTAGGTTATCTAGAACTCCAAAAAAGGCACGTTGTCTTTGGAATAATTGTGCATCGGTTCTTTAACCCAACATGTTTAAGCCAATGTGAGGATCTTATCATATGGAAAGAGTGGGGAGGTCGTACTTTGAAGGTATATGGTCAAGGCATGGCCAATCGCTATTGACAGTATCCTTTAGGTATGAATCAGGTGAGGCTAATGCTTCCAGCTTCTGGATGTCATCGTCTGATGATGGAGAGTAGTCCGGTATCTAATCCACTAAAGGCAATCTCAACGGAAACTATGCCCATAACTAAACCCTCTATATGCTCCTCCATTGCCTCAACGTGATTGATGCAGGTTTTCTGACCATGTTTTAATATTTATAAAGTCTCGTTTACCTATGGTCCACCTTATGCACTCACGGGCAGTGTACCCGGTCGTGTGTAGTGTAGTAATCGGTAAAACTGAGGTCATGGCCAAGAGGTATGTGAGCGGATTCTAATTAAGTCTAGGTGTCACTGTTTTTAACTTGTTTAAGGTTTGAAATGATTAATTAACTAATAAACAAGAAATAAAAGCAAGTAAAAAAGATAGAGGTTGTGATCAATAGAGGGAAAGTGTGCTAACCTAATTACTCATCCTATCGTGTAATGTTCATGTTTTACTTCTTCCAATTGATTCAAGTGGGGTTTTAAGTCGCTAGGACAACATTTGGTCAGTTCGTCCTAACCTATCAACAAAGGCTCCTACCCGAGGTCAAGATTCTACCCTTGATAGTCGAGTGGTTTTTAGTCGCCTAAGCCAAGTCATTAAGTACCCTACATGCAAGATTCGAAATAATGAGTGCCCGGGCACTAGAATCTTAGACACTCATCCCTAACTTCTTAAGTTCATCCAAACGACCGGTGATCATTTGGTCAGTTCGCACAAGCGAGGAAGGGTCGTCAGTTGGTCAATTCTTACCCTCCCCAATTCTACCTAACTACTTAGGTCAGTTGGTCAATTCTCCTAAGCAACTAGATACGACCGCATTTCAAAACTACCGAAGCTAGGGTAACTACCAACGAACTATGCATGCATACACTAGAAACAATTATACGGAAGCATGAAAACATAAACAAAACATTCAAGGAATCATAATTAGGCTAGCACCAAAGGTGCTTAGCCGATCATATTAAAAGAAATGAAGAATTCAATGTTTAACATAATGAAATACATGAATCGAAAGTAAAAGTCAAAATGATCGCTAATGCTTATCGTTAAGGAGTGATTTCTCCCTTGGAGATGGCTCCGTATGCTCCGAATGATCTGCCTTTGGAACCCTCTTCACGTTCTCTGCCTTTGAGTTGTGAGTGAATGATGTGAAATGCAGAAATTAGGGTTGGTATTTATAGGCACGATCCTAGTTACGACGTAACTTGAGTTGAGAGTTACGTCGTAACTTCAATAATTCCTCAAATAATGCTCTCGTTAAGCAGGTTACAGCGTAACACTTGGGAAAGGTTACACCGTATCTTCAATACAAGTTACTTTTGATAGGATTACGCCGCAATCTATGTAAGGAGTTACGGCGTAGTTGATGGAGGCACAAAACATTTCTTGACCTAGTTGATTATGGCATAACCTTAGTTGGGAGTTACGCCGTAATTGCCTTTAAGCTAGTCTTCTGAGTCAACGCACTAGCTACCGCGTAATGTGAGAGAGTGAGTTACGTTGTAGCTCCTTCACAGTTGGCGTACTATCATAAATCTTTAAGAAAATCTCCAAATCCGCGTCTCATAAGCTCCAATGCTCGTAATTTACCTGAAAGTGAAATATAAAGGAATACAAGCGTAAACCCATATAAATGATATAAAATACGAGCATTATCTGGAGAAATTGACACTTAAAATTCAGGACTATTTGATGTTATCATATATCCCCCAACTTGAACTCTACTTGCCCTAAAGTAGACCTTATTAGAAAATTTTCTAAAGAGATATCCCCCATTACCTGGAAGATATGAGTTTAAAAACCCCTTATGCTAGAATAAATCAAAGCCGAACACCTCACGAAATAGGAACAAAACACTAAATTTCTCTCAACTAGTCTAAGTGTCAATTCGAGGTGATCACTCAAAGCACAGTCATAGCGTGTATTCTATCATAAGCTTGGCGATTACACAAATCTCCACCACTAGAGTTAAGGACTAAACAATTCTTGAAGGCAATATGGGTAGACACAACATGGGTTAAGGGTGTAATGTCATTAGTAACATGTCACGACAAAGTGGACAAAATCAATTATACATGACCAAATCCATGGCCAAGACACCAAAGATTGCTCGCTTCATCACCTAGATACGCTTCATGACTAAAGGGTAAGATAAGACATGAGAAATAATTGGTGTAAAATAAAATTAACAAAGCAAATAGTCTTAAACTATAACCAAGTTGTCACAGCCTACCATCCATCCAAAGTTCAAGCTTTAAGGTGAAGACACCAGATCATGATATACCAAGTAGATGTGCCATTAGCGGACGTCGTGATGGGCACATTACCTGTTCTTCAACTGTTGGCGCAATAATTACCAACTCAATTCTTCAAATTTGACCGAGGTGGCCTCCTCGATGCTTAATCTTTGATGAGCTCCAATCATAGTGCTTATAACATTGCACTTTACAATAATAAATAAACTACTATTTTTATTAGTATTATTATTAATTTTTATCAAACTGATAACATCAAATAGTCCTGAATATTAAGTGTCAATTTCCCCCGATAATGCTCGTATTTTATATCATTTATATGGATTTACGCTTGTTTTCCTCTATTTTTCACTTTCAGGTAAATTACGAGCATTGGAGCTAAAGAGACGCGGATTTGGAGAGTTTATTGAAGATATATGATGATATGCTCATTTTGAAGATGTTACGGCGTAACTCCCCTCTCACATTATGCCGTAACAGAAGCGTGGCCCAGAAAACCAACGAAACGGAAGATTACGGCGTAACTCCATCCCAAGATTACGCCGTAACTAATTAGGTCAAACGAGGTTCCGTGCCGTTGCAAGCTACGACGTAACTAATTCTACAATTACGGCGTAACCATGATTTATTGAAGATACGGCGTAACTCATTCCTGATGTTACGCTGTAAACAGCTTTTCTAGAGCAAATTACGAAGAAATGGATGTTACGTCGTAACTCTTAACTTAAGTTAATCCGTAACAAGATCTGGCCTATAAATACAGTTTAAATTCCATCATTTCTAATCATCCCATTTCACACACAACATCAGTTAACGTGAGTAGAAGTTAAAGGCAGATCATTGGGGATCATATGGAGCTATCTCCAAAGGAGAAATCACTCCCCTACGATAAGCATTAGCATTTTATCTTTTCTTTACTTTCAATTCATGTATTTCATAATGTTAAACATTGAATCGATTGTTTTAGTTAATATGAGCGGCTAGCTTAGTTATGATTCCTTAATTGTTTTGTTTATGTTTACATTGCTTCCGTATAATTGTTTCTAGTGTATGCATGCATAGTTTGTTGGTAGCTACCCTTGTTTCGGTAGTTTTGAATGGCGATAGTGGCTAGTTACTTAGGAGATATGACCAACTGTAGAATTCAAGGATCCAGACTCAACTAGGGTATCAATAACATTGAATATGCACATCGGATTTAACAAGACAAGAACATCAATGTTACTAATAATGTTTTCTTTACTAAAACATAAAGAAACTAATACTACTACAACTACTAGATGCTCTATGCGTATTCTTAGACTCTCATTGGGAGATGTCTACTATGAAATGAAATGAAAGGATGATCATAAACTAGATGCCTACCCTCTTTATATCGTAGAGGGAGGTTACACCAAAACCCTAATATTAGCTTACTATGAAAGCTACTATTAAATTATATTTAAGGCACTCATTGTTTCTTCTTTCTTCATTCCAGCTCATGTGTTTTTGTAATCTTCAAATCTATAATTCCCAACAATCTTCCCCTAAGCTGGAATTTGACTAGGTTAAGTTCCAATTTCTTGATATTACAAAACAACATGTATAAAGAAACAATGCTAAAACATGTCATCACAAAAATAAGCTGCACATCATGAATCTTCATCCCCTTTTTGTAATCATCTAATAGGGGTCTTGTGCAACTCGTAGACGCTTCCCCTCAAGTGATGCATGTAGATGGTAAGTATATAACCAATAAGCTTCCCCTTAAAATTATACTAACCATCTCTCAAATTTTTTTTTATTTACTAATAAGCAAAAGAAATAAAACGCAGCAACAGAAAAAATCAACTCAGCATCAGAAGCAAAATAGTCTACCAGTAGGAATGGAGAACCTGTAGGAATAGCAACGTAGGCGTCTTATATCTTGCACTATCCATGTGACTCCAAATCTTGATAAATCCTCAATCAATATGAGACACTGAGCACAACAACGAGACTCCTTAAAGTGATAGCAAATGTGAGCATTAAGCACCGTCAATATGTTATCACACCCCTTCACTAACACTGAGCACAACAACGTAACTCCTTAAAGTGTTAGCAAATGTGCGCATTAAGTACCTTTAACCTGTAGATCTCACCCATTCGCTAGATTTATCAAGTCTTTGTCACATCATTAAAGTACGAACAAGTTATCTCCAAAGTGTCTCTGCTCACTTTGAGATATGATAAGACACGCACCTGATCAACCAGTAGGAACTCCAGAACAATCAGCAGCAACCAATACTACCAGCAGGAACCAAAGCTACCAGCAGGAACGATAAGTAATTAGCAGGAACCAGCCAGCAGTAATCAACCAGTAGGAACGAATCAAAATATGCAGCCAGTAGAAACATCAAATCATGCCAAAAATATGTTAATTACTTGGGTTCATCGTTGAATAAAAATTCAACTCACCAAGACTAGTAAAACATTAGAAAACCAGCACAAACTGTCAAGACCAAAATTAACATATACAACAACCGATCATGAACAGTATAAACTTTATCCGACCAGAATTAAGTTCCCACGCTGCCAGTATGAACCATGAATCGACCAGTACCCACTATACGATTAACCAATCAAAAAATATACCTTATGTGATGAATTAATTCCCACGTGAACCATCAGCAGCAATAAGACATGCCCAAATAATATACCAGTACCACATCTGATATAAATATAACCAATCACCATTGCTGTTGTTCAAATATAAATTAGTACGAGGGACCCATAATTATGTGATCATCAATTGATAGCCAATAAAGGACCACCACTCCACGTGCAAAATACTCTCACAATATTACAAATACTGATCCACCGTAAATGTGTCATCCAATGTAAATCATAGACCAATTAAAACCATGCGTTGGAACCAGCAGTAGAATTAAAGATCAGTAGGAATCAAAAGATCAGTATAAAATTACTATAGACCAGTAGGGCCCTTCGTGACAGTAGATATGGAGAACAAAAAGTCAGTACTAACCAATTAACCCCACACAATGACCGGTCAATTCAAATATATCACACGAATATTGGACCAATCAAAATTGCAAGACCACCGTAACATCCATGTACCGCACCACATTAAATCCCATCCTACTTCAAGATCTAATCACGTGATCTTCCAATGCCAGTAGGAACAAACTTATTTTAAAAATTATTACTGATATGTGACCGGTAGAAATGGACGTGATCAGTAAGAATAAAACATGACAACCAATCAATGATGACCCACTTACATGTGATATCATACGAAACACCAATTGGATTGTATGAGGAATTAATAAAAATAATACATGCGCCGCAACATCTGACTTCTTCTAATTCGAATGACCAATCAATATATTAATCAATCATTACCCTTTTAAACTCACAAGACATAGTATATCACATGACCTCCTTAATTCATCACGGTACTAAATAATACGAGGTTTTAATAGAAAACAGAATGAATCAATAAATCTGATTACCTCGAAACTCCTTTTCATAGTTGCAACTATTCAAAAAATATAACCAGATCTGCTCTTCTTTCTGCTGCCTCTTTTCTTTTCAAAACTGCTGCATAAACCCTAATTACATGAAAACCTTATAAACCCTAGATCGAGAGCCATGAGGCTCTGATACCAATTGTAGAATCCAAGGATCCGGACTCATTTAGGGTATCAATAACATTGAATATGCACAGCGGATTTAACAAGACAAGAACTTCAATGTTACTAATAAGGTTTTCTTTATTAAAACATAAAGAAACTAATACTACTACAACTACTAGAAGCTCTATGCGTATTCTTAGACTCTCATTGGGAGATGCCTACTATGAAATGAAATGAAAGGATGATCATAAACTAGATGCCTACCCTCTTTATATCGTAGAGGGAGGTTACACCAAAACCCTAATATTAGCTTACTATGAAAGCTACTATTAAATTATATTTAAGGCCCTCATTGTTTCTTCTTTCTTCATTCCAGCTCGTGTGTTTTTGTAATCTTCAAATCTATAATTCTCAACACCAACTGACCCTAAGTAGGTAGACTGAGTGGGAAGGGTAAGATATGACCAACTGACGACCCTTCTTCGCTTGTGCGATTTGACCAATTGATCACCTACCGTTTGGATGAACTTAAGAAGTCAGGGATGAGTGTTTAAAATGCTAGCGTCCAGGCACTCATTATTATGAATCTTGCATGTAGCGGTACTTAATGACTTGGCTTAGGGGGCAAAAAACAACTGGACTTTCTACGGGTCACCTGCGATCTCCAGTGGAAACCTTTGTTGATAGGTTAGGACGAACTGACCAAATGTTGTCCTAGCGACTTTTACCCCACTTGAAGTAATTGGAAGTAATTAAACATAAACTTAACTTGATAGTACACTTCTCCTCTATTGATCAAAACCCTTGCCTTTACTTGCTATCTTTTATTTTCTTGTTTTAGTAGTAATTCCCCATGACCCTTATTGGGGGAGCAAGAAGATGGATCGAAAGATTGCCCGCCGGGGCAGTTGATACATGGGCTCTACTAAAAAGCACTTCATCCAAAGATATTGTCCTCCGTCGAGGATATCTAATCAGCTTATGGAGATCCAGAATTTAAAGCAAGATGACGATAAAACGTTGTATCAAGCCTGGGATAGATACAACGATCTCCTCTACAAGTGTCCTACACATGATCTAAACAACCAGCAAAAGGTCAACATCTTTTACAAAGGAATCACCGTGACTACAAGACAGATGTTGGACTACCAAGGACCAATTCCAAGCATGACCCCTACTCTCGCAATTGAAGCCATCCAAAAAATGGCTGATCATTCCCAAAAATGGCACAATGGAGATAGCAAAAGAAGCCTGGGCGGAAGTCTTGATGGAATTTCCGCCATCACTAGTAAAATTGAAAATCTTGGTCGAGACATGCTCAAGCTTCGAGAAAGTGTTCATGCCATCCAAGTAGGATGCGAAAGCTGCGGAGGAGGACATCTCACCAAAAATTGTCCTCACACTAACGAAGATAACACAATCAAAGAAGCCAAATATGGAGAAAATCAACCGTTTTACTGGGAAAATCGGAATAGCAATGGCTATCGTGGAGGACCTGCTGGAAATTACAACCGCGGGCCTTATGGAGAAAAAAGGCCCAACATTGAAGAGACCATAAACAAATTTCTTGAAACCTCAGCCCAAAGACAAAAGAAACAAGATGAATGGCTAAAGGAATTCCAGGAAAACACTAATAGAAGCCTCTCAAATCACGACACAACCCTAAAAAACCTTGAAACAATGGTGGAAAAGCTTAGTGAGAAGGTAAGGAAAAATAACATTAAACCGGAAGGGACAAAACCTATGATTGAATACAAGGTCATCTTTTCTGATGAAGATTCAAAGTTACAAGTCAATTCTCCCACCAATAATTCAGTTACGAGTGAAAATTCATGCGAAAGTGATCAGTTACGCCGTAACATTTCTGACGAGTTACGGCGTAACTATGGTTTAGAAAACGATCGGGGCATTATGAAGAAGAAAGATACCGATGCTGATGACAGGAGTGAGTTACGCCGTAACCAAATATCAGAGTTACGGTGTAACTCGAGGTAGATGAATCAGGGATGCAGGTTATTAACGGATGGTCCAATAATGTTAATGTATGCCCTCAATCTCCATCTAAAAGGAGGTATCACTGGTGCAAGAAAATTCCCGTAGTTAAGGGGGAATGGTACGATCTATGGGCTTCATGCGACCCTCAGGACGAAATTTGCGATGAAGGAATCGATAAGGATAGGGTCAAGGATAACAAATCCATGTGGCCTGCGTATACTGATGAAGAAAGATTGGAAAAGCTCTCATTTGAGGAAGAGGAGGAACCACCTATTAGACACTGCTGCACCCCGATAATTATCACTGATGACGAGTCCACACGAGCATGGCCTACATGCAATCCTTTCCGCAAGTATTGCAACGGGGGTGCTAACATGAAAGACGTGGAATGGATATGCCCGCATGAGCTTGAAAGACATGATATTAAGTTCGAGAATTTATCCTTCGATAATTAGTATGCAGTACAATTAGGGGATGCTAAAATTAACCCAAATCTGCTAAAGAAGCTCAAGATTGATTATGAGGAGCATTGTCTACTGAAAAATCCCATAAATGATGATATCTACTGCATGGAGGATCCCTCAAGCAACACCAATGACGAGGTAACTCGAAGTCATTGGTGTGAAAAAATAAGGACATCTGGCGAAGTTTTTGGGCATCTTGCAACCCGTATGATGATAAATGCAACGGAGGAAGCAATATTAAGAGAGTTGGAAAAGATGAATTCTTTTGGACATCAACAAATGACGCGGAAAGAACTTAATTACCTTGGTTAGACAATCTAGGATTTGACAATTGGGTAAAAATCAAGTATGGGAAAGTCGATGCATTAACCAAGGAAAAGATCTGGAAGGAATATATGAGTAAAAAAGACCTGAGCGAAGAAGTTCTCAACGACATAAGTGAAGTAATGGATGAAGAAATCAAGGATTCAATGAGAGATGAGAAAGAGGAATGCAAACGCGTACTAGTAGAAGATTTACTCGACGATGAATGGTTTAAAGGTACTGTGTCCAAAGATGATGATATAGAAGGGATTTTGGATTACCTTGAACTACAAGGCGAAGATGGATTCACTGACCTCGATGATGAAGCATATGAGCAGAAAAGGTGCAGACTTCTTGGCATCCCGTATAAAAGGCCGCCACCGATTATAGCCGAAAAATATGAGTTCACTAGATACCATTTGGGGCCGGACGAATTTTTTTTCAAAATTCAGAAGATCGAGACTAAAGAGTACCTCCGAACTGCTACAAATGTTGCTTGGGTCAAACATAATTTGATGAAGGACATGGAGGAAGTTGGCCAAGTCCAAAGGCCACCATAAAGCCCCGAGGCTTTGAGTCTAATTTAAAGACTCGTAAATAAAAAAAAGTGCTCTTTCGGGAGACAACCCGAATTATCCCTTTCATTTGTTCTATTTCCATTTCTGTTGGGTTTTGTGTTTTAACCATTTTTGTAGGCAAACAGAGAAAAGTTGTTGCAACATGCTCAACGGGGACCTGATCTGTCCACATTTACGGCGTAACTAATTCTTGTGGTTACGCCGTAACATACTTTTTGCAGTACTTCTTCTCGGAGCATTACCAATTACGGCGTAATCCTATTCAATGGTTACGCCGTAGCTACAAATCTGTAGCGTCTGCCAGGTTTTGCACTAAATACGGCGTAACTCCTTATAAGGGTTACGACGTAACTATCCTCTGTAACATTTCTTTATTTTTTAAACACAATAACCTTGTATTAGTTTTCAAATGAACTTTGTGGGTATGTTCCCTGTAAGCCCTCACGAGACTACACTCGTCCACTTAGGACACCAAGTGGTTTAAAAGGATTGTTGCATACGCTAAATGCAACCGTGATTCCTACGAAAGTGAGTTAGGTTTCTTTTTCATTTTTTTTAGAATTATGCTTGTTGGTAGTGTGATTTCAGGGATTGAAGTTTGCTCGTCGATGCTTATGCGAAGGCACGATTCTTTTCGTGGGCCTTCTTTCTTTTTGGAGAAAATTTCAGGGAAGTTCTCGCTCTAATTCTACTTTTCTCTTCACCTTTATTTAACACTTAGTACAAAAGGGACTTTGTACAATTCAAGTGGGGGGACGGGAGTAGAATTGTCTCTTGAACTTTATTTTGTCCTCGTTTTCTAGTTTATTTTGAAAAATTATGCCATTTTTAAAATTTTGACATGTTTTTCTTAACCTAACTAGATTAGACCTTAGCCGAGCACATTATCACCCTTGATATTATATGGTGAGATTAGCCTTATCCGTTTCCAAATTTTTACCCCAAATCCACCAAATTATGAGTGTGCCGGTAACTTATAAACTTTAGAACTTGTTCTTTGCATCATTTGAGACCATAGACGAGGTATGTTGAGTTGGATCGATGTATTTGGACTTTCAGTTTAAGAAGGCAGTATTATAGGATTATCACCCAAATAGCCCATCATTGTGTGTCTATCGATTAGTCACCTCGACTTCTCGACCCCCATGTTAAACCCTTTGTTGCACTCACCTTTAGTGCAAGATACCCCTAGATACACCCATCTGAGCCATTCATTTCATTTTGTTCACCCAACATATTGTTTCGTTACACCCTTACACCTTAGCCTACCCTGTAGTCTTTATTTGTAATTGGGAAGTCATTATTTGCCTAAGTTCAAGGTTCAAGTGGAAAGGTTCAGGAATCACGCTTTCGTCGATGACATATTCTTAAAGATCATTGAAGACCCCCCAAATTCTCATATTGTTCATCTCAAGTGGGGGGATGTTATGTTTAATTGTTTTAGTTAAAAAAATGTGATTCGAAAAATAAATAAATAGTAGTTATTGTTATTTAGTTAATTATAAAGTGCGATGTTATAAGCACTATGATATGAGCTTACTATAGACTAGTATCGAGGAGGCCACCTAGGTCACATTTGAAGAATAGAGTTGGAAATGTGCCCATCATGACGTCCTCTAATGGCACATCTACCTGGTATTATCATGATCCGGTTTCTTAACTTTGAAACTTGAACTTTGGGCGAACGGTAAGTGGTGATGACTTGGTTATAGATTTAGACTATATGCTTGATTTTATTTTACACCAATTTTATCCCATGTCTTATCCTACCCTTTAGTCATGAAGCATGTCTAGGTGATGCAGCGAGCAATCTTTGGTGTCTTGGCCATGGATTTGGTCATGTATCATTGATTTTGTCCACTTTGCCGTGACATGTTAGTAATGAAAAATTACCCTTAACCTTTGTCGTGTCTACCCATATTGCCTTCGAGAATTGTTTTGTCCTTAACTCTAGTGGTGGAGATTTGTGTAACCGCTAAGCTTATGATAGAATACATGCTATAACTGGGCAATGACTGATCACCCCAAAATTGACACTTAGAAGAGTTGAGAGATTTGAGTGTTTTGTTTTCATTTCGTGAGGTGTTCGGCTTTGTTTTATTCTAGCATAAGGGATTTGTAAACTTATATTTTCCAGGTAATGGGAGATATCTTTTTAGGAATCTATCTAATAAGGTCTACTTGAGGGCAAGTAGAGTTCAAGTAGGGGGATATTTGATAACATCAAATAGTCCTGAATATTAAGTGTCAATTTCCCCCAATAATGCTCGTATTTTATATCATTTATATGGATTTACGCTTGTTTTCCTCTATATTTCACTTTAAGGTAAATTACGAGCATTGGAGCTAAAGAGACGCGGATTTGGAGAGTTTATTGAAGATATATGATAGTATGATCATTTTGAAGATGTTACGGCGTAACTTCCCTCTCACATTACGCCGTAACTCCATCCCAAGATTACGCTTTAACTAATTAGGTCAAATGAGGTTCCATGCCGCTGCAAGCTACGACGTAACTAATTCCACAATTACGGCGTAACCATGATTTATTGAAGATACGGCGTAACTCATTCCTGATGTTACGCCGTAACCAGCTTTTCCAGAGCAAATTACGAAGAAATGGATGTTACGGCGTAACTCTTAACTTAAGTTACGCCGTAACAAGATCTGGCCTATAAATACCGCTCAAATTCCATCATTTCTAATCATCCCATTTCACACACAACATCAGTGAACGTGAGTAGAAGTTAAAGGCAGATCATTGGGGAGCATACGGAGCTATCTCCAAGGGAGAAATCACTCCCCTACGATAAGCATTAGCATTTTATCTTTTCTTTACTTTCAATTCTTGTATTTTTTAATGTTAAATATTGAATCAATTATTTTAGTTAATATGAGCGGCTAAGCATCTCTGGTGCTAGCCTAGTTATGATTCCTTAATTATTTTGTTTATATTTACATTGCTTCCGTATAATTGTTTCTAGTGTATGCATGCATAGTTTGTTGGTAGCTACCCTTGTTTCGGTAGTTTTGAATGGCGGTAGTGGTTAGTTACTTAGGAGATATGACCAACTGACCCTAAGTAGGTAGACTAAGTGGAAAGGGTAAGATATGACCAACTGACGACCCTTCTTTGCTTGTGCGATTTGACCAACTGATCACCTACCGTTTGGATGAACTTAAGAAGTCAGGGATGAGTGTTTAAGATGCTAGCGCCCGGGCACTCATTATTATGAATCTTGCATGTAGCGGTACTTAATGACTTGGCTTAGGGGACTAAAAACAAATGGACTTTCAACAGGTCACCTGCGATCTCTAGTGGAAACCTTTGCTGATAGGTTAGGTCGAACTGACCAAATGTTGTCCTAGCGACTTATACCCCCACTTGAAGTAATTGGAAGTAATTAAACGTAAACTTAACTTGATAGGATGACTAACTAGGTTAGTACACTTCTCCTCTATTGATCACAACCCTTGCCTTTACTTGCTATCTTTTATTTTCTTGTTTTAGTAGTAATTAATCATTTCAACCTTAAAACCTATTAAAATCTTTGACACTTATACTTAGTTAAAATCCGCACACATAGCTCTTGGGACGACCTCGGTTTTACCGAATACTACACTACACACGACCGGGTACACTTCACGTTAGTGCATTAGGGTAGACCATAGGTATAACGAGACTATATAAATATTAAAACCTGGTCAGTAAAACCTGCATCAATAACATAACATCCCCCCACTTGAGATGAACATATAATGAGAATCTGGGGGTCTTCAATGATCTTTAAATATAAGTCTTTGACGAAAGTGTGATTTCTGAACCTCTCTACTTGAACCTTGAACTTAGGCAAACAATGACTTCCCGATCACAAATTAAGACTACACGGTAGGCTAAGGCGAACGGGTGTAACGAAAAAATATATATTGGGTGAACAAAATGAAAAGAATGGCTCAGACGGGTATATCTAGGGGTATCTTGCATTAAAGGTGAGTGCAACAAAAGGGTTTAACAAGGGGGTCGAAAATTCGAGGTGACTAATCGATAGACACACAAGGATAGGCTATTTGGGGTGATAATCCTAAAAATATTTCCTTCTCAAACTGATTATTCCATATACATTAAGCGAACTCAACATACCTCGTCTATGGTCTCGAAATAATGCAAAGGCCAAGTTCTAAAGTTTACAAGCTACCGGCACACTCATAATTTGGTGGATTTAGGTAAATAATTGAAAACGGATAAGGCTAATCTCACCATAGAATATCAAGGGTTATAATGTGCTCGGCTAAGGTCTAATCTAGTTAGTTTAAGAAAAACATGTCAAGATTTAAAAAATGGCATAATTTTTCAAAATAAACTAGAAAAACGAGCCCATCCCCCCACTTGAGATGTACAAAGTCCCTTTTGTACTAAACGTTAAATAAAGGTGAAGAGAAAGTAGAATTAGAGCGAGAACTTCCCTGAAATTTGCTCCTTAAAAAGAAAAAAGGCCCACGAAGAGAATCGTGCCTTCGCTTATGCATCCACGAGCAAACTTCATTCCCTGAAATCACACTAACCGACAAGCATAATTCTAAAAAAAAGAAAAATAAAAACAAAAAGAAATCTAACTCACTTTCGTAGGAATCATGGTTGCATTTAGCATATACAACAAGCCTTTTAAACCACTTGGTGTCCCAAGTGGACGAGTGTAGTCTTGTGAGGGCTTACAGGGAACATACCCACAAAGTTCATTTAAAAAACTAATATAAGGTTATTGCGTTAATATAGGAAAAATTAGAACTGCAGGAGAATTTCGACGTAACCCAAAAGTGGAGTTACGCCGTAATTGTGGTAAAACCTGGCATTCGGCTACTGGAGAATATCTACGGCGTAACCATATAATGGGATTACGCCATAATGGTTTATGCCTTGGAGAGAATTGCTACTGAAGATATGTTACAGTGTAACTATGAGGATGAGTTACGCCGTAACTGTTGGACAGAACAGGTCCCCATTTAATTCACTTGTGAATTCATCTCTAATTCCTGCAAAAAATGTTAAAAACACAAAACCCAATAAAAAATGAAATAAAATAAATAAAAAGGGTAATTCGGGTTGTCTCCCGAAAGAGCACTTTTCTCTATTACCGAGTCTTTAAGTTAGACTCAAAGCCATGGGGCTTTATGGTGGTCTTCGAACCTGGCCAACTTCTTCTGTTTCTTGGCGGCTATCTCTCATACATTCGGAAAAAACTCTTTTTCTGACCGTGTTGCCGACACTGCAGGTATCAAACTTCTGCAAAAGCCATTCGTTGAATGATAGACACGAATTTCCGTAGTCATTGTCTTCAATCATAGAATTATTGTTATCAAGGGCGGCACTCATGGTTGATCCTTCATCAGCGGTCTTCGTATCTTGAAGATGATATTCATTGTAATCGAGCTTTAGCTGTCTGATCAAACCTATATTGACATTCGAGTCCCCAAATCTAACTTTGTACCAATCTTGAAAGGATAGATTCCCAAACTTTATTTCATGTCTCTCAATCTCGTGAGGGCACGTCTATTCTTCTATATTCAGATCTCCATTACAATATTCACGAAAAGGGTTACACGTGGGCCATGCTTTCATGGATCCGTCATGTTCAGCTACTATAGGAATGCAGTAATGCTTGTTAAGATCCAGAGCTTCATCGATGTCCCCAATTTGACCACTTGTTCCCTGTTCCTGTTTACAACTATCAACATCTTGCTTACAATTGTTAGTCCCGAGCTCATTGCATAAAGGTGGGTCAAGTAATGGTATATTGACAACGTTAACCTTTTTTGAAAATTCCAAACGAGGTTTCAATTGTTCATTCATGTTGAAAGTAACTCATTCCCCTTCAGTCCCTAAAGAAATTTGTTTTTCAAAAACTTTTATATGAGCGCGACAAGTAGCTAGAAAGGGCCTTCCAACAATTAAGTTGTAATGCTCCCGTTTGCCCATGTCAATAACCACAAAATCAGTAGGAAAAAGGAATATTGCCAATTTTTAGTAGAACATTATCAACAACCCCATGAGGTACAGCTTTAGAAGAATCAACCATTTCAATCATCATTGTTGTTTCTTTTAAATTGGTTAGTTTTAAGGTATCAAACAATGAAGTAGAAATAAGATTACCCCAGCTCCCAAATCAACTAAAGCAGAAATTTTTAGGTTACCGATAGTGCAAGGCAACAAAAAACTCTCTTGATAAAGTTCCTTTTCAGGAAGTTGGCACGACATGTTTTCGTCATCTTCAGATCTGTCATCTTCTCTTAAGTAATTTATTCCACAAAGGTCATTAGTAACAGTAGGGGTGCGCTGCTCCTTCTCCGGCTTGTCTTGTGCAAATACGGCTTTACATGCAACAACATCATCATTCCTGGTCCCGAGATTCTTAGCCAGCTGCCCAATTTGGGTCTCTATGTTTTTAATTGCGGCATCCTGGTTCCGTAGGTTCATATATGTGTCATCTTTCACCTTGACCATCCATTCTTTGAATCTGTCATTTTTCTAGTAGATTCCTCGATGTGTTTATGCACCAACTCATCAAGACTCAGTTTAGAAGGGTTATTATTGATTCTCGTCCTTCACGGTATTTTAGCTCCGTTACCATTATATCCGTTAAACGGCATACCATTCCCATATTTTACCTCTTCAACCCTCTTAACTTCTTCTTTAAACGGGCATTCCTTGGCAAGGTGAGTGCCATTACATTTATTGCAACCAACTTGTATAGAGTGTACATTTTCTTTTAGTTTCTTCATGTCTCTACTAAGACTCTCAAGTTTGTTATTTATTGCTGCAAGGCCTTCCGTACTCCGACTTATACCTCTATTGCTTCTTCCGTTGTGCCACTTATGAGAGTGGTTAGCTATCTTTTAAATAGTCTCCAAAGCTCTTGTAGGAGTCATTCCAGGAATTGGTCCGTGCGAATCGAGCATTTGTCTTGAGGACATGTTTAAACCCTTGTAGAAGACATTCACCTTTTGTTGGCTATTAAGGTCATGAGTAGGGCATTTGTACAAGATTCGTTGTATCTTTCCCAAGCCTGGTACAATGTCTCATCGCCCTCCTGCTTGAAATTATGTATTTTCTCAAGTTGCTTTGTTGTCCTAGACGGAGGACATTACTTTTGAATGAAGTACTTTTTTAGGAGATGTATTAACGGTCCAGGCGGGCAATTTATCGACCCATCTTTTAGCAGCTCCAGTGAGTGAAATAGGGAATACAGGTAACATGACATCATCGTTAGAGACTCTTGGAACTTTAAATAGGCTGGCAATGTATTCCACGTTATCCACGTGCTCGTAAGCATCATCGGTAATGCTTCCGGAGAAGGGATTCACACGAAGCTCCCTCATGAATTGTGGCTTGATTTTGAACTGACCGTCGTCAGCAATGACCGGCCTATAAAGTCCCGGCTCCTGTTCATCTCGAGTCATAGCAAGATATTCCTCTAGGGTGAGTTTATCAATGTCTACAACCTCCATGGTACCTGAAACTTAAAAGAAATCGTGAGAAAAAAAAATTAAAATAAAACAAAAATAAAAGACCTAACAAAAATCTTAATATAACTCCCCGGCAACGGCGCCAAAAACTTGATGCAGATTTTCTGACCAGATTTTAATATGTATAAAGTCTCGTTTACCTATAGTCCACCTTATGCACTCACAGGCAGTGTACCCAGTCGTGTGTAGTGTAGTAATCGGTAAAACCGAGGTCGTCCCAATAGCTATGTGAGGGGATTATAATTAATTCTAGGTGTCACTGTTTTTAATTGGTTTAAGGTTTGAAATGATTAATTAACTAATAAACAAGAAATAAAAGCAAGTAAAGAAGACAGAGGCTGTGATCAATAGAGGGAAAGTGTGCTAACCTAATTACTCATCCTATCGTGTAATGTTCATGTTTTACTTCTTCCAATTGATTCAAGTGGGGGTTTAAGTCGCTAGGACAACATTTGGTTAGTTCGTCCTAACCTATCAACAAAGGCTCCTACCCGAGGTCAAGATTCTACCCTTGATAGTCGAGTGGTTTTTAGTCGCCTAAGCCAAGTCATTTAGTACCCTACATGCAAGATTTGAAATAATGAGTGCCCGAGCGCTAGCATCTTAGACACTCATCCCTAACTTCTTAAGTTCATCCAAACGACCGGTGATCATTTGGTCAGTTCGCACAAGCGAGGAAGGGTCGTCAGTTGGTCAATTCTTACCCTTCCCAACTCTACCTAACTACTTAGGGTCAGTTTGTCAATTCTCCTAAGCAACTAGATACGACCGCATTTCAAAACTACTGAAGCTAGGTAACTACCAACGAACTATGCATGCATACACTAGAAACAATTATACGGAAGCATGAAAACATAAACAAAACATTCAAGGAATAATAATTAGGCTAGCACCAAAGGTGCTTAGCCGATCATATTAAAAGAAACAAAGAATTCAATGTTTAACATAATGAAATACATGAATCGAAAGTAAAAAGATAAAATGATCACTAATGCTTATCGTTAGGGAGTGATTTATCCCTTGGAGATGGCTCCGTATGCTCCGAATGATCTGCCTTTGGAACCCTCTTCACGTTCTCTGCCTTTGAGTTGTAAGTGAATGATGTGAAATGTAGAAATTAGGGGTATTTATAGGCACGATCCTAGTTACGACGTAACTTGAGTTGAGAGTTATGCCGTAACTTCAATAATTCCTCAAATAATTATCTCGTTAAGCAGGTTATGGAGTAACACTTGGGAAAGTTACGCAGTATCTTCAATACATGTTACTTTTGATAGGATTACGTCATAATCCATGTGAGGAGTTACGGCGTAGTTGATGGAGGCGCAAAACATTTCTTGACCTAGTTGATTATGGCGTAACCTTAGTTGGGAGTTACATCAGAATTTCCTTTAAGTTGGTCTTCTGAGTCAATGCACTAGCTATGGCGTAATTTGAGAAAGTAAGTTATGCCATAGCTTCTTCACAGTTGGCATACTATCATAAATCTTTAAGAAAATCTCCAAATCCGCGTCTCATAAGCTCCAATGCTCGTAACTTACCTGCAAGTGAAATATAAAGGAATACAAGCGTAAATCCATATAAATGATATAAAATATGAGCATTATCAGGGGAAATTGACACTTAAAATTCAGGACTATTTGATGTTATCAGTGATCCAAAGGAATCTCATCTAAATGATCTAGTACCCTGCCAATATGCTCCTCCTGGCAGTCCAAATGTGCTATAAGTGTAGGAGTAGTAGGATGTCTAGCTGTAGCGCCTCTAGAACTCTCACCAACCTCAAATATACAAGGTGGTGTAGTCTCGATAGTCTCAGTAGTGGATGATATTGGTATGTCAAATCATGCACACCTCTTGAGTGGCAACTCAGGTATAGGAGTAGGGTCTCTGGGATGTGATGGAACTGGTGATGCTCCAGATGATGGTGATGATGGTAAATCTAGCGTCAACTGATGTTAATATTATGGTAGGGTATGATAAGGTATCCTCCTCGTCGAAGTCTGAAGAAAAGATGACGGGATGGGTATCTAAAGACATGACTCTTGTGAGAACCCGACATAAAATAAGTGTAACTAACTCGCATAAGATAGTTAAATAAAAGCATGTATGGTAGGTATGCACTTCTGATGAAATGATGAGATGCTATGATAGTGTGGTGATAGTCTAGGGTCCATTATACAACCTATTTCTCTATAACCTTAATTCTGATGCCAATCTGTCACACCCCTAAATACATGATTTGCAGCAGAATGGAATACCTGGGGCGTGACGAACATGGAATACAAAGATACAATTATATTGAACAACCTAAAGTATCATTTTAAAAGTACATCATTTGATTAATAAAACCTGACAGAGTTTACAAAAGTTAGGTCCCCAAAAGATTGCCAAAAGTATCGAAAATGAGTTTGTTACAATCCAACGATAGTTTTTAAGTGTATGAAATCCAAATGAGACGCGTCAGCTCAGCGACTCTATGATGTGACTCCATACAATCCACGATGAACATACTTTAATTACCTGAAAATAATACAACTATGAAGAAGATAGACTGATTTTGAATGATTATGAATGCCCCATCGAGTGTTTTGCCAGACACTCTCAATATGATAAAATGTTATGCATCCGTTTAACCAGTTGACGCTACCAACTCGGATGGAGAAGTCACCCTCAATAGATTTATTCACTATTCTCGCTTACTAAAAATTAACGGTTCATGATATGAAAGGGGACTTAATATGGCAATGAGGTAACTTAAGCAATGTAACTATTTTGATACTTGGGCTCGCATGAAAAGATGTGCATGTATTCTCACCCCGAGAGTTTCAAAATAATATAATCAATTGAAAACGGGGCTATGAAACTCACCTGAAACAACTGATATGATAATCGCAAAACGTGCACTGAAATGAGGCTGGGTACTTAAACTGCAACCTAAATGAATGATATGATTTAGGTCATGAAATGATGTCGTGAATGCAGTGCATGAAAGTTATATCACCCGTACATGTTTTTTTGTAAGTCTAGTTATAAAAATAACGTCACTTGGTTATTTTCTAGTAATAGTCAAAGATACAATATTTTTGGAATTTTAGCAAGTATGTATCGTAACTACGATATGAATGTTTCGGTAATATATATTTTGAAAAGTTTCCGACTCGACCAAAATCCTACACTATATAATAGGCTAAGCAAGACACATCATCAACTACAATAAATGTCACCTCATCACAATAAACTTCACCTCATCAAACTAAACTCCACCTCATCACAATAAAGTCCACCTCATCATTTAATTCTGCCAAGTGGTATATCCGAAATTAATGTACCAAAAAATGAGAACAAGTGGGATTTGAACCTGGGCCATTTTGTTGTAAATATAGCACCCAAACCAACTGATCAATGCATGATTTTGTGTTGGTAACTTCCACACAAAAACCTAATGCAATAACATAAAATCAGCTACAATTTAGGGATCTCAGTTTCAGTTATACACGATTAAATTTACACTAAACATCCGGATTCAAATCACAGCTACAATTTGTGCTAAGTGAGGAAGGTTTGAATTTACTGTTAATACAAATAAGCCGTAAAAACATTTATTTATATTTTACGATCTTCTAATGTTTTGTCGATAACAAACGTAAAATCATTTTAACGAAACAAATAAAATACGTAAATGGTTTGAGCTAATAGTTTAATAACACACTTACATTTTTATATAAAACACTAAACAAGTAATAGCGTTTACATCTTATAGAAACATATATGTATAACAACTAGTGTTTACATAATATGGAAATTTATATATATTGTAATGGGTAAAAATCTAAGTACTTGACCCATTGACTAGATACATTGAATATTATTGGGTAAAACCCAAAGTCCATGACCCATACCCATAGAGCTTGATCCATAACCCATGACCCATTTTATGACATCATGCATGAAGTCATGTTGGGTATTATCCATGATCCATGACCCAAGACCCATGACCCAATGTCTAGATACATTACATCTTGTATAACCCATGGTTCATAACCCAGTTTGCAACCCAAAATCCGGAATTAAGCTGACCAGCTGCCGGATCCCTTGGATTGCACTAGCCGGATCCCTCTGGGGAGGGATCCGTGGGAACCGGGGAACAATAGAGAAATTTTATTATAAATAGTGAGTCATTTCTCTCTTGCAACTCACCCTTTTACACATACTCTCTCTTTGTATTGTAATATCTCTAACCTCAGATCCAAAGGATCTTTCTATATAGTTTTGTGTTTATGTGATTCTCTAGGTTCCTCTTAAAGGCGAGATCACCACCTTTTGAAGTCGAGCAAGCTCAAGTCCATGAGTTGTCAAGCTTCGTCATCATCAAGACTACTGAAGTTATCTTGTTGATAGTTCTTTCCTCCCTCCTTAGAAGTGTTGTGTTGAAGGCATTAGTGAAAGGTGCCAAAGGGTCATGTCGAAGCATTAGTGAAAGGTGCCAAAGGTCCGTGTCGAAGGCATTAGTGAAAGGTGCCAAAGGGTCGTGTCGAAGGCATTAGTGAAAGGTTCCAAAGGTCCGTGTCGAAGGCATTAGTGAAAGGTGCCGAAGGATCGTGTCAAAGGCATTAGTGAAAGGTTCCAAGGGAGTACATTCGATATGGTGTAACGATGTACAAGATAGATAGTGATAAGGTTTTAAAATGTAACTTTTTGAGGGGTCGTTTAAGCCCTTATTTGATCACTTTTGTATCCGTTATTACTTAATATCGTTCCTTTTCACTTTTTAGGTATCTTGAAGGCAAATTGCTGGAATGACACTTATTCGAACGAAAAGGCGCGGATATACGAAGAAAATGGCCAAAGTCAAGAATCGAGACACTCAAGCTGCTGAAACTGAAGGAGACGACGTCAGGTTATACTTGTGACGCCGTCAGAACAAGTTTTGTGACGACTCAGTAGCCAAATTGCTTATTTACAAGTGACGGCATCAGGTTTTAAAAGAGTAGGGCGTCGCAGCTCAGACGGCCTAGATTTGATCCAGACGGCGTCAGAGACTCAAGGCGACGGCGTCACGGACATAAGGTGACGCCGTCACAATGATAACGTGGCCAAGACAAAACCCTAATGACGGCGACCCGACGGCGTCACAAACTAAAGGGTGACACCGTCGCAGTTGTAACCTTATATATAGAAACCGATATTTTTTGTTTTCAGTGTGTAGTTTTGTGGAGTAAAAACCTAAACCGCACCAAGGCTGTCTTGTATAGTATTTTAGGGTTCCATACCCTATCTTACATCAAGATAAGTGTATTACTTCATTAATTCAATTATGTCTTCAATTGATTGTGTGTATGCTTGCATGTTCCCCATGTCCGGCTAATTTATTTGTGTGTTTGCTTAGGTAATATGAAACTTAGTTATTGAATATTGATTGGTTGTCTCTTATCTTAGTTGTGATTGACCTAGTATTGCGATAGGTCATTCGTTATGTTGTTAATGCTTGATTAATCTTTGTTGAACCTTAGTTTATAATCACCTAGAGTAATTGTAGGCTATACATCCAAAGAATACCTTAGTGTTAAGTTTATAAATCCTAGAGATTTTGTAGTCATTAACCTTTGGTAGCTTTAAAGAGTTAGGGATAAACGCATACCCTACGACCTTAGAAACACAACGCGATTAAGAATAAAGACGTGACAATTCAACCACCAATAGGAGATAACTAGGGAGTAATAAAGCCTAAGCAAATACATTTTTAATCATCATACGAGCACACAACAATAGACATAGACTACACTACCTTAGTTTAGATAATTAGATAAGTAGAAGTAATCGGTAGAAATACCAACCCCCAAATCCAAACCCCGAGATTCGTACCTTTCCAATTCCTAAAAAATATAAAAAGATAAAAAATAATCTTCCTCAACCCAACCTTAGCATAGTAACTTCTCACTAGCATTCCTATTCCCCTAGAGAACGATATCAATTCCCGTGGCTTACCCTAATACTACACTACAACGATTAGGTTCACTGCCTAGGGTGTTGAAAAACTTGCTTGACGAAAAGGAAGTTCCTTTGACCCCGAACGCGCTGTGTAAGCGTATCAAGTTTTTGGCCCTGCTGCCGGGGAATAGAATAGCTAGTTAGGAGTCCACCTCATTTAGGTTTCTTTGCTTGATTCCTATCAAGTAAGTTTTTTTTCCCATTTTTAGCTTTCTCGTAATCTATCCCCCTTCTTCGTGACCTTTGTTAGTAATCCCATCACTTTTCATCATGGAAGGTGATAACCAACCACCACTCATCAACCCACCACCAAATGACCCGCCAAGAGGCCGTACTCTTGGTGAATACTCTAGACCAAGCCACCTAGGCTATAGGAACACCATTGAGCTTCCCGACCAAGCCCAAACTACGGCCCTGCGATCCGACACCATCCGGTTGGTGCAAAACGGATGTGCATTCCATGGACTTCGTTCCGAAGATCCTAATCAGCATCTTAAGGATTTCCTTAAAATTGTCGATTCCATCGACCTCGATGCTACTACTCGGGAGACCACGCGTCTGCGTCTCTTCCAATTCTCTCTACGGGACCAAGCTAGTAATTGGCTTGAGCGACTTCCCGCTGGCTCCATCTCAAGTTGGATTGATCTCACCTCTCGTTTCCTTGCTCAATTTTTCCCACAGGGGAGAACTACTAAACTTAGACGAGACATCTTGACGTTTCAACAACTTCAAGGCGAATCTCTCTACAACGCATGGACTCGATTCAAGGACTTACTCCATAGAGTCCCTCATCACGGCATTGATCTTTGGCTTCAAATCCAAATCTTCTATGACCATACCGATTTCATCACAACCCGATCCATTGATCAAGCCGCCGGTGGAAGGCTTAGCGACTTCAACGCAGAGGAATCCTGGGATATTATAGAAAAGCTTGCTGATCAAAGCTACGAAAACTGGAATGAATCCCCTGAAACCCCCCGCTAAGGTGGTTAATGCCATATCAATTCCTCCTGAGTCTTCCAACGTCACTGAAGAGCAAATGAGTGCCCTTGAGCATAAGAGAGCCCCCGAACGAATCCCTCGGGAAATGGTTAATTCCGCCAATTCCGCCGACCACTCAACACCTTTCTCCGAATCTCCAAGTCGTGAGCATAATCTTAATTCCGAACGGCGCTTCCGTTTTACTTCCCCAATACCACTCTCACCAAGCTTTAAGGAACAAATGAGGGAGTACATGGCCGCTCATACCGAGAGATTAGCAAAATTTGAAGAAGAGGTTTATAGGCAAAGGGAGGAGATGCAGGCAAAAATGACGGAGATGTTGAATTTGGTAAAAGAGTATACCAAGACAAAAACTCCTGAAAAGGTACTAGTAAGAAGCAATGATTACCCTCCCACTTCGTTTGTTAACGCCATTTCCATTATGCCCGATGAAGATGGAAAGGTTAAGGAGAAAGAAACTAAGGAAAGCAAGAGGGAGGAGGCTGAAACTAATGATGAGCCCGAGACCATTGAGTACTACCTTAAGCACGAAATTAATAAAAAAACCATTGTCAACCAAGTGAACAACTTTAGGTACAATGAGGTTCTTAGGAAAGCCCTTGAAGGAAAAATAACAGAAAAAGAGTATGACACCATGCCTATGGGACCTCTGTATGAGCTGGTTCTAAAAAAACCAGTAACAAAAAAACGAGAAACCACGGGGAACTTCGTGATACCATGTAGCATAGGTGACATTGATAATATAAATGCCTTAGCTGATCAAGGGTCTGATGTAAACATAATGCCGTTATCAATCTACAATAAGTTGACTAGGGAGAAGCCAGCCAAGACCAATCTTAGACTTTCCTTAGCAAATCACACGTATGTTTACCCCATAAGAATAACAGTAGATGTTCTAATAGAGGTGGCTAACATTGTCTATCCGGTGGACTTCGTGATTATAGACATTGAGGAAGATAGAAACATGCCACTCATTCTTGGAACACTTTTTCTGGCCACTGCTAAAGCTACCATCAAATGTGGTGAGGGCATCATGATACTTAAAGGCGGCAAAGGGTACGCTAGGATACCTATTGTCCCAAGGTATCCTCTTAAGATCATGGAGAAGATTACGGGTGAGAATCCACAAATCCCTAAAAATGTGGTTAGGAAGAAAATGAACGATTGGGAGAAAGGGCTTAGAGATTTCATGGTTCAAGGACTACATGCAACATTGTGGAAGCGAGATAAAAAGTTAGGAGATAATCCCACTTCAATACCACAAACACAAAAGAACCCTAAGGAATTTTTAAAGGGAGAGAAAGTACTCTTATACAAGTTACGAATAAGGGCATTACGAGGTAGAAACAAACCAAGATGGTTTGGGCCTTATACGGTGAAGGAAACTAATCTAAAGGATAAAACCGTTACCATAATAGACGACGTTGGGAAGGAATCCACGCTAAGCATACAACGTCTACGCCCCTTTGACGAAGGACGGGCAAAAGGAGGAGGTGACGGTAATGAAGTAACGTAGGGGCACGACTTCGAGTCTAGCTACAAGACTCATAAATAAAGAAAAGCGCTTCGTGGGAGGCAACACATGCTTAATTGTTTACCTGTTTGTGTGTCGTGTATCTTTTATTGATTGTTTATTCTCATGTTTAAATTTGTAAAAATGCTTTATTTTGTCTTTAACCTCGTCTTAATTACATATAAAGGTATTTTACATAAGGGATAAGTGTAGGGAGGATTACACACGTTTTCAAAAGAAACGTAAACATGAGAATTACAATTAATTAAAAGATATACACGTGTGTTTGTTCGAGTCAAATGCTTGTATCGAGTCATAATGGATATTTTGCAGGAAATTTTTCCAGATTCTAAATGTGTAAATTTTCTAGAAAATCGCAGACCAGTTTCTGTTAAGATAACCTGACGGCGTCAGGAGGAGCAGAAACAGCTTATTACTTTTTCTCGTTTTCTGAGCTACTTATAAAATTTTGGAATTTTCTAGGTCTTAATTTTCCAGAAAATCTGTAAATATCCATTCCACAAGCATTATATCCTAGTTTAGTAGAGTCTTATATATATTGTTACCGCCGATTTTACGCAAAGGTTTCGTTTGTTTTCTTCAAGTGTGCAGGTTTAATTTACCAAGAAGAAAATACATAAGACGGGAAGGAGCTTTTTAACGCAAATGTTCTTCTTGAAGAAAGATGTAACCACCACTTCACACGGATCCTACCGAGCTAATCAGGGGAGTACTAGTTTCTTTCCTCTTTAATTACCTTCCATTATCATAACTTTGATATTTTCGGGGAACATTGGGGATAATGTTCAGTTTAAGTGTAGGGAGGGAAAATAAATCGGGAACTTTGAAACTATGCTTATCCTTGATTATTTGCTTTGTCCAATTGCATTTGTGTAATAAACCATGAGAAATATCGGTTAGGGTAATTTTGGCACCAAATTTAAAATTTTTCATGACATATAGGAGTGGGCCATTAGTCTTAATAAAGCGTCTCATGGATAGGAAATTATATGACTAGCAGAAAAACCCTTTACCACTTAAATTCCACCCAAAATGTGAGGATCGCCCTTAGATTTGTAGGAATCAAAGCATTCATCTTTAATGCTTAGAGTGTGAACCGGTAGTATAATAGATTCTAGAACTTGTTTTGTGATGCATTCCGAGATCGCTAGTAAGACTACACTTGTGTAGTTAGGAATAACTAAATGATAAGAGGCATTAGGATAACCCTTGTTTGATACTTGTAATATAATTACTTCTTCCACATCGGTTGAGTAATTCCCCCACACCCTTGCGTTGTACTCATCTTTAGTACATGATACCCCTAGTTAACCCTTCAGAGCCTATCCTTTTCGCGGTTCTCGTGATGTTTCGGTTTTTCGGAATATCAATGAAGAGCATTGTTTACAATCCACCCCCAAATGTACACCCAAATCGCCTTAGCCTACCCTGTATGCACTCACTTTTAGTGCATTATTGTTATCACACTAAACCCTTAGTTTAATTATCTAGTTGCTTGCATAAGTTCCTAAGTCGAGTCATATTCTTTGTACACAGTTTTGGGACAATTGAGACTCATGGGAAAAGTTAAATTTTATGAAATGACGGGAAGGGAACGTGAAATTCAAATTCCCTTTATTTGCGTAATAATGTACTCCAAGTGTTTTGATCTTTTCAATTCGGGTGAAATTAGTGTTAGAGTAATAAAAACTCAAGTGTAGGGATGTGCCTATAAATCCCTATCATTTTGATGTTATCGTAGAGGATGGTAGAGTAAAAGTGTATGAAAAAAAAAATCGAAAAAAAAATAGAAAAAAAAGAAAAAAAGAAAAAAAAAATAGAGTGTTAATTCAAAAAAAAAAAGAAAAAAAAGGCCACCATCCTACATCTATCTTTCAATTTATGTTTGTTTATTTCAGTTATCTAGAGTTTAGAGTGTCGAGTCTTGGCTTAGCAACGCCATTCTTCGCATGCTTGCAACATAAAGATTTTTGACTTGCCACCACTAAATCGTCTATCCCACCAAACCCTTTGTTTCCCTACCGTAAGCCTATCGTTACAACCCTTTAAAAGACCTCTTGGATAGTTTTTCTTAGGTGCTTATGCCAAAGCGATGGAGGTTTGATCTAGTCTCAAGCCTATCGTAATCTATGTACTAGGACAGGTTAATGAGTGTTTATCTTCCATTTCCAACTTGTTATATTTCATATACACCCGAGAGATGTGAGTACCCAAACACCCCATGTGAGGTGCTAGTATGTAATTTCCGTGCTTGTTATGACTTTTGCGGGGCTTATATGTGTAACACCCCAACCCGACAAGGGTAGAAGTGTCACATTCTGGTGTCATATCAGAACATACAAATAAAAGATTTAGAAACGGAACCCTTAAAAATGAAGTATCAAATCATATAAACAATTGACTGACGAGGAAAATACAATATCCAAAATGAAGTGAAATATCAAAACAAAAAATCTTCAAAGTAAGTCCAAATAATAAGGTAACTAAGGTCGGTCTACTCGAATAATCCAACTCTCAGCCCATCAAGTCCATCTTCAAACCTTAAACCTACCGCAGGAAAAGAAATGCGGCTGAGCTTAAAAAGCCCAGTGAACAGATATAAACAAACAAAAGCTAAACGAAATCAAGATGCAAATGAAATAAGGAAACTGATAAACAATGTCGCAACGAGAAAAGATCAATGAGACGATGGGGGTCCTGCAGAAACACAATTACACAAATACCCAAAGGAAACAGATAACAGAGGAGGAAAAGCACATAGCACATTGATGACATAAAGGTACGCACGCCTAAGTAACCAGGCATACAATAAAGCAGGAAATCAGAGTATAAATAAGCCAACGGAAGTCCAAATGCTAGCGGAAGCAATTAACGAGAAAGTAAGCATGGCAATCACACAAGTCAAATAAATACAGTTAATAACATCACAAGTATCACAACATCAGAAATAAAATCAGTAGTCAGACATGGTAACCACAAGTATCAAGTATGAATTCAACATGAACACTATAATTGAATGACTAAGGGACATAGCAGGACAAATTGAAGTTAACAAGCCAAACCACATAAGTTGAACCATTTATCCAGTCGGACAGTAGCATAAATAGCAATGTACACATGGCAGATCAACAATGAGCAGATAAGGATACTAACAGATATTCGTAGTCCACGAGGTTAACAGAACGAAGTTTACATGATAAACCGTCAAAACAATTACACACAAGCATGGTCACCAGACAAATCAAAGGGGTCACATAACAGTAGGATAACATGTAATTAGATGACAACAGGTGGATCATATAATCGCATACTAATCATATCATAGCAGGGTAAACAGTAGTCACATAAGACATGCAATAGCACAATCAAATCCAATAATCATATAATAACCCAGTACGTGAATGGAACGATGGTCTGAAGTAACGGAACCAGAGTATGACAGATCAATGAAATGGAGTATATATATAACATGGTAGTAGAGTGATTCACATAAGGGTACTGGATAAAGATAATCAATACAGAATATGATGCGTTGGGAAATACAGAAGGTACAATATGGGTATATCAATAGTGTAAGGTCTGTCAGAAATCCATCCCGAGCCAACAATACAATACAATACAATCAATAGTGGCATTAGCATCCCAATATCCAATAGTAGCCATTGTATTCGGAGGGGTGACCTCGGAATACTAGATCAATTGGAGGGGAGACCTCAGTAACCAGTGGAGTAGCTAGCTCCCAGACTGTGAGGGGGTGTATTGCACACACGCACCGCATCACCAATACAATATCAATATCAATCCAATACAAATCTAGGATGCATCCATACGCCCCCTGCAATACAATAGTGGCCAATACAATATATCTGAAGCGCGCAATAATCAATACAATAATGGGGACGGTGTGGAACATCACTCATCCACACTGGAGTCATGCCATTGGTGCATCAATGACACGGACATGGAACCCCCATGCCTAGTTAATGGCTCGGGTATCAAACTGACAGGTCAGAAAAAAGTCCAAAGTGTAGCAATGTATATGTCTTCATAAGAAAATGTGCAATATCAATAGTTCACAATTTAGAGGTTCATAATAATAGTTCAATATCAAGGTCCAATATCAATATTTCAATATTCCATAGCACAGATTCAATAGCACAGGTCAATAGCAACAGTTCAGTAGCAAAGGTTCAGTAGAATTGGGTTCAATAACGGAAGTTCAGTAACAGTGGTGCAATAACAGAGGGGTCAATAGCAAAGCAAAGATTCAATAGCAATGGTTCAATAGCAATGGTCAATAGCAAAGGATCAATAGCAAAGAAATATCATAAGCGAACAATTTCAAGGGATCAGAAAGTCAGGAGAAATCCCTACTGAAAAGGGATAGAATATTTGTACCTTATTCGAAGCAAATCAACAATGAAAGCAAAACCAAGAAATGAGATCAACCCCGTCGCCCGGAACCTATATGATTTAGATAACCTTCCGTAAGAATCAGATTACTTGTTTTAGACGGCTTTCCATTTTTAGCAGATTTCCACTTTAGAAATCTTTCTATTTTAGGTAACTTTCTATTTTAGGCATGTTTCCAGAATTAATAACCTTCCATAAATGACAGGTTTACAAACTCTACACCTTGGCTTTATTTGACACTTATTTACAAGTCATATACAAATGTTTTTAAGTTCCATTAATCATGATAAAAACAAAAAGGAAATTGGCAAGTTGTGTGCGTTTACAAAACAGATTCAATGGGACCATATTTATGCACTAAAGTCGACATTTAATAAGTATTATCCCATGATTTTATATCACCTATATCATTGATTTACTTAGCTACATTTTAGAAATCTATGTTACACATTATATGTCATGAATCATGCGTATGGGAGAAGTAAAAGACACGACCAGATTTCAGTTTCAAAACAGAAAACAAGGGTGCATTAGATCGACATATATGAAGGCTTATCTCACGATTTAAGTAGCACAATATAATAGGTTTTAGTCTTAGCCTTTTTTTTAACACTTTAAGTATATGTTTCATGAAGAAAAAGGGCGAGTGAAGGCTGCTCCAACCCACGACCAGAATCACAAACAAAACAGATTCATGAAGCGATATATATATCACAATCTTTCATTATTTCATGTAGTCATACTTAGGTTAGTTTGCTTAATCTTTATTAACGTGTTACATGACCACAAGAGCATGCGTAGGTGACATAAGGTCACGACCAGGAAGGAAAAGAAACGAGACCATGGTTACCTGATGGTGTTGTACGGAACAAAGATCAAACAAGGCCAACAAACAAGCGCCCCTTGGTGCTTCCTATACCCACGACAGCAGCCACAAAACAAAACCACAACAAGGACCAAATCAATACTTGCAAACACTACGAATATAGCCTTGAAAAGAGGTCTCGAACCTTACCTTTGGCCTGAGTTGAGTGTCGACAGAAAAGAAAAAACGAAAGGTGGAGGAGGGAGTATTTTGCCGTCACTTTTGCTTAGGATGATTAGGGTTTGTGGTGTTTTATTTTTGAATGACAAATGGAGATAATCAAGGAGAATATAAGGTGATAATTAGGAGTAAATGAGGCCACACAATTTGGGTATGGAGCGTGTGATCTCAGCCAAAAAAGAGAAAGCACAATAATGACTAAATCAAATTTATTTCTTGCCATTTTACTTGTGTCATATTTTATTTCAAATGTTTAAATGTGTAAATGACTTGTGTTGTGTTACTTTTATTTTCAATATAATGTAAGATTTTATTTCTTCCAATTTTCTATATAAATTACTTATCATAAGTACTTAGTGAAACTTATCGATCATGGCTTTATTTTACGGATTATAATTCGAGGGTATAATGGTCTTTTAACGCATTTACGATTCTAGGGTTTTACAATATGTGTTGTGGATCGTTCTAAACTAATGCTTTATAACCTCTAACTTATAAATCAATTGGCTAAAAGCACATTTGCTTGAGGACAAGCAAATACCAAGTGATAAGGTTTTAAAATGTACCTTTTTGAGGGGTCGTTTAAGCCCTTATTTGATCACTTTTGTATCCGTTATTACTTAATATCGTTCCTTTTCACTTTTTAGGTATCTTGAAGGCAAATTGTTGGAATGACACTTATTCGGACGAAAAGGCGCGGATATACGAATAAAATGGCCAAAGTCAAGAATCGAGACACTCAAGCTGCTGAAACTGAAGGGGACGGCGTCAGGTTATACTTGTGATGCCGTCAGAACAAGTTTTGTGACGACTCAGTAGCCAAATTGCTTATTTACAAGTGACGGCATCAGGTTTTAAAAGAGTAGGGCGTCGCAGCTCAGACGGCCTAGATTTGATCCAGACGGCGTCAGAGACTCAAGGCGACGGCGTCACGGACATAAGGTGAAGCCGTCACAATGATAACGTGGCCAAGACGAAACCCTAATGACGGCGACCCGACGGCGTCACTAACTAAAGGGTGACGCCGTCGCAGTTGTAACCTTATATATTGAAACCGAATTTTTTAGTTTTTAGTATGTAGTTTTGTGGAGTAAAAACCTAAACCAAACCAAGGCTGTCTTGTACAGTATTTTAGGGTTCCATACCCTATCTTACATCAAGATAAGTGTTTTACTTCATTAATTCAATTATTTCTTCAATTGATTGTGTGTATGCTTGCATGTTCCCCATGTCCGGCTAATTTATTTGTGTGTTTGCTTAGGTAATATGAAACTTAGTTATTGAATATTGATTGGTTGTCTCTTATCTTAGTTGTGATTGACCTAGTATTGCGATAGGTCATTCGTTGTGTTGTTAATGCTTGATTAATCTTTGTTGAACCTTAGTTTATAATCACCTAGAGTAATTCTAGGCTGTTAATACAAATAAACCGTAAAAACGTTTATTAATATTTTGCGACCTCTTTGTGTTTTGTTGATAACAAATATAATGTTATCTTAAGTACAATTATAAGGATACATGTTATTTTTGTAAACCATTTACATATAGCCATTTAAATACAAAAATGTTGTAATTAATCATTTGTTGTAATAGTTTTTTAGGATGGGTAAAAACCATGACCCATGGATCATATCCATAACCCATTGACCCATACACATTTGACTATATACAATGTATTCATTAGATACATTGAATCTAAAGGAAAACCCATGGACCAACCCATAACCCATGACCCATAACCAAAAAACCCATGGGCAAAGAGGAGCGTCCCACGGATCCCTAGGTTTACACTAGACGGATCCCTTGTGGGAGGGATCCGTGGGATCCGGAGAACAGTGGCAGAAATTGCTTATAAATAGAGAGCCATTTCTTCATTCTAACTCACCCCTCTTCTTACTAATTCTCTCATATACTCTCATTCTCTTCTAACAAAAGATCACTTGATCTAGAGAGTACTTCCTTCTTTCTTTCTTTAGTGATTCTCATATAGGTCCTTGATGAGTGTGTAAATACTCATCATTTTTGGTTAAATCTGAACTGCAAAACACTTAAAAATGCTCAGAAATGCATCAAAATACTGAAAATATCTCAAAATTGCATTTTATATGTTTCAGATGCATAATGTTTAAAAACAGATGAAAAATGAGCTAAGTTTGCATAATTGGCAGTTTCAGTCCCCCAAGTTTCAAAAGTTGTCAGAAATAGTCCCTGAGCACTTAATTTAAAAGAAAAATCACCAAAGGTCCTTTTAAAATAATAACTTGTCATAATTAGTCCTTTGGTGAAAAATGTCAAAAGTTTTGAGAAATTACAAGTTTGGTCCTTCAAGTTTCAAATTTGGCAAAAATAGTCCTTGGAATTTTAAAAATGTCTATTTTGGTCCTTGTACTATTGAAGCTTGTCAGTTTTGGTCCCTTGGAACAACTTTGGAAGATTGGCAGAATTGGTCCTTGTACTTTCAGAAATTGCAAATCAAGTCCTTGTATTAATAACCTTGTCAAAACCCATTTGGACCCCTATCAAAACCCTTGGACCCTGCCATATCCTTTGATCCCCCTGCCTTTTTGACCCCCTTCCAATTATACTTCCCCCAGTCAACTATCCCAGTCAAACACCCCTTGCCCGCCAAATCTTCTTCTCTTCACCTGCTCACCTGCTTACACTCAACCTCACCTCTCCTCCAGCTCACCTTCACCTTTCCTTGTTCCCCCCACCTCAACAACCATCCAAGATGCATTTAATGCCCCCTCCTCCATTTCCCCCACTGGCATATATGCATTTTGGCGCCAAAAAGTGATCAAACGGCTAAAATCTTTTCAACTGATCCAATGGCTATCTTAGCAAGTGGGAAATGATCAGAAGTCAAGTGGAAGCACATTTGCTATAAAAAGGAGAAAGATGAAAGAGAGAAGAGTAGTAGATTTTAGTTTTTAAAATTCCATATATGTCGTTTTTAATATAAAAGTTTTAGTTAAGTTTAAAAGCTGTAATCTTTTGTTCCTATGTACTCAATCTAAGTTGTTTTATCAGTGTAATACAGTTTCAAGTATCAATTCAGAGTTTAACTAAGTTTCATGTTTTTTTGTTTACTGTTGAAAAATTCAATCTCATGTACTTATATGCAAGCTTCTAGTGGTTTATTTTTAAACTCAAATAAGTTTATTTAAGCTCCTTATAGCTTTTGGTAAGCTCCTAAATCAATTTCAAGCAACTTTGATATCTGGTCAACGAAAGTCAAACTGGGCTCATTTGGTAATGGAAATGATGTTGGGTTGATGCAGAGCATGGATTTGGGTTGATATGGAGTTAGGTTATGGTTTAGGATAGGTTAGTGATCCTTGTATTCTTTGGCAAGCCACAGTGGCTAGGACCAAATGTAAGTCAATTCCAAATTTATTGCATAATCTGTATTTGTAGTCATCAATAGTTTAGACTTGTTTATTTGGTGGTAATTAGGATAACTTAACTCAGTTTAATCAATAATACAAGCTAATTCAGTAGGTAGCTCAGTTTACATTGCAAATCAGTCATATAAGTAGTGTTTAGATTGTGTAGCAGAACTGTGTTAGAGGTTTGTCCAGTGGTTGAGACCTGTTGGTTTAGGCTTGTTAAGCTCCATTGTACTCATTGCAGTCATCAAATTGCACCTGCATTAGCTCATAGTCAAAATCATCTTTAATCTGTCTTAATTTGCTTAACTGTTGGGATTTTGTAAAATCAAAAACTTGATTTGTGTTTAGAATTCATAGAGATAGCTTGCATTAAGATTATTTCATCATAATACATCACATTCAGTCCACAAATTGGTCTCAAAGTTCACAAAAGTCAAAATAACAAAACTGTTTCAAAAGTCAAAAGAGTGAAAAATCCAGTTTTCACCCAACTGGGATGATTTTTCTTTGATTCATTATTGGTCCAAATCCAGTGAAATTGTGGGTTTTTATAGTTCAGTTGGTCTAGTTTCTTAAAATGATTTTTGTTGATTTTTGGTAATTTTGTACAAGCTCCAAAACAGCTTGTCAATTAGGGCTTATCTGCCCTGTGCACTGACTCAGTGAATACTGAGTCTGCACAGGTTCTTGCAGAGCTTGTCAAAAGCTCAATTGAGCTTATCTTGGTCTCATTTTTGGTTTATAAGTAGCTAGCCAGGTCTCCTTCAAGTTCCCAAATCTGGTTTTGAGTTTAGCTTATCTGAGTAGCTTATTCTCAAGCTTCAAAGTAGCACCCAAAATCTGTTTTAGTACTTGGATTTCAAATAATCAAATCATAGCAGTTTGCAATTCATAGGTTTAGGATAGTTGTAATAAGTTGTTTTTAAGTAGTTTTAACATATTATAGCTTCTGTATTAGTTTGGTGCTCATTTGTAGCTTTTGGCTTATTTGGAGTGCTTATTCTTAAGCACTTGTGATTGCAGTTTCATTTTCTCACACACAAGCTACTGTTTTCATATTTTTCTTAGATTCAGTATATTATTTTAGACTTTTCTTGAATTTTTCATATTTTTCCAGCACTGTTTGTTATTTTTCTTCATTTAAAACAGTTTTTAAGCCTTTTTAATTAGCTTTTAATACAATTAAATTAGAAAAGTTTCAAAAAAATAAGTTTGCATTTTTCCTAGGTTAAGATAAATATAAAAAGTCAATAAAAATATTTTTCCAGATTTTTCTTAGTTAAATTTGTAATTTTTAGCAATTTAATTAGTTTTAAATAGTTTTTAATTCATAGAAAATACAAAAATAATCAGAAAAATACAAAATCAGTTTTGAAAATTCTCTTTAGTTATTTTAGATTTTTCTAAGTCATAATTTCATTTTTCTAGCTTTATTTCATATTTTCTTGTATTTTAGGCTATTATTAAATAAGTAAAAATAGTTTTTAATTAATAATAATTAGATAAATAGTGATAAAAATAATTTTCTTTTTCTAAAAATTTTCTCTTATCATTAGGATTGTAAAAATGTCATTTTCATATTTTTAGGATTAATATTGTTTCATTTTCACATTTTCTTTTGTACGTTACGTAGTTTTTAAGTTAAATTTTATAAAAGAAAATTCAAAAACATCATTTTGCAAATAGTGATAGCGTTTATTTAATATAGTTTATCTTTTTAATTTTCTTTAATTTGCATTTAAGCCCCTGTAGTTTATATACTCTTTCTTTAGTTATAATCAATCAAAACTCTTTTCCGTTCAAATTCTCTCGATCACTATTCGTTTGATTATTCTCGCACAGCTCGTTGGGACATAACGACCTGGGGAAACACTATACTCCTCTAGATCTTCATTGCATTTTGTGTCTGAACTGTTTTAAGTTTCTTACGGTTAGCCATTCACAAGTGGCTAGCTTGTGTGAGATAACTTGACGGTTTAGCACGAATCAAATTTTGGCGCCGCTGCCGGGGAGCTGTGCTAATTATCTTACGTTTAGCAGATTAGTGATTTGAATATTCACTCCTTGTTCATACCATCTATATGTATTTATATTTTCTTATAAAAATCCAAAAATCCAAAAACATCTTAAAAATCGAAAACCCAAAAATATTTTCATTCTTTGTTTTTATAGCATGTTTTTCAAAAATCCAAAAATATTCATCTTTACCCTCTTACCCTTTTTAATTCTTTATTCCTTTACCCTCTATCCATTTGATTCTAACTTCTTCTATTCTCATGGAATCTTTCGACTACGACGAATTCTGGAACGAAGTTGAAAAACTTCATCCTTTATCACAAATGTCAAGAATTCGTGTTGTTCGTGATGATCCATTAATTCTGCGTAGGGAAATGGAACGAGAAACCGGGGTGACAAAGGACCAGGTACTTCCCTCTGATAATGGAAGTACTAAATATGTCCAACCTACGGTTATCCAAAGATCTAACCCCTCAATTGCTCCTAAGCCGTCTAAAATTGATCCTAAACTTTCACAATTTACGGTTAAAAGCAATCATGCAGAATTTAGACCGGTGACTAGCAAGAATGACTTGCCTAATCTTCACGTTTCTCAAGAACCAGAACCGGAGACCATAACGGAAGAGGTGGAAATTGCTAGCTCTCAGAGCACACCACTTATCCCACCTCCGGATTTTTTAAAATATTCTTCGAGACTTGATAGTCATTCGGATCACCATGTTGGTTTTGAAGATTCTTTGAATGAACCGATTCCTTCTCATAACTCTCAAATGAAATCGTTTATTCCTTGTGTCGGTTGTGGTGAGCCTCTTTTTGGTTCACCCTGTCGTTGGTGTACGTGTGTACAATGTGGTAATGATATTCGGAACGGGAGTTGTTTGTTTTGTGGTTCGAGGAATTCATTTGATTACGATCCTAATCAGAACTCATTTAACGACCCCTCAATTTTTTCCAATTACCCACCACAGCCCGACTTATCTTCATATAATCAACATAACTGCTGTGAATTTTGTGGAGGTTGATGAGTGTCTAAATACTAATCATTTTTATTCCTTCTACACTGCAAAAACAGTCAAAAACACTTTGAAAAGTCTCAAAAAGACAGAAAAAATATTTAGACTGTATTTTATGCATAAATTGTCAAATCTAGTCCCTGGTTATTCAAAATAAGTTAATTTTTCATAAAAGGCCCTCAGGGATTTTCAAGTTGTCAAAATTAGCCTTATAAAATTCAATTTTGCAAAATGGCAACTTTAGTCCCTGAAATTTCAAAGATTGACAGAAATTACCCCAGGACATTTTTAATTTGAAAATTATTATTTTTGGTCCTTGGGAAAATTAAACTTGTCATAATAGGTCCTTTTGATAAATTTTGGAAAAGTGCAGTTTCAGTCCTTGGTTTTTGTGGAATTGCAATATTGGTCCTTATGTGTACAAACCAGTCTTGAACCCCCCCCCTTTTCCACTTGACCCCTGCCACTCTCCTATTTGAACCCCCATCACCAAAATAAAAACGACCCCTGCTTTCTCCTTTTTCCCTCCCCCCTCCTTTCTCTCCAACCCAGAAACTCACCATCACTCTTTTACCCAAATCCTCACATCCAAGAACACTCAACCTCCTTTACCCAGTTATACCCAAATCCCAAACCCACTCAAACCAACCCCTCTTCCCCAAATTCCAGCTCAGCAATCCATGTCTAGAAGACCAATCAATGGCTCGGATTTGTTCCCATCTATACCTAACTGTTGGATGGCTAGGATCAATTTGAAGAAGCACAAATGGCTCTTAGCTGGTTTACTCTCACAGAAGAAACACAAGCTGCAACCAAGGCCTAGACTTTTAGTATAAATAGAGCTCTTGTAAGCCTTGAATGGCATTAGGTTTTAGTTTCTTTTAAAAGTTTTAGTTTCTGTTTTCAATTGTAACTCGTTTTTTTTAATTAATGAAAGTTCTTTTTTTTATCCTGTTATTTTATTTTTGCTTATTTAGCAAATAAGCACTTTAGTGCTTATTTGTTCCTTACCTATCCTTGATTGTTTTTAAGTTGCAATCCAAGTTCTATAGTAGTTTTACAAAAGAAAAAGCAGAGTTTGTCTAAAAAAATCAATTTTCAAAGAGTTTTACCCCATATCAGGGGTGTTTGGCATAGGCTGTTATTCAGTCCTAAAAAGCATTTTACCTACTTTGACTCTTGAAGTCAAAGTGGATTTAAAGTTTTAAAGTAGGTTGCAATGAAAGAAAAATGATTTAACAAGTTTGGCTAAAGTTTGAAGAGAAAAAAATCTGATTTCTGTCATTAGCTTGTACTCAGAACAGCAACATTGCTGAAGTAGCTTATTTTTTTAGCAAAATTGTTTCAAACTTGATTTTCTTAAGTGCTTATGTACCTAACTTAAACTGAGTTTAGCTTATGTGGCTTTAGAATACCTTAGTTAGTTTAAATGTGCTTTTAAAATCTGCTATTTATCCACACATCTGTTAGTCCTATATCAGTTTCTGTTTTTGCAGCCTAGGTGCCCCCACCCACTTCATTCTTAGATTTTTAATTTGCTTATTACTTAGCCTTAGATTCTAAAATTTGGTATGCATAGTATTTAGTAGGTTAGCTAGATGATGGTATGTTTTAATATTTTTGGTAGCAGCTTATTGTCAGCTTAGTTTGCCCTCAAAGTAGACCCCCTTAGGACTGCAACTGCAGTGCAGTTGCTACAGTAGCATCACAGCAGCCTCCACAGTAGCTATTCTTGCTTATTTTGTGCTTATTACTATTTCCCATTAGCTTATCTAGGATACCTTAGTGCTTTTTAGATAATATAGATTAGGAAGTGGTAGTCGTTAGCTTATTGTATGCTTATTAGTGCTTAATTTGGCATTCTTTAGCTTATTGTCCTATTTTTTAGTTTAGGTTCCCCTTAGTATAAATCCTCTTAGACCAACTGCTTATCCCCCTTGTCTTTTAGCTTATCTCAGTGTTTTTGCTTATTCTAGTATTCAAATGCTTATTCCATTTTCTCAATTGCTTATTTGTTTATTTGGTGCTAAGAATATTTCAAATATAGTTCTTATTTGGTTTTGTGTGAGACTGAGGTGAATAAGCAGTCTCCAACTGCTTATTTCCAAGGTTTGGTCCAAAAAGTTTTTACAAAAAAGTCTCACTTTCATCTTATTTATAAGTTGTAAAAGAAAAAATTGAAAAAAAAAAAAAAAATAATTGCAAAAAAGGTGCAAGGCACCAGATTCGAACCTTGGTCTCTGTCTTCACAAACCCAACACACAACACCATTACCATATGCCCTTGGGACTTGTCCTGGTCAGATGGTACAACATTAATTCCTTAACCATATAAGTCAGTTTTTAGCATTCTAGTCTATTTAGCTTTTTAACATCTGATTTCAAAAAGCAGTACCCATTTTTATATTTTTCTTACAATCAGTTAGGTTAAAAGTATTTTCTGTGAAATTTTCAGATTTTTCCCAAATAGTTTAGTATTTTTTATAATTAAATTAGATTAAATTAGATTTTAATTCATAATAAATAATTAAAAGTCAAAAAAATACCCGGTCTTTTTCTAAAATTATTTTTAGTCAATAGAACGTAGGAAAATTGATTTCACACCCGTAGCCCTTAAATTACAAAACTTTTACGTTTATGGCTCGGGTGGTTGCCGGTTTTTAGCGTTTTTGCATTTTAGCACTCTAGGATGTAGTTTAGCGTCGTTTTATTGTTTCTTAGGATTAGTAGTAGTTTATTTAGAGTTTACTTTGTTTTACGTATTTTATTTTCATTCCCGTTCTTTAATTTGTAGAATAACGATATCAAATTCCAAATTTGTTAAACCAATTCAAGTCCAAATCACGAAACTCAACGACACCGTCAATTTCACACCTCGTTGGGACACGACCCGGGGAAATCACTTCCCGGTATCACTTTTATCACACCCGTGAGATTTGGCAAGTTAACCCTTTTCCTAAAAGGTTGATTTGTCGGGTTTCACGGTTAATTTGATACGTTGATATTGTGTTTTTCACCACTCACTTTACACGAGTCAAATTTTGGCGCCGCTGCCGGGGAGGTGTGTTGCGACAATATCGTGATTTTTGCGATTAGTGACTTGAAGAACCTTCCTCGTGAAGTTACCGTTTTTGAAAAATACAAAAATATTCTTCTCATTCCTCTTATTCGTTGATTCTATTTCTCTTACCCTCTTTTGCCGTTTAATTCTATCCTTCGTATCCTCTCGATCACTCAATTCTATTTCTTTAACCCTCTATATGTTTAATTCTAATGACGACGATCATCGTCGGTGCCGTATGGAAAAGGATCAACATCATGGTCACAAGTGTGTGTGTGCGCGGTGTGGAAGGCCTAGTTCAAGCGAATTTTGCAATTTGTGCGAACTATCCATCAAAAAGTCTTTTCAAAGTTATTTCGACCACCCGCCACAACCCGAACCCGTTCAAACGTCGGAGTTACCTCAAGCACCTACCGAGGGTTACGAGGACGATTTCTTTGAATTTAGAGCCCGTAATCTAATTGAAAAAATTCAAGCCAATGAAAAAAGGTCGAGAATTAAAATTGATTACGATGAACCCGTTCAAACGCCGGAGATCATAACGGAAGTGGTGGAAATTGCTAGCTCTAAGAGCACACCACTTGTCCCACCTCCGGAATCTTCTGAACGTTTTACCGACGATTTCTTTAGGGTCAGAAATGACATGATTCAAAACTTCTTAATTGAACTTCGTCAAGATTCAACTTCGGGAAATAACCTACCTCCATTTTGTGATGTTGTTGAACCCTCGATTCCTATTTCCGAGCCCGAAATACCTTTGTTTGATCAAAATTATTGCTACGGTTGTGGAGACTTGTTACCACAAGGTTTTCGTTGTTACAAATGTATGTGCGAGTGGTGTGGAAACTATCTTGTCAATGGATGTTGTTCGATTTGCGCTGAGAATTCATTTGCTTATGATTCTAACCCGGAATCTTTCAGTTATCCTCAAAACAATTTCAATTACCCTCCACAAAATTCATACGAACCAGAACCGTATTTTCATCATTTCAATGATCAAACGTCATTTCAAAATTTCTCTCCCCAATACCCTCATTGTGCTAAGTGTGGGGGTCCTCATGATGATTATCAATGTCAATCGTGGACTTCCGAAATTGACAAAGTCCAACCCCCACAACTTCCCGTCATTGATCAATTTCCTCGTATAATTCTTGAAGAACTTTCCGAGGAACAAGCTGCTCGCAACGAAAGATTACTAGCCGATGAGCGAGCAGCTCAAAAGCTTCTCCTCTTTAACGAAGCTTGCCGTCTCGATGACGAGGATGAGGAGGATTGGGAGATGATAAAGGACAAGGTGCATACCTCAAGCCCACAAAGTACCGCACATGTCCACTCTCCGACCTTATCTACCGTAGAACCTTCGGATAACCTTTTAATGGGGGACGAAAATCTTAGCACTATTCTGGAAACGGAACCGTCTTGTGTTGGGAACCTCGTCCCAACCCCAAGTGAGTCCGAGGTTATCTCCGGTAATATGTGTGATGAGCCTCTTCAGGATGATTCTCCTCTTGACATTCCAAACGATCATATCGAGATGTTCTCCGATTCTGACAACGATTGTACTTCGTTTGACGATTCTTTATCTTATGGAGACATCGATTATGTCGAGGACTTTACCTTCTGAGCTAGTTAGCTTAGAGGAAGTGAGAGATTCTGATGATCTGGAAATTGAGGACGAGATACTTCGTGAAAAATTGTTCAATGTAAATCTCCTCGTTTCTAAGATTGAATCATTTTGTGCTAAACCAGCTTCAGCTCCTATCCCCATTGAGGATAGTGACTCTATCTTGGAAAAGCCCGAACCATTTTCTGAGCTTGAGGCTTTTTCCAATGATTCTCTTCCGGAATTTGATGTATTCCGCTTTGATGACGATCATACTGAAAAAGGAGAGTAGTGGCATTCCCACTTTTCATATTTCTCTTCCTGAGTATGAGTCGTCCACATTTGAATTGCCTCCTCCTTCCGAAAGGAGTAGACTTCTCCATGAGGAGTTCGCCGGTGAACTCGCTTGCATCGATCCTCTTCCTCCGGGAATTGAGGATGAGCTTTTTGAGCAAAATGCTCTACACCCCCTTTCCTCCATGAGTAACTCATCCACCCTTGAGGATTTTACCATGGTTGATACTTGCGTTTCATTCCTCTCTGAGGATAAAGTTTTCAAACCCGGTATCTTACCTTTCAAGGGAGTTCACTCTCGGATATTTCTTAAGTCCAACACGGATGTTGTGACTTCTACTTGCGGTGGAAAAGATTTTTGAACATTCCGTTAATGTTCCTCAATCTAATCTTTTACCCACCTATCCCACCCGTTGTCAAGTAATTGACACTTTGCCTTCTCCTCCCATTTCTTCTCCATGTCTTAACTCCTACGGGAGTGAAGACACCATCTTTGACCCCGGCATTTCTCATTCTCTTGAGCCGGGAATATATCTCATCGGTGTGGAACTTTCACGTGCTTCAAATGTTTGTCCAAACATCTTGAATGAAAGTCCGATGGAGATTGTTTCTTCCACTTTGCTTCCCCATGAACCAATGAATGCGGGGTCGAGTCAAGCTAGCGACTCGAGGAACAAAAACAGTAGCACACTATATGGGTTTTCACCCATATTTATGACTTCTTTCTACTTTCTACCACCCTAGTGTGGGGGAGTTGCCCCCCGCTGTTGTATATAAAGTCTTCAAAAAAAAAAAAAAAAAAAAAAAAAAAAAAATTCAAATAATGGCCGTAGTATTTCCCTTTTACGTTCTATGTTTCGGCATAACCGCCGGTACTTTGAATATTGAGGGCAATATTCATTTCTAGTGTTGGGGGGAATTCTCACAAATTTTATCATATGTTTTACCATCTTATTCCCCCATTTTTGGCCAAAATTTTTTTTGGAGTAAGTGTTTTGCACTTACTCAGCTTATGGTTATCAGTCCGCCATGTCTAGTAAACAAAAGGATTGGCTAATCCAGGAGCAAACGGCTCTTGGTAAAGATTTATCAAATCCGTTGACGGCTTGCAATTTGCCCAAAATTGTATGGTGTTCAGCTCACCATATCTTTAATTAGTGAAGAGTTGGCTAGCCCGCAAGTTTATGGCTTGTGGTAAAGGCAGTTGGAAAACCATAATTGGTAATCGACTCACCAAAGATATTTTATCTAAGAGTTGGCTAGTCCAGAAGCAAACGGCTTCTGGTAAAGACAAATCAAAACCGTTGAAAGCTGGTGGTTTGCTCAAAATCATATGGTTATCAGTGTACCATAGTTCTTACTTGAACTGAAACATTTGGCTACTCCAGAAGTAATGGCTTTTGGTAAAGAGATTCAAATCCATTAAGTTTTCTCAAAAGATTGCTAGGGACTAGCAATAGTTTAGTGTGGGGGATTGATGAGTGTCTAAATACTCATCATTTTTATTCCTTCTACACTGCAAAAACAGTCAAAAACACTTTGAAAAGTCTCAAAAAGACAGAAAAAATATTTAGACTGTATTTTATGCATAAATTGTCAAATCTAGTCCCTGGTTATTCAAAACAAGTTAATTTTTCATAAAAGGCCCTCAGGGATTTTCAAGTTGTCAAAATTAGCCTTATAAAATTCAATTTTGCAAAATGGCAACTTTAGTCCCTGAAATTTCAAAGATTGACAGAAATTACCCCAGGACATTTTTAATTTGAAAATTATTATTTTTGGTCCTTGGGAAAATTAAACTTGTCATAATAGGTCCTTTTGATAAATTTTGGAAAAGTGCAGTTTCAGTCCTTGGTTTTTGTGGAATTGCAATATTGGTCCTTATGTGTACAAACCAGTCTTGAACCCCCCCCCCCCTTTTCCACTTGACCCCTGCCACTCTCCTATTTGAACCCCCATCACCAAAATAAAAACGACCCCTGCTTTCTCCTTTTTCCCTCCCCCTCCTTTCTCTCCAACCCAGAAACTCACCATCACTCTTTTACCCAAATCCTCACATCCAAGAACACTCAACCTCCTTTACCCAGTTATACCCAAATCCCAAACCCACTCAAACCAACCCCTCTTCCCCAAATTCCAGCTCAGCAATCCATGTCTAGAAGACCAATCAATGGCTCGGATTTGTTCCCATCTATACCTAACTGTTGGATGGCTAGGATCAATTTGAAGAAGCACAAATGGCTCTTAGCTGGTTTACTCTCACAGAAGAAACACAGGCTGCAACCAAGGCCTAGACTTTTAGTATAAATAGAGCTCTTGTAAGCCTTGAATGGCATTAGGTTTTAGTTTCTTTTAAAAGTTTTAGTTTCTGTTTTCAATTGTAACTCGTTTTTTTTAATTAATGAAAGTTCTTTTTTTTTATCCTGTTATTTTATTTTTGCTTATTTAGCAAATAAGCACTTTAGTGCTTATTTGTTCCTTACCTATCCTTGATTGTTTTTAAGTTGCAATCCAAGTTCTATAGTAGTTTTACAAAAGAAAAAGCAGAGTTTGTCTAAAAAAATCAATTTTCAAAGAGTTTTACCCCATATCAGGGGTGTTTGGCATAGGCTGTTATTCAGTCCTAAAAAGCATTTTACCTACTTTGACTCTTGAAGTCAAAGTGGATTTAAAGTTTTAAAGTAGGTTGCAATGAAAGAAAAATGATTTAACAAGTTTGGCTAAAGTTTGAAGAGAAAAAAATCTGATTTCTGTCATTAGCTTGTACTCAGAACAGCAACATTGCTGAAGTAGCTTATTTTTTTAGCAAAATTGTTTCAAACTTGATTTTCTTAAGTGCTTATGTACCCAACTTAAACTGAGTTTAGCTTATGTGGCTTTAGAATACCTTAGTTAGTTTAAATGTGCTTTTAAAATCTGCTATTTATCCACACATCTGTTAGTCCTATATCAGTTTCTGTTTTTGCAGCCTAGGTGCCCCCACCCACTTCATTCTTAGATTTTTAATTTGCTTATTACTTAGCCTTAGATTCTAAAATTTGGTATGCATAGTATTTAGTAGGTTAGCTAGATGATGGTATGTTTTAATATTTTTGGTAGCAGCTTATTGTCAGCTTAGTTTGCCCTCAAAGTAGACCCCCTTAGGACTGCAACTGCAGTGCAGTTGCTACAGTAGCATCACAGCAGCCTCCACAGTAGCTATTCTTGCTTATTTTGTGCTTATTACTATTTCCCATTAGCTTATCTAGGATACCTTAGTGCTTTTTAGATAATATAGATTATGAAGTGGTAGTCGTTAGCTTATTGTATGCTTATTAGTGCTTAATTTGGCATTCTTTAGCTTATTGTCCTATTTTTTAGTTTAGGTTCCCCTTAGTATAAATCCTCTTAGACCAACTGCTTATCCCCCTTGTCTTTTAGCTTATCTCAGTGTTTTTGCTTATTCTAGTATTCAAATGCTTATTCTATTTTCTCAATTGCTTATTTGTTTATTTGGTGCTAAGAATATTTCAAATATAGTTCTTATTTGGTTTTGTGTGAGACTGAGGTGAATAAGCAGTCTCCAACTGCTTATTTCCAAGGTTTGGTCCAAAAAGTTTTTACAAAAAAGTCTCACTTTCATCTTATTTATAAGTTGTAAAAGAAAAAATTGAAAAAAAAAAAATAATTGCAAAAAAGGTGCAAGGCACCAGATTCGAACCTTGGTCTCTGTCTTCACAAACCCAACACACAACACCATTACCATCTGCCCTTGGGACTTGTCCTGGTCAGATGGTACAACATTAATTCCTTAACCATATAAGTCAGTTTTTAGCATTCTAGTCTATTTAGCTTTTTAACATCTGATTTCAAAAAGCAGTACCCACTTTTTATATTTTTCTTACAATCAGTTAGGTTAAAAGTATTTTCTGTGAAATTTTCAGATTTTTCCTAAATAGTTTAGTATTTTTTATAATTAAATTAGATTAAATTAGATTTTAATTCATAATAAATAATTTAAAAGTCGAAAAAATACCCGGTCTTTTTCTAAAATTATTTTTAGTCAAATAGAACGTAGGAAAATTGATTTCACACCCGTAGCCCTTAAATTACAAAACTTTTACGTTTATGGCTCGGGTGGTTGCCGGTTTTTAGCATTTTTGCATTTTAGCACTCTAGGATGTAGTTTAGCGTCGTTTTATTGTTTCTTAGGATTAGTAGTAGTTTATTTAGAGTTTACTTTGTTTTACGTATTTTATTTTCATTCCCGTTCTTTAATTTGTAGAATAACGATATCAAATTCCAAATTTGTTAAACCAATTCAAGTCCAAATCACGAAACTCAACGACACCGTCAATTTCACACCTCGTTGGGACACGACCCGGGGAAATCACTTCCCGGTATCACTTTTATCACAGCCGTGAGATTTGGCAAGTTAACCCTTTTCCTAAAAGGTTGATTTGTCGGGTTTCACGGTTAATTTGATACGTTGATATTGTGTTTTTCACCACTCACTTTACACGAGTCAGAGGTCCTCACCAAGGATTTGAGTGTCAATCCGGAAACACGTTTGTCTATGAACAGTTTTCTGGTGATGCTCAGAACTTTGGTTATGACCAATATCCATATAATTCACCAGTCCTGACTCAACAGTTTTACTGTTGTAAGAATTGTGGAGGTCCTCACGATAATCTTCAATGTCAACCGTGGAATCAAAATCACTATACTTCCAGTTTTGACAATTTCCAACCTCCACAGCACCATACGGTTCAAACTCCACCTGAGCCGTTGCCTAAAGAAATTTCCCAAGATTTTGAAACCGCAATGAAAACACTTGATGATATGATTCGTAACTTTAAGAATCAAGTGAGTGGTGAAAAGACCATGGGAGAATTGCTAGCCGAAGAACGAGAGGCTCGCAATTCTAGGGAAGAATTATTAGTCCTAGAGCATGCAGCTCTAAGGCGTTCCCAATTTCTTAAGGCAGCTCTATATGATGATGACGAGGAGAGTTTTTATCCTTTTAAGAATATTATTTCTGAACTCCCTCAGTTAGTTGATATCCCAGCAGTTGAGATTCCATCTCAAACAACTGCTATCACACCCGAAGCTCCCACTCACTCTCTGAACATGGGGGATGAGCATCTTGACACCGTTCCTGAAAAGGAATCGGACGAATTCATAAAGTCTAGTGTTGAGAACCTTGTCCTAATCCCGAGAGAGTCACAGGGAACTTTTGACCATATGTGTGATATCCCTTCCCCTCTTGAGTGTTCAAAAGATCATTTTGAAACTTTCTCTGATCTTAGCGACGATTGTGCTTCCTATGGAAACATCGAGTATGTTGAGACATCACTCCCACAGTCTGATCCTCTTCTTGAGGAGTTCACCGATGAACTCACTCACATCAATCCACTTTCATCAGAAAGTGACGATGTTCTCTTTGATTTCAAAGCCGATCTGGGAGAGATTGAAAGTCTCACTTATAATGATCGTTCACTCATTTCTCACCCTAACAGTCCAATAGAGAATATTAATCACTTTGTTCCTGAAGCATTCAAAACAACTCTCACTAATCCTCTATTTGAATTCGACTCTGAATTCACTTTAATTTATGAGAATCCACTCTTTGATACTCAGACCGAGGATAGTGATGAGCCCACAATGGAACAAGAGTTCACAATTTCACTTCATGTGAATGATTCTCTCCATGAAGAGTTCTCCGGTGAACTCTCTCATGACATATCTCCTCCGGAACATGATCATTTCTATTTTGATCTTGAGGATGATATTGGCTCGGAGGAAGGTGTACTCTATCATACGAGTTTGCTTATTGATGATACTACCCTCACCCTTCCTCCCGATATGTCTACATTTGAGGATGAAGAATGGATCTTGATTGTTATCAAAATCTTTCTTCCTTTCCTCAAATATCTTGTGATTTCTCTTCATCTTCACTCCTTCGGGAATGAAGACACTATCTTTGACCCCGGCATTTTCATTTACCATTTGTGAGCCGGGTCTGTTTATGTATATCTCGTCGGTGTGGAACTTTCGCGTACTTCAATGTTTATCCAAACATCTTGAATGAAAGTCCGATGAAGATTGTTTCTTCCACTTTGCTTCCCCATGAACCAATTAATTCGGGGTCGAGTCAAGCTAGCGACTCGGTAATCAAAAACAGTAGTTAAACAAGGGTTTTCACCCATGTGTGCCACCCTAGTGTGGGGGAGTTGCCCCCCGCTGTTGTATATAAGTTTCAAAAAAAAAAAAAAAAAAAAAAAATCTTTCAAATAATGGCCGTAGTATTTCCCTTTTACGTTCTATGTTTCGGCATAACCGCCGGTACTTTGAATATTGAGGGCAATATTCATTTCTAGTGTGGGGGGGAATTCTCACTAATTTTATCATGTAATTATACCGCCTAATTCCCCCATTTTTGGCCAATTTTTTTTTTGGAGTAAGTGTTTTGCACTTACTCAACATATGGTTATCAGTCCGCCATGTCTAATAAACAAAAGGATTGGCTAATCCAGGAGCAAACGGCTCTTGGTAAAGATATCTCAAATCCGTTGACGGCTTGCAATTTGCCCAAAATTGTATGGTATTCAGCTCACCATATCCTTAAAAGTGAAGAGTTGGCTAGCCTGCAAGTTTATGGCTTGTGTTAAAGGCAGTGGAAAAACCATAAGTGGTAATCAGCTCACCAAAGATAATATTGATAATTTATCTAAGAGTTGGCTAGTCCAGAAGCAAATGGCTTCTGGTAAAGACAAATCAAATCCGTTGAAAGCTGGTGGTTTGCTCAAAATCACATGATTATCAGTGTACCATAGTTCTTACTTGAACTGAAACATTTGGCTACTCCAGAAGTAATAGCTTTTGGTAAAGAGATTCAAATCCATTAAGTTTTTCTCAAAAGATTGCTAGGGACTAGCAATAGTTTAGTGTGGAGGATTGATGAGTGTGTAAATACTCATCATTTTTGGTTAAATCTGAACTGCAAAACACTTAAAAATGCTCAGAAATGCATCAAAATACTGAAAATATCTCAAAATTGCATTTTATATGTTTCAGATGCAAAATGTTTAAAAACAGATGAAAAATGAGCTAAGTTTGCATAATTGGCAGTTTCAGTCCCCCAAGTTTCAAAAGTTGTCAGAAATAGTCCCTGAGCACTTAATTTAAAAGAAAAATCACCAAAGGTCCTTTTAAAATAATAACTTGTCATAATTAGTCCTTTGGTGAAAAATGTCAAAATTTTTGAGAAATTACAAGTTTGGTCCTTCAAGTTTCAAATTTGGCAAAAATAGTCCTTGGAATTTTAAAAATGTCTATTTTGGTCCTTGTACTATTGAAGCTTATCAGTTTTGGTCCCTTGGAACAACTTTGGAAGATTGGCAGAATTGGTCCTTGTACTTTCAGAAATTGCAAATCAAATCCTTGTATTAATAACCTTGTCAAAACCCATTTGGACCCCTATCAAAACCCTTGGACCCTGCCATATCCTTTGACCCCCCTGCCTTTTTGACCCCCTTCCAATTATACTTCCCCCAGTCAACTATCCCAGTCAAACACCCCTTGCCCGCCAAATCTTCTTCTCTTCACCTGGTCACCTGCTTACACTCAACCTCACCTCTCCTCCAGCTCACCTTCACCTTTCCTTGTTCCCCCCACCTCAACAACCATCCAAGATGCATTTAATGCCCCCTCCTCCATTTCCCCCACTGGCATATATGCATTTTGGCGCCAAAAAGTGATCAAACGGCTAAAATCTTTTCAACTGATCCAATGGCTATCTTAGCAAGTGGGAAATGATCAGAAGTCAAGTGGAAGCACATTTGCTATAAAAAGGAGAAAGATGAAAGAGAGAAGAGTAGTAGATTTTAGTTTTTAAAATTCCATATATGTCATTTTTAATATAAAAGTTTTAGTTAAGTTTAAAAGCTGTAATCTTTTGTTCCTATGTACTCAATCTAAGTTGTTTTATCAGTGTAATACAGTTTCAAGTATCAATTCAGAGTTTAACTAAGTTTCATGTTTTTTTGTTTACTGTTGAAAAATTCAATCTCATGTACTTATATGCAAGCTTCTAGTGGTTTATTTTTAAACTCAAATAAGTTTATTTAAGCTCCTTATAGCTTTTGGTAAGCTCCTAAATCAATTTCAAGCAACTTTGATATCTGGTCAACGAAAGTCAAACTGGGCTCATTTGGTAATGGAAATGATGTTGGGTTGATGCAGAGCATGGATTTGGGTTGATATGGAGTTAGGTTATGGTTTAGGATAGGTTAGTGATCCTTGTATTCTTTGGCAAGCCACAGTGGCTAGGACCAAATGTAAGTCAATTCCAAATTTATTGCATAATCTGTATTTGTAGTCATCAATAGTTTAGACTTGTTTATTTGGTGGTAATTAGGATAACTTAACTCATTTTAATCAATAATACAAGCTAATTCAGTAGGTAGCTCAGTTTACATTGCAAATCAGTCATATAAGTAGTGTTTGGATTGTGTAGCAGAACTGTGTTAGAGGTTTGTCCAGTGGTTGAGACCTGTTGGTTTAGGCTTGTTAAGCTCCATTGTACTCATTGCAGTCATCAAATTGCACCTGCATTAGCTCATAGTCAAAATCATCTTTAATCTGTCTTAATTTGCTTAACTGTTGGGATTTTGTAAAATCAAAAACTTGATTTGTGTTTAGAATTCATAGAGATAGCTTGCATTAAGATTATTTCATCATAATACATCACATTCAGTCCACAAATTGGTCTCAAAGTTCACAAAAGTCAAAATAACAAAACTGTTTCAAAAGTCAAAAGAGTGAAAAATCCAGTTTTCACCCAACTGGGATGATTTTTCTTTGATTCATTATTGGTCCAAATCCAGTGAAATTGTGGGTTTTTATAGTTCAGTTGGTCTAGTTTCTTAAAATGTTTTTTGTTGATTTTTGGTAATTTTGTACAAGCTCCAAAACAGCTTGTCAATTAGGGCTTATCTGCCCTGTGCACTGACTCAGTGAATACTGAGTCTGCACAGGTTCTTGCAGAGCTTGTCAAAAGCTCAATTGAGCTTATCTTGGTCTCATTTTTGGTTTATAAGTAGCTAGCCAGGTCTCCTTCAAGTTCCTAAATCTGGTTTTGAGTTTAGCTTATCTGAGTAGCTTATTCTCAAGCTTCAAAGTAGCACCCAAAATCTGTTTTAGTACTTGGATTTCAAATAATCAAATCATAGCAGTTTGCAATTCATAAACCTTTAGGATAGTTGTAATAAGTTGTTTTTAAGTAGTTTTAACATATTATAGCTTCTGTATTAGTTTGGTGCTCATTTGTAGCTTTTGGCTTATTTGGAGTGCTTATTCTTAAGCACTTGTGATTGCAGTTTCATTTTCTCACACACAAGCTACTGTTTTCATATTTTTCTTAGATTCAGTATATTATTTTAGACTTTTCTTGAATTTTTCATATTTTTCCAGCACTGTTTGTTATTTTTCTTCATTTAAAACAGTTTTTAAGCCTTTTTAATTAGCTTTTAATACAATTAAATCAGAAAAGTTTCAAAAAAATAAGTTTTCATTTTTCCTAGGTTAAGATAAATATAAAAAGTCAAAAAAAATATTTTTCCAGATTTTTCTTAGTTAAATTTGTAATTTTTAGCAATTTAATTAGTTTTAAATAGTTTTTAATTCATAGAAAATACAAAAATAATCAGAAAAATACAAAATCAGTTTTGAAAATTCTCTTTAGTTATTTTAGATTTTTCTAAGTCATAATTTCATTTTTCTAGCTTTATTTCATATTTTATTGTATTTTAGGCTATTATTAAATAAGTAAAAATAGTTTTTAATTAATAATAATTAGATAAATAGTGATAAAAATAATTTTCTTTTTCTAAAAATTTTCTCTTATCATTAGGATTGTAAAAATGTCATTTTCATATTTTTAGGATTAATATTGTTTCATTTTCACATTTTCTTTTGTACGTCACGTAGTTTTTAAGTTAAATTTTATAAAAGAAAATTCAAAAACATCATTTTGCAAATAGTGATAGCGTTTATTTAATATAGTTTATCTTTTTAATTTTCTTTAATTTGCATTTAAGCCCCTGTAGTTTATATACTTTTTCTTTAGTTATAATCAATCAAAACTCTTTTCCGTTCAAATTCTCTCGATCACTATTCGTTTGATTATTCTCGCACAGCTCGTTGGGACATAACGACCTGGGGAAACACTATACTCTCCTGATCTTCATTGCATTTGGTTCCAGACTGTTTGAAGTTTGTTACGGTTGACCATTCACAAGTGGTCAGCTTGTGTGACAAAACTTGACCGTCTGGGAGCGAATCAGTCCTTCTCTAAGGCGAGATCATGAGCATTCTACAAGTCATCCAAGCAAGGGGTCCTTGATTGATTTGTTCCTTCGCAAGATTTCTGTAGCAAAGATCTTGTATTTGATATTTCACATATTTGTTGTGTAATAGTCGTGTTGGTTTGGTCCACCGTGTTACGGACTCGGTATTTAGCTTTGTACCAGAAAAAGATGTAAGCAACGTTGTGAAGGCTTCTCCGCCAAGGGAAGGAGTTTGTTGACATAGTGCTTGAACTCTCGAGTAGGTGACTCTGGGAGTGGAGTAGGGCAAGGAAGGTGTCCTTGTAGCCGAACCACTATAAATCGGTTGTGTCATTTCTATCCCTTTGCTTTAATTTATTTACTTGCTTTATCATTAGATCTATACTTTCTCTACATCCATAAGATCTCACATATTAACGAATCTAAAGTTTTTGAAACTAACTTAAAATCGGCAAAACTATTCAACCCCCCTTCTAGTTTACCACATAGGCTATACATCCAAAGAATACCTTAGTGTTAAGTTTATAAATCCTAGAGATTTTGTAGTCATTAACCTTTGGTAGCTTCAAAGAGTTAGGGATAAACGCATACCCTATGACCTTAGAAACACAACGCGATTAAGAATAAGGACGTGACAATTCAACCACCAATAGGAGATAACTTAGGAGTAATAAAGCCTAAGCAAATACATTTTTAATCATCATACGAGCACACAACAATAGACATAGACTACACTACCTTAGTTTAGATAATTAGATAAGTAGAAGTAATCGGTAGAAATACCAACCCCTAAATCCAAACCCTGAGATTCGTACCTTTCCAATTCCTAAAAAATATAAAAAGATAAAAAATAATCTTCCTCAACCCCAAACTTAGCGTAGTAACTTCTCACTAGCATTCCTATTCCCCTAGAGAACGATATCAATTCCCCGTGGCTTACCCTAATACTACACTACAACGATTAGGTTCACTGCCTAGGGTGTTGAAAAACTTGTTCGACAAAAAGGAAGTTCCTTTGACCCCGAACACGCTGTGTAAGCGTACCAGATAGGTTGGGTTAAAGGATATTGATATCCTTATGATGTTGTAATAAGGAGTGTGTCTCCTTTGGGGTTGTTGTGTATTGGTGTAGTGTTGGGTAATAGTTCTTCCTTTGTAATGGAACTCGGTATCTAGCCTTGTACCAGATAAAGTGTAGGCGACGTTGTGATAGGTTTGGTTCTACCTCGTGGAAGAACCAGGTGTCTAGCCTTGTATCGGATAAAGAGTAGGCGACGTTGTGAAGGCTTCTCCGCCACATTATGGAGCTTGTGTTGTGTAATGCTTACGAACTCTCGAGTGGGGAACTCAGGGAGTGGAGTAGGGCAAGGAAGGTGTCCTTGTAGCCGAACCACTATAAATACTCGCGTTGTGGTTTTCTGCTTCTTACTCTTTATCTTTGCTTTACTTATTTATATGCTTATCTATCAACATCCAACACACACATTTAAATAGATTGACATAAGTTGATCTAAATAGTTTAAAACGAAATTTTAATCGGTAAAACTATTCAACCCCCCCTTCTAGTTTTCCACAATTGGTAGCAGATAGTTATGCAATAAACATGAACAAGCTGTAATGATACTAATTTAACTATATTAAGCTCAGATAAGATGAAAATAAGCTAATAAAGACAGAATTAAGCTAAGTAACTCAGATCCAAACTAATTAAGCAAAATTAAACAATTTAAAAGCAATTTAAATTAGAAATACTACTAACTTGAGACCCTAGCTAAACAAGGGTTCCCAAAAGGGCAGCTACAAGCTCCTAACTTATAAATAAGCTAGGTAAAAGTCCATATTGCCCCTCCATTGCAGGCAACTTCCTTAGCTTTCCAAATTTGCAAAGGTAAACTCAGTTTGACTTTTGTTGACTTAATTAGGAATTTTGTATAAAAACAGATTTGAAAGAAGTAAAAGCTTAGAAAAAGCTATAGATAGCTAATATAAGCTTTAGAAACTAGATTTAAGCTTATGAAACTATTTTGACAATATTCTTGTATTTTCCAAGGGATTTTTAATTTTATTTTTTTATTTTTTTTGTTTTTATTTTTTTGTTGTTGTTTGAGACAGAAATACAATATAAGCTTTGAGTAAGCTTATAAGATATTAAAGAGCTTATGAAATGCAAACTAAGCTTAAACAATACTTGAATCAATAATAATAAACTTTGAGATTAAAATTGAACAAATAAAAAAAATGCAAATTAAACTTTCATTAATATAAGAAACTGATTACAATAAGAACTTAAAACAATTAAAAAGCTTAAACTATAACTGGAAATATAAATTGACAAAATTTTGGTACTAAAAACTACACATCTAATTGTGATACAAAAGGGGGTATTTAGAGCTAAAAATCTAGGGTTTCAGGAGCTTGTGAAGCTTCTAGGAGCTCTATTATCAGCCTTTGATCAATTCCCATCATCCTTCAATCAATTTCAAACATTCGATTTGTGTTTCTTTGGTCTTTCACACGGATTGCCAACGTGGCACCTTCTGCACGTGTCAGGGGATGTCAGATGATTCTAGAAACACTCAATGAATGGGTAATTTTTTTATGTGTCAGAGGGTAATTTGGGGTTGATGGTGAATGAAAAGTAAATGGGTAAAAGAGTCGCGAATGGGGTTTTTGTTTGACTGGTCGTTTAATGCTGGGTTGACTGGTGGGGTTCAAAGGGAAATTGATAGGGGTCATAAGTTGTAATGGTTAGGGTCATAGGGAAAAAAGAGTTCAAAGCAGAATTGAGCTTGGGCTTGGATGGGGTATTTGGACTAAGGATATAGTTAGGATCCGGTTTGGTATTTAAGGATTATTTGTGTAAAGTTTGATATTCTAAGGACCTTTAGTGTAATTTAGGAAAGTGTAGGGGTATAAAGTGAACTTTAGTAAAATGAGATGTGTGAGGGTATGTTTGGTAAATAGGGGTAAATGAGGGGTAAAAATGACAAATTTGAATAGATGAAGGGTGATTTGTGTATTTTTTTGCCAAAGTTGAGGATGAGTTTTGTAATTTTGGTAAAGTTGAGGGTTTGATGTGTAAAGTCTCCAAACATGATCCAACTCTTCATAAAACATCTTCTGAGCATTTAAATTGACTCAACTGATTCCTCGGCTTCACTTTTGCACTCTTTTCCTTCACGTGCTTGGTTTTCTTCTGTTTTGTCTTTCTTTTGTTTATTTTCTGATATCCGTACCTGCACATGCATAAACTCAAGAAACACACAAATATTAGGCATTAACGGCTCGTTTCCGGTTTATTTGGGTCAGTTTTGATAAAGAAAATGTATATGTTTTCACATATACCAAAATCCCCCAAACTAACGTACTGTCGTGTCCTCACGCAATGTTATCAACTCACGCTTCTAAAACCAAAGATTCCAACCTATTTCTACTAAATCTATGAAAAGTAGCAAAGATTCCTCAAAAGAGATTAAGAAACCCTTAATTCTAAAAACTCCCCGTTTACCTTTTTATTTCGCATATAGATATAATGATTAAGCACATTCCATTTGCATGACGGTTTGTTGAACTTTCATGTCAATCAATAACTCTAACATCTTTTTGGAAGACATTTTAGGATCACGGAGTAGGAAACACAACTCATGAAGAAGTGACCATACAGATAGAATTCATCGTCCTTAATTTTTTAGGAGTTCCCACACTAAGCTTAAAAACAAAATCATTATTTAATTACAAGTTAGATGCCAATACTACCCATGGAAATTAATTGTGTGATTACCTTTTGCTCCTATTTTCCTCTATTTATTTTATTTTTGGTGAGAAATGAATTTCTTCATATTTTCTCGTTTCGATAAGTTTTTAGTCCGATAAAGATACAAAGTTTAGACGCTAAGTAGTTTTCCATCTTCTCTCGAGAATCGTTGTCATAAAAATGAGGTCCACAGCAAAGTGATTTTATTCATTTTTTTTACTTTTACATTATCCTTTTTTTAGAACTTATATTTTTCATTGACGACATGTAACATAAACTACGGAGCTTCACGGGGTAATTCCAAGACCTTACACCTACTCGAAGTAAAGGATCCACGGGCCGTTACGACGAAGAATTCCAAGACTCTAAACGTTCATGAAATGAGGATCCAAGGGTGTTAGACCAAGACCTTACACAATCCCGGATAGAGGTCCAAGGGCCGATGCAAGAGGGTAGCCAAGACCTAAAACCTTTTGGAAATAAGGATCCAAGGGCCCGATCTCGAACCACATCTCATAACTTAATTATTCATACTTATTTATTACGTGACCTTGATGTGTACCCAATTTTTAAAACAATGATTCTTTTAAGAAGATTAAAAACTAATTATCGCCAAAACCTAACACCTTTAATTTATTAGGCAAAAATGCATATATATCCTTCCCAAAGTGAATAATTGCATATATATCCTTTATACAAGTTTTTTATGCATATTTTACAATGGTTTTTATGCATGCTTTGGATATATATGCAATTTTGCATTTTCGGGAGGATATATATATGCAAAAGCCCATTATTATATTTTTATGGTGAAACAATTTTGTGGGAGCAAAAAGCCACAAGTACCTTCGATGAGCTCTAGAGAGAACCGACTACTCCACGCTTAGCATCTAAACTCAAAAATAACTCTATCATTTCTCGATCTCCGCAAATTTAAAATCTCAAATAATGAGATCCGCGAATGCTTAGCCGATAATTTAATTATCAAAGGTTAAGGGAACAAGCTAGGGCTCAACACGCCTGGTCAAGTCAAAATTATATTCCTACTCTTACCAGCGGAAAGTCAACAAGGTGTCAAAACATATACATTGTTTTGCAAATGCTTCGTCAAATAATCTCAAGTCTCGCATTTTTAAAGTCACTTATTAGAAACTAGCAAATCTTTCAAAGCTTCGCATATTTAAAAGCACTTAGGGAAGCTTGCAAATTCTTGGCCTTGTGAGCTAGAATTCGCATTTTATAGCCTCTTGTCTAAGCAATTAGCAAAGACTTTTTTCAAGAAACGCATATTTAAAGTAACTTTTAAGAGACTCGCAAAGACTTTCCAATCATAAAACTAGCAAAAGCCTACAAATTTTTTTAATTTTCTCACTTTTTGCATTAATTTATTTTTTCAAGGAAAAACGGGGTTGCGAGAGTGTAAGGCAAAAAACAAGTGCGTTTAAATCAAATCGAAGATTACCCCCCTAACTTAAACAAAACATTGTCCTCAATGTTTAAAGGCAAGGGTAACAACGGAAATCTAAAAGCCGTTTATTAATTATGCTAAAAGATAAACGTTAGTCGATAAGATTTCGGATATAGGATTTCCATCAGCATCGAAACATGAAACTCGAGTGGAGAAAAGACAAACTTCGAGCACGAGAGTCTTCATATCGATGAAATCCTAGACAAAAACATCATAAATAACCAAACATGAGAAATCGAAGAGGCGAACCCCTCACATCACTTATTAGAGAAAATAGAAAGAAGATAGAAACGCTTGTTTTGTTTTCGAGTCGTTAGCTTGACACGCCCCGAATTCATTTGTCCTTGGGGGAGCAAGTGGAAGAGATAATCTCCATCGAACTTCGTTCATGAGGTTTGGATAAACATTGAAACATAAGAAAGTTCCACTCCGACGAGATACCCACGGTTCTAAATAGCAAAAACTCTAAACGGTGATACCGGGGTCAAAGCTAGTATCCTCACTCCCGCAAGAGTGAAGAAGAGGGGAAATCATATTATAAGTGAGGAATGGAATAAAGATTTTGACAACAATTAGAATCCATTCTTCATCCTCAAAAGCAAATTTTATATAATCCTTAATTTGAATTTGATTATTTAAGCTCATAGGGTGATTTTGAACAAAAACTTTGGGAGGAAGAGGCGGGGTGATGTCATCAATAACGAAACTCTTTTGAGAGAGTTGCTCTTCCCCCAAACTAAAATCTTTCTCAAGATCAAAATAGAAATGATCATACTTCAGAGGAGATATGACATGAAAGAGTTCACCGGAGAACTCCTCAAAACGAAACGAATTATACTCGGGAAGAGAGAAATAAGCATGAGAAGTGGTGCTGCCATGACTCGTCTCTTCCGTATGATCAATATCAAAGTAAAACGACTCATAAGTCGTAAGAGAAAGATCGGGATGAGAAGTGGGATTGCCACTACTCTCTTCTGCCGTATCAAATATAAAACACTCAAATTCGGGTACATACTCCTTGAGCTCGAGCTCCGGAGGATCTGACGGCTTAAGTTCGACAACTTCTTCAATGTTATCTTCCTTCGAGGGGAGAAAAGGTAACGGTTCATCGTAGAACATCTTTTCTATTAAAGGAACATCTCCCCCTGGACTGCAATTGATTTTAACAATTTTCGGTGAAATTGGAAAATCAACCTCTTCCAAAATGACGTCACTTCTCTCAACTGGCGTGAGTGAAGGGGAAGAGTCGGAAATGAGAAGATCAGAAACGGGAGTGGGATTGCCACTCGAAGAATCATCATCGATCTTTAAGTTCTCTTCTTCAAACGGTTCATCATCATCACTCTCGTCAGAATCTGAATAGTAAAAAGTGGGTGGATGACTCGGTCTTTGTTGATAATGGTGACTGATATAGCTTTCTTGCTTGCCAAAGACGTCAATTTGAGCACTCATAACGGAAATTTTCTCGGAATAATGATCACTCAACATATTGGTAGAATCGTAAGGAACGTCAGCATCCCACTAAAAATGATGTTGTGTCAAATTCTCGATCAAATCATACGCTTCTTGAGGAGTCTTCCGCATGAGATTTCCACCAGCTGCCAACATGATTTTGTCTCAATAAATTGTAGTAATACCATGATAAAAGGTTAGGATTTGATCAAGAAGTAAAATTCGATGATCGGGACATTTCTGCAATAATGTTTTGAATCTTTCCCAAGCTTTAAATACGGATTCCTTGGGTAATTGCTGGAAATTAAGAATTTCTTTCCTTAGGTGCATCGTTTTCGAATATGGAAAGTATTTTGAAAGAAACTTGTGTAACATCTCTTCCCAAGTATGAATTGAATGTTTTTTAAGGGTGTAAAACCAAGATTCGTCTTCGTGGGTTAAAGAGAATGGGAAGAGATTCAATTGAATATCATCTTGAGAAACGCGGTTTTGCTTCATGGATTGAGTAATAGATAAGAACATGTTCAAGTGTTCATTAGCATTTTCGTCGTGAAATCTATGGAATTGGAAATTATGTCGAAGAAGACGAACCATATGATTTTTCAATCTAAAATTGGCTCCTAGAGTGGATATCGGAACGATCGGTCCTCCTCGACCGATAAGTGATGGACAATAGAAATCCTCCATGGTCCGAGGATCATGGGGATCAAAGGGTGAGAAATCGAGCATTATGAAGAATCAAATAATTTAGAGGGTGAGGAGATAAGAATTAAACATTCAAGACGATAATGAATAATATTTTTAGGTTTTTAAAGATGGAAAACATAAAAGGAAAACAAATTTTGAAAAGGAAAATATTTTTGGGTTTTTATATTTAAGAAAACTTTGAAAACACAATATTTTTTGTGAGAGTCCCAAACCTTGGATCTAGAACACTTAGCTTGTAAATGTGTATTTGCCTTGGATGATTCCAAAACAATAATGAGAAACTTTGTTGTAGATACACTCAAGTATGCGGAATCTACTTGAATGTACTTTAGAAGATTAAAGTAAACACAAATGTAACACCAACAGCTTCAATATTATTGATTAATAATATGAGTACTCTCCTAATACTAGGGTTTACAACCTTGAAGCTTTTCTTAAGAAGGCTAAAGTATTGGTATATGTTTGACCTAGCTAGGATCTCCTTTTATACACTAAGGAGATCCCTTACAAAGATAACTATGCATTAAGTATATCATATCTTCTATTGGAATAGAAAATATGCTGTTACAAACCTTACACGACATACTTAATATAGAACAGTACAAACTCAACACTATCAGTACTAACTAGTTAATACTCTTCTATCATTACTATCCGTACTAACTTTAACATAATAAGTATTAACTCCCAAAAGTGAATTTCCCAACAATCCTCCCCTAAACTTGTGATTGGGTCTGAAACACAAGTTTCTTCAGACTTAGAGGATTCTTCCAAACTCCACTTTCTTCTGCTAGGTCTTCCAACTTGGTCAAAGATCTTCAACAACAACTCTTTGGCCATTTCTATTGCATTTCCCATCCTTAGTCTTGCATCCAGCATTTGTAGAAGAGTTCCAAGAGCAAGTGGCTAGGTTCTTTCAACCAACATATAGATATCAGTTCCATTGCATGTAGTGACCAAGTGCAGTCCACAGGAATCTAGCAAGGTCCAACTGAGGGCTTCATCACCAGGTTGAAACTTCCATTGTTCTCCTGTTGGATCAGGTTCTAATATGTTCTGAAGTTCATAGAGTAGTTCCAGATCCTTGTCATTATCTGGATCTCTGTTCTTGGACCTGTTTTTGACTAACTCCCATAGCTTAAGCAAATCATCCCTGTCAATAGATGCAAATAGATCTACTAAATACAAATAAGCACTTGTCCTTCCACCAACTCTGTGAATCCTCCAATGCCTCTTTCCATCTTCAGTGTAGATATCCGAGTTGAGATTTGGGTATCTGGTATTGATGGGCTCTGAGTACAATGCTTCTTCAGGAGCTTCAATTAACATCATCTTATTGAGCTCTTCTTTAGTGAGTCCACCTTCATCTTCATCAGAGGATTTCAGACTTTTAGGTGCAGTGGAGGAAGCTCCTTCTTCAGATTGCCTTTTGTAACTCCAAATGGGTTGTGACCTTTCAACAATATCATCATCTTGCATAGGTCTGAAGGCCAGAAATCTTCTTTGAACTGTGTCAGCAAGTTTTTGAAGAGTCTCCCAAGACAATTGATTTAGCTGCTTCAATGTTCTTCTGTCTTCACCTTGATACCTGATGTACTTACATATATACATCTTTTGCTGACTCTTGTTTGGAGGCTTTGAGGCTTTTTCAATCTCTTTTTGCTGTCTGAACTGGCTCTGTCTTCTAGCCAAGATCTCACTAAAAAACTGAGCTCCTTCATTAATACTTGTACCCTTATCTTGTTGCAGCTTCTGTTGTACCTCATGGGTAGCTTCTACTTTGGCTCTCATGCCATCCCATGTTTGCCAGTCTTCAGCCATTTTAGTCAGCTTTTTCTTTTCTTTCTCTTCAGCTTCTTTCAGTAACTCTTCCTCATCCCATCGTGCTGCAAGCTTCCTTGCTGCCTCTTCATTCAGCCTTTTATTTTCTTTCTTCTTCTTTCGTACTTCCACCAAGATGCCCTTGCATTTGTCTTTGGGATCAATTATTGGAGCTGAGGAGGTTGGTGATGCTGGAACACCTCCTTCTTAGATAACAACTCCCTTTTCTTTAGGCTTGGGTGCTGCTGACTTGGTCTTCTTCCTTAGGTACAAAATAGGAGGCTTCTTGTAAGTGGGAGAGATGGGGACTATTTTCTTCAAGCTTTGATGTCCCAATACAACATGTTTCTCTCTTTCCTCTTCATCACTATCTTCATTAAGAGTGGTAGTGATGGTAGTGGCCTCTGTTGTTGTTGCTTGTTGTAAATCAGCTGCTATCTGAACAATTGGACTTAGTACTGATTGAAGAATTCCAGAATTACTAACTATAATACTATCAGTACTAACTACAACACTAACAGTACTAACTGGGATAGTACTGATAGTGCATGTAGGAGTACTGAGTACTTATTTTGCATCAATGGTGACTTAAACTTCTTCTTCATTAGCAAAAGGACTTTGAAAAGCTGCACCACATTGCCATTGACCAAATTCACTTCTACCTTGAATATAAGAACTCCTCCCCTGTTTGGTAGAATCCTCTGTTGACGTACTTGAGACTCTGAACTTGGCCTTTATTTGGAGAGATGCAGTGACTGGAGATGATGCTGCAGTAGGCTTGGAGAGAAGCTTGACTCGATGCTTTAACTTTTTCATCTTTACCAGCATTCTGGTATGAACTTTTGCAGCTGGTTTCTTTTGTTCATCCAAAGCAATCTCCAGAGTTATCACCTTCCTACATAAGAACATGTACAATTCTGTCATATCCTTAAGTGATAAGCTGCCCTCACCACTTCCAGCTGTGTTACCTGCTGAGAGAGGTGGGTCATTGGGCGATTGAGATGCACTACTAGGCCTAGCCTGAGCAGATACATCCCCCCTTTTTAGCCTTTGCCTGGGTCCACCATGTGAGGAGTGCTCACTAGGTGTTGGCATGGGTTGGGTCTTATTTATGTTACCACTATCCTCACCAGTTTCTAAGCTTGGTTGAGTAGTGTCAGCCCTTACCATTCTATCTCCTACAGCAACGGAGATAGGCTCATCTGGTACAATGTTAGGAGGAGAATGGGGCTGAGCTGTCCCACTCTCCTGTCTTGAGTGCCTACTGGTTGATGAAAGTTGTTGATTTGGAGAGTTATCAGGATCTGTGGGTGTGTGTTGGGAGTCACCTGTGCTTGATGGTCCTTCACCCTCTGCAATAAGCATGTTTTGAAATAATGGCACTACAACCCCACTATATCCTACCACAACCCTTAACATATTAGAAAACACTTTGGCTGTGAGTATTTTTGATGGATAAAAATTTTTGTGAGGCTGCAAGTTTTGTCTCTGAAGATCCAAAAATATTTGTATGAACCTGGGATACATCAGAAACTTGGTTTTTCTAACTGCATTTTTAAGCATACCCTCAAAAATATAATTTGAAAAATTGAACACCCTGACTGTTGCAAGGCAGATTAAGGCCGTGGCTATGTTTGTGGGAAAAGCATCCCAACCAGTCCTTTTGTGACTCAAGCAATGTAAGAGGGTATGAATTAGAAACCTCCATTGTGGGGAAACTTACTTTTGTAAAAGTTGAAAGTATTGTCATGTCGATACCCCATCAAGGAGAGTTATTCAATTATGTCAGTGGCTGGCAAAGTGCTAATACCTACAACATCCCTAAGATGAAGATGTTCTCTTAGAGAGGCTTCAGTAATAACAATTTGTGTGCCATCCACTGTGCCAATTAACTGTTGTACCCCTTCATCAGTTATTGAGGCAATAGCAGTTTGCCAAAACTTCCTGACAGGGGTACATAAGATAGTAGGGTTTAAGAGTAAAGCAAACCTGATGCTGCTTCTGTTTAGAAAAGCTACTATCTCAGTGAATTCTTCATTGCCTTCGGGCAAGTCCAAGCACGCCACCATGTTGTGCTTATCGAAAAAATCAAGAGGAGCCATGAGCAAGAAGAATAAGGGTTAGTTAAGTGGGATTTGATCACAAAAGCCTTTAGTGAATTGTGGTGAAAGCAATTGGAAAGTTATGCAATATATAGAGATTTGGAGAATTTTGGTTGAACCGCCTTATAAATAATTATGGTAAAAAGTAAAGAGAAACCAATTAGGAAACTCTTATATAAAGAAAGAGATGGTAACAACTCAATTTGCAAAAGTAATCATTGCATAACTGACTTTTGGAATAAGTATTAACGGCTAGTTAATCAGTACTAACTATGCTTATCAGTACTAACATATAACCATGAGTATTAACTTTACCCATCAGTATTATCGTATAGTTTGGAAATTTTAATACTGAAACCCCAATTTCAAAGGGATTAAGTGTGGTGACAGACACTCAATCAAGGTCGGCCTCACATGGCCTCTGGTTTGGTGAAAACCAATGGTTTTAGTGCATAGCACTGCCTGTGATGGATAGTCCCATTAAAAGGGCCTTCCTGACAGGGTTTCCAGCTCGTGGCAGGTGTTGCATCCAACACAAGTGTTGGATTCACGGTTGCTCGCTGTTCTCTGAGCCAGATGCCCTTGGGCTGGTCACACTATCTGTAAACAGATAGAATGGCAAAGAGTGGGTTAGTGCAGAATGACCTGACTAACTGAAACCATCAATTCATGTTCATTAATATCACAAGAAGCCACATAATGCTTTGGCATCACAGAGTCCAGAGTTACAGCAAGTTCCATCATGTGGTTGCATCAGAATGAGCTTAAGTGAGAGAACCACACTTGTTGTAACAATCAATCACCAAACTCCATCCATACTGCTTGTGCTATACCTGAAAAGTTAGTCAAGAACCAAGAAAACACAATCTAAGAGATTTTCTTGCCAATCCGTATTAACATTACACAATCAGTATGAACCGGATAACAATAAATACTAATCACCAGTTTACAAAACTTTACAAAATAGAGAGAGATAAGACACATTATGGATGATGCATCCCAATACTTGTGACAAAGTACTGGAATCTTCCCAATTCAAAAGTTTTGGTTAAAAGATATGCAACATTAAACTCAGTATCAATCCTATCAACCTGAATGAGTTTCTTTTCATTACAGTCTCTTATAAAGTGATGTCTTATCTCTATATGTTTAGTTTTAGAATGAAAAATTGGATTTTTGATAATGCATATAGTATTGTTGTTATCAATATAAATGACAGTGCCCATGAAATTATACCCATAATCAAGCATCTAATTTTGAATCCAGAGAAGTTGACCACAACAACTTGCAGCAGCTACATACTCAGCCTCAGTTGTCGAGTTTGCCACAATGCTCTGCTTCTTGCACTGCCATGAAATCAACCTATCACCAAGAAACTGACATCCTCCTATGGTTGACTTCCTATTAAGACTTGCCCTAGCATAGTTACTGTCAGAGTAAGCTACCAGATCAAAGGGAGAGCCCTTAGGATACCAAAGGCCTAGTTGAGCATGGCCTTTCAGATATCTGAAGATTCTTTTAACTGCATGAATGTGAGAAAGCTTTGGAGAGACTTGAAATCTTGCACATGCACACACTGCAAACATAATATCTGGTCTGGAGGCACTCAAATACATCAATGATCCAATCATTGATCTGTAAAGGTGCTGATCAACTTCTTCACCATAAGTATCTGGAAGTAATGGCTTATTATGCTCCATAGGAGTGCTTGCAATCTTTGTATTATCATAGCCAAACTTCACCAAAATCTCCTTGACATACTTATCCTGACTGATAAATATGCCATTTGTCTTCTGCTTGACCTGTAGCCCAAGAAAGAAGGTGAGTTCTCCCATAGAACTCATCTGAAACCTATCATGCATCAACTTCTCAAACTCTCTGCATAGATCGCGCTTGCTTGAGCCAAAAATAATGTCGTCAACATAGATTTGAACTAGCAGGATATCATTCTTCACATTCTTGATGAATAGAGTCTGATCAATCTTCCCTCTTCCGAACCTATTGGTTAAAAGATACTTGGCCAATGTTTCATACCAAGCTCTTGGGGCCTGATGCAGACCATAGAGTGCCTTTTGAACCCTGTATACTTTGTTAGGAAAGTTGGGATCTTCAAATCCTGAAGGTTGACAGACATAAACTTCTTCCTCAATCTTTCCATATAGGAAAGCACTCTTCACATCCATCTGGTATACCGTGAAGTCTTTGTATGATGCAAAGGCCATGAATAATCTGATAGCTTCAATCCTTGCCACTGGAGCAAAGACCTCTTCATAGTCGATTCCTTCCTGTTGTATATACCCTTGAGCCACCAGTCTAACCTTGTTCCGTATTACTACACCTCTTTCATCTTTCTTGTTTCTGAAAACCCATTTAGTGCCAATAGCTCTCTTTCCATCAGGAAGATCCACAAGAACCCATACATTCTGAAGTTTGAACTGGAGAAGCTCTTTTTGCATTGCTTCTACGCATGCTTCATATTCAAGGGCTTTGTAGACTTTCTTTGGTTCTGCTTGTGAAACAAAGCAAGCAAATAGACATGTTTGAGTGTCCCCATGTATCCTTTCTTCATAGATGGCACTAAAGAATCCAGTCTCACTATGCTGAAATTTAGATCTTGTAGCTCTTTCAGCATGAACATCCCCAATAACATTTTCCAAGGGATGATCCTGATTGATTCTTATGTGTGGTGTAGCAGGAACAACATAAGATGAAGCTATATTAGTAAAACCAATCTCATCAGCTTCACCATAGGGATCATGAACCGCTGTATTTACTGATGGAATGGAATGAGGACCATCAGTACTAAATTCTGGCTCATTGATTCGTGCTAAACCGTCAAGTTTTCTCACGCAAGCTGACCACTTGTGAATGGCCGACTGTAAGAAACATAAAACAGCTCAGACACAGAATGCAATGAAGATCAGGGGAGTATAGTGTTTCCCCGGGTCGTTATGTCCCAGCGAGCTATTCGAAGAATCACCAAACGTATAGTGATCGAGAGATTTGAACGGAAAAGAGGATTTGAATTATTATAACTAAAGAAAAAGCCAACAAATTACAGGGGCTTAAATGCAAATTAAAGAGAATTAAAAAGATAAAAAATATTAAATAAACGCTATCACTGTTTGCAAAATGATGTTTTTGATTTTTATGTTTTTATAAAACTTAAATTAAAAACTACGCGACGTACAAGTGAAAAATGTGAAACTTAAACAAGATTAATCCTAAGAATATGAAAATGATATTTTTACAAACCTAATGATAAAAGAAAATTATTAGAAAAAGAAAATTATTTTTATAACTATTTATCTAATTATTATTAATTGAAAACTATTTTTAACTATTAAATAATAACCTAAAATACAAGAAAATATGAAATAAAGCTAGAAAAATAAAATTATGACTTGGAAAAATCTAAAATAACAAAATAGAATTTTCAAAACTATTTTTGTATTTTTCTGAATATTTTTGTATTTTCTATGAATTAAAAACTATTTAAAACTACTTAAATTGCTTAAAAATACAAATTTAACTAAGAAAAATCTAGAAAAATATTTTTTTGACTTTTTATATTTATCTTAATCTAGGAAAAATGAAAAATTATTTTTTTGAAACTTTTCTTAATTAATTGTATTAAATGCTAATTAAAAAGTACTAAAAATTGATTAAAATGCAGAAAAATAGCAAACAGGCTTGGAAAAATCTGAAAAATTCAAGATAAGCCTAAAATAATATATAGAATCTAGGAAAAAATAGAAAAACAGGTGGTTATGTGAAGGAATAAGAGGCTGCAGTCAAAGTGCTTAAGTAATAAGCACTCCAATTAAGCCACAAGCTACAAATAAGCACAAAACTGATAGAGAAGCTATAATATACTAAAAGTAACCAAATGCAACAATTTACAACTGTCCTTAACCTCAGAATTGTAACTAGCACAGATTTGATGTTTTGAGTGAAATGCTAAAAACAGTTTTAAGGTACCAAGTTTGAGCTTAAGTACAAGCTACACTATAAGCTAAAAATGAAAACCAAGAGTGGGAACTTAAACTAGACCTGGGTGGGAACTTGTAAACCAAATATCAGACCTAGGCACACTCTTATGAGCTCTGTGCAACCTTTGCACAAAACCTGTGCACACTCAGTTAGAACTGAGCTTGTGCACAGGGGAGATGAGACCAAATTCACAAGCCTTTTTGAGGCTTATAAAAAATTCACAAAAATGTACAAAAATGGTGATAAGTAAATAGACCAGCTGAAGTTTTTATAATACCAAGTTTCACTTAATTTGGCTAAAAAATGAATCCAAGAAAATTCCTCTCAGTTGGGCTCAAAATGAGTTTTTCATGTTTTTGACTTTTTGAGCAGTTGAGAAAAGTTGACTTATTTGAAATTTGAGCTCAATTTATGGACTGATTGTGATGTTATAAGATGAAATAATACTACTACAAGCTAAAACTATCAATTCTAAACACAAATCAAGTCTTTACTTATTCAAAGTCACAACAGTTAAGCTTTTGAGACAGATTAAGTATGCTTTTGACTTTGAGTGTTTTGCAGACACAAAATGAGACAGATATGAGTGCAAATGGACTTAACAAGCATGAACCAACATACCTTAATCACTGAATTAACCTTAAAGACATATTAACCTACTGATCCAAACACACCTTAATCCTACTGATTTGCAAGTAAAAATGAAACTAAACACTGCACAAGTATATATTATTGATTAAACTGGTTTTAACTATCCTAATTACTACTGAGTAAGCAAATTTAAACCACTGATAACCACAAATACAGATTGAGCAATGAACTTGAAAATAACTTACACTAGGTCCCAGCCACTATGGCTTGCAATCACTGAACCAATGAACACAGTAACCACTACCCTATCTATATCAACCCCATAGCTTCTAATTCAACCCCAAAACCAGCACTGCTTCACCCATTATCCATTTCATACCCATTTTTGCTCCATTTTGACTTTCATTGACCAAATTCCAAAACTGCTTGAAACTTAAAAGTAAGCTCACAAAAAGCTATAATAAGCTTGTATAAGCTTGTTTGAGTGAGAAATTAAGCTATTTAGAGTTTGTACATAAGAGTTGGGAACTGAAAATTTCAACAGTAACCATGAAACAACAATTCTTAACACAACTTGAATTGACACTTAAAAAGAGTTGTAATACACTTAAACAAAGTACTTTGATACAAAGAAACTTGAAATTACAATTAAGAAACTATTTAAGACATGATAAGCTTAAAACGACATACATTAAAAAAATAAACTAAGTGCTACCCCTTTTTCTCTTCTTCTTCCTTCTTTTTATACTCCATGTGTCTTCTCTCTCTCTTCTGAACATATCCCATCAAAAATATGGACCATTGGATGTCTTGGATGGATTTTAGCCATTGGATGCATTTTGGCGCCAAAACTGGTATAAGCCAGTGGAGTGCTTGAGTGTTTAGGGGAGGAGCATTTAATGCGATTTGGAGGGTTGTTGAGGTGGGGGGAACAAAACATGGAGTATGGGTGGAGCTAGAGGTGTTGGGTTGCAGAAAAAGGTGGAGAAGGAGGGGGACAGTGGAGGGAAAAAGGGGGCGGGTGGTTTTATTTTAAACCATGGGTATATTTGGTTTCGGGTTAAAAGGGTGGGTAACGGGTATTGGGTTTGGACTGGATTGGGCTTGGGGTAGTTATAGGATTTGGACTTAGGATTTATTTTGAATCCATTTTGTAGCTTAGGGACCATTTGTGTATATTCTGAAAATCCAAGGACCATACATGTAGATTCTGAAAAGTAATCCAAGGGCCTGTTTTGCCAATCCCATTAATCCAAGGACCATTTTTGCCAATTGTGAAATTCCAAGGTACTAAACATGAACATTTTAAAATCCAGGGACCAAAACTGTAATTTCTCAAAACTTTTGGACTTTTCACCAAAGGACTAATTATGAAAATTTTATGATTCCAAAAGGACCTTTGGTGACTTTTATTTTAAAATAAATGCCTAGGGACTGATTTTGCCATTTTCTGAAAGTCGGGGGACTGAAACTGCCAATTATGCAAACTTAGCTCATTTTTCATCTGATTTTGAACATTTTGCATCTGAAACATATAAAATGCAATTTTGAGATATTTTCAGTATTTTGATGCATTTCTGAGCGTTTTTAAACGTTTTGCAGTTCAGAATTAACCAAAAATGATGAGTATTTACACACTCATCACTCATCAGTACTAACATATGGCTTATCAATATTAACCACATTAGTACTGATCACTTGAGGTTCTATCACTGTGTCATCTGTATTGGTCACACCTTCTTCAGCATTTGAATCATTGGTCTTTTGAGGCTGATCATCATCTTTGTTTGCCTCCCCTGAAGAAGTGCTTCCAACTGAGTTGTCCTTCCAAATGGGCAATATGACACAGTCATCATCATCATCATCAAAATCTGCATCAGGACCTTGCTTTTCTCCTGCAACAATGTTAGAATCCACAGAAACAGGTACATAGTTCATAGATTCTGTTAGCATATCAATATCAAAAAGCCATTTTGGTCCTTGCCCCTCCATACTAGGTTTTTCCTCAAGAAACTCTATGTGCAGATTCTCCTCTATCCTTCTGGTTCTAGAATTATAAACCCTAAAGGCTTTACTATTCAATGAGTAACCCACCAGATATCAACTATCAGATTTTCCATCAAACTTACCTAAGTGGTCAATGGTATTGAGAATAGAGACATGACACCCAAAAGGTTTAAGAAAGTCTAGGGTAGGCTTTCTACCTAAAAACAGCTCATAGGGAGTCTTGCCATGAGGCTTTACTACCAGTACCCTGTTCTGAACATAGCTAACAGTATTAACTGCCTTAGCCCAAAAAGTTATGGGTAATTTGGAATCTGCTAACATAGTCCTAGCAGCCTCTATCAATGTCCTATTTCTCCTTTCAGCAACCCCATTCTGCTGAGGAGTTCTAGCTACTATGTATTCTCTTTTAATACCCTTAAGCTGACAGAAATCATTCGTCACTTGGTTTTTAAACTCTGTCCCATTATCACACCTAATGATTTTAACTTTCTTATCAGTAAGGTTCTCTACTGCAGTTATGTAAGACTTAAGGATTTCACTGGTCTCATCCTTAGTATTCATGAAGAAAACCCAAGTAAATCTGCTAAAATCAGCAGTCACAACCAAACAATACTTCTTAAAATTCAGGCTGCTAACAGAGGTGGGGCCAAATAAGTCCATGTGCAGCATATGAAGTGGTTGGGTGATAGAGTTAAAAACCTTGGGCTTACAAGAGGCTCTATGCTGCTTCCCTTTGAGGCATGCAATACAGGTCTGTTTATTGTCAAATCTTTTTGAAGGTAAACCTCTTACAAGGTTATTTTTAGCTAAAAGATTTATTACCTTAAAGTTCACATGACCTAGCCTTCTATGCCATAACATAGATTCATCCAAAGAAGCTGTAGCAACTAAACATGTAAGGTTGTCTTTGGGCACTATGTTTTTCATACTGACACAATACATATTGCTTTTCCTAGGAAACTTAAGTAGTACCTCATCTTCACTAGGAAACTTAAAATCTTGAGATAAAACCAAGCAATAAGTATTTGTAAAAAGAACAAAATTCTTCTTGTCACACATTTGTGACACACTGAACAAATTGTATTTGAGTTCTTTCACATAGTACACATCTTCAAAGTCCAAATTACCAGTTTTAATTGTGCCTTTACCAGTAATTCTTCCACCTATACCACCACCAAAAGAAATATATCCTCCATTCAAATCAGTGAAGTTTGAAAGATAGGATAGATTTCCAGTCATGTGCCTGGAACACCCACTGTCTGAATAGCCAAGATCATCATTCTTGTTGGAATGTCCCTGCACACAAAATAAAGGAAATTAGTTCCTTTTGGGGACCCAAGCCATTACTGACTTGGATCTGCCTCGTGCATCAATGTAATCATATTTCTTGAGAGTAACTGATGCACTGTTGGATTGAGTGGTCTTTCTAACCCAACAAGCTCAGGGCTTAACAGCATTGCCCTTGTTTCCCCTAGCAACATTCACTTTAGAACCAACAGTTTTCATTTTTGGCTTAAAAGTATTAACTTTTGGCCTATTGATTCATCCGAAAACCAATTATAAGAGTTTTGTAGTATTTGGGTAACTCAAACGTATTAGGTTTGAGCACCGGGATCGTTCCAAGCGAGAGATGAATGGAATTTTCAACTCACGTCGCGTTTTTCGGGATTTGAATGTTAAATAAGGAATTATGGGGAATTTCTATACTACGGGGCAAGGAATAATAAAGGGAAGCAATTAAGGGCATTAAATCTATTATCCAAGCAAGGAATGACAATTAATGATGCAAATTTAAACTAATACGCAAATTACGAATTATATAAAACGTAATTAAAATACAAACTATTTCAAATTAAACTCTAAAAGTGCTCTAAAATTATTCTACAGCTAAAATGAAATTTGAAAATTATTTAGAATTTAAAACTAATTTTTATGATTTTTTTTTAAATTTATTTGAATTAAAAACTAATTTTTAACTTTAAAATAGATCTAAAATACTAAAAATTATGAAAACTAATGAGAAAATTACAATTTTCAAAAATCTTAATTAACTAAAAATAGTTTTAGAAACTGAATTTTTATTTTTTTTTACTTTTTATCTAATTTCTATGAATTTAAAACTATTTTAAACTAATTAAATGGCTAAAAATGCTATTTAAACTAGGAAAAATGAAGAAAAATATTTTTTTATGTCTTTTTGATTTTTCTTAATCTACAAAAATTGAAATTATATTTTTGTGAGCTTTTTCTGATTTATTTCTATTAAAAGCTAATTAAAAAATGCTAAAAACTGTTTTTAATGTTAGAAAAATAGTAAATTGATAGATAAAATTATGAAAAATTGCAGAAAAGTCTTAAATGTTACTGTGAATCTAGGAAAAATAAAAAATGCAAGATGTGGATGCAGATTAAGCTAAATGATGTCTAACTGTATTGAACAAGCTAAGAAGAATAAGCTAAAAGCTGTTCTATGCTACCAGAAGCTATTACAGATTAAAATAAGTCTAATCTAACTGAAATATACCTAATACTACTAATAGTGGCCAATTAAGCACATATCACAAGCTGAAAATCACAATCCTAATCCTATCAGTAAACAGCAGAAACAGTTCTGAACCAACACCTATAAGCAATCCTACAAGCTTATCAATAAGCACTAAATGAAATCTGCAAACTGGAACCTTCAACCAACCTAGCCAAGAACTTAATTACCAAAATTTATCCTAATAGGAACTGCTATGAACATTTTAGGAGCTTGAGAAAAGACTGCTTTGAGCTTATTAAGAAGAACAGGGCACTTTTAATGAATTCAACTAACTTTAAGCACATTATAAGTAGCTTTAGAAAAATCACAAAAATAATCTAAAATTAGTCTGATGAACTCAACCAACAAAAGTCCCAAAATCCAAGATTGTAGCTGAATAGGTCTTATAATGAACAAATTAAAAATACAAAGGTGACAGTGTTTAGACACTGAGATGAAATTTGACTTTTAACAAAACTCGGCAATTTGACTTTCCTGAACTTTGACAGCTGTGATTTTGATTCTAAATGATGTTTTAAATTAGAATGATACCTATTATGCAACCTATACTATCTCTACACCTAACTGCAAGTTTTTTGCAAGCTAAAACTATCTGTTATGCAAATTATAAAAGTAAGAAGCTAATTTTGACTTTCAACCAAATGCAAGTGACTATATATGATCTAAACTAACTAAGTATGCCTAATTATAATAGAATGCACTAATCCTATCTTTTATATTACCCTCTAAAACAAAATTTACCTTAGATCCAAACAGTCCTTTCTAAGACTGAAATGAACTAATACTAACCAAATCACAATCCTAAGCCATTACAAACCTTCATTCAGTCACAAAAGATCAAATGAGAGCTATTAGTGTTGATTATGACAGCAACATGTACCTAAACCAATAGTACCAAATTTGATGCAGGATAGATCATATATATGAGCAGATTAAATGTACTAAAATGAGTTAAGCTAAGATAATGCTAAATCTAATCTAATAAGCTAGTAAGTGACTGATATAAGCAATAATAAACAGAAATAAGCAATCTATACTAATGAAACTAGAAAATGCAATTTAAGCTTAAAGTAGAATAGAAACTTACAAAGCCCTAGCACAACAAGGGCAATAAATGCTCGCGGAGCTACTCTACAAGCTCTAGCTTGTTTGAAAACAAGCTAGTGGCAGCACTAAGTCCTTCCAAATCTAACTTACTTCCCCTTTTGCTTATTTGACTGCTAACTTTGACTTTTTGATTGAATTTGTGTAAATTAAGTAGAAGCTAAGATAAACTCACAATAAGCTATATTGAGCTTATATAAGTTTATACTAACAGAAAACTAAGCTCATTGAAGCTTATAAACAGATTTGGACATACTTTTTTATTTTTAAAGTATTTTATAATTTTTTTTTTGTGATTTTTGATTTAGAACAATAACAAGCTGAGATAAAATTGAAGTAGGCTTAAATGGATTAAAAACAGTAAGTAATAAGCAATTGTGAATGATTCAAACAATAAACAAGAGATTATGAAAAATTGAACTTAAAAGTAAACTTTTATTCAATTGAAAAATGATTACAAACTAGAAACTGAAATACAAACTTAATAAGCTGAAAACAATTTAAAAAACAGGACTAAACAATACAATTTTCTACTAAAAAAAACTACCCCTAAGCTATGTGAATTCTGAGGGTATATATAGTTTAACTAGAGCCTTCAGAAGCTTCAGGAAGGAGTGATTTTGTGCTTTCTTCAACGAATGATAGCCCTTGATCAAATCCCATCAATCCATCACTCAATCACAACCCTTGATTCATTTGATGACATCTATTCGACCAATCAGAGCCCACCTTGGCACACGGATTGCAAAGGTGGCATTCCCATGTGTCAGCATTGTCAGTTGATTGTACGATTCTACCCTTAATTGTTGTAATTCTTATACGGGGATAAATTAGGGTTCATGGTCTGGGTAATTGGGGAAACTTTTAGCTCGTGTTTTAGCTGGATGAATATTTTATTCACATTTGACCGTTTTGACTAAGGGTAAAAGGAGGGTTGACCGGGTCATGGGTAAAAAAAAGGAACCGGGTATACTTATTTTGGGTCATGGGGTTGTGGGCTTGGGTTGTGTTATCCGGATTTGGGTTGGATGGTTTTAATTTAGTGTTTGGTTTTAGTTTGTATAAATTTAAGAGGTTAAGGACCAAAGGTATAATTCTTGAAAGTGTAAGGACCATATCTGCCATTTTCAAAAATGTGATCCAAGGGCCAATATTGTAATTCTTTAATTCTTGAGGAGCCTTTGATGTCATTTCTTCAAAATGTATTCTTCAAGGGACTTATTTTGACAGTTTCTGAAAGTTGAGGGACTGAATTTGTAATTTCTTCAAAATTGATCCAAGCTTCCAAAAATCATCCCTTGAGCACTCAAATCTTCAATTTTTCTCAATTTGATTTCCTGGCTTCAGCTTTTTCACTCTCTTCTCGTGCTCGGTTTTTGTCTGATTTGTCTTTCTTTTGTGTGTTTTGCCATATCCGTACCTGTACATGCATAAACTCAAGAAACCAACAAATATTAGGAATAAACGGCTCTTTCTTGGTTATTTTGGGTCTATTTTGGTAAAGAAATGGTATGTGTTGTTGCACATACCACCTATCAGTATTAAGTTTTGGCTCATAAGTATTAACCTTTTTCTTTTAAAACTTGATTTGTTCATCATAAGACTTAAAGGTTTGTGCTGCTCCATTATTAAAGGGCCTTGGTGAAGTAGATGGTGATTTTGAAAAGTTTCTTTTGGGACTTTCACCAAATACTCTGGGTCGTGGTCTAGCAGTATTAACTGGCTTTGTAGTGTTCAAAGATTTTATGCCAGTTTTAAGAAGAACTGCTCTTAGGGTTATGATGGCTTGAGGTCTCATAGGGTGTCTGCATTGAGCCTGCATATGAGAAAACTTCCACACACAAAGCAATATTTATTATACATGACAAATTCATCTCCTAGTTGTTCAGATTTTAGCTGGTTCCAGTTTCTTTTGTTACCTCTACGACTAGATGACCTGTTTCTATACATCTCAGCTTATTTTACTGGTTTCCTAACAGGTTTGTTAGTTGGTCTTACAGGTTTAGTGGCTTATTCTTGCTTTGGTTCACCAGACTCTACACTTGTCTTTTTATTTTCAAACACATATACCTCAGGTAAAGAAGTGTCACTAGCACTTTCAAGGTCTCATCAGGCTTTTCAGCCTTGGTCTCAATGGGTTTATGGTCACGGACAAACGTGGGTGCCTTAAACTCCTCTAAGCCAGTGTGTTCAAGGTCTATTCCAGGAGGTGAATGAACACCTCTGAATGGTGGTGGTACTCTCTTATAACCCATACCTGATTTGGCTTTGCCAATTAGTGCTTTTTCAAGGTATTTATCAACTCTCTTTGAGTTATAATGTTGTGTGTCTTGAAGAGTATCAATACTTAGTTCTATGTTATCCTTAGCTGTTGTGACTTTCTCTAGTTCTTCTTTTAACACATTTATGGTGATGTATTTAAAAGAAATTTCCCTATTAAGAACAACAGTTGCTTCAGAGAACTTTGACTCATTTTCTTTATAGTGTACAATTTGTTTTTCTAAGACTGCTAAACCTCTATTATGATTTGTTAAGATATAGCTAGTTTTAGCAAGTTCTTCAGACACATTATCAAACATGGTTTTTAGAGACAAATATTCGTTTAATGGAATACATGTATCTGAGCAATTTGTTTCAGTAAGTACCTCAGATACCAAAGCCATGTTGATTGGACTTTCTTCTTCATCAGCCATGAAGCTCCAATCATATCCAGCACCATCAACAACCACCATTGCTTTAGAATTATCAGCCTCACTACTTTTTCCTTTGCTCTTGGGGCTTCTGCATTCACTGGCGAAATGCCCAAGCTTACCACAGTTGTAGCATTCTACCTTTCCCTTGTCAAATCCAGCAGTATCTCCATCATTGATCTTAATCTGCCTCCCAGTCCTCTTCATTAACTTTCTTGCCCTCATACTTATCAAGGCAATGTTCCACTTGATATCCATCTTCTCCATGTCATCTTCATGGATCTGTCTCAGGTTATCATGAGTAATCTGAGATCCCTATTGTTGCTCTGAGATGAAAGCATAGATTGTACTTTCATTAATTCCTGCAGCAGTGATGGCCAAACAATCAATATTAACATTAGTACTAGAAGTACTAACATTGATATTGTCCATATCATTACTAGTGACTGGGTGAGCCACAAAGGCTATGTTTTGTGCCCCAGAGCCGGAAGATGCAGCTGCAGCTCTCTTCATATCTTGTTTAATCACCTTGAAGCTATTGAATAGATTGTCCAACTTCGTAGTTTCAAATTCTGGCTTATTCTTCCATACAATGACATGAGTGTCCCATTTTGGTGACGGAAGACTTCTAACAAACCTGAGATTGACATCTTCCTAGGGGATGCCCACATCCAATACTGCCAGTTGACTGACAAGTTTTTGAAGCCTATTGTAAACTGAGTCAATGGGCTCAGTTGCGCCAGCAATGAAGTTTTCAAACTCTTGCTTCAAAAGAGTCTTCTGAGTTTTCTTGGTGACAGAGTCTCCACCAAATCTGGTCTCAATGGCTTTGAACAAACTCTGAGCATCTTTGTATTTGTTGAAGGTGAGTTGATGATCATCAGGTATTGCCATAAGTAAAAGACTTCTGACCTTGAGATCATTGCCTCTTAGAGCCATTTCTTCATTAGTGATAGGTTCACCTTTATCTTTGATAACAACCTTACCACCAACTTCTTCAGTGACAATGGATTTGTAAGAGTCTCCATTGATTACAATGTTCCACAGCTTAAAATCCAGTACCAAGAAGTACTGCTCAATGCGCATTCTCCAGAGTTCATATTTATTTGGCAGCAACTTAGGAACTCTGGTAACAACACTGGATTTGCTTGATTCAAAATCCATTTCAATAGATTTGTCACACAGGATCTTCTAAAAACAAAGCTTCAGAAAACAAGCTCTGATACCACTTGTGAGAGTCCCAAACCATGTAAATGTGTATTTGCCTTGGAGATTCCAAAACAATAATGAGAAACTTTATTGTAAATACACTCAAGTATGCGGAATCTACTTGAATGTACTTTAGAAGATAAAGTAAACACAAATGTAACACCAACAGCTTCAATATTATTGATTAATAATACGAGTACTCTCCTAGTACTAGGGTTTACAACCTTGAAGCTTTTCTTAAGACGGCTAAAGTATTGGTATATGTTTGACCTAGCTAGGATCTCCTTTTATACACTAAGGAGATCCCTTACAGAGATAACTATGCATTAAGTATATCATATCTTTTATTGGAATAGAAGATATGCTGTTACAAACCTTACACGACATACTTAATATAGAACAATACAAACTCAACACTATCAGTACTAACTTTTGCATTATCAGTACTAACTAGTTAATACTCTTCTATCATTACTATCCGTACTAACTTTAACATAATAAGTATTAACTCCCAAAAGTGAATTTCCCAACATTTTTGGTAACCGTCCCATCAACCGGATCTCGGTAGCTCTCTAAAGTACTTGCAGCGTGGTGGGAGAGAAGAGTGGATCTCTCTTCGGTCTGCAATTTAATGTCAAGACCTTCCTTAAACCCCGTGTATAGGTTGTACTCTAAAGGTGAGCCGACGTAACAATTGACGTTTTGATTTCTCGTGTTTTTTTTAATTTTTTGGTGTTTTAAACACTTTAGGAAAAGTGTTTTGGTTTTTTAATTTTTTTTGGGTTTTTATAAAAGAGATATTTACAAAAAACAACGATAACTTCTCGAGAAAGGATCATCAAAAACACGCGAATCGGAACGGGAATCAAAACTCTCTTCAAGCCTTCCCCGACAGCGGCGCCAAAAATTGATTTAGGGAAATCAATTATAGTAAAAAGGTAACTCAAACGGTTAGGTTTGAGTCCCCAGATCGTTCCTAGCGAATGATGAATGGAGTTTTATAACTCACGTCGCGTTTTACGGGATTTAAATAGCAAAAATGGGCAAAATATGGGGGATTAAGCTGAATAATGCAAATAATAGCTAAAATTAACTAGTTAGGCAACTAAAATAACTAAACTAAGCAATCGGGACCTAAAATGCACTAAAAACCCAAAAACGAGCACGCTCGGGAAAAATCCGAGCCTAAAAGTGAAATATGAGAAATAACTACCCTAGGAATGTAAAACTAATTTTCCTAGGTGTTAATACGACAAATGAAAATTTTGGGAAAAAAGCGGAATATTTTTTCGACTTTTTATTTAATTTTTATGAATTAAAAACTAAAACGTAGAAATTAATTGTTTAAAAATAGCAAAACTTAATGTAAAATTATGAAACTTTTTCAGATAATACTTAACTAAATACTAAATGTAGGAAAAATTCTAATTTAGAAAAATCAGCTTGTGAGAAGCTGTAATAAGCTCAACAGCTTATTATGGCTTTAGAAATGAAAAGGTGTTAAAAGAATAGTTAGTGCAAGTTTAGATGAGAAAGACCCAAGGGCGCAAATGGTGTGTATGTGTGATGAGGTTGAGACTTTGTTGAGGTCAGGGGTTCGAGTCCCCACTCCCCCTGACTTCCAAAGCTCCCTTTTTGACTATTTTGTTTATTTTTCTTTTTGCAAGCTTAAATAATAAGCTTATAAGAGCTTATAAAATTTTTGTAAACATTAATTTTTTTTTTGAGATTAAGCAGAAAATACATAAATAAGCTACTGAGACTTAAGCTAAGCTAATCTAAATGGAACAAAGAATCTGATGATACTAAGCTTTATTAAAAGCTACTAAAAAGCTAAAATTAAGATGCTACACTATTGTCCTAACATTAACAAGCTACTTAGACCATGATTAAGTAAAAATAATAAATCTAAAGCAAAAATACACCAATAAGCACTTAAAGCTACTAATGCCACCCAAACAGTCTACCTATCTACTTCTAAGCTTGTCTAAAAGCTTGTTGCCTAAATCTTATGAGCTAATACCAAATGAAACTTAAAGTCAGCACTACTGAGATATTGTAAACTAAGTATAAGACATAGAGGAGCTTGTATGAGGTTGATATGAGCTTGGAAAAGTGGTTCTGTGAACAGATTAGTTGCTGGTGCAGGAGAGTTTTTGAACAAATCAGTGACTTTGAATGCAATTTTGACTAATCAAAAGCTTTTGGAAATGCTCTTGGACCCAAAACTGATAAAATCTATCCTCCAAACTACTTCAAATACATGTTTTAACACTTTTTCAAATCAATTTGGTGCTTGAAATTGATCTGAGATCAGATGACCTCAGGAACTTAGAATACATAAATCTGACTTTTTGAGAAAACTTGAGATTTGACTTTAGTGATCTTTGATTTAATCTAAATGACTGAAACTGATGTAATAAGCTATATAAAGACTAATTTAAGCTATAAACACTACTTATGCACCTATATGAATAAGTATGCAAATAGGTTAACTGGTATGCATGCAAGTATGAGGATTAAAAGGTGATTTTGACTTTTTTAACAAAAGAGTTATGAATTTTATTCTATGACTGACCTATAATAATCTAATATGACCTATACGAACCAAACTCAACTACCGAAACATACTAGAATTCCAAATAAGCAGCTTATCCAAACACCCCTTATAACACAGATTGTGAGATTATGTGAAGCACAAGAGTGTTTAAAGCTATGAGATCACTCAAAACAGATTATACTATCAATATTAAGCTACTTGAAACATGTTTAAGCTAATTCCAACAAGAAGATCAATCAAATGCAATTTATGATAGCAGGACAGATAGTTATGAAATAAACATGAACAAGCTATAATGATACTAAATCAACTATATTAAGCTCAGATAAGATGAAAATAAGCTAATAAGACTGAATTAAGCTAAGTAACTCAGATCCAAACTAATTAAGCAAAATTAAACAATTTAAAAGCAATTTAAATGAGAAATACTACTCACTTGAGACCCTAGCTAAACAAGGGTTCCCAAAAGGGCAGCTACAAGCTCCTAACTTATAAATAAGCTAGGTAAAATTCCATATTGCCCCTCCATTGCAGGCAATTTCCTTACTTTCCAAATTTCCAAAGGTAAACTTAGTTTGACTTTTGTTGACTGAATTAGGAATTTTGAATAAAAACAGATTTGAAAGAAGTAAAAGCTTACAAAAAGCTATAGAGAGCTAATATAAGCTTTTAGAAACTAGATTTAAGCTTATTGAAGCTTATGAAACTATTTTGAAAATATTTTTGTATTTTTCAAAGGATTTTTTTTTTTTTTTAATTATTATTTTTTTTGTTGTTGTTGTTTGAGACAGAAATACAATATAAGCTTTGAGTAAGCTTATAAGATATTAAAGAGCTTATGAAATGCAAACTAAGCTTAAACAATACTTGAATCAATAATAATAAACTTTGAGATTAAAATTGAACAAATAAAAAAAATGCAAATTAAACTTTCATTAATATAAGAAACTGATTACAATAAGAACTTAAAACAATTAAAAAGCTTAAACTATAACTGGAAATATAAATTGACAAAATTTTGGTACTAAAAACTACACATCTAATTGTGATACAAAAGGGGGTATTTAGAGCTAAAAATCTAGGGTTTCAGGAGCTTGTGAAGCTTCTAGGAGCTCTATTATCAGCCTTTGATCAATTCCCATCATCCTTCAATCAATTTCAAACATTCGATTTGTGTTTCTTTGGTCTTTCACACGGATTGCCAACGTGGCACCTTCTGCACGTGTCAGGGGATGTCAGATGATTCTAGAAACACTCAATGAATGGGTAATTTTTTTATGTGTCAGAGGGTAATTTGGGGTTGATGGTGAATGAAAAGTAAATGGGTAAAAGAGTCGCGAATGGGGTTTTTGTTTGACTGGTCGTTTAATGCTGGGTTGACTGGTGGGGTGTGACAATCCGTACTTTCAGGTCATTTCTCGACACCGTTCATGTCTCATTATTTCAACATTTTAGTAAACTTGGTTTACTTGTTTCAAATTCGCGTAACCTTGGAGGTTTAGCGGCGAATTCATGATCATGACATCACGTACATTTCATATGGACTATGATTAGTCTACATTTCATTGACATCATGTGCATTTCATTAGTACATTCACGACATTTCATTTCACCTTCAACGCGTAATTTTTATTTAATAATCTTTATCGCGTGAGTTTTTATTTTGTATATTTAATCCATTACTTTCAAAAATGATCCCGAGGTATTTTTAAACTTACATCTAGTTCATAAAAACTATATTTTTAGTTTTCCTAGTGTTTCAAATTTATTTGGTATATTAATCGTTAAAATTTAATTATTACGTCGTTTTTCTTAAAATTATACGATAATTATTTTTATCACTCAATTTTCACAAGGAAAGTATTTTTACAATTTTTATCATCTCATTACAATCTATTTTGACCTATTAAAAATTTACTTGCACCAAAAATTACCATTTACCTTATAAATGATTAATACTTACATATTTCTTATACTTTTGTCACATATTTGCAAATTATACTTTCAAGTAAATGTTTAAAAAAAAAAAAAATACAAAATATCTTGCATTCCCCCCCCCCCCTTGGCCGACCAAGGGGGAAGGGGTGCATTAATTGATGTATGGTGGTTTGATTGATAATAATTCACACATTTTATAAAGTCTTCACCTAATACTTTTCTCATATATTCACTTCACAAAGTTTACAAGTGTTAGAAAAATTTCTTTTCCTTGTTTGTTCTCCTTCTTCAACCGGCCACATAGAAGCTCAAAAGGGATCAAAGTTTTTTTTTTATCAAGTTCAAGATCAAGTGTTTACAACCTAGATTATATCCTTTATATGGTTTTGAAATAAAAACCAAGGATATTTAAGTTAATCCTTGTTACCTACACCTCTTCACTATCACTTGTAAGCATGTTTTATCATTTTTAAGTTTCCTTTTCATTTTCATATGTTTCTTTTCATTTTTGGAGCTTATATGCATGTTATGTGATTTATACCATTTTTCTTATGATTTTTGAGTTATATATATAATTATGGTCATCCTATAAATATTCCCATGGTATTCTTTGATCTTGATGGTGATTAGGAACCCATGACACCCTAAGAAGGTGTATGGTAGGATTAGATTAGCTTTGGAGTTGATTTGAAGGGATTAGAATAGGTTTTGTCCGAGAAAAACTATTTTTCATACGTATATAAAAGGTTCTGTCCTTGTTTCAGTTTTCTGGAAAATCCGACAGTTAGTACGAAGTTTTGGCCTTGATATTTAGAAAATATACTTTAAAACGAATCCGTGGCCTTTTGAACGGATAAAAACGGAGTTATAACGAAGCCGTGGTGAATTTTTAAAGTTTGACGACGAAACGTACATTTTTCAGAAAATTCAGCATGCAGTTTTTAGTTTGTTCGGGTCAAAAACGAGCCTTAAGCTTCACAAATTATTTCGACTAGTCAAAAATATATTAGTTTACTTCGATACGAAGCTAAGGACATATTTTACGTAGAAAACGGATTTGAAACGACAAATATATGCACGTTTTTATAAAGTTGCCGTAACTATTATTTTCTGAAAAACTATATTATTTTTACGTTACAAGTATTTCATTAGCTGTAACGACCATGTTTGCGGCAGTTTTTAACAAGGTTGTGAAACTTTTTAGAACGAAAAGTCTTCTAGTAAAATCAAGTTCACCGGCCATATTTTTCAAAACAAAAAGCCGTTTGTCAAGCGGAGTCATAGTAAATTATTTACGGATGTTCAAACTTGGCCGAAACTCATTTTTCTGCACACAATTAGCAAAAACCACCATCTTTAGCCCTTGATATCTTTATGATCGAGACCTTTTGGACGAAAACTCCTGAACTGAAACTTCTAGATATCGATGCAAACTTTCCAAAACCGTCGAGTTCGTTCTCTAACGATCGACGTACACCGTTTTACGGCTAGTTTTCCGAAGCCATTTTTGTTGATTTCATGATTTTTCCGACGACATTGTTTTGCGACGAAAAGTGTTAATTTCACCAAAAATCATTATAAAACCATTATAGGATGACATTTTGACGTAAAAACATGTAAAGTCATTTTTGAAGGGTCAAGACGTCAAAAGAGTATTTTTCAACGACGAGTAATATTTTCAAAACCAGTAAATGGTATAAATAACATACGAAGTGCATGCGTAACATTACATTGCAACTCATGACATATCATATCATTGATAATAGGTCCCGGTTGACGCATTACATTACACCTCAGTGTACTCACTTTTGCCGTTATTCCTGTTTATCCAAGTGAGTTTTCATAGCCCCGTTTTACATGCTTTCGATTATTTTCAAACCCACGGGGGAGAATACATTGCACTACATTTTTTTTTGTACGATACCAAGTATGTTAAATTCAATTACATTGCTTAAGTTACCACATTTGCCAATTTGAAAGTCCCCATTACTTGAACATGAACCGTTAATCTTTGAAGCGAGGATGAGTGGATAGATCTATCGAGGGTGACGCCTCCATCCGGGTTGGTGAATCCCAACCAGGCAAACGGATGCATTTCATTTGATCACGTTACGGAGTTGTCTGGCAAACACTCTGCAGGGGCATACATTATTGAACAGTCTAGTCTCGGGGTCATGGGCTTAGAGCAATTGTAACATTATTTTTTTACGTGACTGGATTGTCATGCATAGTCTATACTTGCGTAGTCGTATAAAACATTTACATAAACCTATGATTTCTCACCAACATTATTGTTGACCGTTTTTAGCAATGTATTTTCAGGTAACTGAGGCATTCATCATGACATGGTTTAGGGACCTACATTTTGAGTCGCGGCGTCGACTTACATTATGTACATTATGGCACTTTATTTCAAAACATCGTTTGGATTTGTAACATATTTGTATTTCAGCAAACTTTGTAAACCTTTTGGGACCGATGTTGTACTCTGAATGTTTTTATGAAATATCCAACGATGTGTTTTTAAAACGACACTTTAGGTCGTTCAATATAACTGTGATGTGGTGCTATGACAGTCAATCCCCAGGAATTCCATTCCGCTGCAAAACAGGTAAATTGGGGGTGTGACAGATTGGTACCAGAGCTACAGTTATAGAGAACTAGGTTGCATCATTGACCCTAGACTATAGCTACATTATCATAGCATCTCATCATTTCATCATAGTACATATTCAATTTTCATGCGGATTCACTTACATTTGATTCGAGATTATTTACATTTATTTCACATCGGTTGTCACAGACATGTCTTCAGATTCTCACCCTATCACCATATCATCGGACTCTAGTTCGGATGATGTTCCAGCTAACTCCATCATGGATGATGTTTCATCACACTCCACTGAGATCGTATCTTCCATTGGATCTACTCCAGTCTTTCCACCTATCATGACCGACACTGAGACCGAACCCTTCGAGGAGGGCGAAGTTGCACCTACACCATCACGATCGCTATTGATTCACGATAGGATCAGGACAATTTTTATCACTCAGTTGGGACAGATCATACCATTGGGTAGAACTTATAGGCTTAGTCCTAATGAACCTATTTTCTTAACTCACCACAAGGATTTCATCGTTATCATTATCATTTCGAGCACCATCCGTACCATCACATCTCATATACGATACTCATACACCTGACTTGCAGCTTGAGAAGCGTGCATGATTTGACACACCATTACCACCTACCACTAAGACTATAGACACTACACCATCTCATAGGGTTGAGGACTGTGAGAGTTCTAGGGCTATTGTTGCTAGACCGCCTACTACTCCTACACTTGAAACACGATTAGACCATCAACAGGAACAGATAATAAGCACCTTTCTAGCTAATGTAATCTTTATCATTTATTATCTCTACGATAATCACCACCTTGTTTATCTCATTCCTTACTCCAATTGCCCCATTTTCCATCATTTCACGACGATACATCACTGCCTTACTAGGGGCTAGGCCAACTTTATTCTCGACCAATCAGTAGACTATTATTACTCGATAAGGTTCTCCTATGTATTCTACAAACCATCCAACAAATTTTATTCCAAATTATCCTGCTACTATTTCATAAAATTATTTCATTTGATTTTATTTCGAATTATTTTATCACCATCTCAGAAACGTTGTTTCATAAAGTTTTAAGCAAGTTGTTTTATTACCAACTTATCAGTTGGTTTCAGTCATTTTATCAACTATTTAATATACTCAGGCGAAACGGTTTTCATGTTACTCTGAAAAATCATTGAGCCATTATTTTACAAAACAAAACGTTGAATACCATCTAAAACTTCGGAGGAACATAATACTATTTCAACAAAAACAAGCATCACATCATTTGTCCTTAATTATACATGGCCTGATCACCTATGTATAATTCAGGAAGAATTATGTCATGAAAGTAACAAGTATCATTTCAAATCTCCTAAAAACAATTCTCATTTAAAAGTAAAGTTTTATAAACCGATAAATCGTGCATAAACATTTCTTTTTGTTAACACTCTAAAGGTGCTTACGCCATTTATCTCTCACTCAACCGATAAGTTAGGATTTGACGAGTGACATTTTAGGAAAGACTTCCTATACCATTTGTAAGGAGGATTTCTCGATACAAGAAAACAATGGAAGGATTTTGGAATTACCAACAAGGACTAGAACTAGGTGGTAGGATGATTCAAACCCAACAAAAATCTTAAGACATCACGAGACCTTCCGAACCACTATTTTGGGTTAGAATCCAAACTCTATCATTCCAAAAGTATTAGTTAGACCGAGTTACGAGATTTTAGTACGAAGCGAATACACACGAAGCAACATTATAGGGATATACCAAGTTCTCTAACTGAGATTGTAGAACATTCTGTTAAGCATGGCCTCAACAATAGGTGAACTTCCCTACAATGAGTTTCCCTTAAAGGAAAATTAAGTTAAATTAAGGTTATCGATATAAACTCCCCCTAAGGCATTGTGTCCTCTAGAAATTCCAAGTAACCTCACCTCTATATCAAGAGATGTCACAGGTTTGGACATGTCGGACAATCAATGACTCCTCATCTACAAGTGAAGCTAGAACAGACATTCTTTGACATAGTATAAGCGGATATCTATTTTCTTGCTAGCATGGTAACAATATTAGTGATGAACTATTTTTGGAAACCCTCAATATCGGAACAAATCTTGGAAGCCAACCACATTAGACATATCATACAACGTCGAGTTAGCTAATGGTAGCGTAGTTAGCACCAACACCATTGTTCGCGGTTGCACATTAAATTTTCTTAATCATCCCTTCAACATAGACCTCATGCCTGTAGAGCTTGGTAGTTTTGACGTCGTCATAGGCATGGATTGGTTATCTAAGCATCGCGCGAAGATCATTTGTGATGAGAAAGTTGTTCATCTTCCCTACAATGGCGAAACTTTGATTATTCGTGGGGAACGAAGTGGAACGAGAATTAGTATCATATCGAGTATCAAAACGGAGAAGTACATTAAGAAAGGTTGTCTTGCTTTCTTAGCCCATGTAACTGAGAGAAAGTCGGAGGAGAAGCGACTTGAAGATGTTCCTATTGTCCGTGAATTTTCTGAAGTATTTCCCGAGGATTTACCGGGACTTCCAACGGCACGACAAGTAGAATTTCAAATTGACTTAGTGCCCGGAGCTGCACCGATTGCGCGAGCACCGTACCGTTTAGCGCCATCCGAAATGCAAGAGTTGTCTAATCAATTGCAAGAGCTTCTAGACAAAGGATTCATTAGGCCGAGTTCCTCGCCTTGGGGAGCACCGGTCTTGTTTGTGAAGAAGAAGGATGGATCCTTCCGAATGTGCATAGATTATCGAGAGTTGAACAAGTTAACGGTGAAGAATCGTTACCCACTCCCCAGAATTTGATGACTTGTTCGATCAGTTGCAAGGTTCTAGTATCTATTCCAAGATTGATCTTCGGTCGGGTTATCATCAGCTTCGAGTTCGGGAAGAGGATATTCCGAAAACAGCGTTTAGAACACGTTACGGTCATTACGAGTTTCAAGTGATGCCGTTTGGATTGACTAATGCACCGGCGGTATTCATGGATCTCATGAATAGAGTTTGTAAACCGTACTTGGACAAGTTTGTTATAGTGTTCATCGACGACATCTTGATCTACTTCAAGAGCAAAGAAGAGCATGAAGAGCATTTAAGGACGATTTTAAGGCTACTTAAGAATGAGAAGTTGTATGCCAAGTTTTCGAAGTGTGATTTTTGGAACCACAAAGTGCAATTTCTTGGTCACATCATTGATAGTCAAGGACTACAAGTTGATCCCGCAAAGATTGAAGCCGTGAAAGATTGGGCTACTCCAACGAATCCTACAGAAATTCGACAATTTCTAGGACTAGCCGGGTATTACCGAAGGTTCATCGAATGTTTTTCGAAGATAGCAAGACCTTTGACCAAGTTGACACAGAAAAACAAGAAGTACGAGTGGGGAAAGAAACAAGAAGTTGCTTTTCAGTTGTTGAAGCAAAAGCTTTGCAGTGCGCCAATTTTGGCACTACCCGAAGGCATTGAGAACTTTGTTGTATATTGCGACGCTTCGCATAAAGGACTTGGGGCTGTTTTAATGCAAAACGAGAAGGTGATAGCGTATGCTTCTCGACAACTTAAGACTCATGAGAAGAATTACACCACTCATGATCTCGAGTTAGGAGCCGTAGTTTTTGCGCTCAAGATTTGGAGACATTATCTTTATGGTACAAAGTGTACAGTGTTTACCGACCACAAGAGTTTGCAATATATTCTTGATCAAAAGGAACTTAATATGAGGCAACGTCGTTGGTTGGAGTTACTCAGCGATTATGATTGTGAAATCAAGTATCACCCGGGAAAAGCCAATGTTGTGGCTGATGCTCTTAGTCGGAAAGAGAGATCTAAACCATTAAGGGTTCGATCATTGGGAATGACAATTATTTCTCCTTTACCATCGAAAATCCATGAAGCACAAGTCGAAGCACTTAAGGAGGAGAACCAACCAAGTGAAAAGCTTTATGGTATGCCCGAAAGCGCAAATGGTTTTGTAAAGAGAGCAGATGGAGTATTATGTTTCAAGGATAGAATGTGGGTTCCATTGTATGGCGGAATACGAGAATTGATTATGCATGAGTCGCATAAGTCAAAGTATTCTATTCATCCAGGATCGGATAAGATGTATCAAGATCTTAAGAAGCTTTATTGGTGGCCGAACATGAAAGCGGAGATTGCCACGTACGTTAGCAAATGTCTTACCTGCGCTAAGGTAAAAGTCGAATATCAGAAGCCTTCAGGATTACTCCAACAACCGGAAATTCCTCAATGGAAATGGGAACGTATTACAATGGACTTTGTTACGAAACTTCCTAAGACATCGGGAGGTTACGACGCTATTTGGGTAATTGTTGATCGCCTTACCAAGTCAGCCCATTTCATACCGATTAGAGAGACTTATTCCATGGAGCAACTCACTAGACTTTATGTCAAGGAAATAGTCTCGAGGCACGGAGCACCAATTTCTATCATTTCCGACAGGGATAGTCGATTCACTTCAAACTTCTGGAATTCATTGCAAGATTCATTCGGAACCAGATTAGAGATGAGCACAGCATATCACCCACAAACCGACGGTCAAAGTGAAAGGACCATTCAAACATTAGAAGACATACTGAGAGCATGTGTGATTGATTTTGGAAATGGTTGGGCTAACCATTTTCCATTGATTGAATTCTCGTACAACAATAGTTATCACACCAGTATCAAGATGGCACCATTTGAGGCACTCTATGGTCGTAAGTGCCGATCACCTGTTTGTTGGGCCGAGGTAGGAGACGCACAACTTACCGGTCCAGAAATGGTACGGGAAACCACGGAAAAGATCGTTCAAATTCGTGATAGACTCAGAACTGCCAGGAGTCGACAGAAAAGTTACGCAGATGTTAGGCGTAAGGATTTGGAATTTCAAGTGGGTGACAAAGTTATGTTGAAAGTATCGCCTTGGAAGGGCGTGGTACGTTTTGGAAAGCGTGGAAAATTGAACCCGAGATACATTGGGCCATTCAAGATTTTGAGCCGAGTTGGTCCGGTAGCTTATCGTCTTGATCTTCCTCCAGCACTTAGTCATGTGCACAACACGTTTCATGTTTCAAACTTGAAGAAGTGTCTTTCGGACGAATCGCTCGTTATTCCATTGGACGAAGTTCAGCTTGACGACAAACTCAATTTTGTGGAAGAACCTGTAGAAATTATGGACCGCGAGGTCAAGCAGTTGAAACAGAGTCGTATTCCGATTGTGAAAGTTCGTTGGAATTCTCGACGAGGTCCTGAGTTTACTTGGGAACGGGAAGACCAGATGCGACGCAAGTATCCACATCTTTTCGCCGACACCTTTAGACCTAACAACGATTGAATTCAGGGACTGAATTCCTTTTTGGATGGGCGAATGTGACAATCCGTACTTTCAGGTCATTTCTCGACACCGTTCATGTCTCATTATTTCAACATTTTAGTAAACTTGGTTTACTTGTTTCAAATTCGCGTAACCTTGGAGGTTTAGCGGCGAATTCATGATCATGACATCACGTACATTTCATATGGACTATGATTAGTCTACATTTCATTGACATCATGTGCATTTCATTAGTACATTCACGACATTTCATTTCACCTTCAACGCGTAATTTTTATTTAATAATCTTTATCGCGTGAGTTTTTATTTTGTATATTTAATCCATTACTTTCAAAAATGATCCCGAGGTATTTTTAAACTTACATCTAGTTCATAAAAACTATATTTTTAGTTTTCCTAGTGTTTCAAATTTATTTGGTATATTAATCGTTAAAATTTAATTATTACGTCGTTTTTCTTAAAATTATACGATAATTATTTTTATCACTCAATTTTCACAAGGAAAGTATTTTTACAATTTTTATCATCTCATTACAATCTATTTTGACCTATTAAAAATTTACTTGCACCAAAAATTACCATTTACCTTATAAATGATTAATACTTACATATTTCTTATACTTTTGTCACATATTTGCAAATTATACTTTCAAGTAAATGTTTAAAAAAAAAAAAAAAATACAAAATATCTTGCATTCCCCCCCCCCTTGGCCGACCAAGGGGGAAGGGGTGCATTAATTGATGTATGGTGGTTTGATTGATAATAATTCACACATTTTATAAAGTCTTCACCTAATACTTTTCTCATATATTCACTTCACAAAGTTTACAAGTGTTAGAAAAATTTCTTTTCCTTGTTTGTTCTCCTTCTTCAACCGGCCACATAGAAGCTCAAAAGGGATCAAAGTTTTTTTTTTATCAAGTTCAAGATCAAGTGTTTACAACCTAGATTATATCCTTTATATGGTTTTGAAATAAAAACCAAGGATATTTAAGTTAATCCTTGTTACCTACACCTCTTCACTATCACTTGTAAGCATGTTTTATCATTTTTAAGTTTCCTTTTCATTTTCATATGTTTCTTTTCATTTTTGGAGCTTATATGCATGTTATGTGATTTATACCATTTTTCTTATGATTTTTGAGTTATATATATAATTATGGTCATCCTATAAATATTCCCATGGTATTCTTTGATCTTGATGGTGATTAGGAACCCATGACACCCTAAGAAGGTGTATGGTAGGATTAGATTAGCTTTGGAGTTGATTTGAAGGGATTAGAATAGGTTTTGTCCGAGAAAAACTATTTTTCATACGTATATAAAAGGTTCTGTCCTTGTTTCAGTTTTCTGGAAAATCCGACAGTTAGTACGAAGTTTTGGCCTTGATATTTAGAAAATATACTTTAAAACGAATCCGTGGCCTTTTGAACGGATAAAAACGGAGTTATAACGAAGCCGTGGTGAATTTTTAAAGTTTGACGACGAAACGTACATTTTTCAGAAAATTCAGCATGCAGTTTTTAGTTTGTTCGGGTCAAAAACGAGCCTTAAGCTTCACAAATTATTTCGACTAGTCAAAAATATATTAGTTTACTTCGATACGAAGCTAAGGACATATTTTACGTAGAAAACGGATTTGAAACGACAAATATATGCACGTTTTTATAAAGTTGCCGTAACTATTATTTTCTGAAAAACTATATTATTTTTACGTTACAAGTATTTCATTAGCTGTAACGACCATGTTTGCGGCAGTTTTTAACAAGGTTGTGAAACTTTTTAGAACGAAAAGTCTTCTAGTAAAATCAAGTTCACCGGCCATATTTTTCAAAACAAAAAGCCGTTTGTCAAGCGGAGTCATAGTAAATTATTTACGGATGTTCAAACTTGGCCGAAACTCATTTTTCTGCACACAATTAGCAAAAACCACCATCTTTAGCCCTTGATATCTTTATGATCGAGACCTTTTGGACGAAAACTCCTGAACTGAAACTTCTAGATATCGATACAAACTTTCCAAAACCGTCGAGTTCGTTCTCTAACGATCGACGTACACCGTTTTACGGCTAGTTTTCCGAAGCCATTTTTGTTGATTTCATGATTTTTCCGACGACATTGTTTTGCGACGAAAAGTGTTAATTTCACCAAAAATCATTATAAAACCATTATAGGATGACATTTTGACGTAAAAACATGTAAAGTCATTTTTGAAGGGTCAAGACGTCAAAAGAGTATTTTTCAACGACGAGTAATATTTTCAAAACCAGTAAATGGTATAAATAACATACGAAGTGCATGCGTAACATTACATTGCAACTCATGACATATCATATCATTGATAATAGGTCCCGGTTGACGCATTACATTACACCTCAGTGTACTCACTTTTGCCGTTATTCCTGTTTATCCAAGTGAGTTTTCATAGCCCCGTTTTACATGCTTTCGATTATTTTCAAACCCACGGGGGAGAATACATTGCACTACATTTTTTTTTGTACGATACCAAGTATGTTAAATTCAATTACATTGCTTAAGTTACCACATTTGCCAATTTGAAAGTCCCCATTACTTGAACATGAACCGTTAATCTTTGAAGCGAGGATGAGTGGATAGATCTATCGAGGGTGACGCCTCCATCCGGGTTGGTGAATCCCAACCAGGCAAACGGATGCATTTCATTTGATCACGTTACGGAGTTGTCTGGCAAACACTCTGCAGGGGCATACATTATTGAACAGTCTAGTCTCGGGGTCATGGGCTTAGAGCAATTGTAACATTATTTTTTTACGTGACTGGATTGTCATGCATAGTCTATACTTGCGTAGTCGTATAAAACATTTACATAAACCTATGATTTCTCACCAACATTATTGTTGACCGTTTTTAGCAATGTATTTTCAGGTAACTGAGGCATTCATCATGACATGGTTTAGGGACCTACATTTTGAGTCGCGGCGTCGACTTACATTATGTACATTATGGCACTTTATTTCAAAACATCGTTTGGATTTGTAACATATTTGTATTTCAGCAAACTTTGTAAACCTTTTGGGACCGATGTTGTACTCTGAATGTTTTTATGAAATATCCAACGATGTGTTTTTAAAACGACACTTTAGGTCGTTCAATATAACTGTGATGTGGTGCTATGACAGTCAATCCCCAGGAATTCCATTCCGCTGCAAAACAGGTAAATTGGGGGTGTGACATGGGGTTCAAAGGGAAATTGATAGGGGTCATAAGTTGTAATGGTTAGGGTCATAGGGAAAAAAGAGTTCAAACCAGAATTGAGCTTGGGCTTGGATGGGGTATTTGGACTAAGGATATAGTTAGGATCCGGTTTGGTATTTAAGATTATTTGTGTAAAGTTTGATATTCTAAGGACCTTTAGTGTAATTTAGGAAAGTGTAGGGGTATAAAGTGAACTTTAGTAAAATGAGATGTGTGAGGGTATGTTTGGTAAATAGGGGTAAATGAGGGGTAAAAATGACAAATTTGAATAGATGAAGGGTGATTTGTGTATTTTTTGCCAAAGTTGAGGATGAGTTTTGTAATTTTGGTAAAGTTGAGGGTTTGATGTGTAAAGTCTCCAAACATGATCCAACTCTTCATAAAACATCTTCTGAGCATTTAAATTGACTCAACTGATTCCTCGGCTTCACTTTTGCACTCTTTTCCTTCACGTGCTTGGTTTTCTTCTGTTTTGTCTTTCTTTTGTTTATTTTCTGATATCCGTACCTGCACATGCATAAACTCAAGAAACACACAAATATTAGGCATTAACGGCTCGTTTCCGGTTTATTTGGTTCAGTTTTGATAAAGAAAATGTATATGTTTTCACATATACCAAAATCCCCCAAACTAACGTACTGTCGTGTCCTCACGCAATGTTATCAACTCACGCTTCTAAAACCAAAGATTCCAACCTATTTCTACTAAATCTATGAAAAGTAGCAAAGATTCCTCAAAAGAGATTAAGAAACCCTTAATTCTAAAAACTCCCCGTTTACCTTTTTATTTCGCATATAGATATAATGATTAAGCACATTCCATTTGCATGACGGTTTGTTGAACTTTCATGTCAATCAATAACTCTAACATCTTTTTGGAAGACATTTTAGGATCACGGAGTAGGAAACACAACTCATGAAGAAGTGACCATACAGATAGAATTCACCGTCCTTAATTTTTTACGAGTTCCCACACTAAGCTTAAAAACAAAATCATTATTTAATTACAAGTTAGATGCCAATACTACCCATGGAAATTAATTGTGTGATTACCTTTTGCTCCTATTTTCCTCTATTTATTTTATTTTTGGTGAGAAATGAATTTCTTCATATTTTCTCGTTTCGATAAGTTTTTAGTCCGATAAAGATACAAAGTTTAGACGCTAAGTAGTTTTCCATCTTCTCTCGAGAATCGTTGTCATAAAAATGAGGTCCACAGCAAAGTGATTTTATTCATTTTTTTTACTTTTACATTATCCTTTTTTTAGAACTTATATTTTTCATTGACGACATGTAACATAAACTACGGAGCTTCACGGGGTAATTCCAAGACCTTACACCTACTCGAAGTAAAGGATCCACGGGCCGTTACGACGAAGAATTCCAAGACTCTAAACGTTCATGAAATGAGGATCCAAGGGTGTTAGACCAAGACCTTACACAATCCCGGATAGAGGTCCAAGGGCCGATGCAAGAGGGTAGCCAAGACCTAAAACCTTTTGGAAATAAGGATCCAAGGGCCCGATCTCGAACCACATCTCATAACTTAATTATTCATACTTATTTATTACGTGACCTTGATGTGTACCCAATTTTTAAAACAATGATTCTTTTAAGAAGATAAAAAACTAATTATCGCCAAAACCTAACACCTTTAATTTATTAGGCAAAAATGCATATATATCCTTCCCAAAGTAAATAATTGCATATATATCCTTTATACAAGTTTTTTATGCATATTTTACAATGGTTCTTATGCATGCTTTGGATATATATGCAATTTTGCATTTTCGGGAGGATATATATATGCAAAAGCCCATTATTATATTTTTATGGTGAAACAATTTTGTGGGAGCAAAAAGCCACAAGTACCTTTGATGAGCTCTAGAGAGAACCGACTACTCCACGCTTAACATCTAAACTCAAAAATAACTCTATCATTTCTCGATCTCCGCAAATTTAAAATCTCAAATAATGAGATCCGCGAATGCTTAGCCGATAATTTAATTATCAAAGGTTAAGGGAACAAGCTAGGGCTCAACACGCCCGGTCAAGTCAAAATTCTATTCCTACTGTTACCAGCGGAAAGTCAACAAGGTGTCAAAACATATACATTGTTTTGCAAATGCTTCATCAAATAATCTCAAGTCTCGCATTTTTAAAGTCACTTATTAGAAACTAGAAAATCTTTCAAAGCTTCGCATATTTAAAAGCACTTAGGGAAGCTTGCAAATTCTTGGCCTTGTGAGCTAGAATTCGCATTTTATAGCCTCTTGTCTAAGCAATTAGCAAAGACTTTTTTCAAGAAACGCATATTTAAAGTAACTTTTAAGAGACTCGCAAAGACTTTCCAATCATAAAACTAGCAAAAGCCTACAAATTTTTTTAATTTTCTCACTTTTTGCATTAATTTATTTTTTCAAGGAAAAACGGGGTTGCGAGAGTGTAAGGCAAAAAACAAGTGCGTTTAAATCAAATCGAAGATTACCCCCCCTAACTTAAACAAAACATTGTCCTCAATGTTTAAAGGCAAGGGTAACAACGGAAATCTAAAGCCGTTTATTAATTATGCTAAAAGATAAACGTTAGTCGATAAGATTTCGGATATAGGATTTCCATCAGCATCGAAACATGAAACTCGAGTGGAGAAAAGACAAACTTCGAGCACGAGAGTCTTCATATCGATGAAATCCTAGACAAAAACATCATAAATAACCAAACACGAGAAATCGAAGAGGCGAACCCCTCACATCACTTATTAGAGAAAATAGAAAGAAGATAGAAACGCTTGTTTTGTTTTCGAGTCGTTAGCTTGACCCGCCCCGAATTCATTTGTCCTTGGGGGAGCAAGTGGAAGAGATAATCTCCATCGAACTTCGTTCATGAGGTTTGGATAAACATTGAAACATAAGAAAGTTCCACTCCGACGAGATACCCACGGTTCTAAATAGCAAAAACTCTAAACGGTGATACCGGGGTCAAAGCTAGTATCCTCACTCCCGCAAGAGTGAAGAAGAGGGGAAATCATATTATAAGTGAGGAATGGAATAAAGATTTTGACAACAATTAGAATCCATTCTTCATCCTCAAAAGCAAATTTTATATAATCCTTAATTTGAATTTGATTATTTAAGCTCATAGGGTGATTTTGAACAAAAACTTTGGGAGGAAGAGGCGGGGTGATGTCATCAATAACGAAACTCTTTTGAGAGAGTTGCTCTTCCCCCAAACTAAAATCTTTCTCAAGATCAAAATAGAAATGATCATACTTCAGAGGAGATATGACATGAAAGAGTTCACCGGAGAACTCCTCAAAACGAAACGAATTATACTCGGGAAGAGAGAAATAAGCATGAGAAGTGGTGCTGCCATGACTCGTCTCTTCCGTATGATCAATATCAAAGTAAAACGACTCATAAGTCGTAAGAGAAAGATCGGGATGAGAAGTGGGATTGCCACTACTCTCTTCTGCCGTATCAAATATAAAACACTCAAATTCGGGTACATACTCCTTGAGCTCGAGCTCCGGAGGATCTGACGGCTTAAGTTCGACAACTTCTTCAATGTTATCTTCCTTCGAGGGGAGAAAAGGTAACGGTTCATCGTAGAACATCTTTTCTATTAAAGGAACATCTCCCCCTGGACTGCAATTGATTTTAATAATTTTCGGTGAAATTGGAAAATCAACCTCTTCCAAAATGACGTCACTTCTCTCAACTGGCATGAGTGAAGGGGAAGAGTCGGAAATGAGAAGATCAGAAACGGGAGTGGGATTGCCACTCGAAGAATCATCATCGATCTTTAAGTTCTCTTCTTCAAACGGTTCATCATCATCACTCTCGTCAGAATCTGAATAGTAAAAAGTGGGTGGATGACTCGGTCTTTGTTGATAATGGTGACTGATATAGCTTTCTTGCTTGCCAAATACGTCAATTTGAGCAATCATAACGGAAATTTTCTCGGAATAATGATCACTCAACATATTGGTAGAATCGTAAGGAACGTCAGCATCCCACTAAAAATGATGTTGTGTCAAATTCTCGATCAAATCATACGCTTCTTGAGGAGTCTTCCGCATGAGATTTCCACCAGCTGCCAACATGATTTTGTCTCAATAAATTGTAGTAATACCATGATAAAAGGTTAGGATTTGATCAAGAAGTAAAATTCGATGATCGGGACATTTCTGCAATAATGTTTTGAATCTTTCCCAAGCTTTAAATACGGATTCCTTGGGTAATTGCTGGAAATTAAGAATTTCTTTCCTTAGGTGCATCGTTTTCGAATATGGAAAGTATTTTGAAAGAAACTTGTGTAACATCTCTTCCCAAGTATGAATTGAATGTTTTTTAAGGGTGTAAAACCAAGATTCATCTTCGTGGGTTAAAGAGAATGGGAAGAGATTCAATTGGATATCATCTTGAGAAACGCGGTTTTGCTTCATGGATTGAGTAATAGATAAGAACATGTTCAAGTGTTCATTAGCATTTTCGTCGTGAAATCTATGGAATTGGCAATGTTGTCGAAGAAGACGAACCATATGATTTTTCAATCTAAAATTGGCTCCTAGAGTGGATATCGGAACGATCGGTCCTCCTCGACCGATAAGTGATGGACAATAGAAATCCTCCATGGTCCGAGGATCATGGGGATCAAAGGGTGAGAAATCGAGCATTATGAAGAATCAAATAATTTAGAGGGTGAGGAGATAAGAATTAAACATTCAAGATGATAATGAATAATATTTTTAGGTTTTTAAAGATGGAAAACATAAAAGGAAAACAAATTTTGAAAAGGAAAATATTTTTGGGTTTTTATATTTAAGAAAACTTTGAAAACACAATATTTTTTGTGAGAGTCCCAAACCTTGGATCTAGAACACTTAGCTTGTAAATGTGTATTTGCCTTGGATGATTCCAAAACAATAATGAGAAACTTTGTTGTAGATACACTCAAGTATGCGGAATCTACTTGAATGTACTTTAGAAGATTAAAGTAAACACAAATGTAACACCAACAGCTTTAATATTATTGATTAATAATATGAGTACTCTCCTAATACTAGGGTTTACAACCTTGAAGCTTTACTTAAGAAGGCTAAAGTATTGGTATATGTTTGACCTAGCTAGGATCTCCTTTTATACACTAAGGATTTTTTTTTTTTTTTTTATTATTATTATTATTTTTTGTTGTTGTTGTTGTTGTTGTTGTTGTTTGAGACAGAAATACAATATAAGCTTTGAGTAAGCTTATAAGATATTAAAGAGCTTATGAAATGCAAACTAAGCTTAAAGAATACTTTAATCAATAATAATAAACTTTGAGATTAAAATTGAACAAATAAAAAAAATGCAAATTAAACTTTCATTAATATAAGAAACTGATTACAATAAGAACTTAAAACAATTAAAAAGCTTAAACTATAACTGGAAATACAAAGTGACAGAATTTTGGTACTAAAAACTACACATCTAACTGTGATACAAAAGGGGGTATTTATAGCTAAAAATCTAGGGTTTCAGGAGCTTGTGAAGCTTCTAGGAGCTCTATTATCAGCCTTTGATCAATTCCCATCATCCTTCAATCAATTTCAGCCATTCGATTTGTGTTTCTTTGGTCTTTCACACTGTTGATGCATAATCTGGCGCGGGCAGGATTCAACGACTCTCCTTGGCCGTTAGTCGTCTTCTCGAGCCCTAGTAGACCTGTCAACAAAGAGAACCCGTTAGGAGTGGACCCGAGGTCGTAGCCCCGGGGTCCACCTCCGACGGTCAAGTTAGTATGCGATGTAGCATCACATAAGTTGTTAGGGTTCGAGATAACCTGTCATGTATATATAGGATATGGATTAGGGTTTAGGTGTAGAGTGGGCCGCATCTGCCGGGCCTGACCCTTTCCTGGCCCAGTCCGGACCATACGTCCACAAGCCCCCCAAGTCTAGTATGAGATAGCTCATGGCTATGTTATGCTAGACTTAAGTTCTGATGGCCGCGTAGGTGAAAGTGGAACCCGTATGCTGCATCCTGGGTAAGGGCGTACCTTTTGTACCAGTAGCAACGCAGCATAGTGCGACAGAAGACGTGCTTCTGTAGCATAAGTGTGCGCTATGCGCGACAAAGAGGTGCGACAGAAGACGTGCTTCTGTAGCAGAAGTGCGCGCTGTGCGCGACAAAGAGGTGCGACAGAAGACGTGCTTCTGTAGCAGAAGTGCGTGTTGTGCGCGACAAAGAGATGCGACAGAAGATGTGCTTTTGCGCGCATTACATCCGTCTTTACGACCAACAGAGGACGTCTCCCCTGCGGCAAGATGCGTGCGAATATTTAAATCCGTCTTTGTACCGCTTCCAAATAATCTGCGTGACGCGTACGGAAACAGTGGTAGCGTATACCCTGGCAGCCACCCAAGTTTGATGGTGCTACTCGTGTAGGAGCATTAAACTTATTTAATCTGCGAAAAACACTCAATGCAAAGATTAAAAGTATATGCCGCGAATCGCAGCATATAAAACCTAATAAAATTAAGCAATATATAGCACATAGCATAAAAAATATATATAGCACATAGCTTATAAGAAAATTAGCAGTGCGCACCCGTCGTGGGATGCGTACCGATGAAATAATAAATTGTGTTGTTTTTTTTTTTTTTTTTCTTTTCTTTAACAGATGGACGTACCGTGACCGCGACGAATAGACACAGATGGATTTATCTTAACCGCATAAACTCGAACGTTTCTGGATGATCGCAGATGTTTATACCACGGCTTTTGGTCCAGTGCGCATCATGGCGATTGACTAGCATCGTGGTATTCGCGCGTATGAGTTCTCTGCGAAGATGTCTGAACGCACGGCCTAATGCGGGTAGATTTATCGCGACTGCTTTGTTCGAGCGAGAACAAGCGTACCAACCGTAAAAACAGTATCTGCGCGAATTAATTCGCGGCTAAAAAATAAAACAGCTCCGATCGTGCGGATATTTTCTTAAGTCCGATTGTGCGGACTAAAAGATAAAATAGGTCCGATCATGCGGATGTTTTAAAATAGGTCCGATCGTGCGGACTAAAAGATAAAATAGGTCTGACCGTGCAGACTTTTCTTTTCTTGTATCTTATGTAAAGAAATATTTTAAATGGCACGATAGTAGTTGCTCATAATTTCCAGACCCAGGCACTATATAAAACTTGACTAACAAAACTATAGGCTCTAGAAAATAGGAAATTTTAGGATGTTAACAAAAGAAAAGAAGAACAGACATGTGGCTAATTGATGTTGGACCACAAATATCCGTTTATTTTCCGTGTATGATCGAAGCTTCCCAACAGTATCTGCTTGGATACTTTTATTAAACAATAAAATCGTTTTTGTTTGTTCAGATGTGTAGTGCTTTTAAAGTTCTACGCATAGTAGAATACAAAGTTTTAGGGTTACCTACTTTAGGAATTTATCTCTGCGTTTCGGTAATATGAGAACACGAAACATAGTTTATTCGTGTCCCACGGATGGCGCCAACTTGTTGATGCATAATCTGGCGCGGGCAGGATTCAACGACTCTCCTTGGCCGTTAGTCGTCTTCTCGAGCCCTAGTAGACCTGTCAACAAAGAGAACCCGTTAGGAGTGGACCCGAGGCCGTAGCCCCGGGGTCCACCTCCGACGGTCAAGTTAGTATGCGATGTAGCATCACATAAGTTGTTAGGGTTAGAGATAACCTGTCATGTATATATAGGATATGGATTAGGGTTTAGGTGTAGAGTGGGCCGCATCTGCCGGGCCTGACCCATTCCTGGCCCAGTCCGGACCATACGTCCACACACACGGATTGCCAATGTGGCACCTTCTGCACGTGACAAGGAATGTCAGATGATTCTAGAAACACTCAATGATTGGGTAATTTTTTATGTATCAGAGGGTAATTTGGGGTTGCTGGTAAATGAACAGTGAACGGGTAAAAGAGGCGCGAAGGGGGTTTTTGTTTGACTGGTCGTTTAATGCTGGGTTGACTGGTTGACTAGTGGGGTTCAAAGGGAAATTGATAGGGGTCGTAAGGTGTAATGGTTAGGGTCATAGGGAAAAAAGGGTTCAAAGCAGAATTGGGCTTGGGCTTGGATGGGGTATTTGGACTAAGGATATAATTAGGATCCGGTTTGGTATTTAAGGATTATTTGTGTAAAGTTTGATATTTTAAGGACCATTAGTGTAATTTAGGAAAGTGTAGGGGTATAAAGTGAACTTTGGTAAAATGAGATGTGTGAGGGTATGTTTGGTAAATAGGGGTAAATGAGGGGTGAAAATGACAAATTTGAATAGATGAAGGGTGATTTGTGTAATTTTTGACAAAGTTGAGGGTGAGTTTTGTAATTTTGGTAAAGTTGAGGGTTTGATGTGTAAAGTCTCCAAACATGATCCAACTCTTCATAAAACATCTTCTGAGCATTTAAACTAACTCAACTGATTCCCGACTTCACTTTTGCACTCTTTTCCTTCTCATGCTTGGTTTTCTTCTGTTTTGTCTTTCTTTTGTTTGTTTTCTGATATCCGTACATGCACATGCATAAACTCAAGAAACATACAAATATTAGGCATTAACGGCTCGTTTCTGGTTTATTTGGGGTCAGTTTTTGATAAGATCATTTATAAGCTCAGCTAGGGATCAATAACAAAGATAATAAGCATCGGAATAATCAAAACAATACTTTGTTATTGAACAAGGTTTTCATTAACTAACACTAACTAATCTTAGACGTTTATAGGAACACGTCTACTAACTAAACTAATAACCTAGGCGTTTACATGAACATACGCCTAGGACACACACACCTTTAGTCGACTACATTATGGAAGACATAATTATAATAAAACCTACATCCCATGTCCTCTTTATATACTAGAGGATTAGGGTTTACAAATCTCTACGAAGGACTAATAAGTAAATCTTCTTTTGCAAGCAAGTCCCTCCATCTTTTTGTAGATTTCCTTCTTGTCACTTTAAGTCCTTGATGTTTCATTCTTTATTGTTTTGTATCATCAAATCAATAAACCCAACAGTTTTGATAAAGAAAAGATATATGTTTTCACATATACCAGTGTTCAAAGCCAATAACATGGTACTTCCCTATGGTATGCTCCTAACACGACTCCGTGAGTATGTTAGTGCAATGCAACCTTCTTCTATTACCGATGATCACTTTCTTGCTAACCACGTTATGGTACCACTTACCAAACAACCTCCCAAACGGCTCATGATCAATGGAAAAAGGCCTCGTGCTCTCTCGGACTCTTTGGACGAAGATGAAGAAGATGAAGTCAATCCCACTCTACCAGATGAGTCTGAAGAATTTAAGCAAACAAAGGGGATGATCAAATGCACTACCTCATGAATTCGGGAAAGAAGAAGTGAAGAGATTGACGAAAGAGACATTATGATTATGGTTATTTTAGAAATTTTATGATTATTAAACAATGTATGCTCATGATTGTGCTAGACTTACTTTGTTACTTTTATCCTAATGTTTGATTGTTATCACAATTACTCATCTTTAGGTTGACGTTGTGTGCTATATATCCTGTACTTTTGTTTGTATTGATGTTTGTTTCTAGTAGAAACCTGATGCAGGTTTTACTGACCAGGTTTTAATATTTATATAGTCTCGTTATACCTATGGTCTACCCTAATGCACTAACGGGCAGTGTACCCGGTCGTGTGTAGTGTAGTATTTGGTAAAACCGAGGTCGTCCCAAGAGCTACGTGTGTTGGATTATTACTAAGTCTAGGTGTAACAGATTTTAATAATGATTTCAATAAGGAATTAATTAACTACTAAAGCAGATAAAAGGCAAAGGTTTAATCAATAGAGGAGAGTGGTGCTAACCTAGTTAATCCTCCTAACTAGTAATTTTTACGTCTACGTCTACTTACTTCCAATTACTTCAGGTGGGGTCAAATTCGAGAGGACAACATTTGGTCAATTCGCCCTAACCTATCAGCAAAGATGCCACCACTGGAGAAGTCAGGTGTCCCTTCATAAGTCCAGTTGTTCCTGGTCCCCTAAGCCAAGTCATTAAGTACCGCTACATGCTAGATTTATAATAGTGAGTGCCCGGGCTTTAGCAACTTAAACACTCACCCCCTAATTCTTAAGTTCATCCAAATGGTAGGTGATCAGTTGGTCAAATCGCACAAGTAGAAAGGGTCGTCAGTTGGTCATATCTTACTCTTCCCGTCTCAGTCTACTCACTTAGGGTCAGTTGGTCATATCTCCTAAGCAACTAGCCTCTACCGCCATTCAAAACTACCGAAACAAGGGTAGCTACCAATAAACTATGCATGCATACACTTAGAAATAATTATACGGAAGTAATGTAAATGCAAACAAAACAATTAAGGAATCATAACTAGGCCAACACCAAAAGGTGCTTATCCGCTCATATTAACCATACAAATCAATTCAATATTCAAAGTTACGAAATACATGAATCGAAAGTAAAGAAAAGATAAAATGCTAATGCTTATCGTAGGGGAGTGATTTCTCCCTTGGAGACAGCTCCGTATGCTCCTCTAGACCTACCTTTGGATTCTTCCCACGTTCTTTGGTTGTGGTGTGTGGAATGGGATGATTTGAAATGCTGGAAATCGTGGGGTATTTATAGGCCAGATCTGGGTTACGGCGTAACTAATATAAGAGTTACGCCGTAATCTTCAATTCCTTTGTAATTTGCACTAGATCTGCTGGTTACGGCGTAACCTTATGAGTGGTTATGCCATATCTTCAATATTACTTAGTTATGCCGTAGTTGATGAAATAGTTACGGCGTAGTTATCAGCGGGTGGAACCTCATTTGACCTATTATAGTTACGTCGTAGTCTTTGGGGAGAGTTACGCCGTAACCTTCTGATGAGTTGGTTTTCTGAGTCACGCTTTAGTTACGACGTAATATGAGAAATGAGTTAAGCCGTAACTTCTTCAAAGTCAGCATACTATGATAAATCTTTGATATTTCTCCAATTCCACGTCTCTTTAGCTCAAATACTCGTAATTTACCAGAAAGTGGAAAACAATAGAAAACAAGCGTAAATCCATATAAATGATATAAATTACAAGCATTATCGGGGGAAATTGACACTTAATATTTAGGACTATTTGATGTTATCAAATATCCCCCCACTTGAACTCTACTTGCCCTCAAGTAGACCTTATTAGAAAGATTCCAAAAAAGATATCTCCCAAAACCTGGAAAATATAAGTTTAGAAATCCCTTATGCTAGAATAAAACAAAGCCGAACACTTCACAAAATGGGAACGAAACACTCAAATCTCTCAACTATTCTAAGTGTCAATTTCAGGGTGATCACTCAATCGCACAGTCATAGCATGTATTCTATCATAAGCTTGGTGGTTACACAAATCTCCACCACTAGAGTTAAGGGCTAAACAATTCTCGAAGGCAATATGGGTAGACACGACAAAGGTTAAGGGGTGACTCGTCATTACTAACATGTCATGGCGAAGTGGACAAAATCAATGATACATGACCAAATCCATGGCCAAGACACCAAAGATTGCTCGCTGCATCACCTAGACACGCTTCATGACTAAAAGGTAGGTTAAGACATGGGATATATAAATGGTGTAAAATAAAAATCAAGCAGGTACTCTAAATCTATAACCAAGTCATCACCACTTACTGTCTGCCCAAAGTTCAAGCTTTGAAGTCAAGAAACCGGATCATGAAATACTAGGTAGATGTGTCATTAGAGGACGTCGTGATGGGCACACTACCTTTTCTCCAACTTTTGGCATAATTACCAACTCCAATCTTCGAATGTGACCAAGGTGGCCTCCTCGATACTAAATCTATTAGGCTAATAACATAGTGTTTATAACAATGCACTTTTACAATAACTAAATAACATACCATTTTTTTTCGAATCATTTTTTTTTCAACATAACAATAATCAACTAAACATAATATCCCCCCACTTGAGATGAACAACGGGAATTCGGGGGGTCTTCAATGATCTTCAAAAATATGTCGTCGACGAAAGTGTGATCTCCAAACCCTTCCACTTGAACCTTGAACTTAGGCAAATGATGACTTCCCAATCACAAATAAAGACTACAGGGTAGGCTAAGGTGTATATGTGTATTGAAACAATATATTGGGTTAACAAAATAAAAGGAATGGCTCAGATGGGTGTATCTAGGGGTATCTTGCACTAAAGGTGAGTGCAACAAAAGGGTTTCACATGGGGGTCGAGAAGTCGAGGTGACTAATCGATAGACACATAATGGTAGGCTATTTGGGTGATAATCTGATACGCTTACACAGCAAAGGAACCTCCTTTTCATCAAGCAAGTTTTTCAACACCCTAGGCAGTGAACCTAATTGTTGTAGTGTAGTATTAGGGTAAGCCACGGGTATTGATATCGTTCTCTAGGGGAATAGTGTCGTCAGGCTGAAGTGTATGTCGATTTAAGTCTAAATGTGAGGGATGATTATTTTTGTAATTTTATATTTTATGAATTAAAATATCTCGGTTTTGAAAGGGAGGGTGGAATTAGTTGCTAGTCAACTATCCCAAAAGATACTAACTAAATTATGGGTCTACCAGAAACGTGAAGCGTATCTACTTATGATGCATTACTCCTTGCTAGCTATCCAATTCTACCTACTGAATTGTCACGTCCTATTGATGGTTGAATTGTCACGTCCTTATTCTTAACGTGTTGTGTCTTCTAAGGTCGTAGGGTATGCGTTTATCCCTAACTCTTTAAGTCCACCTTAAGGTTATTGCCTACGAAATCTCTAGGATTCATAAACTACCTCTAAGGTTATGTTTGGATGTTTAGACTACAATAACTCTAGGTGATTATAAACTAATGTTCACAAGGATTACTCAAGCATTAAAAACACAATGAATGACCTATCGCAATACTAGGTCAATCACAATTAAGATAAGAGACAACCAATAAAACAAGAGACAATAGGATGCAAGAATTATAAACTAAACCAATTAGATTCGTTGAAATTGTGACACCCCTAATGATGAAGATAGACACAACCATCACTAAGAAATCAATAAGATCTAATTAATTATATACAAGTTTTATACAATCATAAGCAAACACTAGGTAAATTAGCCAAGCATAATTAATGAAGAGCAAGCAACAATTATGATAATTGAAGACATACCATACGATTGGATTAACATACAAACCATTACACGATGTTTATAGAGTGTTCGAAACCCTTTAAGTTGCTGGAAAAACACCTACCTAAACCCTAGAATCGGACTTAGGGTTTGGGGCTTACAAAAAGCGAAGTTATAATGTTATATTTATAGGCAGTTTTTCTGTCGGCAAAGAGTGACGGCGTCACACCTTAAGAGTGATGGCGTCATGATATTTTCACCAAACTGTATATTTTCTCGTTCTGGTCGCGTGGGCTTTTGAATCACTTGAATCCGAGCTCGTATGCAAAAGTTATGGCCAAAACAGTATCAGCTACTTTGCGTGCATGTTGCAGCTTGTGACAGCGTCACCTTATGCCTGTGACGCCGTCGCCTTCATCTTCTAACGCCGTCTGGATCTAAATCTAGGCCGTCTGAGTTGCGAAGCCCTACTCTTTTAAACCTGATGCCGTCACTTGAAAAATAAGCAATTTGGCTAATGAGTCGTCACAAAACATGTCGCGACGGCGTCGCAGTTAAACGCTGACGCCGTCCCCTTCAGTTCCAGCATTTTTAGTGTCTCGATTCTTGACTTTGGCCATTTTCTTCATATATTCGCGCCTTTTTGTCCGAATAAGTGTCATTCCAACAATTTGCCTTCAAGAGACCTAAAAAGTGAAAAGGAACGAAATTAAGTAATAACGGATACAAAAGTGATCAATTAAGGGCTTAAATGACCCCTCAAAAAGGTACCTTTTAAATCATTATCAAATATCCCTACACTTGGTATTTGCTTGTCCTCAAGCAAATGTGCTTTTAGCCAATTGATTTATAAGTTAGGGGTCATGAAGCATTAGTTTAGAACGATCCACAACACATATAAGCCCCGCAAAAGTCATAACAAACACGGAAATTACATACTAGCACCTCACATGGGGTGTTTGGATACTTACATCTCTCGGGTGTATATGAAATATAACAAGTTGGAAATGGAAGATAAACACTTATTAACCGGTCCTAGTACATAGATTACCATAGGCTTGAGACTAGATCAAACCTCCATCGCTTTGGTGTAAGCACCTAGGAAAGACTATCCAAGAGGTCTTTTAAAGGGTTGTAACGTTAGGCTTACGGTAAGGAAACAAAGGGTTTGGTGGGATAGGCGATTTAGTGGTGGCAAGTCAAAAATCTTTATGTTACAAGCATGCGAAGAATGGCGTTGCTAAGCCAAGACTCGACACTCTAAACTCTAGATAACTGAAACAAACAAACATAAATTTAAAGATAGATGTAGGATGGTAGCCCGTATGATTTGTTGTTTTTTTTTACACTATTTTTTTCTTTTTCTCTTTTTTCTATTTTTTTTTTCGATTGTTTTTTTTTTTTTTTTTTTTTTTTTTTTTTTTTTTTTTTTTTTTACATACACTTTTACTCTACCATCCTCTACGATAACATCAAAATAATAGGGATTTATAGGCACATCCCTACACTTGAGTTTTTATTACTCTAACACTAATTTGACCCGAATTGAAAAGATCAAAACACGTGGAGTACATTATTACGCAAATAAAGGGAATTTGAATTTAACGTTCTCTTCCCGTCATTTCATAAAATTTAACTTTTCTCATGAGTCCCAATCGTCCCAAAACTGTGTACAAAGGATATGACTCGACTTAGCAACTTTATGCAAGCAACTAGATAATTGAACTGAGGGTTTAATATGATAACAATAATGCACTAAAAGTGAGTGCATACAAGGTAGACTAAGGCGATTTGGGTGTACATTTGGGGGTGGAGTGTAAACAAGGCTCTTCATTGATATTCCGAAAAACCGAAACATCACGAGAAACGCGAAAAGGATAGGCTCTGAGGGGTTAACTAGGGGTATCGTGTACTAAAGATGAGTACAACGCAAGGGTGTGGGGGAATTACTTAACCGATGTGGAAGAAGTAATTATATTACGGGTATCAAACAAGGGTTATCCTAATGCCTCTTATCATTTAGTTATTCCTAACTACACAAGTGTAGTCTTACTAGCGATCTCGGAATGCATCACAAAGCAAGTTCTAGAATCTATTATACTACCGGTTCACACTCTAAGCATTAAAGATGAATGCTTTAATTCCTACTAATCTAAGGGCGATCCTCACATTTTGGGTGAAATTTAAGTGGTAAAGGGTTTTTGTGCTAGTCATATAGCTTCCTATCCATGAGACGCTTTACTAAGACTTGTTAGGAATTGGAAATTCCATGTTAAAGTGTCGGTCACCCCAATTATGGTCTAGAATATGTTAGCTCGTAGACGTGTAGTTATTTACGTTATTTAGTAGTTTATTAGTTAGTTTGTAGCGTAGAATAGTTTAGTGTATCACCGTGGAGGAAGGACGGGTCTTTACCCACTGTATGCCTGATCCACAGTCCGATAGGAGGACGTAGTGTCTGTAAGTATAAATACCCCTTCCATCCTTGGAAGGGGTGGTACTTTCAATCTAACCTTTCATATTTTTGTATACCAAGTCTCTACCAAGAAACACCCTCTCACTCTTTCTCTCTCTAAAACATGGCATACTTGTATCATCATCATCCAAGGCCACCCGAATCATCAAACACAATAATATTAAGATCCTAACAATTGGTACAAGAGCCATGGTTTTTTGTGTTTTGATGATTTTTGTGGTTCGAATCTTGTTTTAACTGATTTTATATAACTTTGTTGTCTGAAAATTATCTGTCTACCTTTTAGTTATATCAGTTTTTAAAACAACTTTTGATGTATTCTTTATTGGTCCAAAAAGTCTCTTCTTTATTTATGTATACAATCTGTTTTGTGTCAAGTATTTTTGTCAAAACAGATATATCTTTTTAAACTTTTTGTCACCATATCTGTGATACTTGTGTAGTCTTTACTGTGGTCAAAACGGGTCTAAAAAGATGTCCTTTTGCTGTTTTTTCTGGTCAAGTTTCAAGAGGTCAAAACAGAAGCAGTTTATGCAGTTTTTCTGGGGCATTCATATAAGTGAGTTGGTATGTTCCTTATAGCGACTTGAGTCAAGATGTAGCGACTTGTCGTTATTCAGTCCTTCTAAGCGACTTGTCTTTACAAGTAGCGAGTTGTGATGAACATGAAGTAGCGAGTTGTGTTTTGCAAAAGATGTAGCGACTTGAAAATGATGTAGCGACTTGTTATTTAACAAGTAGCGGTTTGTAATGAAAAAATGTAGCGACTTGACTCATATATAGCGACTTGACTCATGATCTAGCGACTTGACTCATGATCTAGCGACTTGTGTTACTAAGAAAGAAGAAACTTGACAGAAAGGTAGAAGAAAGAGACCACAACCACATACCTACAAGACTCTACCACAAGACCAACTAATTTTTTACTTATGACCACGACCACAAAACCAAGTACCCTTAACTCATTTCGACCTCAATGTTAACAATCATAACTCCTTGTGAAAAGTTCTAACAAATCCAAGTAGTCACAAAGCTGTCACAACTTATCCAAATCTAATATCCAACTTAAATCTTATCTCAACCTAACCTAGACTCGAATCACAAAACGAAACCAAATATTCTATCCATCTAATCTCAGATTTGATTCAGTTTTTTTAAAATCTTTTAAAGATTTTTATTTGAATCCTCATCATCATCGATTCTTTATGAAACCTTCACTTCATTTCAATGTTCGAAACTTAAATGATCAAGACTCATAACATAAGTGTTACAATCTCATCTTGTTTCGTTCAAGACTCAGAAAGCATAACACAAGGACGAATTAAACAACAACATAACCTACCTTGAACCACGGACTGATCTGATTGCCGAAAGCATAAAACTCAAGCCATCCCTGTGGCGAGTATATATAGTTCATATGGTGATTAGTCGAGTATGGTCTGATGAGATTGATTAGATGAGTGTATGATTACTTGTGAGATAATTTTTTGTGTGTGTTGCATATGAAGTGGGAGGAGGATGAATGAGTTATGAGAGATTTTAGGGTTGAGAGTGTTTGAGATCAGGAGGGGGCGGAGATTATGTTGAGAGATATTAGGTTTAGGGTTATTAACAAATGATGAGAAATATTAGGGTACATCTTATATAACCGGTCATAAGGAGTATTATTTGTTTGGATCGGGTATGGATATTCTGCTTTTGGTTTGTGGGCTTCGGAATGTACACGGTTAACATATTGGTTGGACTGGGCCGGGTTTTGCAAATGAGTAATTGGGCTGAAATGTATCATGTTGTAACGTTTATGGAATTGTCTTGTGATATCCAATTTTTGTGTGTTAATTTCAAAGTTAACCACACTTTTGATATCATATTGGACAATTGATTGGTATTTTTGGTATGGTAAAATTTTCACGGAGGATACATAAATTCACGGCTTGAGCTTAATGTTTGAGAAATGAAATTTACCATAACGGGAGTATAAGTGATATACAAGTTCGCTTGAACATTGGGCCATGAAGCTTGGATTCGTATGACGGTCAGATGGGCTTCTCAATTTGAGATCGGATTTATGTGAATTAATGATGAGATTGGTTGATGAGATTTGTCGATATGATTTGGAGTAATGATGATATTTGATGTGCTATGAGGCTTGATACTTTGGTTTATACATTTTCACTGAGAATATTATTTCACGGCTTGAGTTAATATTTGAACAAAAATGACTGCGGGGTCGTTTGGACGGTATTTCTTATTTGAATTTGAAGAGAGGTTTTCCAGGCGCGTTTACTTATTTCATCTTCTTTCTTTCTACCCTTCCGCGAAGATAACTTGTTTGGGCATTTATAGAGTGTGATAAAGACTTGGCTATTTAGTTATGGTTGTGATTCTTTCTCGCTTAACCCATAACGTAGCTATCACTTCGGTGTCTCAAGCAGTTGAGGATTTGTCAAGAGGTTTTGTACATTGGGTACACCGTTTCTTTTTCACGAGGATTAGTACAAGTTTAAGTAACAAATCTGGGAAATTTTACTTCATGATCAAGTTTGGCATATCGGGTTTACTTCACCATATGATCACCATAACAGTCGACATAATTCATGAATGGTGTGTCTTCCAAAGTGTTTAATGGTTGTTGATGCTGGTGAAAGAATCGTTGATGAACCACTGCATGTTTCCCTTAAAACAAATATTCACTGAAACCAAAGTTGTCATAACACATTCAAACTAACATTGTTTATGGTTTTTGTCTTGATTTTGTAAAATCCCGTGAAAGAATCTATTTCTCGGTTTAAATCATAGACTTGTAAAATCCCGTGACAATGGAAACATCCTAGTTAAAGTAAAGTGCATTTCCGGATCTATCTTACGGTTTATTCTTGGTTTTGTAAAATCCCGCGAAAGAAACTATTTCTCGGTTTAAACCATAGAGTTGTAAAATCCTGTAATGATGGAACCATCTTGGAGAAGAGAAAGTGTAATTCTGGATCTTACTTGATGCTGGTGTTACGGTTTCTGCTTCAAAGAAGGGATAAAAGGGTGTATTTCATGAATTGGATGTGTGTTTGGATATTCGTCATAGTAGTTTGGTTATTACATGGTTTTACGGGGTTATGTGCTTTTACCATGGTCGGGATGAAACCATTATCAAAGTTCACTTAAAACGTCAAAGGAGGCTAGATTTGAGTTCTTAAACAGAAGATGTGACAACGGGGTTAATTCACTATTATTTATTTGAGGTTGAAGTGAAATATCACGGGCGAGTGTACTTAGTATCTGAAGGTATCGGGGATGGTTGGATGAAGATTCTTCATGATCCTTGTTCGAGCTTATTATCTAAAACGAAGACTTGGAAATCTAGTTATTGTTGGGTGACTTTTACCTCTTCTTTTACCACTTGGGGGAATTGGGCTCTTACAACCACAAAATAACTATCACTTTAAGGAGTTACATTGTAGTGCTCAGTGTCACATTCAATTGTGGATTTTCAAGAGGTAATGTACGTCTTATACTTGATGGTTGGTTGGATGAAGAGTATAGAGTACTTAGAGATTCAATGGACGATGAAGTCTCGGCACCGCTCTTTGTTACATATGTGCAAGTTTAAGTCACGAGTTCGGGTTAGTTTACTTCAGGGTCAAATTCATCATATTGGGTTTTTCTCCATCAGCTGTCACATCAAAGAGCCTACTGAATGATAATGGTGATGATTACATGTTTTGCCAAGAGAGCTGAAAAGAGAGAGATTATGACGTCTGTTCACATCAGTTCAGGCCTCGTTCTTCAACATTATGACGTATGAACACAACAGTTCATGCCTCATTCTCTAAAGAAAAGAAAAGTGTACGCTTCAGTGTGCTTTATCTTCTGAAGAAGAGAAATCTTCTCACTAATGACCATTCTCATCAACATGCTTCATGCTTTTTCCATACGCTTTCAAACATCAAGTGAACCGGACTACCATTGATTGTTTTTCTTATTCCACTTGCTCTACTATAATGACGATGGAGACATCATGCGCTAATTTTGCGGGGGAGAAGTGTGAATAGACTACATTTGTTGAAGATATTCACTTATTCAATCAAGAATTGCAACTCCATATGCAATTCTTGAGGGGGAGAAGAAGTGTGAATTTACTGCATGGTTGATTGATATATGAGAATAAATGGTCAAACGGCTCCAAACTCATGTAAGAACCGAGCTTCTTCTTATCGGGTCATCTTCACATGGAGTTTATTCTAAGAGTCGTTGGTCGACATCTTCACACGGGCTGATATGATTAAATGACAAAGTGCTTCCAGTTGCTGGCCTGATTTCCTTAATGAACATCTTTCTGTTCTTGTTTGATTGGGAGGGATTTGAGCTAAGGGGATTTGCTATTTGTATGTTAACGGGAATGCATTTGGTGAGTTGAAGATGTTGACTTTCTATTCCCCAACTGGACAATCTTGAAGAAGGTCGAGTCTACAGTCTATTCTACACTTTCTGCTGCGTGTTAGAAGACTAAAGACGAGTTGCATTTAACAATCTAAAGACTTCTTCTTAATCTGGGTTGTTATATAACAGATTGTCAGTTTAGGGGAGAGCACTAATTGGGGGAGAGTGAAAATCCAGATTTAATCCCCAATTAGAAATGCTCACGTATTTCTTCAGCAAGTTGATTCTCACAGATACATCTGAGCTTATGTTGTTCTTCTCAAAAGATTTCAAGTATCTGGGCTTACAGTGTGTTGCTGATTCTAAAGTATCAAAACCAGCAAGGGGGAAGGAGACACGCATCTAAACGCGAGTAAACTTGATAAGCTTAATACTTCTAAGTGATTGAAGATATCCCGGGAAGACAAATGTCATTACCGCAGAGAAACTCAAGGTTTGACTCATGGCGTTTAGTGCTCTTATTCCAACTACGTGGGGGAAGAGATGTAAGAGACAGTTACTGAAGATAAAAGAGGTACACAAGTGTGTGATGATTTTGATGTTATCGCAATCATCAAGGGAGAGAGATTGTGTACATTGGGGATGCTCAGCTGTTTTACTTGAGGGCTTAAACAGTGATTCAGAGATATAATCACTTATTCCGGAGTGGACATCCACAGAGATTGTCATCCGCAGAGATAATCAGTGATTCGGCCTGCTTCTTCAATGTTATCGGTTGTTCTCTCTTTGGGCATTCAGGTACTTCGGGTTCTTGAGCTTCATACACTTTCTTCAGGGGGAGAGAAAAGTATACATCGGGGTTATTCTTTGGCTATTGCACTTAATCTACTCCTTCGATGGTATAAGTTTCTTTGTCTTCGGGTATATGTGTATTCGGGTTCGTGAGCTCTAGTCTAAGAGACTGACTGCATCAATTCATCTACTTGGGGGAAGTGGTCTCTTGACAAATTTTTGGTATGGATTGCTTCAGACTTCAGTGGTTATAAAATTTAAGAAGATTATTTAAATGTGGGATGATACGTTGCTGATGTTCTATTGGATGATATAACCCCGAACGAAGAATCTCGATTATCGTTCTTAAAAGGAGCAGCGGGATTTATGATAATGGTGTGCTTCTCTGTGCACCTGGCTAAGGCAAGCTTGAAATAGAGCTTCAAATCTGCTCATCTAATGGATTTTCGGTTTGGGGGGAAGCTGCCAAATTCTCACTTTTAGATGGTTCAATTTCTCTCACTCAAGAGCCTCGAATGCTTTGGTGGTGAATGTTTAAGAGATGATGACTTCTATCTTCTACAACGGGGCTGCTCGATATCCTTATCTCGGTACTCGTATCATCGTCTTCTTATACTATATCATCTACTCTATCTTTGTAAATATTTATCAAAAAGAAAATACAAAAATATAAAACCAATAAAAAGAAAATAGAAAAATGTAAAACCAACAAAAACCCATAAAAAATCAGAAAATTTGAAAATACCAAAAATATTGCTTTTATCAAGACATGTCTTCTAGTATCGATAACATCTACGGTCTTAGAAATGTCATTCAATAATGGCACGAGACTATAGATGAAGTTCGAGCAGGAGGTGTAAATATTCTTTTTCAAAACATGTCACAAATCAAATGGCTTGCAGTTACTTCAGACTGTAACCCGTGCTTAAACAATGGTTTGCTATTATTTCAGATAGCAACCCGCTCTTCAAGGAAGGAAAGTGCTGCGCTAAACCAATTTTCAAATATTTCGTGCACTTATCCTAAAACAATTTAAGGAAAGTATGTCTAAGGACTGCTGTTCCTACTCAAATATTTTTCCTTCTAAAATTCTTCAGAAAAATATTTGTTTTAACAAAATGGTGGTAAATGAGTTTCTTTAAAATCAATCAGACTCAGAGTTTTCGTAAAAATTGAAAACTCAATCAATGACTTCAGCGCTTTTAATCTTTTCATAAAATGAGTCATTGATTGAGGGGGAGAATGTTTTTGAAATTTACATCATCTAACGGGCTTTCTTGATCATCCTACGTGCTTATCTGAAAAATATAATTGCCTATGTTGAAGGACTAGGTTTCTAGGATGTGATTGTTAGGATTAGATGATTTTAGATTGATAAACACATTATTACCATGCCTATGTATGATTAGATTGATATGTTGAATTGACTTTTATTAGTCGATTGCTGTTTGGGTGATGTCGACCACCATATATCTGTTTGTGTCCACTAACGTATGCAGGTATATTGGTATATAAGAATGTTCCCGATCCGGATCCCACAATTGAAGATGATTGGATGCCGAAAGGAAAGGGTAACTATATCTTGGGTTGACAAATGAAGAAACAGAGCTTAATTTGACTTCTATGGAGAGTTGGCATGAAAAAATGCAACGTAAGAGGTCTCACTGCATCAGCAGATGGTTTTTCTTCATCATCAAATGAAGAAACGGAGCTTAATTTGACCTCAGTTGGCATGAAATACCATTTTTATCTTTGTGCAGAATACCATTTTTAAACAATTTTGAAAAATTTGATTAAATTGTTTTGAAAATGGAAAATATTGTTTTGAAAATTAATTGGACTTAATTTTGAAAATCACCGGACTTCATTTTATCAAAACTTAAGTCACTCAATCATCGACTACGGTCATCGATTGAGGGGGAGAGTGATTTAAAATAAATTATTTTCAAACGATATTTCTTCACAAAAGTTCCGATTTGTACGAAATCAAGTGGTGATCTAAAGATTTAATGTTATGTCATGGTATGATTTTCTTTAAAACTCAAAGATCTGTCAAAATAAAAAAATTTCTGTTCTTGTTTGATTGTGAAATTGTTTTATTTTACCTAAAAGATCTCTTAAAACAATCATACCTGACACTAACAATATTTATTGTCTAAAATTGGTCCTTATCAGTCAATTTCAAAAACTAAATCTTGCCACGTCTTTCCCCAAAATTTTCCAAATGATTTAAATCAATCGGGATCCAAAATCTCAATTGGTTTGAAAATTTTGATCTGGGGAGAGATCGTGATTTAAATCTCTAATTTGTTTAAATAGAATTGGTTTTAGTCCTTTAAAAGCACTCCTGCCTCCATGTGCCAAACGATTTCAATATATGATGCACATGATTGAGGATGAGCATTTATCCAAAAACAAGATGAGTATTTAAAACCAGGCCACATTTTCTCCCATGCTTTCTAAACCTGATTAAATCACTTGAGATCCAAAATCTCAAAGGGTTTGATATTTTTGATCGGGGGAGAATTGGTGATTTAATTATGAAATCTGATAAAGGATGATCGATTTGATTCAAAAGTGCCAGTTCTCTCTAATATGTGCTAAACTCTTTCGTTTATCGATGCACATATGGAGGGGGAGCAAATGGTTTCTTAATGGCTTTTGTAATCGTGGATGTACTTCAAAAGAACTCTTGCCTCTATGTGATAAAATGATTAAATGATTAAATGATTTCAAATATCCTATGCACATATTGAGGGGGAGAATTTACCAAAGAAAATCAAATGGCTTTTTCTACGGAAATTGTGATCAAGAAATTATTTCAAAGAAATCTTGCCTCCATGTGCTAAACAATTTCAAGATCATATGCACATGTTGAGGGGGAGCATTTCTAAATGATCAAAACTATTAAGGTACAAAATGCTTTGATCTCGTATCACAAGTACCTTGATTGATTTTCCAAATGATTTTTCAATTGGTTTCGAGAAGGAATGAACAATACCAAAAGACCGACCAATTTATTTTATGCATGGTGTTATAAGGATGGTTAGGTTAGGTATTCGTTCCCACGATCCCGCCAGAGCCAGAGGGATCTACCCAGGGACAATCCACTAGATAGTGTAGAGTCCTTAGGTATGATGAAAAAAGGATAAAAATGAGAATATGGGAAGAGTGCGGACTGAGACTGAGCTAGTACTGGAATAAACCCAAAAAGGTTCTAGTTATGATGTCTCGGTAAGCACTGAAGGGGTTGAAGAATGAAATAGAATTGAATGTGAAAAAGGTGAAAAGAAATAGCCCTCAAATAATTCAACCTTAGGGCAGAAACCGGGTTCAATACTGTTGAAACATATACAGACCTTGATAGATCTTGAGCTCGTGGATCGTTATGTATGCCTATGTAATCACAAGCACCATAAAAGACAATCTCTACAACTAATGTTTATCAGCGGAATATAAACACAAGCAAATAACTAAGAACTTCTTGATCCTCTATGGATCTTTATATTAACTAAAACTGAGTTTTTCCAATCAGTACATAAACCTTTCTAATGTGTTCCTTTTATAGATAAGGAACCCTAAACAATATCTCTAAACCGTTTTCCAAGAAACGTATAATCATAAAACTAAACAAGATATACACAATCACTTCCTAATAAAGCTCATGTATATCCACACTAAATAAACTAAATACGGAATAAACAGTTCCGCAGAATCAAACTAATCACTATCATTCTTCAGCAGAATAAGTCTTCGGCAGAATCCACTTCACGTCAGTAGAAACACTTCGACATTAAGTTCAGCATAATCAGACTTTCACATAATTCCCAACAATCCTCCCCTAAACTGGAATTTGACTGGTTAAGTTCCAGTTTCTTGATAGATCGTACAGCACCAGAGGATTGGACACGAACAACAGCAAGAGCACAGAATCCAAAGAACATCTCTATGATGAAAAAACTATAAAACTCCATATCTTTGCAGCAACAAATGACAAGAGGTACATCAAAACAGATTAGTTTCAGACTATTCTCATCACATCCAGGTGTGTTAACTCCTGTGAGAGGTGAATCATTGAAAATAAATGGATTTGATGTCTCTTTACCAATAGCCATCACTACTGGAGTAGCCATATGTTTTAGTTCGTAAACTATGGTACACTGATAACCATCTGATTTATTGGCAAACCAGCAACCATATAAACGGATTTGTCTTGTCTTTACCTGTAGCCGTTTGCTCAGGACTAGTCAATTCTTAGGATTGGTGAATTGAGAACCAAATATGGAATGCCACTGTCTTTACCATATGCCATATACAAATGGACTAGCCAATTCTTGGATTCCAAACAGGAATAGACCATGGTGAATTGAAAACCATACAACACTCAGCAATAAAGCATAGGTGGTTGCATACCCTATGATTTTGAGCAAATCATTACAGCTATCAACAGATTTGATGTGTCTTTACCAAAGCTGTACCCTTTGGACTAGCTAACTCTTTGACATACACAAAGTATATCAGGTGAGTCAATAACCAAAAATTATACAACAAACCTGCAAGAAAAGTTAGATAAAACCAAAAACATTTTTTTTTTTTTTTTTTTTTTTTTTTTTTTTTTTTTTTTTTTTTTTAAACTAAGAAAGAAAACAAATATTACAAACTATTACAATCAAGATGAACCTTTATGTGATAGAAGTTGATTCTTAATCAAACCAACACATTGAGTAGCATGAAGATCATCATTGCCAACTGGATTAGGAGGCACTACCAGCTTGTGTCTCAGCAATCTTTCCATAAAAGTATCAGATAAAGGATAAAGCTTATCTGATAGCATACACAAAATCATCCCACATGTAGTCTGAACTACATGAACACAAGGCAAAGAATAAAACCTCCAACTTTCAATCTCCCATGTATGAGAATTCGTCCAAATAGAATACCCTTTACCATTTGGAGAATTAGAATCAAACAGAACTTGAAGATCACCTAACAGATATAAACCAGAACCAGTTGCTTGATGAAACTTATAATACTGAATCACATGATCATACAGCATTTTCAAATCATGTCGATTCACTAAATGAAGAATATCTTTCAAGAAGTTAAACTCAAGGACAGTATCATCCAGCCTATACACAGTGTTAAGCTTACCAGCTTTCCAATCAACCAATGTCACATGAGTACCTTCAGGAAAAGCTTCAATAGATCCAATCTCAATAAATGTAGATTCATCAACATTAAGATCTAAAAGAGTATTCCTAGAAGCATGTTTCTTAGCCAATCTATCCGAACTTCTTAAAACCAAACTCTGCTCTCCCATATCAGCAATGTTATCAGTATCAAGTTGTAGATCAGCTTCCTGAATCAGAGAATCACTTAACTCCACACTTGACAACATTTCAGAAGAAACCAAAGAAGGTTCAGCAGAAACATCCATAGCAGACGGAGTAATAACATCAGAAGATATATCAGAAGGAACAACTGGAGTTACCACCGAAGGCAAAACATCATCAAAACTATCCACAATTTCAACTGTTTTCAGTCTCTTGGCTGTAGGAACATCAGTCATGGAATCATGATTTTTCAATGAAGAAGAAGAAGTAGAACCTTGTGAAGAAAACTTCATAACCAGATTATACTCTCGAATCAAAGTATCATCAGACCAAGTTATGATTTGCTTCATGGATAAACCAGAATTATGCATAGAAGCATTCTTCACAACTCTTCTCATATAGTTCCTCTTCTGAGCAACTGTCATAGGTTTATCTCTTTTTGCTTTATTTCTCTGTTCAATAAGAGCTCTTCTCTGTGCAGCAGAGTCCTTCTTTCTTTGATTACCAAGTGCCTTCATTTTCTCCACAAAATCATCATCATTAAAAGAATCTCCTAAGATAAGTTTTGCAAGAGTAGGATCAGAAGCACCTTGAGAAATATAACCATCCCATTGATCATCAGTAATCGTAGGAAAGAAAGCATCAAGTTCTAATTTCCTTTCAGGAGACAAATCAGAAGCATACTGATCTTGAAGAAACTTAGCCACAACACGACTCTTCTGAATATCTTCATAATCAGCAAACATTCCAGCCTGAGCTTGATATTGTTCTTTAGTCACTGTACCTGATTTCAGCAAATCATCAATCACAGGATCCTGTCCTGTCTCAGAAGATGTCTCAGCAGAACCAATTTCAGCAGAACCAATGTGAGCTTCAGAAGAACCAATCAAACCCACATCAGAGGAAATAGGTTGAGACAATTCCTCAACTGGTGTAGAGAAAACATCAGGAGAAGCATTCAACTTATACGTTCTCCCAGCAAGAAAAACCTCTTCATCATCTACGGAAGGTGAAATATTTGAATGTTCTGGTAAAGATGAAGTTTGACCTTCAGAAATAACCTCTTTCACTAAACCATCAGTAGATGCATCCTTCATATTTAGCTCCTTTGATGTATCAGCAGATACTTTATCCAAAGAATGTCTTCTTCTTTTACTAGTATATAGAATAGGCTCCTTGCTAGACTCCTTTCTTCGTGAAGATTTAGCAATAGAAGAAGGAACATTAGATGTTAATGCCACATCAGCCAATATATCAAGAGACTCATTAAGATTCTCTTCAGCCTCCTCCTCAGAAGAAACTAAACACCTCTTTTTATCCTTCTGACTTAGCAAATTCTCCAAGTGTTCAACTTTAACTTCCAATTCCACAATCTTCTGACCAAGAACAGACTTAGTTTCTGTAAGTTCTGTCTTAAGACCAGTCACCTCACCTGTAAGCTTGTTCACCAGATCATATAATGAGGTAAGTGAAATAGGATCTTCAGAATGTGATTGCTCAGTCAAAATTGGAACTTCATTAGACTGTTCAGGAGCAACATCAACCGGATCAACATTAGAGCATCCTTCACCAAATGGAGTCCTCACAGGACTTGGTGTAGGCAATCTGTCAGTATCAACCTGAACTTCATCAATTTGATCCTGAACTTCTTCAATAGGAACTTGAATAAATGCTGGACTAGAACATGGTCTTGGTGAAAGTACAGATGCTTCAGCAACAACAGAAGGACCCTCATTACCATCTACTGAAAGATTTCCATCAGTAGGAATGGAAGAAGGTAAAACTACATTAAGCTCATTATCAGTCACATTCTCCTGAGGTAACATGGCAGCTAACAAAGGAAAATGTGTCCCTTCAAATTTAGTCCTCATTGTAGCAAATAACTTAGGAGTCAAAACACTTATGGGATGAAAATCCTGGGTTTGTGTAGAAACATTCAATATCATCTGTAAGAACCTAGGGTACATCAAAAACTTACCCGTTTTCCTAGTTATGTTTTCTACCATATTATCAAAGATATACTTAGAGAAATTAAAAGTCAAACCCTTAGATAAGCAAACAATACCACATCCCATTTGTGTCGAAAACTGATCCCATCCTCCAGACTTATTGCTCAAACACTGTAGCAACGTATGTACCAAGAACCTCCACATAGGACAAAGCTTGTTTTTCAACCACATATCTGTCCTCGAACTTTGATATCCAATAGCTCTAAGTCCTTCAAGTACCATCGTAGAATCAGAATGATAAACACCATTCTCATCGTCCAAGCGAAGTTGTCTTCTGATCAATTCCTCTGTCACCACATATACTTGTCCATCAACACTTGCAACTATCTCAGTATCACCTCTCTTTTCTGCCGATGCCCAAAATTGAGTAATCAAAGTTTCATATATAGCATCAGGAGAATGCGTCAATGCATATACAATCTTTGATCTTAGTAAGAAAGAAATCATCGGTCTATAAAGCTCATCACCTCGAGCCGTACCAAGAAAAGCGACCTTGTTATGATCGTGTTTAAATTGAAGTGCCATGAGTGATTTTGAGGTTTAGGGTTAGGATTTTGCACCAAAGGAAGTGTTTATAATGATAATAGTAAGCGAATGACTTATGTGGAGTGAAAATATATCGTAATGAATAAATAGAAGTTTCCCAAATTTAGTCAAAGTTGACCAAGGATGACGTGGACTTCTACTTTTACTTGAATTCACTTATAACTTCGGTGGAAACGAAACACCATTCTGCTGAAGTAGAATACTCAGTAGAAACAGATGACTTACTCACGAAGCTTCAGTAAATATCTTTTACTGTTTCACCCACACGCATTAATTCTCTTACCACTTGAACCCGTCTATAAAACAATCCCAATGCACCTTGACTTCTTCATCAAAAATCCCCAAATAATATATCAAACCCTAAATCCTTCAATTCTTCAAAATTAGCCAAAATACCCATGAGTACCAACCCTGAGATCATAGATCTCACAACAACATCCTCATCATCATCCTCATCATCTAGTGAAGATACCAATTCATGGTTTCACTATTTTCCAAAACCATATCCACTACCAAAGAAGTCACCTTTTCTCTCCTCATCAGAAGATGAAAGTGTTGAGAAACCAAGTGTATCTGCAGAAGATTCTGATGAATCCTATAATGAGGGAACATCTTACTCCCAACCCTCAGCACCTAGGCCTCAACAAAGGCCACGAGCCAAAAATCCCCCACTCCCTATGGGAAGAAAGGTGGTGCTTGGTCTCTTTGCATCATGTTTTGGTGCATCATCACATATCGTATCAAGGAGTGGAAAAAGGAAAATGATGTAAGTTGATGTATGATTGAAAGAGTAGATGATACATAAATGAAAATCTTTCAGTCTCATCTCTCTGCCACAATCAGCTTCAGCTTCTTCGTTTTCATCAATCCATCCTCTCCATTTTGATCCTTAGCATCTGTTAGAGTTGGTTATGCTTTCACAAAGGCATAGCCAGCATTTAGTGCCAAAAGATGTGAGCGATCGTGCATATCCAACAGCTATTAGTGTGAAAGATGTGAGCCGCCATACTCATCGTGCTCATCTTTAGATGTTGGAACAGATGATATGTAATAGATTAGGACTATTAGATCATGTAGATGCTTTTGATGTTGTTAGTACTCTGTAATCTGTAAGCTGTAAACTGTTTCTTGAATGAATGAATGAACTATTTGCTTCTGTACTTCTTTTGATTGAATCATATAACTTCAGTACTTCAACTTCAGAGGAAACAAATAACACACTTCAGCACAATAAATTCAGTGGAAACCAGCTTAAACTTTCATGACCAAAACACAACTGATCAGAGACAACCATTCTGCAACACAAACACACAAAAATACACAAACCAACACAGAAACACACTAAACTTACATTAGCAGGTTAGAGTTAGTTAAAATCTATCAAATATACAAAATTACATAGCAAAAATGCAAAGTTATACACAAATCCTCCCCTGAGGCATATGCCTCCCCTGAGGCCTATGCCTCCCCTTAAACTTTGCAGTTAAGGGTTAAGCATGCAGATATGGACCACAAGGTGTTGAAACCTTGGTCCTTCAAAAGCCTTTGTTAACAGATCTGCCACATTATCATCAGTATGAATTTTGACCACATTTATCAAATTTTTATCATATGCATCTCTTATAAAGTGGTGCCTGATTTCAATATGTTTTGTTCGACTGTGAAAAACTGGATTTTTAACAATGCATATGGTACTTTGATTATCAATAAAAATTGTTGTGTTCATGAAATTATACCCATAATCCAACAACTGATTTTGAATCCAAAGAACCTGTCCACAGCAATTAGCAGCAGCCACATACTCTGCTTCAGTAGATGAGGTAGCCACAATAGTTTGTTTCTTGCATTGCCAAGAAATCAATCTCTTTCCAAGGAATTGGCAACCTCCAGTGGTGGACCTCCTATCCAGATTAGCACCAGCATAGTCACTATCACTATAAGCTTCCAACTTAAAAGGAGACTCTTTTGGGTACCAAAGACCTAGAAAAGGTTGGCCTTTAAGGTACTTAAAGATCTTCTTAACAGCATTGAGATGGGAAGTCAGTGGAGTAACTTGATGTCGCGAACAAACACTCACAGCATAAGTAATATCAGGCCTGGAAGCCGTTAAGTACATCAAAGATCCAATCATAGACCTGTACAAATGAACATTTACAGGTGGATCAGCTTCATTATTGGTCTTTGACTTTGGAGCTTCATAAGGTGTAGTAGCAGTCCTTACACCCTCCATACCAAACTTCTTCAAGATGTCCCTCACATATTTTTCCTGACTGATAAAGATACCATCAGGTTTCTGCTGAACTTGAAGACCCAAAAAGAAAGTCATCTCTCCCATTGCACTCATCTGAAACTCTCCCTTCATAAGCTCCTCAAACTCCCTGCACCAAGCCTCCTTTGTGGATCCAAAGATAATATCATCCACATAGACTTGCACAAGAATAATGTCAGTGGAATTCTTCTTTAGGAAAAGAGTCTTATCAATGGCACCTCTTCTGTAACCATGTTTCAGCAGAAATGTAGAGAGCCTAGCATACCAGGCCCTAGGTGCCTGATGTAGTCCATAGAGAGCTTTGACTACCTTATAAACATGATGAGGATGATCTGGATCTTCAAATCCTTTAGGTTGAGTGACATACACCTCCTCTTCAATTTCACCATACAAGAAGGCTCCTTTAACATCCATTTGATAGACCATAAAGCCCATATAGGATGCATAAGCTAAGAAAATCCGTATAGCCTCAACTCTTGCCACTGGTGCAAACACTTCATCATAATCTATCCCCTCCTCTTGTCTATAACCCTGTGCAACTAACCTGGCTTTGTTTTTAATGACAACACCTCTAGCATCTCTCTTATTCTTCAGAATCCATTTTGTCCCAATAGCATACTTACCATCAGGTAGTGGTACCAATATCCAAACCTGCTGATTTTGAAATTGTTGCATCTCATCCTGCATTGCTTCAAGCCAACTTGAATCTTCAAGAGCCTGAGTAACACTGGTTGGTTCCACTTGTGAGAGAAAACAAGCAAACAGACAATGTTGATAGTCTGTGTGATTGTCTCTCTGCTGATTTGAAACATAAGAGACAAAAGCCACCTGTCCATATTTAGAACGCGCCACAGTACCTCTTGTTCTAACTGGTGCATTAGGATCACCAATAATATTAGACTGTGGATGAACATTGTTGATCCTTGTTGTAGTTGTGGTGTTGACATCAATGGAATCATCAAGATTAGTCACTGTAGGTTCAAAGTCAGTATCATAAGAAGGTGTGTTGAAGATGCCTGCTTTAGGTTGATGATGACCAAGATCTGAAGGTTTTAGAAACCTTGTATAAGGTTCACCAAGATCTGTTGACTCTTTAGTAGACATAGGAGTAGTGTCACCATGTCTTTCAGCCGAATTGGAGAGGTGAGGAGAACCAGAATTTCCTTCAGCAGAATTGAAGTTTCTGCCGATTGCTTCATTTGATCCTTCTTCAGTATTCCTCTCAGCATCTAAATTGGCTGCATACTCTTGTTTCTTCAGTCTGGCAAGGTCCTCAGCATAATAGAATTCATCTTCACCCACATCAGTATAATCTTTAGAAGTGTCACCTACAAAATTGTTAGGAGAGAAGGAAGGCACTACAATGGGTTGTTCATCATCAGACCCACTGTCAGAATTAGCATCCAAAGTGTCTGTAATAGGAGTTGGAGATGCTTCAGAATCTGCCTTTTGATCAGCCTTATGTCTAGCATAACCCAAGTAATCAGTCAAGTAGTCAAGATCAAATGACCAAACATGACCCTGGCCTTGAACATTAGGCTTGTCTTCAAGATACCTCAGATTCAATGTCTCCTCAATCTTCTTTGCAGATACATTATAAACTCTGTATGCCTTACTATGAGTAGAATACCCCACAATGTAGCCATCATCAGCTTTCTCATCAAATTTGCCCAAAGGATCACTGGTATTTAAGATTGTCACCTGACAGCCAAACGGTTTAAGGTAATGAATAACAGGAACTTTTCCAAAGAGAAGTTCATATGGTGTTTTAAGGTGTGGTCTAGTAATGGACACTCTATTGAGTACATAACAAGCTGTACCAACAGCCTCAGTCCAAAACATGGTAGGAAGTTTAGAGTCTGCTAGCATTGATCTTGCAGCTTCTATTAAGGTTCTATTTTTTCTTTCTGCCACCCCATTTTGTTGAGGGGTTCTTGGAGTGCTATAGTCCCTTTTGATGCCCTTTAACCTGCAGAGTTCTATCAGAATGGCATTTTTGAACTCTGTACCATTATCACACCTAATTCCTTTCACCTTTTTGTTCAACTGATTCTCAATAAGGGTAATGAAGTCTTTCAATATTTCAGATGTTTCATCTTTGGTCCTTAGAAAGAATACCCAACAAAATTTACTAAATCCATCAGTGATCACCAGACAAAAATATTTATGATCAATGCTTCTCACTTTAGTTGGACCAAACAGGTCCATATGAAGCAGCTGAAGAGGTTCAGAAATAATGGTTACTGCTGTAACAGGAACACCTTTATATGAGGCTCTGTGCTGCTTTCCTTTGTTGCATGCAACACAGTTATGATCATTGGTGAATACTTTGGCAGGAAGTCCTTGAACTAGGCCCAGTTTAGAGAGCTGGTTGATGGTCTTGAAATTGACATGGGCCATCCTTCTGTGCCATTTGGTGGACTCATCCACAGATGCTTTAGCCACCAAACATGTTAAGTCACCTGCTGGTTTGACATTAGATAAATTGAATGTATACAGATTATGACTCCGAGGAACCTTCAGTAGAATTGAAGTATCTTCTGGGAGTTTGAAGTCTTTAGACAGCACAAGACATTCATTCTCTGTGAAGAGTACTTTGTTCTTAGTGTCACAAATTTGTGAGACTGAAAACAAATTGAAGTGTTGAAGTTCCTGAACATAGTAAACATTCTCAAAGTCCAACTGAGGTGTTTTGATGGTCCCTTTTCCTGTAATTCGTCCATCACTTCCTCCAAAGGTTACATTGCCTCCACCTTCAATAGGTATAAAGTTATGCATCATGTCCCTGTTTCCTGACATACTTCTAGAACAACCACTGTCAACAATTCCAACATCTTTATGCTTAAGGGGATGATCCTACAACAACAAAAATATACAAAGAATTAGTACACTATGGAGGCTCAAGTCATTACTGACTTGAACCTGCCTTGTGGATCATATGAGTTGTGCCATGTAGAAGTATAAGATCCACTATTGTTCTTGGGTTTCCAATGAAACTTAGGTCTCTGTTTATTCCAAGAACAACCTGCTGAGGTCTTGACAGCAGAATCCCAATACCCTTTCCCATTAGTCATAGGGTTAACATATCTAGGCCAAAAACCATTTTTAAAATATTTACTGGTTGGTTGAACATATGGTTTTCCAACAGATCTTCTCCAAGGAAAAGAAGTATTATAATAAGCAGCTTGTGGAACATAAGGTGGTATATCATTAACACTGGTCCACATTGGTCTAGATTTCCTAGAATCACCACACCTATTCATTCTTTGCTCATGATAATCACAATCCTTAATTAAATGAGATTTACTTCCACACACAAAACATTTCTTCTGAAGAGAAGATTTATTCAAACCAAAAGAAGTATTCTTACAAGCAGAAGTATTCAAACCAAAACCATGAAAAGAATTGTTTTTAACAGTATTATTATGCAAAGAATTAAAATGCAAGTCTTCAGAGGCAACTGTCTTGGAAGAGCATTCCTTGGCAGCAACTCTGTCATGCTTATTGGTAGTCTTGGGTGCAGGCAGGGGTGAAGACTTGGGAAGGTCAGACTTGGGAAGGTCGGACTTGTCATTTGAATCACACTCTGTAGACCCTTGCTTGGAGGACTTGTCACTGTTAACACAAGAGACAAAGTCATTAGTAGAAGTATTAGGGTCTGGCAAGTCTTTTGACTTTTTGCCATACAGATGGTGTGATCCATCAAAGTCATTAGTAGTGGAAAGGTCAATGGGCATGTGCTCACCTCTAATTGGTCCACGAACAGCATGTAGGTCACCTTCTTTCACAAAATGTGCTAGGCCTGCTGGTGTAGATCTACGTGAGTCATCTCTAGCTTCTAGGCCAACATATTTCTTAAAACCTAAAGCCACTGTAGAATTGGGAGCTTGACTGCTATAAATGAGACTAGCTAACTTACTACCATTCATCATCCACTCATTATTCCTAGCAATTTCCGCCTTAAGTTTTTCCTTAAGCTCTAGATTTTCTGACTCTACATCTGCTCTTAACTTCTCAGACCATTTTAACTCATTTGTAGCACATTCAAGATCTCTTTCTAAAACACCTATTTTCTCACCATAAGCTATTTCATTCTTCTGTAACCAAACCTTTTGTCTTTCTAGTGTTTTTAAAGCCTGTTTATAAGCTTCTACTTCCACATAGTATTCATTATATTTTGGTTCCAAAATATCATAAGCTTGTTTTAGTTCATTATAACGCTCACTACAACCAAACAAACAGTTTTGTACCTGAGAGATGCCCATCAAGGCAATCTGATCATGCCTATCCTCTGAAGTACAGTCTGCTATCAACCCAACATTATCAGAACCATCATTATCAGACTCCTCATGTAGCTTCCAGTCCACATTGCTATCAAGAGTGACCAACGCAGTTGATCCCTTTGAAGTTCCTGCATCCTTCTGATACTGCTGATAAGTAGAGTATCGTACTTCATCACCAGCTTTCCTGTCTTTGCATTCTCTGGAAAAGTGACCCATCTGTTGGCATGTGAAGCATTTAACCTTCCTTTTGTCAAACCTGGCTGGATCACGTCCTTTGAACCCAAATCTTCTACCAGCTTTGCGCTCAAAGTTCTTGATATCCATGGAAATCATGGCCACTTGCCACTTCAGCTTCATCTCTTCCATGTCAAGCGGGTCCACCTGATCAAAATCCTCATACGCCAGTTCCTGCTGAGGATCATAATCAGCAAAGAAGGTTCCAAGTACATCTTCCATAATTCCACTGGATCTAGGAAGAGAACTTGATGAAGGAGCAGCATTAGATGATGATGGATATGAGCTTGGAAAATAGCTTGACTTTGGAGTAGAGGCTCCAACAAATGCAGTATGACTAGCAGTAGAAGATGATCGAAAAGGGCTTCTAACATCATGTTCAAGTGCTTTAAGCTTGTTGTACAGCTCATCAAAGGTCATCATATCCAAACCACCTTTAGCTTTTAAAGCTATGCTCACATGTAGCCAGGATGGAGGTAATGACCTCAGAAACTTAGAGTTACAGTCATCATTATCCGGCTTAGCCTGAAGCTGGTGCAACTGACTCAAGATCTTGTGAAACTTATCATAGCCCTTGTGAATTCCTTCCTCTTCAGAGATCTGAAAGTCCTGAAACTGTTGTCTGAGCATGGACTTCTTCAGCCTTCTAGACTCCTCATTCCCACCGAACTTTGCTTTAATAGCTAACCATATATCCTTGGCATCATGCATGAAGTGAAAATCACTCAAGTGATCCTCAGGAATAGCTTGTAGAAGAATAGTTCTGACCTTTGTTTCTCTCTGAACTGCTAGCAACTCTTCAGCAGTTTTGGGAGGAACATTAATCATGTTCCCAGCAGCATCCGTGGTAGTTCTCTTCAAGCTGTTCCCCTTCAAAATTATCTGCCATAGATTCCAATCAATGTTGGAAATCCAGTTCTGCATCTTCATAGCCCAAAGATCATATTCCTCCCTCTTAAGGTAAGGAAACTTAGCATTGCTATTAGCAAGACTTAGTTGCTGCAGATGGGTGGAGTTTTGGTTGTTGGTGAGTTCAGTTTCAGCATCTGAACCAGGCATGGTGTTATTGTAATGGTTGTATTGATGTTAAGAAAAAGCTTGTCCTTAGTATCGTAGAGACTCTCACGAGGCTCTGATACCACTTGTTGAAACAGATACAGACCTTGATAGATCTTGAGCTCGTGGATCGTTATGTATGCCTATGTAATCACAAGCACCATAAAAGACAATCTCTACAACTAATGTTTATCAGCGGAATATAAACACAAGCAAATAACTAAGAACTTCTTGATCCTCTATGGATCTTTATATTAACTAAAACTGAGTTTTTCCAATCAGTACATAAACCTTTCTAATGTGTTCCTTTTATAGATAAGGAACCCTAAACAATATCGCTAAACCGTTTTCCAAGAAACGTATAATCATAAAACTAAACAAGATATACACAATCACTTCCTAATAAAGCTCATGTATATCCACACTAAATAAACTAAATACGGAATAAACAGTTCCGCAGAATCAAACTAATCACTATCATTCTTCAGCAGAATAAGTCTTCGGCAGAATCCACTTCACGTCAGTAGAAACACTTCGACATTAAGTTCAGCATAATCAGACTTTCACATAATTCCCAACAAATACATATGCTACTGGTTGTTACCAAGGTAACACTGGTATTGAAGACAAGACGTCATGGACCTAGTGACGCACTGCACTACAATTTCCCAAGCTACTCAAGTTCCTCTTAAAAGGTCTTGTTTCATTCTCACGGGGAACCTACATAATCTATCGACTTTCTCGTAGAGATTGTTGATATTGAAGAAGGAGACCCTCTCCCTAGTCTCCGGCATAGGAACCAAATGTGCACTATTGAGTCTAGAGCCAAGAGATCATCCACAATATCTCATTAGGACACAAAAATAATGAAGACTTGTTGTTTCACACAATGTGGAAAGTAAGTATATATTGAGAGTCCTACGCATTATCCTTGTGGTATTGCCAGAACATCCGAGTGATATGTAAAATATTCACTATGAAGATGGAAATCCTTCTAGAGCCAACATCAAACAAGCTCTTGGTGGGTGACATGTGAGATCTTTTCAAAAGATCAAGCTTGTGACAACTGGATAGAAACAATGGGGCGATTCATTCTTGAATCAATCTTGGTCCAGGAAATGAATTGACGAATACTTTTGGAAAAACCGTTCGATGTGCAAATCTTCTTTTCTCTAGCACATCGAATGTGTATTCATATTTCAAATTCAAAAAGTATCTCTGATTGAAAAAATGCTTTTGGAAAAACCGTTCGATGTGCGAATCTCTTATTTTATCTAGCACATCGAATGTGTACTCTTTTCAAATACAAAAAGTATTTTTGATTGAAAATTGATATTTCTCATAAAACATTTGTCGTATTGCAAAACTCTTTCTTCTAAGCAATACACGATTGTTTTCAAATCAATTTTTCATCAATCAGTGAATCTCAATTCGCTGGTTCACTCACTCCGTGTTGTCTTCTTTGAGACGTTCCGGTTTGAGAACAACTAGAATAGCTTCGAAACCCTGTCAAGGAGATTCTTCGGAATTATACCTGATCACAGGCAGTACTTGTACTGATCAACGGGGAACCGTGGGCCGTGTACCTCAATTTACTAGTTTATTAGTTAGTTTGTAGCGTAGAATAGTTTAGTGTATCACCGTGGAGGAAGGACGGGTCTTTACCCACTGTATGCCTGATCCACAGTCTGATAGGAGGACGTAGTGTCTGTAAGTATAAATACCCCTTCCATCCTTGGAAGGGGTGGTGCTTTCAATCTAACCTTTCATATTTTTGTATACCAAGTCTCTACCAAGAAACACCCTCTCACTCTTTCTCTCTCTAAAACATGGCATACTTGTATCATCATCATCATCCAAGGCCACCCGAATCATCAAACACAATAATATTAAGATCCTAACAAGACTAATGGCCCACTCCTACATGTCATGAAAAATTTTAAATTTGGTGCCAAAATTACCCTAACCGATATTTCTCATGGTTTATTACACAAATGAAATTGGACAAAGCAAATAATCAAGGATAAGCATGGTTTCAAAGTTCCCGTTTTATTTTCCCTCCCTACACTTAAACTGAACATTGTCCCCAATGTTCCCCGAAAGTATCAAAGTTATGATAACGGAAGGTAATTAAAAACGAAAGAAACTAGTACTCCCCTGATTAGCTTGGTAGGATCCGTGTGAAGTAGTGGTTAAATCTTTCTTCAAGAAGAGTGTTTGCGTGAAAAGCTTCTTCCAATCTTATGTATCTTCTTCTTGATAAATAAACCTTGCACACTTTAAGAAAACAGACAACCCAAAGCATGAAACCAAACAAAGAAAAGTGACAACCAGATGTAATTCCAGACTTAAATAAGATATAATGCTTGTGGAATGGATGTTTACCGATTTTATGGAAAATTAAGACCTGAAAAATTCCAAAAATTTATAAGTAGCACAGAAAATGAGAGAGAGTAAGATAAGTTGTTTCTGCTCCTCCTGACGCCGTCAGGTTGCGACCCTGACGCCGTCAGGTTATCCTGACAGAAACTGGTCTGCGATTTTCTGGAAAAAATTCTGAAATTTTTTTTATCTTTAGAATCTGGAAAAAATTCCTGCAAAACATCCATTATGACTCGATACAAGCATTTGACTCTAACAAACACACATGTATATCTTTTAAATAATCGTAATTCTCATGTTCACGTTCTTTTTGAAAATGTGTGTAATCCTCCCTACACTTATCCCTTATGTAAAATCCCTTTATATGTAATTAAGACGAGGTTAAAGACAAAATAAAGCATTTTTACAAATTTAAACATGAGAATAAACAATCAATAAAAGATATACGACACACAAATAAAAATGAAAAACAAATACACATGGGTTGCCTCCCAAGAAGCGCTTGTTTTTGTTCGAGTCACGAGCTTGACTCTACCCTTATTTAACGGATAAAGGGGAGTTTTTCCCTACACTTAAGTTTAAGTGCGGGTGATAGTAGCGATACACACCCTTAGGGTGGCGATTTGCCACGTGAGGTGAAGGGGGTGTGTGAATGGCTTCCTTCATCGTAAAACTACCCGGACTAAATTGGTTGATGGGTGGGTCGGTTCCTCTTTTGTCTCTTAGATGTATATCTAAGGATGGGAAAAAAGATTGAGGTTCCGGTTCATCAACACTAGGAAATTCCCTAGAACTAAAAGTAAGACTAAGACTACAAGTATTCAAACCTATATTCTCTAGTTGCGTTTGGTTCACATGTTATACCTCCATTGGGATTCCTAAAGTCTCTTCTCCTACTTCCGGGTAAGTCACATGCGGTGTGTATGCCTTAAATAATGGTGGGACTTGTGGGATACCTTGTGGGTATAGACTTTTCACCTTATCCTCAATCACATCTACATCATCTATATGCTCGTCATGTATTATTTCCTTAGGTCGTGATGAAACCAAACCTAGTAATTGATCCAACTTATGGTTTAATGCTTGGTTGCTTACCATAATATTTTCACAAATTTGGTCAGTTCTCCTAAGGGCCTCACTAAAAATAGTTTCTAAACATGAAGGTTGTTCACGAAAGTCTATCCTAGGTGAAGGCTCATACGAAGCATAGGTTTCACTAGATGAGGTGTTTTGTGGGCTTGATGGAATGGTGAGACCCTCAAAAGGTTTATGGACTTGGTTACTTTCTTCCCACCATCTTGAATAATCCGCTTTAGTAATATCATAATTTTTTATGAAAAAACCTAATCGCGGATATAGTGGATTCGCGTTCTCCATAATGGTGAACGGAAGAGTCAATGGACAAGTTTTACGAACAAAGGCACAAAGAAGGGGGATAGACTACAAGGAAGCTAATAAAAAGAAAAAATCTCACTTGATAGGAATCTTGTGAGTAGACGTAAACGAGATATAAATCAAGCCTAAGCAATAACTATTCCCCAGCAGCGGCGCCAAAAACTTGATACGCTTACACAGCGCGTTCGGGGTCAAAGGAACTTCCTTTTCGTCGAGCAAGTTTTTCAACACCCTAGGCAGTGAACATAATCGTTGTAGTGTAGTATTAGGGTAAGCCACGGGTATTGATATCGTTCTCTAGGGGAATAGTGTCGTCAGGCTGAAGTGTATGTCGATTTAAGTCTAAAGGTGAGGGATGATTATTTTTGTATTTTTATATTTTATGAATTAAAATATCTTGGTTTTGAAAGGGAGGGTGGAATTAGTTGCTAGTCAACTATCCCAAAAGATACTAACTAAATTATGGGTCTACCAGAAACGTGAAGCGTATCTACTTATGACGCATTACTCCTTACTAGCTATCCAATTCTACCTACTCAATTGTCACGTCCTATTGATGGTTGAATTGTCATGTCCTATTCTTAACGCGTTGTGTCTTCTAAGGTCGTAGGGTATACGTTTATTGATGAGTGTGTAAATACTCATCATTTTTGGTTAAATCTGAACTGCAAAACGTTTAAAAATGCTCAGAAATGCATCAAAATACTGAAAATATTCCAAAATTGCATTTTATATGTTTCAGATGCAAAATGTTTAAAAACAGATGAAAAATGAGCAAAGTTTGCATAATTGGCAGTTTCAGTCCCCCAAGTTTCTAAAATTGTCAAAACTAGTCCCTGAGCCCTAATTTCAAAAGAAAAATCACCAAAGGCCCTTTTTAAATCATAACTTGTCAAAATTAGTCCTTTGGTGAAAAATATAAAAAGTTTGAGAAAATTACAAGATTGGTCCTCCAAGTTTCAAATTTGGCAAAAATGGCCTTTGGAAAATTGGAAAATGTCAAGTTTGGTCCTTGCATTATTGAAACTTGTCACTTTTTACCCTTGGATCAACTTTGATGAAATGGCAGCAGTGGTCCTTGTATTTTCAGAAAATTGCAAATTAGGCCCTTGTGTTTTAAACCTTTATACCCCTTGGCCTTGTCAAAACCAATTGTGACCCTGCCTCTTACCATATTGACCCCCTGTCAATAACACTTTTGGACCCCCCCCCATTTTAATATTACCACCAGTCAAACCCATAAGTCAAAAACCACCCCTACCCGCCTTTTTCCTTCTTCCCCAACATCTAGCCTGCAACACCATCCCCCCTCCAGCCACCCTACTCCTCCATGTCCCCTCATCCTCAACAACCTTCCAATAGCATTTAATGCCTCTTCTACCCAAGCACTCAAGCTCTAGCTGCTAAAATCCCATTTCCCGCCAAAAGCCATTCAATGGCCAAGATTACTCTAAGCTATCCAATGGCTCAAATTTAAAGTGGGATTTGGTCAGAAAGTAGAGAGAAGGTGATTGGCATATAAAAAGAGCAAGAAGAAAGAAGAAGAAGGAGTAGAATTTAGTTTTAAATTTCCTTAATGTCGTTTTTCTTATGAATGTATTAGCTTAGCTTAAAATATGTAATCTGTTGTTTCTATGATCCAAACTAAAGCTATTTTATCATTGTAATCAGTTTTTAAGAATTAATTTCAAGGTTTGGTTAAAATTATTGATCTTGTGTTTATTGTTGAGATTTTCAAACTAATGTTCTTACATTTAAGCTTCCAAAAGCTTATTTCATCATTCAAATCAGCTCACTTAATCTCTATATAGCTTTTGAAAAGCTTACATTTAATTTTCAAGCCAGTTTCATTGATGGTCAACGAAAGTCAAAGGAGGGGGAATTCTTGTACTTTGGATATTAGACTAGACATGGAAATACTTGCAGGTCACATGTGACCTTGTTTACATCTTATTCAGCTCAAAATATAAGGTGACCAGTTTACTCTTTTCATTTTCAAGCTTTTAGTTTAAAATTGGTAAAAGTAGTTTCTTTGTCATTTACTGTTTAAGATTGCTTGTTTAAGTTAATTTCAGTTTAATTTAAGTTAGTTTGAGCTCCTGTTTAGCCTGCATGCTCTGAATCAGACATATGCTTTGTAAAATGCCACTTATGCTACTTAAAGGTGTGTTTGGATTTGCCATCAAAACTGTGTTATAGGATTGAGCAGTGGGTAAAACTTGCTGCTTGTGGTTTGTTAAGATCAAATATACACATTTGAGTCATTAACTTGTGCCTGCTACCCCTCAAAGTCAAAATTCCCATTAATCTGTCTTAATGCTTGTCTGTTGAGTTTTTTACAAGATCAAATGATCATTTTGTGTTTAAAATCCATAAAGTTAGATTACATTAGCTTCATTTCATCAAGATAGATCATAATCAATCCACAAAATCAGCTCAAAGTTGGAAAAAGTCAATCTTCTATTTCTGTCAAAAAGTCAAAATCATTGAAAAACCTGTTTTGGGCTCAACTAGGAAGAATTTTCATGGATTCATTTCTAGGCCAATCTTAGTGAAACTTGTGGATTTTAAAACTTCAATAGGTCTATTTACTTATCATCATTTTTGTACATTTTTGCTAATTTTTTATAAGGCTCAAAATTGCTTGTGAACATGGGGACAAATGCCCTGTGCATAGACTCAGTTGAAACTGAGTCTGCACAGGGGATTTGCAGAGCTTGTGCAGAGCTTATTTGAGCTCACTAAGGTCTGGTGTTTGGCTTATAGATAGTCAACCAGGTCTTCTTTAAGTCCCATCATTTGCTTTTTGGTTTTAGCTTATTGGTTGGCTTATTCTTTAGCTCAAAGTAGGCACCCCTTTAACTGTTTTTAGCTTATAGCTCAAACATCAAATCTGTGCTAGCTTGCAATCCAGAGGTTATAGCTTGTTGATTCTTGTTTCATTTTAGCTCTTTTAGCATTATATAGCTTGTGTTTTCATTTGGTAGCTTTTGGTGCCCATTTGCTTATTCAAGTGCTTATTTCAATAAGCACTTATACATCAGTTTAAAATTCCTCCACATAAGCACTTGTTTTTCTATTTTTCCTAGCTTCCTTATATTATTTTAGAGTTATCCTGAATTTTTCATATTTTTCCTGTCCTGTTTAGTATTTTTCTTGATTTAATTCAGTTTTTAAGCATTTTTAATTAGCATTTAACACAAAAAAATTAAGAAAAGCTTCAAAAAAATAATGTTTCATTTTTCTTAAGTTAAGATAAATATAAAAAGCCAAAAAAATATTTTTCTAGATTTTTCTTAGTTAAATTTGTATTTTTAAGTAATTTAATTAGTTTTAAATAGTTTTTAATTCCTAGAAAATAGAAAAATAATCAGAAAAATACAAAAATAGTTTTGAAAATTCTATTTTGATATTTTAGATTTTTCTAAGTCATAATTTTATTTTTCTAGCTTTATTTCCTATTTTCTTGTACTTTAGGCTTTTATTTAATAGTTAAAAATAGTTTTTAATTAATAATAAATAGATAAATAGTGATAAAAATAATTTTCTTTTTCTATATATTTTCTTTTATCATTAGGTTTGTAAAAATGTTATTTTCTTATTTTTAGTACTTTTATTTTTTAGATCTCACTTTTTATTTTGTGCGTTTACGTAATTTAATTTAAACGTAAGTTTTTAGTTTTAAACGTTCATCATTTTGCAAATAGTGATAGCGTTTATTTAATATTTTTTATCTTTTTAATTCTATTTAATTTGCATTTAAGCCCCTTTAGTTTATGAGCTTTTTCTGTAGTTATAATCAATTCAAATCCCTTTTTCGTTCAAATTTCTCGATCACTATTCGTTGGGTGATCCATTGCATAGCTCGCTGGGACATAACGACCCGGGGAAACACTATACTCCTCAGATCTTCATTGCATTCGTGCTTAAGCTGTTTTAAGTTTCTTACAGTTGGCCATTCACAAGTGGTCAGCTTGCGTGAGAAAACTTGACGGTTTGGCACGGATCATTTATCCCTAACTCTTTAAGTCTACCTTAAGGTTATTGCCTACAAAATCTTTAGGATTCATAAACTACCTCCAAGGTTATCTTTGGATGTTTAGACTACAATAACTCTAGGTGATTATAAACTAATGTTCATAAAGATTACTCAAGCATTAAAAACACAACGAATGATCTATCGCAATACTAGGTTAATCATGTTAGGTCACTAGTTTTACAAACACAAGCTTATAAGAAAGAGATGAGGCGATTGAAAAAGTAAAATCACACACAAACACGATAATATGATACGGTTTACGCGTAGGAGTATGAAAGAAAATAACTTGAACAACCAACCCTCAAATGAGGGTTACAAGAGTATTTATAGGAGGAAAGCTAGGGCAACACTCCTAGTTTCCATCCTTTCTTAGATGGGTTTGGGCCTAAGCTCATGGGCCTTCTACATAAGCTTAAGGCTAATAACAAACATAAAGGCCATAATAAAGCTAACTATTACATATTAATTACTAACACTTGATTATGGTTTAGGAGTGATTCCAACAATCTCCCCCTCAAGTGTTGGTGATGAACGGTGAAGGCGTTGATGTAATAGTAGCTCTGACGTCTTCTGACATTCTTCTTTCTTGTGAGAGGAATTGCCTTGATTTGAACAATCTCCCCAGTGTAGAGAGATAGTTGTCTTTGCACAGTTATGCTTTGACGTCATCTTTAACTTTGTTCTTTGATCATTGTTCTTTGTGGTGAAAGTGATAGTATGTTGTTTTCTGCATCAGTCTGCCTCAGGTCTGCTTCGCTGCTCCAGTGTCTCCACGTCATTCTTCAACATGCTCACACGCTCTTTGACGTTGGAATTCAATTACTGATGAAGTTCTCTAAGTCTTTAACTTTGTAGATTCTTTGGTTTGACGAAGAATCATTCTGATGGTTGTGTTGCTTTTGAATAGAACTTCCATTAGTGATGATGTTGGCGTGAGCATGAGAAGAATCAGGACGATCATCCTGCTCCAGAGCTTCCATAAGAAGAAAACATTTCAAACGGTTAGTAATAAGCAGGTTCCGGCACTTACAAGTTTGAACTTCGAGAGTGTTAACAGCATAGTGTGAAAACACAACTCTAATTCTTACAAAGGCCGTTCCTGAACTGGAGTCCCACAAGTGAGATAACGCGATGTACCGAAGTACATCTACAGTTCAGATGAGTCGCTGAGGTACACCGAAGCATCACCTCACGACTGTAGACCGTTTGAGACACACTCCGCGTAATCCACGGGGAGTTACCGAAGTGACCTGCTGTCAGGGCTGTTTGATGTTGACCCTGGCAGGAGTTTCCATTCAATCACTGAGGATCACAGATGTGAACCTCTCATAAATGTTCTTGATAGATTGCTAAGATCTGTGAAGGACTCGATAAGAACCATTGATAATCTTAATTGTTGATCAACAAGTGATGAAATGTCAAGTGTTCCTAAGAGATCTTTTGATGAATCTCGTGGCTCTAGACTCAATAGTGCGTTTTTGTTTTCCTGAGCGGAGACTAGGGAGAGGGTCTCCTTCTTCAATACCAGCGATCTCTAAGAGAAAGCCAATAGTTTGCGTAGGGTTCCCTATAAGAATGAAACAGGCTTCTGTTGAGAGAAACTTGAGTGGCTAAGAAGGTTTAGTGCATGCGTCACTGGGTCCATGACGACTTTTAATCTTCAATACCGGTGTCACTAAGTGATAACCAGTAGCATATGAATTGAACCCGGTGTCTGCCCTAAGTTGAATAATCTGGAGGGCTATTTCTTTTCACCCTTTTCTTTGCATTTCTTTTTGATTCTTCAACTCCTTCTTTCTCTGATTCTCATTTTCTCCTTTTTATAATCATACCTAAGGACTTCTAAGTACTAACTATTTGTGATGTCCTTGGGTAGATCCCTCCGGCTCTGGCGGATCATAGGATGGTTATTCCTAACCTTAGTCACCTTATAACTCCATGACTAACCTATGTTGCCATTAAAAACACAGTTGTGAAGAATCTCTCAAAGGGTTTGTAAATGAAAATCATGTTTGAACCACTGTGAGAGATAGGATTTTGCATAAATACTCCCCCTCCACATGTGCTTAAGAGTTTTAATGGTTTAAATGCACAGAGAGGAAAGAGCGCGCACATTTTGAATTGATCCACTGGAGATAGACAATCCCCCGCGAGACACGGTTACGTTGCATAGTTAAAGAGTTACATTGTCAGCTTTTAGGTGACAACTAGCTCTAATAACTACCTTGAAGGTGTAGACAAACCTCGAAAGGTTGTCATACCCGTCAGAGTTCATGTCTACCAAGAGTGTCTCGAATGGTACTTTCTACTTGGACAAGTCCTTTGCGAGACACGTTTACATTACTAGCGAACTAGCTTGAAATTATTACCCGTCCAGGACAAGTCTTTTCGAGTTACTAACAGTTTAGTCCCGTCAATTCGTTGGTTAAGTCTGAAGTACACATATTCATTTGCATTTTGTACAACATATTTCTTATCACAAAATTTTCTCCCCCTCAAAAATGGCATAGAAAATGTTATTTTTGAAAAGTTGACAATAAATATGACCATTTCGAGTGTTGCGGGAAGATGACCACTATGAACAATTTGTGAACAAAGTTTTAATTCAAATACTCCCCCTCAACTAGTGATATAAACGGTTGAGGTTTTGAAAAATCATATGGGGAAGTACTTGTCCTTTTGAGCAAAACCTTGAAAAATGAAAGGTTTGATAGGTTTTACTCAAAATTAAGAAGCTTTCGCTCCTTTTATAAGGATTGTGGCACTGAGGCGTACCACAAGGTCCTTTCTTGCAAATTACGGGTTGTACACTGTTATGTGTGCACAAGCCATTGACATAGTTAATCACACATCCAAAATTATATGAAAGAAACAATTCAAGGGGTACCAGGAAGTGCAGTGATGTTCCCAGGAGTGCGCACAGGGCGTTGAAAGCCGGTTATGTTAATCCTGGGTCGACCACCAACATAGCTCTCCAATCGTCTGAACTGATCCCTTCTGAACAACCGTTCATCAATCATGGTGATGATCCTTCTCACATTCCTCCGATCCTGAGAATTCCATCGCTTAGGGTTCCCAATGTTTTCACCTATATCTTTCAATCGATAAGCTAATCCGTCCCTAACCATCTTCAGAGTATGATCTCTAAATTTGTGAAGCTCATTACACGCCATCAAGCAATTGCGATGAAGTTCACTGCGATAAACGACACCAAACGGTTTGCTGATGAGCGTTAGTTGTGATAGCTGGTTGATATCGGGAAGATCAAGCTGTGGTGGAGTGAAGTTGACACGTGTCTGATATGATTCAACGGCAAGCTGGAGATCTTCAACACGTTCTTTTATAACTATGCGTCTGATGAAAATGAGCAGTGACTTGATGAATTCACGTTGTATTTCGGTTGAAAAATGTCTCATGCGACCCTGTACTTTGGCAAGGTACATGTCTTCAATATCGTTGAGAGACAAATTCTCAAAGTCAGCTTCACAGAATGCATAATCCCTTTCAGCCTGTCTTTTGACCACAATCTTCTTGAGAAAGGTGTAGTCCCATTTGGATGAAAGACCAACATGTTGGATGGCAACGATGTCTTTAGTACTAAACACTGCATGTTGTGACTTCTGAACCTGACAGCTTCTGTAGTAGATTCGTCGGCGTTCTGGCCAGTGATGAATCCCATACAATGCATCTCGGTCGTATGCTTCCACTGTGTTGGAGAACAAGTGATTGGCACGTTCCTCAATGGCAATGCAGTTTGAGTAGATAGCTGCAGGGAATGGAAGTGTCAAGGATGTAGCATATTTCCTTGAACCATCGCCACCATGGAGAAGAAATTCCAGGTCTCTGTTGTAGAAATATCGGAAGGGAATCCGTGGTTCATCTGGTTGGCCAATGGTCGGTAGAGGTTTGGTCCAATCGGTGTAGTATGGAGGGTTGTCCCTTTTTGTGAAGTCAATGTTTGCTTCCGGGTTGAGCCAATCCATGTTGTTAGACATAGCTCGAGCAATGTTGTCAAGGTGATATTTGACCTCGAGGGCACTTTCAGAGCTGTCTTTTAGAAGTTGAAACGCTTCATTCTTGATTCGCTTCAACTCAGATTTCGTCATTTTCTTCACATGGAACTTTTCTTGCAAAACTTTAGCATGCTCCAATGTAGAACCTTCGACCAGATCTTGACCTTCATCAGGGTAGGGAGTTTGATTGACAAGTGTGGAGAACCATTCAAATTCTTCGGTTTTATCGTCATCTAGCCATGATACGACTTCAGGCTGAGTCGTCTTCTTCTTTTTTTTAGAAGGCCTTGATGATGATTCTGGTTTCTGCACTTGTTTGGGAGAGGTGGGTTGTTTTAGGGGCTCAAGGACCTCTTCATCGTCACCGCCCGTATACTCAAATTGATCACCGGTGTTCTGAGTCAGGGGTGGTAACTCGGAATCGTCCTGAGGTTTATCTGTAGAAGAACGAGGAGGAGACCTTTGTTGAGTAGGAGTCTGTTAGAGAGGAGGTAACATAGAATATGATTCACCAGACTTCTTCTGACGTTTAGCTTTATCATGCTTATCCTGATCCTTGTCTTCATCGTCTCGAGGACGTTTAGACTTTTCTGCTTCGAATCTACATGCTTCTTTGAGTTGGTAGTCCAGCAATGCTTGAAACAACTTTCCTTCCTCAGAAGTAAATTTCCCAGATCGTGTAGACATTTGTGTGACAAGCTTGGCCACCAATTCATTATCCGAGAAAACTACAGGATCAGATGGATTGATTGTGACGGTTAAAGGTGTGGATCTTATAGATTGCTTGGCTATCTGCATAAGATTCGGATATAGTTGTCTGGTAAACATCTCCTTTGTGACTTTAGGAACGATATCCTGAAGGTACTTGTTAGTGTAACCTTCGATCATTTCGTTTAGTTCCTCTTGACGATGACTTTTCATGAACTTCTGAACAAATTCCCTTTCTTCTTTCATCTTTTCATGCTCGTCATACAGATGTTGTATGTGATCAGCAAAGAAATTCAACTTCTTTTGGAGAATGTCTTTCTTTCTGATTTGTTTGACAGCATTCCCAATACGTTTATGAGCATGAGATATCCAAGAACGAGGTGGTTTCTTCACTGATTTGGATGATGATTTGGTTGATCTCTTTGATGGTGGTGGTGATGAATGAGAAGAAGAATCCGATGAGGATGAGACGTGAGGAGACTCGGGGTCCTTGGTCGGTTTAGAAGTTTCCTTCTGTGATCGTGTAGGACTTTCCAGAAGCAGCTTGTCATAATCAGCATCTATATCTTTCTCAGACTTCTCAGTTTCAGTTTTCTCAAACTCATATTCGATAGTATCCTCCACAACCTTTTGTTGTTGCAGAAGAGTGGTGGCACCAGATCCCTTATCGGGTCGATTAACCGCATCAGGACCTGGTGAAGAGTGGGCAGCACCACTTGATCCTCCGGGGCCACCCATTTGGTCTTTAGCAAATTCTTCAGCTTTTTGAAGGTGACTGACGAATTTAAGCTTCTTCCTGTAGGATTGATCCAGTAGCTCTTCTTCTTCTTCTTCAGAGCTCTCATCATAGGGCACAAGTGCAGGAGTCTTACCTTTTCCTTTATCAGCTTGAGGAGTTGGAGGTTTTGGTACTGAAGGATTGTCATCCTTTGCAGTTTCAGAGTAGGTAATCTCTTCATCTGTGTCAGTACCTTCAGAGCTTTCGTCCAAAAGCTTTCTTTGCGGTTCAGGTGAGGGAATAGGTTCAGCTTCCTTTACAGGAACAATCCTTTTACGAGGTGGATTCCTTTTGGGAAGTTTCCTATAACTTTCAGAACTTACTGCACTTCCAGCACTTCCTCTTCTGGTTCTCCGAGTAGGAGTTCCTGAAGGTTTTTCATCAAGATGACCAACTTTGCCTTCTCTTACTGCTACTAGATACCTTTTGTACGTTTCAAGCTTCTTGAGTTCTTTAGTCAGAAGGTGATCAGGTAATACAGCACCCTGTTTCTTTGTTGACGATTCCTTGATTCTGACTGATAGTGTAGGTTCAGTCAACATATTGTGATTGTCTGGGTCATTGAGCCTCTGTGGAATATCAAGATTAAGTCCAAGTGCTCTTTGGATCAAAAGCTTTGTGTATCTGACATAGGGAATCTTTGAGCCAAGCTTCTTGTGAAATAGCATCATGTCCTCCCATATCAGTGCTTCGATTTCGATGTCCTTCTTATTGATCAGAGACCAGAAGATTTGCAGTTCCATGAGCTTTGGATGCTCATAACCACTATCACCACCAGAGACCGATTTCGTGATGATGAGGTAGAGGTGATAAGGTTTTAAAAGGTACCATTTTGAGGGGTCGTTTAAGTCCTTATTTGATTACTTTTGTATCCGTTATTTCTTAATATCGTTCCTTTTCACTTTTTAGGTCTCGTGAAGGCAAAATGCTGGAATGGCACTTACTTGGACGGAAAGGCGCGAATATATGAGGAAAATGGCCAAAGTCGAAATCAAGGCACTCATAGTTGCTGAATATAGAAGGCGACGGCGTCAGGTGCTATTTGCGACGCCGTCCCAGAATTATTGTGACGGGACAGAACCTAAAACTCGTATTTTCAAGAGACGGCGTCTAGTGGTGAAAGAGTAGGCCGTCGCTACTCAGACGGCCTAGATGCAATCCAGACGACGTCAGAAGCTGAAGAGGACGGCGTCACGGACATAAGGTGACGCCGTCGCAAGGTTAACGTGGCCAAGACGAAACCCTAATGGCGGCGACACGACGGCGTCACTAAACATAAGGTGACGCCGTCGCAATTGTAATCTTATATATAGAATCCGAATTTTTCAGTCTTTGTGTGGAGAGTCTTTGGAGTAAAAACCTAAAACCGAACCTAAGGTGTCTTGCACAGTATTTTAGGGTTTTTAACCCTATCTTACATCAAGATAAGTCTTTGCTTCATTAATTCAATTATGTCTTTGATTATTTGTATGTATGCTTGCATGTTCTCCATGTCCGGCTAATTTATTTGTGTGTTTGCTTAGGAAGTATGAAACTTAATTATTGAATATTGATTGGTTGTTTCTTATCTTAGTTGATTTATGATCTAGTTTGAATGGTTTCCCAGAACAGATGTTTGGGTGATCTCTAATATCTGAGGATGAGATTCCGCGAGAAGCCTACCAAATCGGATGTTAGTGAGTCCATTAATATGAGATTCCAAGTGTTTCTACTTAGTTCGTAATTCACGTGTTGCCTACTGGATAGCGTAATGATCTAGTATTTAGTTGATTCTATTCTTTGTTGGTTAGTTATAAGTTATTAATTCAAAGTATGAAGGATTCGTTTGTGTGTTTATTTAATCGGCCTGTACCTCTTGTACGTTCGTATGTATGTTTATTAGTTTCTGTATTAACTTAATTACTTCGTTTCTGAATAGAACTACATTCTATCCCAATTTTTGGGATTTTATGACACGTTCTGTGGAATCCAAGCCAAAATCCAAAAATGAGGTTTCTGAGAGGTGTGTTTCTGACTTTTTAAGCCTAAGATATATATTCTAATGTTAACGCTGCCGCAGTGGAATACAAATCACTGCGGCAGCACAGCGGCGGTAATCCCAAAGCAGAACCGGTGCAATTGGAACGCTGCCGCAGTGGAATACAGGCACTGCGGCAGGAGAAGTCGAAGACTGCAGCAGACCTAACGTAGATCCGGCAGACTCATCGCTGCCGGATGAGAAAGTGTTGATCTGCGGCAGAGAACTTTTGTGCTCAAAACGTAAGACTGGGCAGTGTTAATAAGAG
>BPTQ01000001.1:138916624-139111870 GCA_019973895.1 Chrysanthemum seticuspe | reverse complement strand
ACATCACATCATTAATCCCATTCGGTGCCCATAACTATAGCAAGAGATCCCCTTATCCTTACGATCATCCCTCAATGATGCGATTCCAATTCCAACTCCTTCTAATAAAAAATAGAAAAATATAAAATACTTTTACCTTTCCATGCTTAGAGCCCATAACCTAAACCCCCCAACCATAAATTTGGCTAATGAGATGATAATAGATTAATAGATTTGATTCCAACACCCTCAGATACAGATTAATTACACACGAGCATACTATCAAATTTCTACACAAATGAATCAAACATAATGAGGAATTAATAGAGGATAACTACCAACTCACAGTGCAGAATAAGGATCAACGCAACACACAGATTTCAACATCCCATACGCAAAGAGGGATTGAGAAACTTGAATGGTTTCCCAGAACAGATGTTTGGGTGATCTCTAATATTAGGGAGAAACGCATACCCTACAACTTTAGACACACAACGCAACTAGGAATAAGACGTGACACTCAACCATCAATAGGAGATAATTAAGGAGTAATACAAACTAAGTAAACACATCTTTAAACTATCATACGAGCACACATTAATTAGACATAGACTCCCACAACCTTAGTTTAGATAATTAGATAATAGTAGAGTAATCGGTTTAAATACCAACCCCCCAAATCCAATACCCGAGATTCGTACCTTTCCATTTTCATAAAATATAAAAAGATAAAAAATAATCTTCCTCAACCTTAACCTTAGCGTAGTAACTCCCTACTAGCATTCCTATTCCCCTAGAGAACGATATCAATACCCGTGGCTTACCCTAATTACTACACTACAACGATTAGGTTCACTGCCTAGGGTGTTATAAAACTTGCTCGAAGAAAAGGAAGTTCCTTTGACCCCGAATGACGCGTGTAGCGTTATCAAGAGGGTTCTCCACGGTTGTGGAATGTTCTTAAGCTCCACATGAGAATGCTTAGAGATAACTCCTGAAGCTTCATCATAGCCAATATCAAGCAAGAATCGTAGAACAGTCTCCTCAGTAGGTGTGGCAAATAAGTCAGTTGGCTCGATTTCAGGAATGAGAAGCACAGCCCGCAAGTCAGCATGAGTGATGGTAACTTGTTTGTGATTAAGTGTCACAGTCACAGCACTTTGACCAGTGATCCTCTGCATAGAGTTCCAGAATTGCTGAATGTAGATTTCCGGAACAGTTGCAGAGTGTGAGAGCATGTTCTGGTATGGATGATTCCTTAGAATATCCACAGCAATGAGACAAGAAGATTCTGAGCATGTGAGGGTTTCAAAGTCAACCCTAAGGTTATTCTTTCCAATCTTTCTCGGATAGCCATTTGGGAAGATATCAGCAATAGTGAGAACCTCAGGTGCATCCACATTCATTTGAGCAGCCATATCGTGATCTGAAATAACATTAGCCAAAAGAACCAACATATCGAAAGACATAGTGTTAGTCAACAGAAGGTTTTATTGTCTAGTTATTGAATGTACAGTGTCAATGATTGTTACGAGTCCTGAGTCACTTGTTTGTCCAATAGTCTAATGATGTCGTGAAATGTTTTGTGAGTTAGTTAACTTTAAGTTTTAAAGTTTATGTTATCACATATCGTTCACCACATATCAAACGATTAAGTTTATTAGTGACATTATTGGATTCGTGACGTTATGATTAGTTTATTTACAAGTTTGTACACGTAACAATTCATAATGAAGGTCAATCCAGGCTTAAACGTAGCTTTGGCAAAGTTAAGCGTAAACAGTAATGATATACGCGTAGATGAAAGCTTACGCGTAGGATCCTAACTTACGCGTAAGAGAAGTTACGCGTAGGAAAGGGGGACCTTATGCGTAGAGCTTACGCGTAGGCGTATAAGGACCTTACGCGTAAGGCTTACTCGTAAGAGTAGACCTTATGCGTAGAGGTCACTTTTTACGCATATCCTTCACAGGATACGCGTAGTCCCATTGTAGAACCTTACGCGTAATAGTTATGCGTAGGATTATTCTTACGCATAACTTGACTACGCGTAGGGTAATCCTTATGCGTAGAGTTGCAAATGACCTTGATTCTGAATATTAAGCGTAGCAAAGCCTGAAATAATTTCATAAAATCATTATCATTAACACAAAACTTCATTTTATCAACAAAACATGGCATGAATCATTCGTTTAAAGGTTACGCGTAGAAAGTCATACGCGTAGGTCAAAACCCTAAGGGTTAAGATTTACGCGTATCATTTCTAGCCATGGGATTTGCACCAAACAAATTCTGGTAGGTTTATGATGTTGAGAGAGTCTATGAAACAAGTTATAACATCTAATTCGTTGAGAATCAAGATTACCCAAAGTTATGAACTTTAAACCCTAATTCCAAATTGTTAAACATTTAGAGTTTCTGGGTGGTTAACAACCTTGGAAATCATCAATTCATCAATATGTGAACATAACCCAACAATCTTTTTGACCAAAACACTTCACATTCGAAAATACCCAATTCGACTCAAGAACCCTAGTTTTCAAAAATCATCAATACGTGTTTCTGGGTGGGTTTTGATGGTTAAAATGATATCCTTGATGTATTAGAACCGTTTTGACACTATCCATTAATCCAAAAACACACACACAATGATTGTGTGTTCATACGCTTATGCGTAGAACACATAATCACGTGTAAAACACGTTTTAGCCGTAGGATTAGCATGAAAGTTAAAACCTTAGCTTAAAAACATGTTGTAATCACAAAACTACTTACAAGATGATGATCAAAAGGACAAATTTCTTGGTTGAATTGTAGGCGTAGATTAGTTAGGTTGAGAGAATTAAATGAGAAGTGAATAAGTTAGGTGAAGGTATTTTATTAAAATTAGCTTTAACATTTTGACAGTTTTGGTCCCTCCACCTTTTCCTTTTTCAAACAAAGCCATTTAACTTCCATTTTGGTTACCAAACAAAGTTTTTAGGAAAGAAACTTGACGACACTCCCCCTCGACTTAAGAAATAATGAAAGGTTATAAATTTAGTCCGAGGAGTGTCATTTAACCAGAAACATTTACCACCATTGATAAAAGAAACAACCGGGATATAATAACATGCAAGTACACAGATGTTTTGAAACAGTTAAGTGAAAATTTTCTCCCCCTCAACACTTGATCGTAAAAATACTGAATTTTGAAAGATTATAGTGTTGAAGGAAGAAATGTACTTGCCATGTTGAAAGATTATAGATTAGAAGAATATTTTTGTTGTTTTATAAGATTTTATATTTTTGTATTTTGTTTTTGAAAAATTATTTACAAAAGATGTTTTGGTGTTTGACAGGTTTTTAAGACTGTTTTAAGAGGTCATCCAATTCCTCTTGAGTCAAACACCTCATACCAATCCGGTGGATCAGCTCATTAAACCTAGCGGGAGGCAAGGCTTTGGTGAGAAGATCTGCCAATTGGTATTCTGTACCCACAAAGTATAATTCAACGGTACCCTGTTCCACGTGGTCTTTTATGAAATGATAGCGTAGATCGATGTGTTTTGATTTCGAGTGCTGAACTGAGTTGCACGAGATCGCAATGGCACTTCGATTGTCGCAGTACATCAGGATTCTGTCAAATACGTAACCATAGTCTTTGAGTTGTGTTCTCATCCATATGACTTGAGCACAACACGCGGACATGGCTACATATTCTGCTTCGGTTGATGACAGCGATGTACAATCCTGCTTCTTTGATTGCCAAGACACCAGTTTATCACCAAGAAATTGTAGAGCTCCTGAAGTACTTTTCCTTGAGTCTAAGCATCCTGCGTGGTCAGTGTCTGAAAAAGTGATTAGTTCAAAACCAGAATCCTTCGGATACCAGATCCCCAAGTTAATGGTTCCCTTGATGTATCGGAGGATTCTTTTAGCCTCAGAGAGGTGGGTTTCAGTTGGTCGCGACTGATAACGGGAGCATAGATAAACGGCAAAGACAATATCAGGTCTGCTAGCTGTTAGATACATGAGAGACCCAATAATACTTCGGTATTTGGTAGGGTCAACTAATTTCCCATGTAAATCAGCGTCTAGCTTCTTGGTATGAGTCATTGGTGTGGCATAAGTATCAGAGGTTTTCATTCCAAATTTGTTTAACAGTTCAAGGGCATATTTGGACTGACTCAAGAAAATACCACGGGGTGATTGATGAACTTGCAGTCCTAGAAAGAACGTGAGTTCACCCATCATGGACATTTCAAAAAATTTCTTCATTAGTTTTGCAAAAGCGGTTGAAAACTTTTTATGTGTAGACCCAAAAATGATGTCATCTACGTAAATTTGAACGATTAAGATATGTGCCCCGTGATATTGTATAAAAAGAGTTGGGTCAACCGAGCCTTTGGTGAAATTATTAGCAATGAGGAAAGATGATAGCTTATCGTACCATGCCCGATGGGCTTGTTTGAGACCATAAAGAGCTTTGTTCAGTTTGTAGACATGGTTCGGGCACTCTGGATCAACGAATCCTTCGGGTTGGCTGACATAAACCATTTCTTTCAGTTGTCCGTTGAGAAACGCAGTTTTGACATCCATTTGAAAGACCGTCATATTCATATGAGCCGCGAACGCGAGAAATATCCGAACAGCCTCAAGACGAGCAACCGGAGCAAAAGATTCTTCAAAGTCTATTCCCTCTTCCTGACGATAACCCTTAGCAACTAGACGTGACTTGTTTCGGATGACGTTCCCTTCAGCATCCAATTTGTTTTTCCAAATCCATTTTAGACCAATGACGTAGACCCCTGTTGGTCTTTCAACCAGTTCCCATACTTCAAGACGTTTGAATTGGTTGAGTTCTTCCTGCATGGATTCAATCCAGTTGTCTTTTGTCATTGCGTCTTTAATGTTTTTAGGCTCAGATTGGCAGACAGTGAGTGCATAAATGCAATGTTCACCATCTGTGTGAAGACGTTGTCTCGTAACGACTGGTTGATTCTGGTTACCAATAATATTAGCCAGAGGATGGTCTTTTGTCCATCGATGTGTAGAGGGTTGATGTTGGTATACATTGTGCAGATTCTGAGGATTCAAATGGTTTGTTGAAGATTCCGCGACATCTGGTGCAGCAGTCTCATTAGCAAACGGGTTGAAGAACGCATTTGGGTCAAAATCTGCAGGTGGGGGTACATTATTCAGAATATCATCAGCTGGTTCATCATTGTTGGAAGCGGTTTGTTCAACTGTTGGGTTGGAGTCAACTGGTGTAGGTGCATCTTCAACAGTAGTTGTTGTAGCAGGTGTATCAGGTATAGGAATATTATCAGGTTGTGCAGCGGAAACAGCAAATACACCTGGAGCACGTTCATCAATATCGTCACTGAACAGAGGAGCAAATAACCTTTCCATTTGTTGACGAGTTAGTTGGGGGCTTTGTTCAGCTGATGATGGGGTTTGGGGGAAGTTTAAACGGTTGAGACCGGGTTCTAAGCTGTTATACTCAGAAGCCATTTCCGTGAGTTCATCAAAATGAGCATGAATCGTTTCCATCACCTGTTTTGTACGACGATTCCAGATCCGGTAACCTTTAGAATTCTCACAATATCCAATAAAGACTCCAATGTCAGCTTTGGCTTTGAGCTTTCCAAAATCATCATGATCATTATTTGGATAGCAAAGGGATCCAAATACATGAATGTGTTTGAGATTCGGTTTATGGTTGTGGACAAGCTCGAATGGTGTTTTGTTGTGGCGTTTTGTGATCATAGAACGGTTTTGAGTATAGCATGCAGTAGATACGGCTTCTGCCCACAAGTAATCTGGAAGTTTAGCATTGATTAACATTGTTCTTGCAGCTTCCACTAACGTTCGGTTTCGTCTTTCAACAACTCCGTTTTGTTCAGGTGTACGTGCAATAGATGTTTGATGCTAAATTCCCACTTTCTCATAGAATTCACGAAGGGTTTGGTTAACAAATTCAGTTCCTTTGTCTGTTCGAATTAGCCTGACGGTGTTGCAGAGCTGAACCTGTATTTTCGTGAGAAAGGTGATGATCATTTGTGGAGCTTGGTCTTTGCTTCGAAGAAAGTAGACCCAAGTCCATCGTGAATAGTCATCAACAATTACTAAGATGTAGCGTTTGCCATTGATTGTTTGCACGCGCATTGGGCCACAAAAATCCATGTGAAGAAGATGAAGCACATGCTGAGAGTTGTGTTCCACCTTTGAAGGAAAATGAGCACGAGTGCTTTTCCCTTGTTCACAGGCTGAGCAAAGGTGATCTTTTGAATACCGGAATCGTGGGAGACCTTCAACTAGTTTGTGTCGAGCAAGGTTAGTGATGGTTTGAAAGTTTAGATGTGAGAGACGATGGTGCCAGAGCCAGGATTTGTTGATGTTGCCTTTGAAAGTAAGCAGATGGGAGATGAAGCAACCATGTCTTGCATAGAGATAGTGTAGAGACTAGAATTACGCGAGCCAGACATAAGGTCATTTCCTTGTAGATCACGAATGAAACAAGTTTTCTCCCTGAAAGCAACCTCCAAATCTCCATCACAAAACTGACCTACTGAAAACAGATTATGACTGAGGCCTTCCACATAGTAAACCCTGCTGATTTCAATGTTCCCATTGACATAATCTCCGTAGCCCATGATAGCTGCGAAGTGATCATTCCCGAATCTGATAGTGCCAATGAACTTTGCAATAAAGTTTGATAACAGTTTAAGGTTGCCTGTCATGTGTTGGGAACATCCGCTATCAACAATCCAGAGAATGATCTGTATCACCTGCATTACACACAGACGACACAAATGGAATAGAAGTAGATGTGGAACCCGAAATGTTAGAGGGTTCCGAAGCAGGTATATGAGACATGCACACAATAATGACTTTAGGCATCCATTTAAATCCTAGTGTGTTATATATCCATTTCTGCCATCTATAACTACTCTTTGCTTTAGTCTTAGTGAATGCACTAGGTGGTTCTACATTCTTAGGAGGTGAAAGTGGAGCTACAGTGACAGCAATGTTTTCCTTAGAATCTAAAGAAGGCGGTCTACCAAGCACAGACTGTGAATGATTAGTGGGCCTAGAGCTATTCCGATTCTTAGGATTCCGTAAACGAGAGATTATAGCTTTAGCAACACATTTGTCATGACAATCAGAATTCATACTTTTTCGACAAATAACACAAGGTGCATCAGACTGAACATCAAAAGTGCTTAAAGGTGTAGCATTCGTTACATCACTATTTCTATTACATTTGCCAGACGCAACATCTATAGTGGAAGCAACGTGAGTCTTATTCATAGTCCTAGGGTGTTCTTCTACTTTAGCATTCCTTATTGATCTTTTCTTAGGTCGCAACTTCCTATTCTTCGATTGAGTGCTCCTAGGCTGTGAAGTGCGGACGTTTGGAAAAGACGCAACTATTCCTGTTTCAGTAGAAGGAAGCACGTTAGCAACTTGTGATTTGACAGTAGGGATTCTAGGTGCACGATTACTAAGTGTTACTGGTGCTAATCTCTTAATGATGGTTGGCGGAAGTTGTTCATACTTTCCTAACATTTCTCTTAACTTAGAGATAGTGTGAATCAAATCTTGATTTTCAGACCGAATATTACCAGCAAAATTCATGACTTCTCTAGTGTGAGCAAGATAGTGATCAAGTTCGTTTGATGCTTCATGTCGAGTCTTATTGAGTAAATCAAATATGACACCATATTCCTGTTTAACTGTTACAAGTTCTTGTTCATATTTAGAGATTTGAATTTTCAAAGACACGTTTTGATCATCCAGTTGCTCAATTTTAGGATCAGAAGATTTTGCACTCAACTGAGCGATTTTCTTTTGAAAACTAAGTTGATGGTTGTGAATATCTTTTTCACACCAATGAAGACGACGTTTTGCATTGTAAAGTTCGTTAAGTAATCGTTTATTTTCAGCTTTTAAAGACTCGATCTGAAGCACATTATCAATATTCTCAACAGTTACCACATAGTCAACATTATCAGCAGAGGTATAATCAGATGCATGTGGCAAAGAATAGAGTAACACAACATTATGGATATCAACACAGATAACATCTTCCAAGAGTCGATCAACATCTTTTCTCAACATTTTCTTTTTGCATTTAGTATTAGAAATAGATGTTTCAGTTTTCTCGAAAACGACCTTCATCACTCCAAGTTCCTTATGAAAATCTTTTTCCCAAGCTAATGCACAACTTTTCAAATTTTTAACATTTGGTTTACTCAAAATATCTAATATTTTTGCGATTTTCAGGTTTTGAGTTTACTTCACTGATTGAAGGTAAAGGACCATAAATTTGTGCATAATCTGGTTGGGGATTAACATTAGAAGACTCAGGTGTTTTGATGATAACCCTAGGTGTGTTAGAAGAATCCGTTGGTGTGACGAAAGTGACCGGTTTTGAATAATTAAAAGGTTTGTTGTAAACAACCGTTTTTAATTTTGGTCGACTCTCGTCTTCTGCATCTAATTCCTCTTGACGATGATATTCAACAACACTCATAACAGTATCATTAATTTTATATTCTGCTCTGGAAACTTCAGGATTTGGTTTGAATGTTTTTAGTGAAAGCTTTGGTTTGTAATCAGCTAGAGTTGGTCCATATCCTTTTGGATTGGGTTTTAAAGTAAACTTTTCAACAGCTGTTACTGATTCACCATGTTTGTAAACAACAGTTTTAAACTCTTTAATTTTGTTTTGCAAGCCAATAATTTCTACAAGAAGGTCATCTACCCGATTCGTTGAATGCTTTTTGCATGCTGAGAACTGTTTTTGACAATTTAACAACTCAGCCTTAGCTTTTTGATTTTCCAAGGTGAGAGCGTTAATTTGATTTTTATGTTCATGTTTCAGTTGTTCTATTTCAGACAACAAAGCATTCTTCGAAGTTGCTAGATCACGCATCTGTCTCTCTAAATATTTTTCGTTTTGATGAGATTTAGCAAAAGCGGCTTCAAAACCTTTTTCACGGTTTTCTTGAGTTTTGAAAAAGTTGAGTTGCATTTGTAAGCATTCAAAATCCTTGGTTAACAGTGCATTTCTGCTTTTTAAGTCCTTATTTAATGCATAACATTCCTTCATTTTGATTTGATGGTCTTGAATTAAACGAGCAAAATCTGGATGAGGCAACAGTTCAACTTGTTCAACGTGAGTTACAACATGATCATTATTTAGATCCTCAAGTACAACCACGGAGTCATTTTGATTATCAAAGGAAACCATAAGGTCATCTTGATCGTCAAATGTAACTACAAGGTTAACTTGAAAATCGTCAGAATGAGATGTAGATGACTCATTTTGAACAGTTTGATCCGTGCCGGATTCAGATATTGGCGGAGATATTAGTTCAGATATGATGATGGTTTGTTCGGGTACCTGAGACAAGCCATCAGTGTCATACACTGGGCCTGTTTCACTCATGTGTAACTCATGCATATTAGCCATCAACATAACAGCTGCATTGGCCTTCAAGTCCTCCATATCATCATCTGAGTCTGCATCTGCCATAAAGCTTTGTTCTTTGTTTGTGAGAGATCCACCAGCTTCATCCTTAAGAGCCAAAAGAAGTGCCTCTTTGAAGTAAGCACTGCCCCTAGTCCTTGGCTTTGGGCATGCATTAGCCAGGTGTCCCTTCTCATTGCAGTTGTAGCATCGAAGACCATTCAACCCATTCTGAGCATTTCCCTGTTCTACCACTTGATCTCTGTTGTTATTCCTACCCATAGCATTAAACCCTTGACCACCTCCCATTTGACGACCATAACCACGATTCTGAACTTCAACTCGTCCATTTTTCACAACACCCTGATTTCGTGTATTGGATGAGGAACGAATACGATTGTTGGATTTGTTTGTATAACAGCTAAAAGCATTAGCAATCATAACAAATCCCTGTTGCAATGCTTCGAACGGATCGGATTCCTCATTAGTTTGACTATGAAGTGCTTGATCATTGTTGTTGTTGTAAGGAACCAATTGATTTTGTTGAGATTGCTGTGATGGATCATTTGGTGTGACTGAGGTAGTTGGTTGAGTTGCTTGTTGAGGAGGATAACTTTGTTGAGCATATAAGGCAAGTTGTTGATTTTCCGGATGTGTAGGTGGAGCAATTTGAGCACGGAGAATCCTTTCCCGATTAACTTCCTTTTCATGAGGCTTCAAGTAATCGTACAACAATCCATATGTAGAATGATGCATATTCTTCGCTTGACGGAGAAAAATGACATACTTCTCCCATTCAGGACCAAGACTACTCAGGAACTTAGTATTCACTGCAATTCTTGGCATGATGATGTTGTGTTTATCCAAATCATTGATGATGTCTGAAAATCGATGATGATAAGACTCTAGTGTCTCTCCAGGTTCAATCATGAAGTGTTCATAAGCCAAGTAAATTTTGGATTCCAAATCCTCCTGATTGAGTACAGATCCTTCCATAAGAAGATGAATATGGTCCCACATTTCCTTTGCAGTCTTTGAGCATCAACACTTCGAAGAATTAGGTTAGGTAATCCTAAAAGGATATATTGCATTGCAAGCTCATCAGCTTCATAGTGTAGAAGTTCTGTTGGATTTAGATCTGCAACAGTAGCAATGTTTGTTTGTTCATCTCTTGGTGGAATAGCAGTAGGATCTCCGGGTACAATGACAGTAGGCATCTCAAATGGACCTTCCAAGATAACCTTCTTTAAGAACTTTCCATGTGGCTTCTTCAGATCACAAAACCTAAAGAACCTTATCACCCATTGATCGTAGTTTCCTGGAGTGAGCATTGGAGGTCTATCAAGTGATCCAGCTTCATGAATTGATTGTTGGCTGCTTAAAGCTTCACACATCTTTGCAAACCAAGTGGGTTCCTTCATAGTGTTCCTTGATGGATGTTGATTGAATTCATTTGTGTAGGGTTGAACTTGAAGACTTGGCGGTGTTTGAACCATTTGTGGTGGGGGAATTGCACCAAGTTGTGGAGTATGTTGTTGATTAAATTGTTGTTGATAAATTGCTTGTTGTTGATTCCATTGTTGATGTTGTGGACTTAGTTGTTGTTGTCGTTGAGGATAAGTGTAAGGGAAATAGTTAGAGTATGGTGGTTGAGACATGTTGAAAACGTGTGTTGGTAAAAATGGATCTTTGTAGTCGAATGAACCTTTGTTGATGAAGTGTCCTTAGGCGTAGAAAAGACAAGAACCAAGTAGCTCTTATGCGTAAAAACACCAAAGTTACGCGTAACAATAAGGAGTTACGCGTAGGATTGAGCTTACGCGTAAGTGGGGAAAAGCACTAAAGTTAGGCGTAGACAAAAGTTAGGCGTAGAAAGTTAGGCGTAGAAAGTTAGGCGTAGGATTTTCTTATGCGTAAGACTAGGCTTAGGCGTAGGAAAAATCTTAGGCGTAGGATTTCTACGAGTAAGCTTATGCTTATGCGTAATTTTAGGGTTTTTGCCCAAATGATCTTTTACACTATCACAGTGCAAAAGATATCCAAAGTCGACGTATTTTCAGACTTATCCAAGTAAGAAAACACGGAATAAACCACGAAAATGAAGATCAAACCAAGGAAGCACTTACGCGTAGTTTTAGGGTTTTACTACGCGTAGAAATGCTCGTAACTTTGATTTTGTCCAAAAGTGTTTCTAAACCAGTTTTTGTGTGATAAAATAGCTTCAATAACACCAAAATACACAAAAGTGTGAAACTTGATGAACCAAAGCCTCTAAAACAGTTATGCGTAGAACTTTACCCACGTTCAAAAACTAGATGAAAAACAACTATCCACGCATAAAGTTTGAAACTTTTTGCCAAAAACAAGTATTTTAACACCTTAAAACGTTGAAAGTACAAGAATCTTGGATTCAAAAGTGTAAAAAATACGTTTTTGATCAAGCCAAAGGTGAGGTATACGCAAGTTAGGCGTGAGACCAAAACTCACTTCAAACAATACGTTCACTCAACTATTAGGCGATTGATACAACTGTTAGGTCACTAGTTTTACAAACACAAGCTTATAAGAAAGAGATGAGGCGATTGAACAAGTAAAACCACACACACACACGATAATATGATACGGTTTACGCGTAGGAGTATGAAAGGAAATAATTTGAACAACCAACCCTCAAATGAGGGTTTACAAGAGTATTTATAGGAGGAAAGCTAGGGCAACACTCCTAGTTTCCATCCTTTCTTAGATGGGCTTGGGCCTAAGCTCATGGGCCTTATACATAAGCTTAAGGCTAATAACAAACATAAAGGCCATAATAAAGCTAACTATTACATATTAATTACTAACACTTGATTATGGTTTAGGAGTGATTCCAACAAATCACAATTAAGATAAGAGACAACCAATCAAACAAGAGACAGTAGGATGCAAGAATTATAAACTAAACCAATTAGATTCATTGAAATTGTCACACCCCTAATGATGAAGAGAGACACAAGCATCACTAAGAAATCAATAAGATCTAATTAATTATATACAAGTTTCATACAATCATAAGCAAACACTAGGTGAATTAGCCAAGCATAATTAATGAAGAGCAAGCAACAATTATGATAATTGAAGACATACCATAGGATTGGATTAACAAACAAACTATTACACGATGTTTATAGAGTGTTTGAAACCCTTTAAGTTGCTGGAAAAACACCTACCTAAACCCTAGAATCGGACTTAGGGTTTGGGGCTTACAAAAAGTGAAGTTATAATGTTATATTTATAGGCAGTTTTTCTGTCGGCAAAGAGTGACGGCGTCACACCTAAAGAGTGACGGTGTCACGATGAATTTTTTACAAAACTGTAGACTTTCTCGTTCCGATCGCGTGTGCTTTTGAATCACTTAAATCTGAGTTCGTATGCAAACGTTATGGCCAAAATAGTATCAGCTACTTCGCGCGCATGTTGCAGCTTGTGACGGCGTCACCTTATGCCTGTGACGCCGTCGCCTTCATCTTCTGACGCCGTCTGGATCTAAATCTAGGCCGTCTGAGTTGCGACGCCCTACTCTTTTAAACCTGATGCCGTCACTTGAAAAATAAGCAATTTGGCTACTGAGTCGTCACAAAACATGTCGCGACGGCGTCGCAGTTAAACGCTGACGCCGTCCCCTTCAGTTCCAGCAGCTTGAGTGTCTCGATTCTTGACTTTGGCCATTTTCTTCGTATATTCGCGACTTTTCGTCCGAATAAGTGTCATTCCAGCAATTTGCCTTCAAGAGACCTAAAAAGTAAAAAGGAACGAAATTAAGTAATAACGGATACAAAAGTGATAAATTAAGGGCTTAAATGACCCCTCAAAAAGGTACCTTTTAAATCCTTATCAAATATCCTTACACTTGGTATTTGCTTGTCCTCAAGGAAATGTTCTTTTAGCCAATTGATTTATAAGTTAGGGGTCATGAAGCATTAGTTTAGAATGATCCACAACACATATAAGCCCCGCAAAAGTCATAACAAGCATGGAAATTACATACTAGCACCTCACATGGGGTGTTTGGATACTCACATCTCTCGGGTGTATATGAAATATAACAAGTTGGAAATGGAAGATAAACACTCATTAACCGGTCCTAGTACATAGATTACCATAGGCTTGAGACTAGATCAAACCTCCATCGCTTTGTTGTAAGCACCTAGGAAAGACTATCCAATAGGTCTTTTAAAGGGTTGTAACGTTAGGCTTACGGTAAGGAAACAAAGGGTTTGGTGGGATAGGCGATTTAGTGGTGGCAAGTCAAAAATCTTATGTTACAAGCCTGCGAAGAATGGCGTTGCTAAGCCAAGACTCGACACTCTAAACTCTAGATAACTGAAATAAACAAACACAAATTTAAAGATAGATGTAGGATAGTAGCCCGTTTTTTTTTTTTTTTTTTTTTCTATTTTTTTTTTATTTTTGATTTTTTTACATACACTTTTACTCTACCATCCTCTACGATAACATCAAAATAATAGGGATTTATATGCACATCCCTGCACTTGAGTTTTTATTACTCTAACACTAATTTGACCCGAATTGAAAAGATCAAAACACTTGGAGTACATTATTACGCAAATAAAGGGAAATTGAATTTAACGTTCCCTTCCCGTCATTTCATAAAATTTAACTTTTCCCATGAGTCCCAATCGTCCCAAAACTGTGTACAAAGGATATGACTCGACTTAGCAACTTTATGCAAGCAACTAGATAATTGAACTAAGGGTTTAGTATGATAACAATAATGCACTAAAAGTGAGTGCATACAAGGTAGGCTAAGGCGATTTGGGTGTACATTTGGGGGTGGAGTGTAAACAATGCTCTTCATTGATATTCCGGAAAACCGAAACATCACGAGAACCGCGAAAAGGATAGGCTCTGAGGGGTTAACTAGGGGTATCGTGTACTAAAGATGAGTACAACGCAAGGGTGTGGGGGAATTACTTAACCGATGTGGAAGAAGTAATTATATTACGGGTATAAAAAAAGGGTTATCCTAATGCCTCTTATCATTTAGTTATTCCTAACTACACAAGTGTAGTCTTACTAGCGATTTCGGAATGCATCGCAAAACAAGTTCTAGAATCTATTATACTACCGGTTCACACTCTAAGCATTAAAGATGAATGCTTTAATTCCTACTAATCTAAGGGCGATCCTCACATTTTGGGTGAAATTTAAGTGGTAAAGGGTTTTTGTGCTAGTCATATAACTTCCTGTGCATAAGACGCTTTATTAAGACTAATGGCCCACTCCTACATGTCATGAAAAATTTTAAATTTGGTGCCAAAATTACCCAAACCGATATTTCTCATGGTTTATTACACAAATGAAATTGGACAAAGCAAATAATCAAGGATAATCATGGTTTCAAAGTTCCCGTTTTATTTTCCCTCCCTACACTTAAACTGAACATTGTCCCCAATGTTCCTCGAAAGTATCAAAGTTATAATAATGGAAGGTAATTAAAAACGAAAGAAACTAGTACTCCCCTGATTAGCTCGGTAGGATCCGTGTGAAGTAGTGGTTAAATCATTCTTCAAGAAGAGTGTTTGCGTGAAAAGCTTCTTCCAATCTTATGTATCTTCTTCTTGATAAATAAAACCTGCACACTTTAAGAAAACAGACAACCCAAAGCATCAAACCGCACAAAGAAAAGTCACAACAAGATGTAATTCCAGACTTAAATAAGATAAATTTCTTGTGGAATGGATGTTTATAGATTTTCTGGAAAATTAAGACCTAGAAAATTGCAAAAATTTATAAGTAGCACAGAAAACGAGAGAGAGTACGATAATTTATTTATGCTCCTCCTGACGCCGTCAGGTTGCGACCCCTTGCTAGCTATCCAATTCTACCTACTAAATTGTCACGTCCTATTGATGGTTGAAGTGTCACGTCCTTATTCTTAACGCGTTGTGTCTTCTAAGGTCGTAGGGTATGCGTTTATCCCTAACTCTTTAAGTCTACCTTAAGGTTATTGCCTACGAAATCTCTAGGATTCATAAACTACCTCTAAGGTTATCTTTGGATGTTTAGACTACAATAACTCTAGGTGATTATAAACTAATGTTCACAAAGATTACTCAAGCATTAAAAACACAACGAATGACCTATCGCAATACTAGGTCAATCACAATTAAGATAAGAGACAACCAATCAAACAAGAAAACTAGGATGCAAGAATTATAAACTAAACCAATTAGATTCATTGATATTGTCATACCTTAATGATGAAGATAGACACAAGTATCACTAAGAAATCAATAAGATCTAATTAATTATATACAAGTTTCATACAATCACAAGCAAACACTAGGTGAATTAGCCAAGCATAATTAATGAAGAGCAAGCAACAATTATGATAATTGAAGACATACCATAGGATTGGATTAACAAACAAAACATTACACGATGTTTATAGAGTGTTTGAAACCCTTTAAGTTGCTGGAAAAACACCTACCTAAACCCTAGAATCGGACTTAGGGTTTGGGGCTTACAAAAAGTGAAGTTATAATGGTATATTTATAGGCAGTTTTTCTGTCGGCAAAGAGTGACGGCATCACGACGAATTTTTCACAAAACTGTAGACTTTCTCGTTTCGATCGCGTGGGCTTTTGAATCACTTAAATCCGAGTTCGTATGCATAAGTTATGGCCAAAATAGTATCAGCTACTTCGCGCACATGTTGCAGCTTGTGACGGCGTCACCTTATGCCTGTGACGCCGTCGCCTTCATCTTCTGACGCCGTCTGGATCTAAATCTAGGCCGTCTGAGTTGCGACGCCCTACTCTTTTAAACCTGATGCAGTCACTTGAAAAATAAGCAATTTGGCTACTGAGTCGTCACAAAACATGTCGCGACGGCGTCGCAGTTAAACGCTGACGCCGTCCCCTTCAGTTCCAGCAGCTTGAGTGTCTCGATTCTTGACTTTGGCCATTTTCTTCGTATATTCGCGCCTTTTCGTCCGAATAAGTGTCATTCCAACAATTTGCCTTCAAGAGACCTAAAAAGTGAAAAGGAACGAAATTAAGTAATAACAGATACAAAAGTGATCAATTAAGGGATTAAATGACCCCTCAAAAAGATATCTTTTAAATCCTTATCATAATCCTATAATATTGCCTTCTAAAACTGAAAAGTCCAAATACATCGAGCTAAGTCAACATATCTCGTCTGTGGTCTCGAAATGATGTAAAGGCCAAGTTCTAAAGTTTACAAGCTACCGGCACACTCATAATTTGGTGGATTTGGGTTAAAATATTGGAAACGGATAAGGCTTGTATGTGCTCGGCTAAGTTCTAATCTAGTTAGGTTAAGAAAAACATGTCAAAATTTTAAAATATGGCATAATTTTTCAAAATAAACTAGAAAAACGAGGGCAAAATAAAGTTCAAGAGATAATTCTACTCCCGTCCCCCCACTTGAATTGTACAAAGTCCCTTTTGTACTAAGAGTTTATATAAAGGTGAAGAGAAAAGTAGAATTAGAGCGAGAACTTCCCTGAAATTTGCTCCAAAAAGAAAGAAGGCCCACGAAAAGATACGTGCCTTCGTATAAGCATCATGAACAAACTTCAATCCCTGAAATCACACTACCGACAAGCATAAATCTAAAAAGAAAAATGAAAAATAAAACAAACCTAACTCGCTTTCGTAGGAATCACGGTTGCATTTAGCATATGCAACAAGCCTTTTAAACCACTTGGTGTCCCAAGTAGACGAGTGAAGTCTCATGAGGGTTTACAGGGAACACACCCACAAAGTTCATTTAAAATACTAATACAAGGCTATTGTGTTTTAAGATAAAAGAAGTAAAGCAGAGGAAGGTTATGTCGTAACCCTTTTGAGGGAGTTACGCCGTAACTGGCAAAACCTGACATAAGCTGCAAAGCGAGTGGCTACGGCATAACCACTTAGATGGTATTACGCCGTAATTGGTAATGCATCTAAAATACTGCTGCAAAGGGTTGGTTACGGTGTAATCACAGAGATGAGTTACGCCGTAACTAGGATCAGATCAGCAAACTGCAGCAGCAATCACTTCATCGTTTCCTGTAAAAATGGTTAGAAAACACAAAACCCTACAGAATTGGAAATAAAACAAAAGAAAGGGATAATTCGGGTTGTTTCCCGAAAGAGCACTTTTCTTTATTTACGAGTCTTTAAGTTAGACTCAGAGCCGCGGGGCTTTATGGGGGCCTTTGGGCTTGCCCGACTTCCTCCATGTCTTTTTTATTTGAAAAGGGCTGGTCCCAAACATGCGGAGAAATAAACCGAGTCATGGCGTATCTTTTCTGCAAAAAATTAGCTCGTGCCCACTCGCAACGAAATTTGACCTCTTCTTCCCATTTTATTTTAACATATCCAAACTTTACTCGTAACCAATTTTCAAATGAGATTCCCCTGTATCCTACTTCACTTCTCTTATCATCGTCAAAACATGCCCATTCCTTGCGTTTGAGCCATTTAGGTTCAGGGAATTCTCCTCCATCGCAGATCTGTCGTTTGGGGTTGCATGTAGGCCACGCCACGGTGAAGTCATCAGACATGATAGCTGGTTCACAAAAATGAATGGTCCAATCAATCTCGGTGAACCATTAGCTAAAAACATTATGCCCTTGTAACCACTTTTTTCTGATAAGCTTTTCGTCTTCCCAGCACCACCAAACTTCCGCAGCCTTTTTAATCATTCTAATGAGATGTTGTCCTCCTCCGTTGCATCGGTTTTGAAAAGGGGAACACGTGGGCAATGTTACTTTGGTCCCATCAATTAAACAAGTATCAGGAACACAACAGTGAAGTCTCCCCGTAACAATGTAACTGGGTACAGAAGGTGGGATCTCTTCCTCATTGCTTTCATTGTCACTTGATTCGGTCCCCTGTAAATGGCCAAAGTATGAAGGCGAAAACCTATTGGAATCATCTAATTCAATCCTCTGTGAATCTTCAGTTGTAATAATTTTATCTGGTTCAAGGCATAAGGTTTTGTTCAATTTAAATTCTATTCTATCACTATAATATGCCAGTGAGTCGAGGAACGGTTTACCAAGAATCAAACGTTCCTTTGTGTTTTTCGTCATGTCCATAACTACAAATTCTGGGGCAGAAAAGAATCTATCTACCTTTCCACAGCCTTGGTCTTATCTGCCATCTCAATCACGATATCCGTATTCCAAAGATGAATCAATTTGAGTGTTAAAAATATGGAGAGAGGCATGATATTTATGCTAGACCCAATATCTATAATCCCCAAAATATCATAATCCCCCACTGAACATGGAATGACTAACCCGTTAGCGCTAATATTTTTAACCGGAAACGAATTGCTTTCTGACCTGGTTAAACTTTCTGAGATATAGTTACGCCGTAACTCGGGGAAATAGTTACGGCGTAACCGATCGTGGTTGTCGACATTCGCTCCTTCAGAAATTTCTGTTGTCGAATAGCACTCCTTGATCAATTCCTTCGAATTATTATCAACAAAAACAGCATTGCACCCAACCATAGGTTTGGCCATCTCTGGCTCCACGTTACTCATCTCAATTTCAGCACTGAGCTTTTCTATCATGGTTTCAAGGTTTTTTAGGGTTTCATCGTGCCTGGAGAGATTTTTATTTGTGTTATCCTGGAAATCCCTGAGCCATTTATCTTGCTCTTTTTGCTTCTGGGCTGAACTTTCCAGGAATTTGTTTATGGTTTCTTTAAGGTTGGGCCTTTGTTCTCCAAAAGGCCCACGGTTGTAATTTCCACGGTATCCGTTATTATTTCGATTATCTCCGTAGAACAGTCGATTTTCTCCATATTTTGCTTCTTCAATTATATTTTCTTCGTCAACGTGAGGACAATTTTTTGTGAGATGTCCTCCCCCACAGCTTTCACAACCCACTTGGATGGCATGAACAGTTTCTTTGACTTTTAGCAAATCTTGACTTAGATTTTCAATTTTACTAGCGATTGCTGCAATTCCGTCAAAACTTCCTCTTTGGTTTCTTTTACTTCCTCCGTCGTGCCATTTTTGAGAATGATCAGCCATTTTTTGAATGACTTCAATTGCAAGAGTAGGAGTCATATTCGGTATAGGTCCTTGATAGTCCAGCATCTGCCATGTAGTTACGTTGATTCCTTTGTAGAAGATGTTGACCTTTTGCTGGTTTTGCAGATCATGTGTAGGACATTTGTAAAGGAGATCGTTGTATTTATCCAAGGCCTGATACAACATTTCATCATCTTCTTGTTTGAAATTATGGATCTCCAAAAGCTGGTTAGAAATCTTCGACGGAGGACAATACCTTTGAATGAAATGCTTCTTAAGTAGAGCCCAAGTATTAATTGCCCCGGCGGGCAATCTTTCAATCCATCTTCTGGCAGCTTCAGTAAGAGTCATGGGGAATACCCTTAGCATAACAGCATCATGAGACACGCCCGGAATGTTGAAAAAGCATGCGATGTATAGGACATTTTCAACGTGCTCATATGCATCCTCATCCCTGTTTCCTGAAAAAGGGTTAGCACGAAGCTCCCTCATAAATTGGTCTTTAATTTCGAAACGGACATCCGCTCCAATCGCCGGTCTTACGAGACCCGGCCCTTGTTCTACTCTTATCAACGCCAAATATTCCTCAAGAGCGAGGTCATCAATGTTAAAAACTTCCATGGTACCTGAAAACTTGAATAATGATCGTGAGAAATATAAAAAAGTTTAAAACAAAATGAAAATGAAAGACTTAATAGTAATCCTAATATAACACCCCAGCAGTGGCGCCAAAAACTTGATGCAGGTTTTACTGACCAGGTTTTAATATTTATATAGTCTCGCTATACCTATGGTCTACCCTAATGCACTAACGGGCAGTGTACCCGGTCGTGTGTAGTGTAGTATTTGGTAAAACCGAAGTTGTCCCAAGAGCTATGTGTGTTCGATTATTACTAAGTCTAGGTGTCACAGATTTTAATAATGATTTCGATAAGGAATTAATTAACTACTAAAGCAGAAAAAAGCAGATAAAAGGTAAAGGTTTAATCAATAGAGGAGAGTGGTGCTAACCTAGTTAATCCTCCTAACTAGTAATGTCTACGTCTACTTACTTCCAATTACTTCAGATGGGGTAAAATTCGAGAGGACATCATTTGGTCAACTGGCCATAACCTATCAGCAAAGATGCCACCACTGGAGAAGTCAGGTGTCCCTTCATAAGTCCAGTTATTCCTGGTCCTTTAAGCCAAGTCATTAAGTACCGCTACATGCTAGATTTATAATAGTGAGTGCCCGGGCGTTAACAACTTAAACACTCACCCCCTAATTCTTAAGTTCATCCAAACGGTAGGTGATCAGTTGGTCAAATCGCACAAGTAGAAAGGGTCGTCAGTTGGTCATATCTTACCCTTTCCGTCTCAGTCTACTCACTTAGGGTCAGTTGGTCATATCTCCTAAGCAACTAGCCTCTACCGCCATTCAAAACTACCGAAACAAGGGTAGCTACCAATAAACTATGCATGCATACACTTAGAAATAATTATACGGAAGTAATGTAAATGCAAACAAAACAATTAAGGAATCATAACTAGGCTAGCATCAAGAGGTGCTTAACCGCTCACATTAACCATACAAATCAATTCAATATTCAAAGTTACGAATTACATGAATCGAAAGTAAAGAAAAGATAAAATGCTAATGCTTATCGTAGGGGAGTGATTTCTCCCTTGGAGTCAGCTCCGTATGCTCCTCTAGACCTGCCTTTGGCTTCTTCCCACGTTCTTTGGTTGTGGTGTGTGGAATGGGATGATTTGAAATGCTGGAAATCGTGGGGTATTTATAGGCCAGATCTGGGTTACGGCGTAACTAATATAAGAGTTACGCCGTAATCTTCAATTCCTTCGTAATTTGCACTAGATCTGCTGTTTACGACGTAACCATATGAGTGGTTACGCCGTATCTTCAATATTGCTTAGTTACGCCGTAGTTGATGAAATAGTTACGGCGTAGTTATCAGCGGCGTGGAACCTCATTTGACCTATTATAGTTACGTCGTAGTCTTTGGGGAGAGTTACGCCGTAACCTTCTGATGAGTTGGTTTTTTGAGTCACGCTTTAGTTACGGCGTAATGTGAGAGATGAGTTACGCCGTAACTTCTTCAAAGTCAGCATACTATGATAAATCTTTGATATTTCTCCAATTCCGCGTCTCTTTAGCTCCAATGCTCGTAATTTACTTGAAAGTGGAAAACAAGCGTAAATCCATATAAATGATATAAATTACAAGCATTATTGGGGGAAATTGAAACTTAATATTCAGGACTATTTGATGTTATCAAAACCTTTAGTATTAGTATGCGACACCTAGTGAAAAATTTGCACACTTTCTGTGAAGTTATTGGTCTGCAGTAGTCGGATCCCTGTTTTATAACTAGCCAAATCCCTCAACTAAGGGATCCGTGGGATCCGGGCATGCAGAAGTAGATTTTTAAACATCCTCATATCAATCCATTCTTCCAGACCTTATCATACTAGTTAAACATGATACTTTAGGATCACTTAAGTCTTCCTCAAGCTCAGTAGGTCTCACACTCACTCATAGCTAACTTAGGATCATATTAAAGGTGTTTTTGATTTATCACTTCACCAAAACTCACCATATTTCTGCTCCAATGCTCACACATTGTTCATCACATCTCAAAACACCTAGTTTGATATTTCTCTCAAATTTAGAAAATTGATTTTAGTCATCCTTACCTCAAAATAGGCCAAAAACTAGTTTTTCATTTCTTATGATTTTTAAGGAATTTTCCAAATTTCTTTTGAGTTACCATCTGATCTCTAGGATCATTTGACTCCACTTGACACTCTCAAAACTCTTAGTGTCATCCTTGATCACCCATTGGTGCTCATAAAGCCCTATTTCTTTCCATAAAAGACAATCTTTAGCTACCCTCACTCATTTCACTTGAACATTTAAGTCTCATATCATTTAAGACACCTGAGAAGACTGAAAGCACTCAAGATGTGTAGGTATTAGACCTTACAAGACATCATTTTCTTTTTTTTAACTGCTGATAGCCGGATCCCTAGGCTTAGCCTAGACGGATCCCTCATTTGAGGGAACCGGATGCACAGACTAAACTAATCTTAGCTAAAACAATCATTTCAAGCCTTCCTTGCTAACTTGAACACTCCATATTATCTTAATTGACTTCCTTGATCTAGGCAACTCTGTAATTGACTCTTGTTCATGCAAATCATTGCAATTTGAAGGATCTTAGTGGCTTAGGCTTTAAATTCACTTACCAATTCCTTCCCTTTATAAACCTCTTTGTTAGTACTTCTAAGTCACCATTCATAACCTCATTCTCAGCAACTAAAAGCCTTTATCTCACTATCCATTTGTCATTTCATCATGAAGAAAGCCCCTAGTGCTAACTCATCCACCAAAGGACCTCCCAAGAAACTTGCTCGGGTTTTCCACGAAATCTCCTCAACCGAATCATCACCCGTTAAAACCGCAAACGCTAGAATTCCCTCTCAACCAACTCAACCAATCAAACCAATCCCCAAAAGGATTGTTCCCACAAAACTACCCTTGCCAAACACTACTATACCTTCAAAACCAAACACCCCTATTTCCACTAAACCTTCACCCCTAGTGCCTAGAGCCATATCCTTCACCACTCCACACCGCTACAACTTAGAGGACTTGCCTTCTAGGCCATCTCATCCACCACCCTTGCCAACATTTTCGTCAATTGAGAAAATAGCGCAACAACAAAAATTTGGTGTTGAAACAACACTAGCACCCATATCCTTTTCTCCATCACCCTCAAATAGTCTATTTTGGATTATGAGGAATCAACAACAACCGGATCACATGGAAGTAGATAACCTCTCTACCACCATCATCAACACATATTCCACCACCCTCATCCTTAGTTGAACCACCTCCAACTTCATCAAACATACCTCCACAAAACCCTTCTTCTTTTGTGGAACCTCCATCCAACCTTCCATCTCAAACCACTCCATTCCTACTACCACCATTCCCTAGCCATGACAAAGATTGTTATCATTGTCAACATGTTGAAGGTTTAGTACATGAAGTACGTGACGAACTACGTTTCATGTTTTATCACCTCCTTGAACGTTTCGATGAGGTCAACAAACCTAAACATCCTTAAGCTCAGGAATTCAAGTGGTGTTCTAGTCTTAAGTTTAAACTTAGATGTGTTAGGAATCATACTTCATGTTTGGATCATTTTCTTAGTTTTAGAGTTATGTACATCATTTCTATCGTTTTATTAAATGATATTACATGTTGTATGCTATGTGGTTATAAAAATGTGTTTGGTGCCTTAATACATAACTCTTGTTGATGTTAAAATCACACTTTACATCTACATTGCTGTCATAAGAATGCAGGTAGACGGATCCTACACGTTTGCCTAGACGGATCCCTCCCACAGAGGAATCGTGGGATCCGTGCAACAAAAACACTTTTTATTACTAATTTGAGTCTCATTTGCAGGAAACTATGCATCATATACTTGCTCTCTAACCTTTATTTTATATATTTTCAATATACACATGAAGACTTTGATACCCTCAACAAGGGGGAGCTTTTCCTCAGAGCAAAACTATTGCAAAAAAACTTGCAAAACCTTCGCTTAGGATTTCATTATTACTTGACGCCCTCACAAAGAGGATCACTCGTCAAGGGGGAGCATTTTCGTCAAAAAGAAGAAGCCATTTGAAAACATAATTGCAAAACACTCGATTAGTCTTCCTAATTACTTGACGCCCTCAACAAAGGAAAGCACCCGTCAAGGGGGAGCTAAGACGAGAATTCTTCTATTCTCTTACTCTCTATTTTTCATATTATTACTTTTCACACGTTTTTCTCAAAACAATGTGTTAGTTTCTTTTCGACGCTCTTTTTGTTTCGACAAAAAGGGGGAGAAGAGAGTAAAAACTCCAATTCAAACTTTTACGAAATTTAGTTTTTCTTTAAAATAATCTTATGTTTTGTCATCAACAAAAAGGGGGAGATTGTTAATACAAAAAAGCCGTAAAAACGTTTATTTATATTTTACGATCTTCTAATGTTTTGTTAATAACAAAAGTAAAATCATTTTAACGAAACAAATAAAATACATAAATGGTTTGAGCCAATAGTTTACTAACACAATTACATTTTCATATAAAACACTAAACAAGTAATAGTGTTTACATCTTATAGAAATACATATGTATAACAACTAGTGTTTACATAATATGGAAATGTGTATATATTGTAATGGGTAATGTAATGGGTAAAAATCTAAGTACTTGACCCATTGACTAGATACATTGAATATTGTTGGGTAAAACCCAAAGTCCATGACCCATACCCATGGATCTTGATCCATAACCCATGACCCATTGTGTGACATCATGTATGAAGTCATGTTGGGTATTATTCACGATCCGTGACCCAAGACCCATGACCCAATGTCTAGATACATTGCATCTTGTATAACCCATGGTTCATAACCCATAACCCATAACCCGGTTTGCAACCCAAAATCCGGACTTAAGCTGACCCAGCTACCAGATCCCTTGGATTGCACTAGTTGGATCCCTCTGGGGAGGGATCCGTGGGAACCGGGGAATAGTAGAGAAATTTTCCTATAAATAGTGAGCCATTTCTCTCTTGCAACTCACCCCTTTTACACATACTTTCTCTTAGTATTGTAATATCTCTAACCTCAGATCCAAAGGATCTTTCTATGTAGTTTTGTGTTTGTGTGATTCTCTAGGTTCCTCTTAAAGGCGAGATCACCACCTCTTGAAGTCGAGCAAGCTCAAGTCCATGAGTTGCCAAGCTTCGTCATCATCAAGACTATTGAAGTTATCTTGTTGATAGTTCTTTCCTCCCTCCTTAGAAGTGTTGTGTTGAAGGCATTAGTGAAAGGTGCCAAAGGGTCGTGTCGAAGGCATTAGTGAAAGGTGCCAAAGGTCCGTGTCGAAGGCATTAGTGAAAGGTGCCAAAGGGTCGTGTCGAAGGCTTTAGTGAAAGGTGCCAAAGGTTAGTGTCGAAGGCATTAGTGAAAGGTGCCGAAGGATCGTGTCAAAGGCATTAGTGAAAGGTTCCAAGGGAGTACATTCGATATGGTGCAACGATGTACAAGATAGATAGGTTGGGTTAAAGGATATTGATATCCTTATGATGTTGTAATAAGGAGTGTGTCTCCTTTGAAGTTGTTGTGTATTGGTGTAGTGTTAGGTAATAGTTCCTCTTTTGTAATGGAACTCGATATCTAGCCTTGTACCGGATAAAGTGTAGGCGACGTTGTGATAGGTTTGGTTCTACCTCGTGGAAGAACCCGGTGTCTAGCCTTGAACCAAAAAAAGAGTAGGCGACGTTGTGAAGGCTTCTCCACCACATTAAGGAGCTTGTGTTGTGTAGTGCTTATGAACTCTCGAGTTGGGAACTCGGGGAGTGGAGTAGGGCAAGGAAGGTGTCCTTGTAGCTGAACCACTATAAATACTCTTATTGTGGTTTTGTGTTTCTTACTCTTTATCTTTGCATTACTTATTTATATGCTTATCTATCATCATCCAACACACACACTATATAGATTGACATAAGTTGATCTAAATATTTTAAAACGAAGTTTTAATCGGTAAAACTATTCAACCCCCTTCTAGTTTTCCACATTTACGTTCAATTACATTAACAACTACAGCTACTTTTCATCAATTAAAATTTTGAAAACTCAATATTCTCTCAAATTATCCAATACGTTTTTTGAATCTCAGTTCATCAAACCCTAATTTTTATGTATATAAGTGTGGTTCATTTGTTCATAACACAAAAATCAATCGCATAATACTTATCTATTTACTAAACATGTATAAGAATGTTAATTAGAGGTCTACAAATAAGGGGAATGCTTCAAGCAGCAGCTCCGGGAAATCTTCAAGCAACAGTCTCGGTAAATCTTCAAGCACCAGATTTTAAAAATCTCAAGGTTAGAATTTCAACGGAACTACCTTTTAATATTATGTTGCTGCATTATTTATGATCATATTTAAGTGCATTGTTAACATATAGATTAAAGTTGTGTATATTATCCATTTTGTTAAAATGCTCAAAACCAATTCCCATACATTATATGATGTTTTTTTTTTTGTCATAACAGGGAATGTAAGTGATCAAAAGATCATTAAGCTTCGTAATGTTGACCTAATGGTTGAAGACATTGCTGTCAAAGGCCGATGCATATCGCTGTGGAATTCCCACAAAAAAGGAGAAGAAAAAAAGCCATATAGTCTTGATTTTGTGTTGCAAGGTGAAGAGGTATGAAAGCATTGCATAAATGTTTTAAACTATTTTATACACTTATTTTACAGTAGTATTGAACCAAATTGTAAATTCAAAACAGGGAACCAGGATTGAGGTTTACATACGTAGGGAATACATGTTTCGTTTCGATCCACTTTTGGTTAAGGGTCAGTGTTACATTCTGTCAAATTTTGATGTGGCAGAAAATGGTGGCACATTGCCACTGTTGCCCAATAAATGGAAGATCAGCGTTTATAGGACAACAAATGTCACGAGGATCGACTCCTATGATGATGATGTACATGGCTTTCAAATTAAGCCATTCAATGCAATCTTGGACTCAGATGAGAATAAATATGATTCATTTGATGCTGTTGGTACGTGTTTTTGTTATTAGTTCAAAATGTATAATTGAAAAAACTATATATTTACCTTATTTATAACAAAATTCTATTCTTGAAAACAGATGTCATAGGTACCGTTGTGGCCATTGGGGAATGTGTACCGATCAATTCAAAATACAGAAGAAAAAAAATTGTAGGATCGTTGTGGTTGAAAATGATGAGTAAGTCAATATTTTCATTAGATGTAACTACACAATTCTCATAAAAGAATTATTACCATTTCAGAATCTCAATTTATGTTTGTTTATAGGTCTACCCGACTAGACTTGACGTTTTGGGATAATTGGGCCACCATGTGGAACGACTATTTTGCATATCATGAAACCATAGGCTGTCTTTTCATCATTCTTCAACTTGGCAAAGTCAAATACTGGGATGGTAACTCTACTATTCTTACACATTCTATATCACATGATATACATTATCAAGATGTTTTAATATTGTATTGAATTTTTTTTATGTTACTGTATAGGATCACATGCCGTGCATAATGCTATATTTGGCACGAAAATATTCATGATCCAAATCTGCCTGAAATTGTCAGCTTTAGGAACAAATAATTCCCGAAACTGTTTCAACAAATAATGTTTACTTTGCATTTCATTAACAATTGAACTTTATGTATGGTTAATATTTACACTATATATTTATTGTCCAGTTATCAAAATCATGAGAATTTCAAAGAATCTGAGTTCAAAATTGAATTGTAGACTCCACCAAAGCAGGTTGTTAGTCCGGTGGAGTTTATGTCCGGATGCGTTAAACAAATGGTTGGAACCATTCGTGACACCGAGCATGTAAGTGATTATTTCAGTATGTTTTCCACATCACATATTTACTAAGTCTGCATTGTGTTAACATTGATATTTCCAATAATTACCTTTATCTATGAACTCATTATAGCTTATTGTTTGTTTTGTCTCAGGATTCGCAATGTGTTGTTTATGCTACCATATATAAAATCATGAAAGAGGAAGGTTGGGCCTACACAGCATGTAGGCAGTGCAACAAACGAGTTGCTGTTATACCTTCCAAAGCACATGGTCCTTTTAGAAACCGAAAGCCAACATTCTCCTGTGAGATTCACTGGACTGTTCAAGCAGCACCAGTGTAAGTTTTTTTTACAATTAATCATTAATTCTTTTTTTTTCACATAAATACAAATTAGAAGATTGTATGTTTTGTTATTCTACAGTTTCAAGTTAATGATCTGTTTTAAAGACGAGACTGGATCTGCATCAGCTGTGTTCTTTAACATCAATGTTTTCAAATTTTGTGGGACAACATCGTGGGAAATTATGGAGAAGAAGGGAATGGATCCGGATGAGTATTTCCCGGATGACTTGGATGTTTGATAAGGATTTAAAATGTACGCTTTTAGGGGGTCATTGAAGCCCTAAATTGACCACTTTTATATCCGTTACTGCTTAATTTTGTTCCTTTTCACTTTTTAGGTCTCTTGGAAGCAAAATGCTGGAATGAAGCATATTTGGACGAAAAGGAGCAAATACATGAAGAAAATGGCAAAGTCAAGATCGAAGCCACTCAAGGCTGATCAACAGTACCTGACGGCGTCCCAAACAAAGGGCGACGCCGTCCCTCTATGATGACTTGATCAAAACATGCACGCGACGGCTCAGTGGAAATTCTGGACTTATAAACTGACAGGGTCACGCTATAAAAAAGTAGGGCGTCACTCAGAGTTCTCATCTCAGACGGCCCAGATCTAGAATCAAGACGACGTCCCAACTGAAGCCCGACGGCGTCACAACTCTAAGGTGACGCCGTCCCATCGGTGACTTGGTCTAGACGAAACCCTAATGACGGTGAGCTGACGATGTCCCATGCAAAAGGTGACACCGTCGCAAGTGTAAATCTATATACAGAATTCGATTTTTATGCATTTAGAGAGGTAGACTTTTGGAGAAAAAACCCTAAATCGTTTGTAGTCCGATTTGGACAGTATCTTAGGGTCCCATACCCTATTTTACACATCAAGATAAGTATTTTAATCCAAAGTAACATTATGTCTATCCCTTATTCGATTGATTGTGTGTATGCTTGCTTGTTTACCATGTCTAGCTAAATTTCTTGTGTGTTTGCTTAGATCTATGAAACCTAGTTATTGATTATTGTTAGGTTGTTTCTTATCCTAATTGTAAATTGGCTTAGGATTGCAACTAGGCATCATTCATTGTATTTATTGCTTGAGTATGCTTTATGAGGATATGGTCTATGGATGAAATAGCCAAGGCTTGCCGATTCCGTAGGTTGTATAAGAGAGATAACCTTAAAGAACTAGGGACTACACATACTGTTGATCCTAGTTGAGCAAACGATCCTTATAGAAACTGACTTAACAATTACTTATTAAATATTACACGGAATATAATATTTAACCTTAAGAAGAAGAACAATAATAACACTTAAACACCTCAATTATATTAATAACAAATACTCTAAACAGTATTAGGTTTTTACAACTTTGAAGTGTATCGACCTTAGATATATCAAAACACACGTATATCTAATCTAACCTAGGACCTCCTTTTATAGGTTAAGGAGTCCTTTACAATATACAATACGTATCCTACAAGATAAATATCTTTTCTATATTTATCTAATACAAAACTTTAAACCGACTTATCAACTAGCAGTGCTTACAATATACTAACAGTGGTTAACATACTATTAGCCGTGGTTTAACTTCAGTAGTGGATTCCTTCTTCTGGCAGTGGTTTCTTTTACTCTAGCAGTGGTTACAATACTTAGAATAGTTCCTGATCAGTGGAACCTAAAACCCAACAATCCTCCCCTAACTTGATATATTGAAATAGAATTGTCAAGTTTCCTTTAAGCTCAAATCATCTGTCTTGGAGGATGTATCCAAACACTTTACAATTTTAAGAATTTGCTCATACTTTAGCAACAAACTGTAAGCTTGATCATCATAGGGCTTCAGCATCTTTAAACCACCAGGTTTCACCATCTGAGTAATAATTCCTGGATTATTATTCAACTGAGGATAATCACCTTCTACAAGCATATGAATAATTTCTCCAGAAACAGTTAACACATGAACTCCACAAGACTGATATAGAAACCATCTTGTAACATTGCCATTGTAGAGTCCTTTCCACTCAGGTTCATCATGAGTAGGTTCAAATAAGATCTTCAAATTATGATACACCATTCCCCCATGAGAATTATCTGAACATACAACACCAAATTTATCCTTGTAAAGCTTCCAAAGATTCATCAAATCATCTCTATCTAGATATTGAAGCATTTGTGAAAATTTATCAAACTCAGAGACTTCATTATTAGCTCTTTGAATTTTCCAACATCCTTCACTTCCATTAAGCTCAAATGTATATGAGATAATTTGTTGATCAGCTACACTAGGTACTGTATCATCCACTCCTGACTCTTTCTCAGCATTCTCTTTCAGTTTCTTAGATCCAGATGTCTCTTGAATCTCAGATTTCTTCTTCTGTCTGCTTTTAATCCACTCTTCTTCTTTTTCAGAATTCATTGGATTGAAATCATCATTTCTTCTTATACATCTCATATAAATCTCTTCAATCCTTTCATATGTACACTTTCTTAAATTTTCACCAACATGCATATCCATGTTCTTGATAATCTTCATCATAACATTTCTCATTTCACTCTTGGTAGGAGGTTTCTTCCTTTTAGCTTGATTTTCCTCTTTTCTTATCTTTCTTGCCCATTCACCCAACACTTTACACCTTTCATCAATGGATAATTGTGCCCATTATTGTGTAGTATACTCATCCTTTATCCCATCAGAAGCTTGAAGATAAGATTGTTGATCATTCCATGTTGCTAACAATTTCTGAGTAGCTTCTTCTTCTTCTTCTTGCTTTTCTTTCTATGCAGCTGCCTCTTCTTCAGCTTGCAATCTTCTTGTAAGCTCTTCATTATAAGCAATCTGTTCTTGTCTACTCTTAAATTTCAAAACTGGCTCAGCAATACCTTTTCCTTTTCCAATGTCTGGTAAAACCTCCTTATTCTTCATAGGCTCACCAATTGTCAAACTTTTACTTAAGGGTTTAGGTGTAATGATAGGTGCAGAAATTTTACTTAAATTAATTAAGGTACCAGCAACCTCCTTCTCTACTTCTTTACTTTTGGGTGGTGATATGACAGTGGTTGTTATAGAAGTGGGTGTATTCAAACTAGCAGTGAATAAGTTTACCTCTTCTGAAGTTGCAGTAGTTGTTCCAATTGAACTAGCCGTGGTTGCAGCAACACTAGAAGTGGTGGTTGTCTGCACCACTTCCTTCTCTTTATCTTCTACTACACACTTCAAAGTTTCAAGTACTGCTTCATTTCCATTCTTATCAGACACCACATACATTTCTCCTTGATCTCCACTATCCAAATCATCATCCATATTCACAGCAGCCTCCCCTAAATCTATGCACTCACTCCTCCCCTGTTTGGGTATATCCTCCAAATTCACATCCTGAGAGGAGTGCTCCTTCTTTCTCTGCTTTCTAACCTTCCTTACAACAGCAATCCCTGGTCTCTTAACCTTCTCCAAAACAAACACTCTGTGCTTCAAATTTCTGATCTGTCTGCCCTGAAACACAGCAAGCTCTTGAAGACTAGAGATTGTTCCCTTCATAGTGGTACACTTAACCGTCAATTCATTCAAACGTTCAAGAATATCCTCCCCACTTTGACCTATGTTAACTGGTCCGAGAGGTGGTTCATTGGAAAAGTCAGCATGTACCTGTGTAGGATCCGTCAATTCAATAGTATGTTCCAAACTACCCTCATCACTTCGAGCTGTGTAACCTGCTCCAAGAGGTGAATCCTTGGGTAAAGAAAACATAGCATCAGACCTAGCCTGATCATCTATGCACCCTGTATAAGCCATTTGGCTAGGGATTCCTCCACTTGTGTTGAATTCCAAGGAACTCTCCACATTAGGAGTTGCCAAAGGTTGGGTCTTATTTATAATTCCACTGTCCTGACCAGCATCTAAGCATGAGTCAGTAGTGGAAGCCCTCCCAGTCATGTCGCCTCCACACCTTGTGACAGCCTCATCAGCTACACCACTAACACCAGCCTGAGGTAGCTTGGTGCCCTTCCTCCTTCTCCTAGTACACAAAATTCTAGTGGGTTCAGAGGTTGAAGTTAAGGGTTCAGGAGTGGGTTCAGGGTGAGCAGCAGTGGGTTGAATTGTGATGGCAGGGGTTTCAGTTGTATCAGCAGGGGTTCCAGCATCAGTGGGTTGGGAAGGATGTGGTTCAGGTACATCATCAAAGGCAGGAACATCTGGTAAAGGTATCATATTGGGAAATAAGGGTGTGACTCTACCAGTAAAATGTGGATTTTTGTGCCTCATATGAGCAAACACCTTAGGTAGCATAGGGTGGACATCATACTGTCTGGTATGCTCAATAGGTTCTTCAATTTGACTCTCCACTATTAGTTGAACAAACCTAGGATACAAATAATACTTACCCTTCTCCCTAATGTTTTTCAAAAATCCATCAAAAATCATCCTAGACCAATTGAATTTCCTCAAGTGTGAATCAAAAACTTCCACTGAGGTGAAAACATACCTTTATGAAATTTAGTTCTACCTTCTCTCCTTTCATAACCTAATCTCTCTAACCCTTCAAAAATAGCAGCATCAGAAAGATTAATCACCCCATCAGCATCTTCAAACTTCAAAACAGTCCTAATTACATCCTCATTGACCAAAATCTCATTCTCATCCACAACTTTCCTAAGAACCTCTAATCCATCTCTCTCGCTGTATCTCAGCATTCCACCAAAAGTGATGTACATATGTCTTAAGGATTATTGGTGCTACAGTTAAGGCAAAGTGGATGGGACTGTGGTTAAGGAAATCAATCATCTCATGAAATCCTTTTGATTGATTGTTTTTTTATCAAATAAGCAACTAGGTTATGGGTTTTGGAATACAGCGACGGCATTGTGATTAGTGATGTGATATGATGTGGAATTCTGAATACAGTAGTAGGGGGTGGTTAGGGTTTATGTTAGGCACCAATTTTGGAAGGGATTTGAAGATCAATTAAATGATCTGGCAGTGATTTGGGGAAATAAATACGTTATCACCAAAGTTACAAAATAGCCCCTGAAGTATCCATCATAAGCAAGTCATTAGCAGTGGATTGAAAACCACTAGCAGTGGTTTGAAATGCTCTAGCAGTGGATATAGCAATCACCCTCCAATCTTTTGACTAAGACTACAAAAACCATATCTAAGCCAAAATAGTGATAGCAAGCATTAATATGAAGAATTACAAAAGATCCAATTTTTTTATTTTTTTTAATACTAAATACAGCAACAGCTACAAAAAGCTCCAAATTATACATAAGTCCTTCATACTTGTACATCACAAACACAAACCAAACACTTGCAACATGGTTAAGGTTAGCAGTGGTTAGAAATAACTAGAAGTGGTTTCAAAAATTTGTACTGGCAGTGGTTAAAATACTTCTAAACACCCAGTCAAAAGGTCAACTCCAAGTCATTATCCGTCCACCAAAGTCAAAGACTTCATTTACTCCTCAACAACTCACACCTTCCCCACATTTAACTCCCTGATTTTATATTTACTCTATTTAAGACCATCTTACTCACATAACACAAATATCACTCATATTCCCAAAAACCATTGCTCTCACTAAAAACACTTGCAAACACCATCTCTCCCAAAAATCATGAGTAACTCAAACCCTATCAATCTTTCAACAGACTGCTCTTTATCTGATAGTGTGTGGGAAGAGTTTCTGAAAACAGGCAGAGTTGATGAGGAAGTGTCATCAAAGAAAAGAACTCATTCAGGTTCTTTTAAAGGTGGTTGGAACAACTACTTTCCACCAAGGAACACCTCCCTCTCATGTGTGAAGACAAACCCTTCAGCTGCTGGACCTTCTGCAATCTAACCAAGACCTCAAGATGCTATCATTAAAGAATCCAGTTCAGACCTAAGTTCCATGCCAAGTTATGTGTCTCCATATGAAGGTACAGATGATGAAACTTCTTCAAGAGTCCATGTTGTGCCTTCCCTTGCGGCAGTAATCCCACCAGAAGAACTTCAAGCACCACCTCTGCAAGCACTATTGACAGCACCTCCACCATAGGGTCCATCATCATCATCACCACCTGTCAGAGGAAGGGTGATTGGGCTTGCATGCCCTAAAGTTTGGCAAGTGATTGGAGGGCCAAGAGTGCAGAAGGAGATGCCAAAGTGGGGCATGGCTAAGAAGCCTTAGGTGGTGTGGGGGAAGTTTGTGAAGCTTGTTTCCTTAGATGGTTGTGTTAGGAAGTTGTCTTTTGATGTAATCTGCTGGTTGTCTGTTTATCATGGTTGTATCTTCTGCATCTTAGGATGCAGATTCTATCTAAAATAATAACACCATGTTTGTCTTTTAAGTCCATTGCATCATACTGGTTGAGATTTATTTCCTTTTCTCTGCAAAATAGTTTGTGGAAACACAAAGAAACAAGCAGTGGATAGAACAAAGCTAACAGTGGATAGACCAAAACAAGCAATACTAAGATCAACTAATAACAGTACATAACTTTTTACAAACTTTTACAAAACAAATTTAAGATTTAGAGATTTATCATTCCAATACTGACTACAACGTACTGAAACCTCCCAACATCAAAAGCTTTAGTAAGAAGATCAGCAACATTGAAATTAGTATGGATTTTGACCATTTGAATCAACCTTTTCTCATTATAATCTCTAATAAAATGATGCCTAATCTCAATATGTTTAGTTCTATAATGCCAAACAGGATTTTTAATTATGCATATTGTATTGTTATTATCAATGTAAATCTTAGTATGCATAAAATTGTACCCAAAGTCCAAAAATTGATTCTGAGACCAAAGCACTTGACCACAGCAACTAGCAGCAGCCACATACTCAGCTTCAGTTGTAGAATTGGCCACAATTGTTTGCTTTTTACACTGCCATGAGATTAGTCTGCTTCCCAAAAACTGACATCCTCCAGTAGTAGACTTCCTATCCAAACTAGCTCCAGCATAATCACTGTCTGTATAGGCCACCAAATCAAATGTTGAATCCTTAGAATACCAAAGGCCCAATTTAGGATGACCCTTAAGGTATCTAAAAATTCTCTTCACAACATTCAAGTGTGTTGTGTTTGGTGTGACTTGGAATCTTGCACACACACATACTGAGAACATAATATCTGGCCTAGATGCAGTGAGATACATCAAAGATCCAATCATAGACCTATACAACTTCAAATCAACTTTGGGACTTCCATCATCTAGTAGCAGTGGTTTCTGAGTCTCCATCGTTGTACTAGCACTCTTTACATCCTGAAACCCAAACTTCTTCAAAACATCTGCTACATACTTGTATTGACTAATGAAAATACCATCAGTCCTTTGTTGAACCTGTAGCCCCAAAAAGAAAGTGAGTTCACCCATAGAACTTATCTGAAACTTATCATGCATAAGTTTCTCAAAATATTTGCATAGCTTCTTATTGGTTGAGCCAAAGATGATGTCATCAACATAAACCTGAACAAGCAATATATCATCCTTGAGCTTCCTTATGAACAAAGTCTTATCAATCAGTCCCCTCTTGAAGCCATTCTCCATCAAATAAGTAGAAAGGCACTCATACCATGCCCTAGGAGCTTGATGCAAACCATACATAGCCTTTTTCACCCTATAGACCTTATCAGGATGATCAGGATCTTCAAAACCTGGAGGTTGACAAACATAGACCTCCTCATCAATAGTACCATACAGAAATGCACTTTTAACATCCATTTGATACACGACAAAGTTTTTGAAAGAAGCATATGCCAAAAACAATCTTATAGCTTCAATTCTTGCAACATGTGCAAATACTTCATCATAATCCAAACCTTCAGTTTGTGTGTATCCTTGAGCAACCAATCTTGATTTATTCCTTACCACTATACCTCTTTCATCCCTTTTATTTCTGAAAACCCATTTAGTTCCAATAGCCCTTTTTTCCATTTGGAAGGTCAACCAATGTCCATACCTCTTGAAGCTTAAACTGCAATAGCTCCTATTGCATTGATGCAACCCATCCTTCTTCTGATAATGCTTCTTCAACTCTCTTGGGCTCCTTTTGAGATAGAAAACAGGCAAACAAACACTTTTGCAAATCTTTATGACTATTTCTTTTGTGAAGTGATCTGGCAAAGAAACCTTGTTCAGGAAAGGTTTTATTTGTAACAACTCGTAATTTCAGGTCATTTTACAAACTTTGAAAATTTCACTATTCATCTTGGGAATTTACTATTCACCAGTTACTATTCATCATTTTACTATTCATCGTTTTTTTAGTCGATTTGATATTCTGAGAACGTATTTCAAAAATTTACTATTCACGAAACACTATTCATTCCCGGAGAAAAATCCACTATTCATGATTCACTATTCATCATTTATTGTAAACTAGGTTTACGAGTATCAAATTCACGTAACCTTAATGGTTTAGCTGCGAATTCATGAACATCATTGAGGACATTTCATATAGACTAGATTTAGTCTACATATCATTAGTAACATCATCATCATTTAGTTCATGCATGGTTTTGCATTTTTCATTAAATGTATAATTTCCTATTAAATAAACGCTATCGCGTAATCATTTATTTTGAACATTTGATCCGACACTTCCAAAAATTATTCTGATATATTTTTATACTCATATTAAGATTATAAAAATAATATTATTAGTTTACCCGGTGTTTTAAATTTACTTTATATATAAATTGTTATATTTATATAATTACGACGATTTTCGTAAGTACTACTCGATAATTATTATTTCACTCAATTTTTGTAAGAAATGTATTTTTATAATTTTTATGACTTTGATATATTTTATTTTGTTCCGTTAAAATTTATTTATAGCTAACGCTACCCTAAATACTTAATTATATACACAAATTACCTATATTACATATACATTATTACATTACTTACACAAAATACAATACTTATATTTTTTTTTGATGCTTGTCGACATATAGACATGACTCAACACATTGGTACATAAAAATCTTCTTACTAGTTTACACTAGACCTATACATGTGATAATCTTAATTATATACTAATATTACAAATACATACACATACATAAGGTGAAAAAAAAAGATATCCTCTCCCATTTTCTTTCTACAAACCGGCCAAGGAGATAGAGCAACAAGGAATCCAAATTTTTGCAAGATCAAGCTTAATTAATAATACTAGTATACTCTTAATCAAGGTTTTGAAATAAAAACCTAGGGTATTAGGAAAAACCCTTGTTCTTTAAACCTCATCACTTCACTAGTAAGCATTTCATGATCATTTTTAATCTTTCATATTTATACTTTGGTCATTTTATCATGCTTGAGAAAAACATGCAAGTTATATATATGATTATCTATACCACTTTATTTGTTTTTAAGTACTATTAATAATATATATCATCCTATAATTAATCCCTTGAAACATATCATTTTTGATGATGTCTAGGAACCCATGACACCCTAAGAAGGTGTATGGTAGGTTTAGAATAGCTTTGGCGTTAAATAGAAGTGGTTAGAATAAGTATTACGCGAGAAAAATCATTTTCGACAACTATAAATAAGGGTCTGATCATTTTTGCTAAATCTGGAAAATTCGACAGTTTGTAAAATATTTTGGGCTAGATATTCAGAAAATATACTTTAAAACGAAAACGTGGTCGCTTGAACGGGTTAAAACGGAGTTATAACGAAGAAGTTATGCTATTTTCAAGTTTAACGACGAAAACTATTTTTCTGGAAAATTCAGCATGCTGTCCAGATTTTTACGGGTCAAAAATGAGTCTCAAGCGCGTTATCTAAATGAGTCGATTTATCAAAAATGTATTAGTATATGTTAATACGAAACCGTGGATATAAAGAACGTAGAAAACAAGCTTATAACGACCAAGATATACACGTTTGAAACCCGACGAAACTCTATTTATTTTGACAGCTTTTAATAGCAAAATAAAGCTAAGTCTAAAACAGTTTTTGTAATACGTCATCTTGAGAGCCATTTTTCTCATTGATAGAGACCCGTATGGTCAAAAGTTAAATGATACGATTTCTAGACATTGTTGCAAGGTTTTCAAAAACGCCGAGTTTCATCACTAACCCTTAACGTACAATATTACACGACTAGTTCTACGAGGCCATTTTGGGCATATTTTCAAAGTATGAAAAGTGTCATTTTACGACGAAAATATTATATTTACCAATAAAACACCAAACGAGGATCGTGGAATACTGTTTCAACGTATTTACATGAAAAGTGTTTATTAACTTAACGAGACGTCAAAAATGTATTTTTCGACGATAAACATTATTTTCAAAATTCACAAGTGGTATAGATATCATGTGAATTGCATGCATAACATTACATTATAACTTATTATAGATCATATCATTCATAATAGGTCACGGTTAGAGATTTGCGCCACATTTCAGTGTACTCACTTTTGTCATCATAATCATTGCATCAGGTGAGTTCCATAGCCCCATTTTCAATTGTTTTAATGCTTTTATTAAACTCTTTGAGGGAGATACATGCTCAACTACTTTTATGACATTCATGATTATTTGCAACTACATGTTTATCTGAACTGAATGTTTAGTCATACGAAGTAACAATATTGTCATACTTAGAATTTCTATATCATAAATCATTGAACTAGCGGTCTTGGTATAATCATTGAACTAGCGGTCTTGGTATAATCATGGAACTAGCGGTCTTGGTATAATCATTGAACTAGCGGTCTTGGTAATATCATGAACTAGAGGTCTTGGTACAATCATGAACTAATGGTCGTGGAACTATTTGAAACAACACTCATATGTGTTATATCAATTGAATATTGGTAGATTAAGTAATGTACAATTATGTGAATTCATTTGTCATCATGCGCTTGAACATAAACTATGCATATTTTGGCAGTGGGTTGTGAACACACAAGTTGCAAGTTTTGTATGGGCGGAACTTGGAACTGAGTGGATTTGCGTTACCTTTGCTGCATGAACATTTTTTTAAGGTTTTCTTCATGGCAACACAAACTCTATGAACTCACTCAACCTTTGTGTTGACACTTTTAGCATGTTTTATCTCAGGTATCTAAGGCATTCACTTCATGGCATGCATGTGGACTTATCATAGGGTCGCGGTGACGACGTGTCTCACAGGGATTTTATGCACTTTAAAACATCGTTTGACTTGTATCAAACTTATTTCCGTACATGTTGATTTTCATTTGGGACCTACACTTTGTAAACTCTGAATGTTTTATTAAATCAAACGATGTGTCTTCCAAACGACACTTTAGGTCGTTCGATATAACTGTAACTTTGATGCTATGATAGTCATTGTCAAAGTGTCATCCGAATTTTGATACACTTTTTGATTTATTGGTTAAAAGTAGTATTTTTGGTATGGTATTAATTTTTCACAGAAGGATACATTATTCACGGCTTGCGCGAAATTTGAAAAATGGCTACGGAGTTTTTGTACGGTATTATTGATGCGGAATTGAAGTGATATTTCACGGGTGGACTTCTTTATCTTTGAGACGATGGTTGGTTGGATGCATGTCTCAAGATAACTTGTTGGAGCACATTATGAAATTTGAAAATCTGGTTATAACTGGTAAGGAGTTACGTTGTAGTGCTCACAGTGTGTAACCATCACTTTAAGGAGTTACGTTGTAGTGCTCAGTGTCACACGGCGATGTGGATTGTTCAAAATTTAGAACAAGCAGTAAGTCACAAATTTGGGATGTTTGCTTCCTTTTCAAGTCAGTCGTATCGGGTTTCCTCCATATGTGGTCATTACAATTAGCCGGTGAATTCAAAGGAGGTTCGTTTACAGGTTGGTTTGAGAGAATTATTGAGAGTATTTTGGCGACATATTCTCACGGAAATTTGATCAAGCTATGATGTTAAATATTGTATCAAGAAGGTAATACGACATGTACTCAACATTATGATGATTCCGATAGCTCGCAACCATCAGGAGGGAGAAGTTGGTATTTCATCTTCCGTGATTAGATTACGAAGGGATTTTTGCTTAAGACTGAAGAAGGAGAAGTAGTGTGGTGTACATCGGGGTTTTTTACCAACTTGGATGCAATACAAAGTGAGTTATGTTGATGTTCCCAGAACGACAACCATTGTGCTTCAAGAGTTTACTTTCTCCGCTACGTGTCTGAAGATTAAAGACGTGTTGGAAGAGTGTTGTCGGTTCAGGAGGGAGCAAAAGAAAGAAAAAAGGCTCACTAGTTAGAAGGGAGTAATAACCTAACTAGACCGTTACAGTTGAAGTTCAGAGCTACAAGAAGATCATTTGCCGATTGTTCATGACTATGCCGATTGTACAAGAAGATCATTTGCCGGAAGGGAGAACTTCAAGTTTGCCTCAGTATCTAGACTACAGAGACTCTGCACTTCAAGAAAGTCAACATTTTTCATGACTATTGTAATTTAATTTGTTTTGTATTTATAGGTCTCATTGTAACCATTCACGTGTGACGCTATCTTGGAGGGAGATTGTTAGCCTCACTTTTTCTAAAGATAACGTCATTTACGTGAATTGGACTAGATGCGTAGTATACTTTGCCCTTAGGGACTAGTATCGTTTATGTGGCAAAGTTAGAGCCTATAAATACCCCTCATGACTCTCCATGAGGGGTGAGGTGAAGCATTTGGTTAGTGTGTGTTTGTTCTTATCAATAAAAGTTATCCTTATCTTCTCCTCCCTCTCTCTAGTTTCTCTCTCAAGAAAGATGAATACTTTCATCTTAAATCACCAACCAAGACCTCCCGAACCACATAAATCATATGTTAATCGGTCCTGACAGTCATCCCCCAGGTATTCCATTCCGCTGCAAAACAGGTAATTTGGGGGTGTGACATTATTGTTCAAAGCTCTGCTTCTTGTTTGAACTGGAGTATTCAGATCTCCAAGAATTTGTTCTTTGGGATGATTCTTATGCACCCTGGTGGTAGGAATTGGACTTTCTATGATGACTGTATCCAAATTTGTAAAATCAGCATTGTTGAAAAAGTCATCCATATTTTCATCATCTGTGGAAGTATCCCTTTCTTCCAAACCAGGTATGTCAGGATCAGTTGGATACTCATCTTCACCAAAAAGTGGCTTAGCAGTGGGTCCAAAGAAAGTATTGTCATCAGAATCTGCAGTCGGGGTTGCACTTGTACTAGCAGTGGTAATACTTGGCTTAGCAGTGCTTTCAGAATTTTTCTTCTTTATTTCAATTTCTTCTACCGACACTAAATTATCATGCAAAAACTCTTCTTTATCTTGATGATGATCACCCTTGCTTCCAGAATCTAAATAATCATCATCAGTGGTACTCTTCTTTTCAATGATGGGTGAGACAGGACCAGCTTTCCACTTCTCAATCAAGTAGAACTCCTTTGAAGAATCAGCTACCTTAGAATTTGATTCTCTTTCAGAATCCTTTTGAGTACCTGCATCAACATTAGTGGATGTACCTACAATGATAGGCTCATAATTCATACATTTGGTTAGCATATCAATGTTAAACAGCCACTCAGGTCCTTTTGTCTCAACACTAGGAGTCTCTTCACTAAACTTAACATGTAAGTTTTCTTCTACTATTTTGGTCCTCCTATTATATACTCTAAAGGCTTTGCTATTTGAAGAATATCCAAGAAAGTATCCATCATCTGCTTTTTCTTGAAACTTTCCTAGGTAGTCTATGGTATTCAAGATAGTAACAGGACACCCAAAAGGCTTTAGGAATGCTATCATAGGCTTCTTATCATGTAACAGCTAATAGGGGGTCTTGTTATGAGGCTTCACTACCTTGCTTCTATTCTGCACATAACATGCAGTGCCTACAGCTTCAGCCCAAAAGGTAGTTGGTAACTTAGATTCTGACAACATTGTTCTAACAGCCTCAATTAGTGTTCTATTTTTCCTTTCAGCCACACCATTCTGTTGTGGTGTCCTAGCAACACTAAACTGTCTTTCTATACCCCTAGCCACACAGAACTGATTCATCACATCATTTTTAAACTCAGTTCCATTATCACATCTGATTACTTTGGCCTTATAGTTCACTAGATTTTCTATCTTAGTAATGAAACTCTTGAGGATCTCACTAGTTTCACTCTTAGCAGCTAAAAAGTATACCCAAGAAAATCTACTATAATCATCAGTAATCACTAGGAAATACTGCTTATGGTTCAAGCTTTTAACAAAGGTAGGGCCAAATAAGTCCATATGAAGCATAAACAGTGGTTGTGTAATGGTGTTCACAGTCTTGGTCTTACAAGTGGCTCTATGCTGTTTTCCTTTCTGACAAGCCACACAAAGTTCTTTACACTCAAAAACCTTAGAAGGTAACCCTCTCACTAAGTTTCCCTTTACTAGTTTATTGACTGTTTTGAAATTAAGGTGACCTAGCCTTCTATGCCATAATTTTGACTCATCAACTGATGCCTTAGCAAACAAACAAGTTAAGGACCTATTATGAATTACATCTTTCATGTTAAAGCAGTATATGTTTTCTTTCCTAGGTACTCTTAACTGCACATATTTCTCATCAGGCATTTTAAAATCAGGAGACAACACCACACACTCAGTTTTCCCAAAAATTACCCAGTTTTTCTTATCACACATTTGAGAAACGCTGAATAAATTGTACTTTAGTCCCTGTACCAAATAAACCTTCTCAAAATCCAGCTTTCCGGTTCTGATAGTTCCTCTTCCAACTATTTTTCCTCCCTTTGGATCATTGCCAAATGCCACATGTCCTCCATCATAAGCTTCAAAATCTTCAAAGTTGCTCCCATCCCATGTCATGTGCCCAGAGCAACCACTATCAAAAATTCCTTTGTCTTGTAGTTCATCTTGTAGATTGCCCTGCACATGAGTTAAACAAATTAGTTCCTTTTATGGACCCAAGCCAATACTGACTTGGGTCTGCCCTGTGCATTAGGTCCATTGATGCACTACTGGAATTGTGTAAAACCTTGGTCTTAGGCTTCCATTGCCAGCTAGTTGAGGCCTTTATAGCATAAAAATGGTTTCCAACCACTGTGTCAGTTATCACCTTTGAAATTTTTAAAACCTCTTTTGTATCAGTGGTGATATTTTGCTTAGCAGTGGAAAGATGTTGCTTAGCAGTGTTTACATTTTGCTTAGCAGTGGTTGGAACCCATTTGGGTGCAACACTGATTATTGATTTTGTAGTTCCATTTTTCATTAGCACTGCTCTGGGAACCATATTTTTGTTAGGATGAGGGATTGTATTCTTTGAAAAGTTTTGATGATTAACCCTCCTCCAGTGGTTCCAAACTTGTGGTTGGTTTTTATAACAATTTCTGTAAGATATAGGATTTCACAAACACATCAAACCATAAACCATATGGGGCGTTCACAATGTTTAGAGAGAGAAAGTTAGAGAGAGAAAGTGAAGAGAGTTGGGAACTATGTGAAACAAAGAAAAATAGTATTGAAAGCTCCAACCCTCTACCTTGGAAGGTAGAGGGTATTTATAGTGTCTTACAATAAACGTCACCTACGGGCTGTGGATCAGGCATACAGTGGGTAAAGACCCGTCCGTCCTCCACGGTATTACTTAACTAACTTCTTACTAATATAAAATAACTACGACTACGAGCTTTATAATGATTACTTATACTTGAGGTGACCGACACTTTAATGACTGAATTTTCTAATTCCTAACAATCTCCCCCTAAGGGAGGTCACCTCAATTTACACATAATACAAACAGATATTACAATAAGATTGTTCTTGAATTCTTGTTTAGGTTCTTTGTTCAGAAGCTCATAGTCTTTGATTCTTCATGTTTTCCATGTTTGGATAATTCAAGTGGAGGTCTTTAACTGATGCACGTGATGATGAGTTTTTAGCCAGCTTTGAGATCATCAGCTTGCATAAATATCCGACTCTTCCATTGTGGTGTTGAATTTGTGTGATGTTGTGACAGTTGACCGACATGCTCACATTCTGGATCATGAATTCTTTTCACCAGAGAAGCGGAAGCTTTAGTTGATTCATGATATTTGCAGCAGCGTAGCAGAAGCATGGAGTAAAAATATCAGAGTCAATGATGCACTAATCATGATTTATTCTGAAATGAATGTGTTGTGTGAGCATGCGGCTATGGATTGACTTATCCATTCTGATCAGCTGCAAATGTCGGGTGTACCTGCATACAATAGTTAGCAATAAAGCGCACAAAAGTGTCTTTGATCACTTTCGTTGAATTGAGGTACACGGCCCACGGTTCCCCGTTGATCAGTACAAGTACTGCCTGTGATCAGGTATAATTCCGAAGAATCTCCTTGACAGGGTTTCGCAGCTGCTCTAGTTGTTCTCAAACCGGAACGTCTCAAAGAAGACAACACGGAGTGAGTGAACCAGCGAATTTGAGATTCACTGATTGATGAAAAGAGATTTGAAAAACAATCGCGTACTGCTCAAAATAAAGTGTTTTTGCAATACAACGAAGGTTTTAAAGAAAAATCAATTATCAATCATAAACACCTTTTATTTTTGAAATATTAATACACAGTCGATGTGCTAGAGAAAAGAGTTTTAAGCACAACGACCGGTTTTTCAAAGGTATCCGTCAATCCTTTTCCTGGACCAAGGTTGATTCAAGATTGAATCGCCCCATCGTTTCTATCCAGTTGTCACATGGTTGATCCATTGGATAGATCTCACATGCCACCTACCAAGAGCTTGTTTGATGTTGGCTCTAGAAGGCTTTCCATCTTCATTGTGAATATGTTTGCATATCACTCAGATGTTCTGGCAATACCACAAGGATAATGCGTAGGACTCTTAAAATATATTCTCTCTTTCCACATTGTGTGAAACAGAGAGTCTTCATTCACAGTGTCCTTAATGAGATTTATTGATGATCTCAAGGCTCTAGACTCAATTGTGCACATTTGGTTCCTATTCCGGAGACTAGGGAGAGGGTCTCCTTCTTCAATATCAACCATCTCTAAGAGAAAGTCGATAGATGATGTCGGTTCCCTTGTGAGAATGAAACAAGTCCTTTCAAGAGGAACTTGAGTAGTTTGGGAAGATGTAGTGCAGTGCATCACTGGGTCGATGACGTCTTGTCTTCAATACCAGTGTTACCTTAGTAACAACCAGTAGCATATGTATTGAACCCGGTTTCTGCCCTAAGGTTGAGATATTGGAGGGCTATTTGTTTCCACCCTTTCCTCATTCAATTCTTTTTCATTCTTCAACCCCTTCAGTGCTTACCGAGACTTCATAACTAGAACCTTGTTGGGTTTATTCCAGTTCTAGTTCTATCTCAGTCCGCACTCTTCCCATATCTCACTTTTCTCCTTTTTTTCATCATACCTAAGGACTTCTACACTATCTAGTGGACTGTCCCTGGGTAGATCCCTCCGGTTTTGGCGGATCATGGGAACTAATAACTAACCTTATCATCCTTATATCACCATACATAAAGTAAGTTTGGTCGGTCTATTTGGTATTGTTCATCTGCCATTGGAACCAATTGAAAACCATTTGAAAATCAATCCAGATACTTGTGATATATTATCAAGGCATTTTGTACCTGAATTGTTTTTGATATTTTAGAAAAACGGCTCCCCCTCAACATGTGCAACATATGTTTAAAACCATTTTGGCACATGGAGGCAAGAGGAAGAATTCACTTCTTTTGGTAAATATTTTCTAAAAATATCGACATTACTTTCCCGATCAAAAATCAGTGATTCACATACAGTTAAAGATATTTTTGGGAAAGAATATGGTTTTCAATAAAAATTGCTCCCCCTCAATATGTGCATCGAGTTTTGAAAGAGTTTTGCACATATTAGGGAAACCTGCACTTTGGAATAAATTAATCACGTTTCAATCCCTTTTTGGTTTAAAATAGATGCTCCCCCTTAACATGTGCATGGAAAATTTGAAATCGTTTGGCACATGAATGGAGGAGAGTTTGCTAAACAATTATAAAACCAATTATCGAGTTATCAGTTTAAATCCAATTTAAATCACAAATTCTCCCCCTGTCACAATTTTCAAATCATTTGAAATTTGTGATATTTATAGATTTAAATTGTTTTTGAAAGCTTTTGAGAAGAATTGTGACTTGCTTATGAGAACATTTAACCAATAAGGATCAAATCTTCAGACTTTTAAACTCCATTGCTCAGACATGCATGAGTATCTTTTGAAAACATAACATTAGCAAAGGTTTTGAATCAATTGTATAAAACATTTTTCATTTTTGATTTTCCAAAAGTAAACCTTGCTCATTTACGTGCCAATTGTTTAAAAATACTCTTTTTAATTTGATTGAAATCATTCTTCCCCTCAATCAATGACACAAGTTGTTGATTGAGAGATAGAGATTTTGACAGATGATAAGCACAGTTGATTTACAAGAATAATAGAGTACGAGGTATTTTCAAAACAATTTTGTTTTCATTAGATGACAAATATTTTTCAGAAGAATCATTAGACGGAAAAATATTTGAAAAGAAAACATCTGTCTTTTTGGGGACAAATATTTGTTTTAAGAATCAGAGCATGAGATTTGAAAAAATAAGATTAAGCATGGCTCTGTTCTTTCTTTTTTAAAACGGGTTACTGCCTGAAATGACAATAAACCACTATTTTTCTCCGCCTCATTTTTTTTTTCAAATTATGTACATTCGAAGAACATCTAAAAACCCGTGACATTCTTTGAATGTCAACACAAAGTTCGTAGATGATATCGAATAAAATAAAAACATGACACAATAACAATAATTTTTGGAATTTTTCAAGGTTTTCTAATTTTTATGAATTTTTGAAAATTTAATATTTTTCTATTTTGTTTTTGTGGGTTTTAAAATTTTGTATTTTGCTTTTTGAATAAGTATATACAAGAGATATATGAAGAAAGACCTTTACTCCTCGTCTTCCTCTTGAAGATGTTTGAGTGTTTCCGGTTGTAGACTCTTTAGACCAAGTCGTGGAAGGATAAACTCAAAACGTTCTCTAGGAAGAGCTTTGGTGAAGATGTCTGCTAACTGGTATTCAGACCTCACAAAGTAGAGTTCTACCACACCTTTTTCCACTTGTTCCCGAATGAAGTGATGTCGAATGTCGATGTGCTTTGCTCTTGAGTGTTGTACGTTTTTGCATGAGAGAGCAATGGCACTTTTGTTATCACAATACAAAGGGATTTTGTTGAATTCAAAGCCATAGTCAGATAACTGGGATCTCATCCATAGGATTTGAGCACAACAAGATGACATGGCTATGTATTCAGCCTCTGTAGAGGATATCGAAGTACTCATTTGTTTCTTAAAAGACCAACTCACAAGCTTATCACCCAAAAACTGAGCACCTCCAGACGTACTTCGACGTATATCTTGACATCCTGCATGATCAGCATCTGCATAGGCTGTTAGTGACATACCGGTGTCCTTCTGGTACCAAAGTCCCATATTGATGGTTCCTTGGAGATACCGAAAGACCCGTTTAACCGCTTCAAGGTGCTTTTTGGTAGGCTTAGCCTGGTATCTAGCACACATGCAAACAGCGAACAGAATGTCTGGTCTACTGGCTGTGAGGTACATCAGGGATCCAATCATACTACGATATTTCGTTTGGTCTACCATGATCCCTGAGTGGTCCTCATCCAATTTAGTACGCTCTATCATGGGAGTGTCAACAGGGTCACAAGAATCAATCCAAATTTCTTTAAAATCTCATTTGAATATTTAGATTGATTAATGAAAATGCCTCCGGGACTTTGTGAAATTTGTAATCCCAAGAAAAATGACATTTGTCAAGAAATTTGAAACCCATTTCATTTGAAAAATGGTCACATTCATTGGGGTCAGTCGAGGCAAAAATAATATCATCAACATATATTTGAACGTGAATTAAGTGTTTGCCTGACTTTCTGGTGAACAATGTCGGATTAACTGCTCCTTTGCTGAATCCAGTAGATAGAAGAAACTTTGATAGCGTATCATACCATGCCCTTGGAGCTTGCTTCAAACCATAAAGAGCCTTCTTCAAACGATAGACATGAGTAGGATGCTCTGGATTTACAAAACCCTCTGGTTGGCTGACGTATACGACTTCTTTAAGATCTCCGTTAAGAAAATCCGTCTTTACATCCAAGACTACCATGTTCTTACTTGCAGCATTAGCCAAGAAGATTCTGATTGCCTCGATACGAGCAACTGGAGCAATGATTCTTCAAAGTCAATACCCTCCTCTTGACAGTATCCTTTTGCAACCAATCGAGCCTTGTTCTTTAATACATCACCATGCTCATCAAGTTTTACTTTGAAGATCCACTTTAGAGCAATGATCATAGCACAATCAGGAGAAGGTACTAATTCCTATACATCTAGTCAATCAAACTCATGAATTTCTTCTTGCATGGCATTGAACCAGCTGTCTTCATTCATGGCAGTTTTAACATCTTTTGGTTTGACTTTGGATAGTACGGAGTTGAAGAAGCACCATAAGGCATCAGTTGCAAGTTGTTTGCGAGTGGATACTTGACGAGAGGGATTTCCAATGATGTTGTCCAATGGATGATCATATGTCCATTTTCTAAGGTGTTCGTGTGGTTGTTGTTGAGGAACTGAAGTAGCAGAGTCGATTTCTCCTGATGAAGATGGTTCTGATGATGATTCAGGAGCAAATATGTTTTCAAAGGGGGCATCTTCAGGAGTAGCAAAGGGATTCTGTCCATCAAGGGTGCCAGAAACAATTCCATGATGTACACTCGATGATTGATGATTTGTTGATGAGACAGAGTGATCAGCAGCAGGCGCTTCTTGACTTAAAGACATAGAAACTGAAGGATTAACTTCATTGACAGGGATAGAAGCAGCCTCTGTTGATGGAATTGACAGATCATTAGCCATTGGCTCATAGTGTTCATCAAACATTGGATCAAACAGTTTCTTCAAGTCATCTTCTGAAGGAGGTACATAAGTAGTTGCTGGCGAAGAATCGTATACAAGAGTAGAACTGATAGGACTACTTGATGATGCGGGTCCAGAACTGGGTTGTCCAGGAGCCATTTGACCGGCCAGCTCATCGAACATAACGTGAATCGTTTCCATGATATTTCGGGTTCTTTTGTTGTAGATTCGGTATCCTTTTCTGCTTGGTGCATATCCTACAAATACTCCAATGTCCGCTTTAGCTTTAAGTTTGCCTAAGTCTTGGCCCTCATTAGTTGGATAACACAATGCACCAAACACATGAAGGTATGAAAGATTAGGTTTTCGATTGTGGACAAGTTCATATGGAGTTTTTCCATGAGAAGTATGAATAAGGGATCAATTTTGAGTATAGCATGCAGTGGCAATGGCTTCAGCCCAGAGAAACATTGGAACCTTTGAGTAAATCAGCATTGTTCTTGCGGCTTCCACAAGAGTTCGATTTCGTCTTTCAACTACACCGTTCTATTGAGGAGTTCGTGGAACACTTCTTTCATGACTGATTCCAACAATTTCATAGAACTCACTAAGTTCTTTATTAACAAACTTAGTTCCATTTTCTGTTCGGATGATTCTGACAGTTTTGTTAAGTCGAACCTGCAGCTGTTTGATAAGTTTGATGATGATATCTGGAGTTTCATCCTTTGTCCTTAAGAATTTAACCCAAGTAAATCGAGAATAATCATCAACCACAACTAACACATATTTCTTCCCAAAAATATTCTGCACTCTCATGGGTCCACATAAATCCATGTGAATGGTATGAAGAACTTCCATAACTGGGTTTGTAGGTTTGGGTTTATGGGCATACTTCTTGCTTTTTCCCAATTGGCATGCTGAACAAAGATGATCCTTTTCATACTTTAGTCTAGGTAAGCCTATAACTAAGTCCTTTCTGGAGAGATCATTTATGGTGCCGAAGTTCAAGTGATTGAGACGACGATGCCATAACCATGACTTTGTTTTCGAAGCTTTTGACAATAAGCAAATTGGAGAAGACTTCATCATATCTTCGATAGAGATGGTGTATAGGTTTGAACCTCGTGTTCCTCTTAAAAGTTCCACACCATCAAGTTCTCTAACAAAACAAGTATGTTTTCTGAAGGCTACTTCAAGATCAGAATCACAGAATTGACCGATAGAAAATAAGTTATGACCAAGACCTTCTACAAAATATACCCTGGAGATTACACTTTCACCAACAACATAATCTCCATAACCCATAATTGCACCGAAATGGTCATTCCTGAATCTAACAATCCCGATGAATTTACTCATGAAGTTAATGAGCCGAGACCGGTCTCCAGTCATATGCTTGGAACAGCCTGAGTCCAGGTACCACAGAACGATTTGAACGATCTGCAGTTGAACACAGATAAGAATGGATAACTGGATAATTGGGATCCCCATGCAAGTATGGGTTCCATTTGGTTAGTAACAGTGATTGGAACACCCACATCAGATGTAGAAATAATGGAATCATCAGGGTTAGATGCAGTGCTAGTGTCCGTATTAAACCTATTCAAAGTATGTTCACTTCTTAAAGGAATAGTTCTACCAGTAGGCATCCATTTCCTAATGGGCATTGATCTAGATAATTTAGGGCACATCTCATTAAGATTGAATTTGTAGCCAGTAGGTATCCATTGATAACCTATGTTACTAAATTTCCTTCCTGTGGGTTTCCAATGTTTTCTAACCTTCTTCCGCCATTGCTTTCTAGCCTTCTTAGCTTGATTTTTTGCATTAACTATCTTATCAAGGCATTTAACAGCATTAATCAAATCATTCACACCACATTCAAGGTTAGTAACAGAAACCACGCAATCATCATTACATGTTTTGCCAAAAGTAGCAGAATTCGCATTAATTACAGTACGCTTAGAGCTAACACTAGAATCAACACGATTCGTTTTATTCAAATTCTCCATAAGGTGATCTTCTACTCTCTTCCACTGAACATTCCTAGCATGCAAGTACCTATCATTCTTTGTGTTGCCTTGAGGCTTTGACCCGCTTGCTTTGATGTCACTTCTTACTCCTGTAGAGGGAATTGAACATTAGTTGGGTTTGCTACTTTTTGCATTCCTGAACTAGATGTGCAGGGATCTGAACTATTTGAAGGCACTCTAGATTTTGCTTGCTTAGTACTGGGCATAGAATGAGTTGCATACTTATTACGAGGCATCGAGCAAGGCATCACAGCTTTACCTTTCGCACCTAAGGATTTAGGACATGTTGCTATTAAACATTCTAACATCTCCTGAGATCGTTTGGACTGAATACACGCAAACCTAATTTCACTATCAATTGGCTTATTTATGAAATCCTCTTCTACAATCTCACGGAGACATTCAAGACTATCCTTAAGGCGAGCAAGATAGTTACAAAATACAAGTTCGTTATTCCTAAGATGAGGAGGAATGTATTTAACAGTCACAGTATATTTAGAGTCTGCAGATGACTTTGATGCAACATTCTCATTGAAGACAAGTGGCATTTTCCCTTTTTCCTGACTCCTCAGATTCTCAATTTCCTTATGTAAAGAAGTTATTTTTTCGTTATTCTTGTCACGAGTGACTTTCATTGAATCATATAACTCTTTAAAGTGATGTTTCACCTTTTCATTTTCTTCTAGAAAACTCTCATTTTCCTTTTGTAGAACGTTAACCAAGTTTTGTAGAAGAAAAGTTTGAGAACTCTGAGAATCTAAAGGAGGAGGCATTTGGGAGCCTGTCACATTGTTCTTTTCACCCTTTAATTGTGAAATTTGGGTTCTCATTTTTTTGATCGTGTTACAGTGAGCTCGAATTTGTTCATCACGTTTGCTGATTTCAAAAACTGCATCAAATTCAGGAGCATCCAAGGATGTCTTGATATTTGAGGTTTTAACATTTTCTTTTAAATGTTGATATTTTAATTGCAAAGCAAGATGCTCAACTTCCAATTTAGAAAACTGTTTCACCAGGTTATCATGATCATCCCGTTCAAATTTTTCATGCAATTTAGAGTTAGTTTTCTCAAGCTCAATGACACGACCATGGGAGACTTTCAAAGCAACAGATAATTCATGAAATTGAGATGCATTAATTGAACAATTCGTGGCAGTGTAAAACACATCTTGAGTGATACATTCAGAAATTAGATTCTCACTTAAGGTATGCAAGTTTTTCCTCTCAATCTCATTATATTTTAATTCTCGCTCATAGTTATTGACCTCAACAATCATTGCATCAAATTCCTTTTCCATTTCTTTAATATCTGAATCCATTCCCTTTTTAAGACTCTCAAATTGACCTTTTAATTGTTTAAAGAAAGGCATGACCTCAGTTAAATAGCATTTTAGTTTGCTCAAAACCCCTCTCCCTTTCAGTTATCCCAGTAGGTGTGATCCTTTTCTTACACGTCTTATCAAAGTCAACAAATAGTTGATAAATAACATATTGACTGATTAAGGTCTTCCTCTTAGTGGGAATAGATCTAGGAACTAAATGCATTGGTGTATTGGGGGGATATACAGTGGCAGGAAGCATTCTCCTACATGGGGGATTCTGTACAACAAGCTCATCAGCTTTTTTCATGTCCATATCCTTTTTCCAGAACACTTGTTCAGGGGTCAGCTGTGTTTGAGGTCTAAACTTGTTAAATGCAATCCAATTATCCTTATCATAGTTGGGTGTTTTATAACTGATTTTCTTTTCTATGCATGAAGGGCTCTTAAGTTTTTCATCCAACTTCTTTCTAGTGACTTCTTCTAACTACCTATCTTCCTCAGTATTCTCAGCGCAACTAGGTTTCTGTCTAGGCTTAAAGATTTCATTGCCATCATAAATTACCTTCTGTGCTTCTCTAGCTTTCTTACCATACTCAGGGTTGGATTCCTTAATAATGGGAATACTATGCTTATCGCTTAAAACTCTATGCTTAGTGACCATGTGAGCAGTCTGAATGGTGTTCCCTTGTACGTACAACTTATTTTCAATCTTGTTTTTCAAAGTTTTTAGATTAGAAAAATCATTCAAAAGTTTTGATTCCTTAGCGTTAAATTCTTGTTTAAGCACTTTAACATTTTCTTGAAGCTCTTGCTTTTGCTTAACAGTTTTAGAAAGCTTTTCTTATAAGGAGTTTAACTCTTGTTTTAACACTTCTTCTCTAAAATTACCTTTTCTAATAATTGTACGCATTTGGTCATCCATTTCCTGCTCACGGGTAGTTAACTCAAACTTAGCACGTTGTTCATAAATAGCAATTTATTCTTTATAGGCATTTAGTTCAGAGGTAACAGAATCATCAGGGGCACATGCAGTGTATTCATAAAAAACATAGTCATCATTGACTGCAGAAGATACATCACTTGGTTCAATCACACTCTCACTTTGGATCACATATTGATCATATGGGACAATATTATTATTACCCATATTAGCAATATCTGAGTCACAAGTTTCCTGTGATTGCACTTTGTCATGTATTTTTTGCTGATCAACATCATCATATAGTTTTAATACCTCTGAGATGATTGATTCTTTGGATGGACCAACTTGCTGTGATGATGAGACCTTTGGAGAGACCATTGGAGAAATGCTAGCCGTGAAAATTGTCTGTGCAGTAGGTTCATCATCGACGTTAGAGTCGTATGCATCACAGTCTGCAACTTGAAAGGCATTCTGATGATTATGACCTATCTCCTGAATTGGCTGCTCATCCACATCTGCATCATATGTCTTGGCATTAGCCTTAGTAAGAAACAGTAATTCCTCTTCATCCAAAACAGCTCCATTATCCTGAGCTTGCACAAGTAACATCTTATCTCTGAAGTACTCTGCATTTTGAGGGCGTTTTGGAGACATGCAGTTCCTTGCTATGTGTCCATCACCACCACAGTTGTAGCTCTTAATTGGCTTTGCTTGTCCTTGATTACCATTCCTTCCTCGATACTGATTTGCCACATAACCTCCACCTACTCCACCTCTTCCCTGTTCATATTGCCTTCCTTGAACTGGTTGCACTAAAACCTTTCCATCTCTGACAGTAGCTTGATTGTGTGGATTGGATGCAAATCTGAGGTTATTGTTGGTGTGTGGGGTGGAATTCATATTTTGACTAACCATGAGAGACAGTTGATTGATGAAGTTTTCCATGAATGTTTTTGAGTCTGGAGGCGTGTATACTAGATCAGGAATGAGCTTGTAATTACCATTACCAGTGGGTATGACTTGAGAAGCTTTGGTGGTAATTCCAACATTGGTGTAGAATGCTGTTGAATCATTTGATGAACTTGTTTCTCCCTGTTTAGTTTTGAACTTTTTAAGAATAATTCTTTCAAACATAGCATGTCTCTCATTCTGAAGAAGGAAGACATACAATTGCTCATAGTTGGTGTTCTTCAATCCTTTGGTTAGCTTCACAGAGGTGACAAATTTGTGCCATTCGGGATTCTTGTTGTTCACAAACTTTGAGTTCAGCTGAATATTCGGCATGGTCATTTTGATATTCCTCATATCATTCACAAGCTTGTGGAATCTCACATAATATTCATAGACACTTTCTTCAGGTTTTATCTTAAAGTGCTCAAATTCATCATACAGCTGTGATTCTCTGTCTTCCTTAGTTAATTCAGAACCCGAGAGAAGCATCTTGACATTATCCCAAACCGACTTGGCTTCAGTGTTGTGATTGATAAGCTTGTAGATATCTTTTGGAAGACCCTGAAGTATAATGTTTGAAGCCCTGATATCAGCATGGAATCTCTTTTTCTCTTTATCACTGAGCTCATCATACGTCTTTGGTCTGTCCAATCCAAAGATCATTGTTCCATCTGCAGCAGTATCAATTATGTCTTTTGTGGTATCTATCTGATAAGGTCCTTCATCAATTGATTTGAGAATGTTTACCCCATTTTCTTTTCCCAAACAGTACAACCTGATTCTTTGAGCCCATGAGTCATAATCAGTTCTGTCAAGCATAGGTGGACGAGTATATGATCCAGCTGCTTGAACATCCTCAGCTACAGAAGAAACGATAGTAGGCACGTTGTTAGACATGATTACAAGTTCTACGGGATTTTACTATTCTTTGATTAAACCGGGAAATAGATTCTTTCACAGGATTTTATTAAACAAAAGAACAACCGTAAAGATGTAGCACGAAGAAGTGACAAGTCTCAATAGACAAGTAGCTAAACAATCAACTCGCTTTGGTATCAACTCACTAAACAGTCAACTCGCTTAAAGGACAAGTCACTTAAAACTCAGGTCGCTTAAAGAAACAACTCGCTTAATAGCCAAGTCGCATACATAGACAACTCGCTTAACCACCAAGTCGCTTACACCAACTTGCAGACAATACAACTCGCTTAATAGCCAAGTCGCTTTAAAACTCAAGTCGCTTAAAGAAACAACTCGCTTAGAACCCAAGTCGTATAAAGAGTCAACTCTCTAAATAGCCAAGTCGCATATACCAACTCTCTTCCAAGAAACTCAACTCTGTGGCTCAACTCACTTCGTACAACTTTAAAAAACAACCACTTTATCAATCAAAAACAACCAAACAACAATGATTTAAGCCTTCCAATTCAAAAACACATATGATGATCCTAAACATAAAAGTACAATCAAAATTCAAACTTTAACACTAGAATTTGTCCAAATGATTCAAAATCTTCTAGACACTTATAACCCCAAAAACCTTATGAAATCCACCAAAACAAAGAGCATGAAAGATGAGTGATCAAACTTGGCTCTGATACCAATTGTAAGATATAGGATTTCACAAACACATCAAACCAAAAACCATAAACCATATGGGGCGTTCACAATGTTTAGAGAGAGAAAGTTAGAGAGAGAAAGGGAAGAGAGTTGGGAACTATGTGAAACAAAGAAAAATAGTATTGAAAGCTCCAACCCTCTACCTTGGAAGGTAGAGGGTATTTATAGTGTCTTACAATAAACGCCACCTACGGGCTGTGGATCAGGCATACAGTGGGTAAAGACCCGTCTGTCCTCCACGGTATTACTTAACTAACTTCTTACTAATATAAAATAATTATGACTACGAGCTTTCTAATGATTACATATACTTGAGGTGACCGACACTTTAATGACTGAATTTTCTAATTCCTAACAATTTCTCTGTAGATGCTCAAAACTACCACACTTAAAACAAGCCTTCTTGACACATTGAAACTCATCTCCTAATCTATTCGAAATTAGGCCATTAAAGTTTCTCTGATTACCTCTAGGTATGTATCTTTTCATTTGTTCCCTAGGTATCTCATTGTAGTCTACAACTTTCCTAGAAATTGGTGCTCCAAATCTAGGCATATGGTTGGCTTGTTTAAAATCAACAGACTTAACATTTTCTAACTTCTCAGACTGTGTTGATTCAGACCTATCTTCCTCAGAATCTGATTCCCAATCCTCAATAATTGGACCATCAGATGACTTATCAGAACCTATCTTAGGTGATTCAGACTTACTAATCTCTCCTATAGGTTTGTTGAAACTGAATTCACTGCTAAATGATAGTTCTTTAGTTGGTGGTGCATGTTTCATAAGAGAGGGTGGTGGCATATTGTTGTAACCTAGACCAGTACCATCTTTGAACAATTTTTGTCCAATTGGCTTATTTACCAAATCAGAAGCATATTGTGTTTTAGCAACCCTAACAACATGTTTTTCTTTTTCTTCTAGAGCTTCTTGTTTTACACTCTCTGCTTCTTCTAGTTTCTGTTTAAGCACTTTAATTTCTCTGTCCTTAAGATCAATTTCACCACCTAGTATGTTAATCTTATCTACATACTCAAACTCACATTTAATACAGAATTTAAGTTTCTCTTCAACACTCTCAAGACCAACTTTATATCCTAATTTATCTAGTGAAAGTCTTTCTACCTCTTTTCTCAGACTCTCATTAATAGCTTTAAGAGATTCTAAGTTATCTTGACATGATTTAAAAGAACAATTAGAATTTTTAGAATCATTAGATACCTCAGAATCTGAACCAGAAGATGAAGCATAGGTATAAGAGCAAAGTTATGCTCGTTTAGAATCACCAATACCACCATGAGCAACCAATGCTGAAGAAGAAACAAGATCTTCAGTAGCCTTCTTGATGCCTTCAATCCTCTTAGGAGCTCGACATTCCCTAGCAAAATGACCCTTCTTCTTGCAGTTAAAGCACTCATCTTGCTTTTGTCAAATCCAGCTCTTCTTTGACCATCATATTTGACCTGTCTACCAGTCCTCCTCAAGAACTTCCTAGCTTGCAGTGTTAACATTGCCATTTGCCACTGAAGATTGCTTTCATCAAGATCATCAAGATCAATTTGATTCAGATCCTGATTTAGTACAGTAACACTGGTTGTAAGGTCAGCTAGGAAAGCACAGATGGCACCATCACTAACATAATCACTAACAGTGGTATTATTAGCAATAGCAGTGGATACTTCATAAGCAGCAGTGGAAACATCCTGAGAATTCTTGTGCCCTGTAGACAAAAAAGCAATGTTCTGTGTTGATGAGGATGAGTCAGCTATGTTCTTTTCAGACTCATAAACTTTCAGGTTGTTGTAGAGATTATCCAGAGTCATCTTTTCAAAGTCATATTTGTTCCTCCACACAACAGTATGCACAGCCCATTGAGGTGACAAACTTCTGATGAACTTGAGATTTATATCTTCTTGAGCAACTTTGTAGTCCACCAATTTCAATTGACTGATCAGTTTCTGCAGTCTGTTATAAGTGCCATCAAGTTTTTCTCCACTGAGAGCAGTGAAGTTTTCAAGCTGATGCTTGAGCATGTTTTTCCTGGATTTCTTGGTAGCTCAATTACCAGCAAATCTTGTTTCAATGGCATCCATTAATTCCTTAGCTGTCTCATACTGCTCAAAGTCCAATGCATACTCATTAGGTATTCCCATACTGAGAATACTATGAGCTTTAATCTCCAGCTTCCTTCTAGCCTTGTCAACCTCACTAACAATGCTTATATCGTTACCATCATAACCCTTCTTAGGAAGAGTATCACCACTCTCAACAACATCCCAGATGGTGTAGTCAATCATGCGAATGTATTGCCTCATTCGCATTCTCCAAACTTGATATTCACCCTGCTTCAGCATGGGTACCTTTGATGCAGTAACCATATGAGTTTCGTCAGACATCTTAACTTTTCTTGAATAGAACTTGACTTGACTTCTTCTTGATTACAGTTTCTAGATCACAAGCTCTGATACCACTTCTTGATCCTAGTTGAGGAAACGATCCTTATAGAAACTGACTTAACAATTACTTATTAAATATTACGCGGAATATAATATTTAACCTTAAGAAGAAGAACAGTAATAACACTTAAACACCTTAATTATATTAATAACGAATACTCTAAACAGTATTAGGGTTTTACAACCTTGAAGTGTATCGAACTTAGATATATCAAAACACACGTATATCTAATCTAACCTAGGACCTCCTTTTATAGGCTAAGGAGTCCTTTACAATATACAATACGTATCCTACAAGATAAATATCTTTTCTATATTTATCTAATACAAAACTTTAAACCGACTTATCAACTAGCAGTGCTTACAATATACTAACAGTGGTTATCATACTACTAGCCGTGGTTTAACTTCAGCAGTGGATTCCTTCTTCTGGCAGTGGTTTCTTTTACTCTAGCAGTGGTTACAATACTTAGAATAATTCCTGATCAGTGGAACCTAAAACCCAACACATACCCTACGACCTTAGGAATACAAAGCGTTAAGATAAGGTGTGACAATTCAACCGACCAATAAAAGATAACTAGGGAGTAATAGTATCTAGGTAAACACATTTTTAATCATAATACGAGCACACATCAAATAGACATAGCTACCCGTAGTAACTAGATAATTAGATAATTAGATAAATAGAGTAATCGGTAGAAGTACCACCCCCCAAACCAATTGCCTCGAGATTTTACCTTAGCTTTCTAAAAAACCAATAAAAAGATAAAAAAGAATCATCCTCAACCCCCACCTTCTCATCATACCTTTCTTACTAGCATTCCTATTCCCCTAGAGAACGATATCAATCCCCGAGGCTTACCCAATACTGCACTACAATGATTAGGTTCACTGTCTAGGTGGTTGAAAAACTTGCTCGACGAAAAGGAAGTTTCCTTTGACCCCGAACGCGCTCCGTACGCGCATCAATGTTATTATTGGGAAAAAATGCTGTTAAAAGTATACTATTTAGAGTACAACCATAATAACAATAGCCACAAATATAGGTGTGACGCAATTTGTAAAGATCCAGACGCTGTGGCGTACTTAAAAAATAGCTTTATAGATGACAATATATGCCCAATATAAAACTTATATTTTATTTTACTTGTGTACTATTTGTAGTTTTTGTTGTATCTAACATAAAGCATTCTCTCATGTAACCAGAGGCGGAGCTTAAGGGGGGGGGTCACGGTGGGCAAGTGCCCCCCCTACCGGAAAAAATATTAGTGTAAACTTCTTGAGTATTTGAGATATTTTTGTAATTTGCCCCCCTAAAAAATTGTCTGTCGTATCTAAATTGAAGAAGAAAGAAGCCGGAGAAGATGAATGTTAGATTTGCAAATGTTGGAGAAGAGAGAAGCCGGAGAAGAAAGAAGCCGGAGATGATGAAGTGGGATTGTGGGAGAAGATGAAGTAATAAAATACTACTAAATATTTTATGGGAATTGTCAAATGTTGGAGTGTTGGTCACAGCTATCAAATACGTGTCTTATAGAAAGTGGGCTACTTATCTTAAATGATATTATTTTCCTTTAATCTAAGAAATTAGGCTACTGTTGATTGTCTTTTTTATACATAGTCTACATATTTAACATTTAACAACTTTTGTGAATATATGTTTTGGTTATAAAAATGTTGTTTAGTTATATGATGTTTTTATCTCTACTACTGTATATGTTTGACTATAGGATTTAAAACGATATAATTTTCATTCTTTGTATTGGCTTGACCTGATATTCGACAAGATTCTTTTATAAAAGGGATGATACTCACACCATATCTTTTTATGCTTGCATCATAATTTGTGCATTATAGTATTGTACGGTACAAACTATAACGCACAAATTGTTATGCATGCATCAAAAGATATGGTGTATGTATCAATTCCCTTTTACAAATAGACTTATCCGTGTCGAATAAGTCGAGAAACCACTTTGGATTTACTCTTGAGTCCGCCAATGTATATTTAAAAAAAAAGAGCTTTTGTTTTATAGTACAATGTAATCACGTGGGTTGGGTTGAAAAGTGCAACTCATTCCTTTATTTTTTAGCTTATTTTTGGTTTATACAAGTTTTTTTAGTTTTTTTTAACTCTATTTTTTATATGTCGTAAAAAAGAAATTCTTTAACTTTATTTCGATATGCCCAAAAAAAAAATTTTTTGCCCCCTCTTGATTTTTTTTCTGGCTCCGCCCCTGCATGTAACCTTAGGATTTAATGGAGCAGTTCACAACACCTGTTATATTGATGAAGCCACCAAAAGTTTCATTCGAGAGTGTCACAAAGACATTGGATCTCGCCACTCCACCATCTGATGAATATCAATCATCTGGAAGTGGTCATGGTTTGAAGACCTTACAAATATCAACTCCGGTAACCAAAGAGATAGAAGCAACACATGTTTTGAAGACATTGGATTTCACGTCACCACCTTCCATTCATACACAATCAGATACAGGTGCTCATGGTTCTTCAAATGAGAAAAAGCGTGATCGTGTTGTTATTGATCTTGATGATTATCCCATTGATGCTGAAGATGAAGACTTGAATTCAAACAAGAAGCCAATAGTTCAAGTCAAGATCGAGAAGGACCCATAAGTCGCTCAACACAGCTCCATGGCTGATTTTAATTTATGCCTTTTTTTATCAATGTTACCTATTCATAAGAAACTTTATCTGTTTTCATGTCTGATTGTTTGTTGTTTTACTTTGGTTATTTACCTTAAAGATACTTTGGCTTCAATAAACTGAGGCAATTGTTAGTTTACAATGCCATGGACATTATGTTATTTAAACAATGTTATTGGCAATCCTATACAGTTTGATTCCCATGCCATGACCAAACAACGCATACATTTGCAGATTCAGGATGATGAGTACGTTTACTTAATACTAATTTTCAATCTGAATATTAAGTATATAAAATTAATGAATGCTAATAAAGATATTAAATTTGCAATGCACACAGGGGAAATAGATTGGATTGTTGTTTCTTTAATGAAGAGGTTGCGATGTTTAAAGAAATTGCATCTAACAGAAACTCATCGGGACAAGCTGTTCTCATAATATAAATTAGAAAACTGTTAAATTTTGTAATTTAATGTATGTAAAATTATCTTATTTTTTATAGGTTATCCAGCTATTGCCATGCATAGTTTATCCAGTAAGATATATATCAACGAGGAATGGCCTGAGGTTAAGGTGTTTAGAATGAGGTACTAAAAACGCAAACCTGCATAACACTTTCAATTCGAATAATAATTTTTCTGACATGATTATTGAAAGGTTTTAATGGATATTTAAATAATAGTATGTCCGGATTCGAACTCGAGACTTCGGGATTGGACACATTACGTATGAGAATTGATGTACATAATTAATATAAATAAAACGTTATTATTATTAATTATTAATCACTAAATAAAACATAACGATAGTTAAATAATTAACGAGGTTTGGTTAATGGTCGTTAAATATTAACTAGAAGGACTAAGAATGAAATTAGATGTCGGGAAAGTTCTAGAATCCCTTTGGGATTGAATAGGCCGATCGGTGGGGGGTTTCCAAACCCAATCCCACACAAACTTGGTCACCAAGTTAAGTTACCTATAAATACAATTCATTGTATTCATTCATAACCTAATCTTGGATCACCAATAACCTAAATTTCTCTCCTTCTCCTCTCCTCTTTGTGTGGCCGGTCGAATACCCTCACCTCAAGGGTGTTTCGATTTTTGCTTAGCTCAAAGATAAAGTGTTTGGTTTATTAGTGATTCAAGGAACTAGCTTCTCCACATCAAAACGCTATTAGTACGTGTGTACAAGAACGAAGAGCAAGCACACTTGAGCTTGTATTCCTTGGTGGTCGATTTAGGGTGGGACGATTTTGTATAAACCCTAATTTAGGGTTTTGGGTTTTGTTACTTGATCACATCATCGTTTGATTACTTGAATTGCTAAAAGGTACGCACTTTCTTGTTTGGTTAATTAATTATATATATTATTCCTATTGTCTTCCGCTGCTTGCTTTGATGATGTTATTTTTTTTATGTATAATTGTTATGAGTATAAAATTCCAACAGTGGTATCAGAGCCGTTAATATGATGTAATTAATTACCGAAACACATAAAAATTGAATCTTTATGATTATCTGCATGCTTTTTATGGTTTCTAGGGTTTTGAATTCGAAACCCTAATTTTATTTAATATGGGTCGATTACCCTATATTTATTTAATTAGGTTTTAATTTTGTAAAACTTGTAGAAACCCTAGGATTGCATGCTTATTTTATGTGGTTAATTAATGAATAATTGTTATGTGCCATGTAATATGCGTACCTCTGTGATAATTGTTATGCGGAATCAATGGTGGAACATGCATGTTTTGCCATGGAGTATTGTTTATTGTATATTGATTAATTGTTAAGTGATATACACATGTTTTATTTATTTAATAATTATTGAATTGGGGAAGACCTCAATTATAACTAATAAAATTCGTTATGTGCTAATTGGTATACTATTAACTTCGGCTTACGCAATCGACTTGTCGATGTATGTGGCTCATCTTCTCGCGAGATGAAAGTCCTAGTTAATGTATGCATTTATTTACGACTAGAATTGTTATTAGAGTTTATTGAAATAATTATGCATGTGGCTAATTGTTTTTACATATGTTAAAGTGTTAAGTTATATGTTTATATTATTTGAGTGTGTTTAATTTTTATTAAAATGCTTTTTTGTTTATATATTGTTTTGACATGTTAGTAAGCAAAAAGGGTTTTTTTATGAATAGAAAATTAAATGGACTAAATAATGGCGAAATTGATTTGTTATCTAAGAATTATTCTTGAACTTTTAATCGACTGATGCGACTGTACTAAATGGTTAGAACGGCTCACCCACTAGAACAAACTATAAAGGGGTATTTAAGAAGTGAGCATAGTCTCACTGAATGGATGTCTAAGGTTATGCTTCAGCGCTTACCTGGTCCTCTGCCCCCTGTGCGTTCGATTGGAGCTACCTAGTATAACCATTATATGTACGAAGCATCTTAGTGCAAAGTTGTAAGTTTCTCAACGCATCGATTAAAACTTTGTAGAATTAAATCTTAGCAATTACAATCTTTTAGTAAGTTTTTCGAAAATTTTATGTTATAAAGTTGTATGCATGCTTCTTTATACATAAGTTTTGATTACACATCAAAAATTGTACCCTTTAAATTTAAGTTTATGCCATCTAATGATATGAAACACTTGAAATTGTAATTTAGTTATGTGAGACCTTGATCTAGATTACAATAACGAGGTTAATTATTTTGTTGTGTGAGACCTCAGCTTTATGATTTGCAGTTTCTAAATTAGACAACTTAATTAAGTTAGTTAGTGAGACCTATAACTTAAGGCATAAGATGGGATAAAACATGCTTACGTTTTGCATTAATTGTTTTGGCAAAATTGTAAATCCCATAACTTTTGGAATTGAAAACTTGTTTGTCAATTATCGTTTTTCAACGATTACCTATTCTATACTTTCACCACTAGCAGATCAACTGATGTGGTGGAACTATGATAATGAGGATCCAATATTCAAGGAAAATACTATGGTTAATATGAATATTGACCAAAGGGTATTTTATTTTCTTGAATGTTTTCTTATCGAAAGTACTAACTTTTGAACTTTTATTTCTGTAGAAATGGCTCAAGCTGAATCTACTGCACTAGCCTCGTCGTTCAAATCTATGTTTGATCGAGAGAAATTGACTGGTAGCGCGAATTTCAATGATTGGTATCGGCAACTCAGAATTGTCTTGAGGGTTGCCAAAAGACTCAATTATTTGACTACGCCTTGTCCTCCTGAACCTGCAGCTGATGCTACTGCTGAAGCACGAGCTGCATGGCAATCTGAGTATGACAAGTATAATGAGGTCGCCTGCATTATGCTCGGGAGTATGAACTCAAGCTTGCAAAAGCAATTTGAGAATTACTTCCCTAATCTCATGCTGGAAGAATTGCAAAGGTTGTTTGAAAAGCCTGTGACTGTAGAGCTGTATGACTTGATTGATGCTCTTCATAGTTGCAAGCAAGGAGATGGGAAACCTGTAAGCGCCCACTGTCTGGAAATGATGAGTTACATGGACCAGTTGGGGCGTTTGAACTATGTCTACCCTAATGACATACAAATTGGCCTGATCAACAGATCCCTTAACAAGGAATTTGATGGTTTCGTGCGCAATTATAATATACATTACACGGGGAAGACAGTCAGTGAGGTACATGCAATGCTCATTGATTACGAAAAAGGTTTGCCCAAGAAGGCCTCTACACCTGCGGTTTTGACCATCCAGAAGGGTAGAATTTCTAAGCCTAATAAGCCGCTAGCGAACAAGAAAGGGAAAGGTAAGGGTAAAGTTGATAAGGGAAAACAAGTTATGACTTATCAGCAAGAACCCAAGAAGTACCCTCCCAAAAAGCGTGAGAATCCGAAGAGGGATCAGGCTTGTCATCACTGCACCGAGGTTGGACATTGGAAGAGGAATTGTCCGTTGTACCTTGATGAGTTGCGCAATAAGAGGTATAAAAATACTGGCACTGTGGCCAGTACTTCAGGTACTCTTTTGATGATAGAATTATTTGCTTTTCCTCATAAAATAAATTCCTGGGTATATGATACTGGATGTGGTATTCACATATGTAATACACTGCAGGGACTTAGAGGAGCAAGGAAGCTTGCCTATGGACAGCAATACCTGCACGTGGGTAATGGAGCACATGCAGTCGTTGAAGCTATAGGCACGTTTGATTTAGTTTTACCTTCGGGTTTAGTACTGTCATTAAACGATTGTCATTACGCACCTTCCATTGTTAGGGGTGTCGTTTATGTTTCCTTGTTAAAAGATATTGGTTTCGTTCATACATTTACTGATTATGGAATTTCTGTTTCTTTAAATGATGTTTTTTACTTTAATGTTATTCCAGTAAATGGTGTGTTTGAAATTGATTTGCATGATAATGTGAATGATAAAAATAATTCTATCTTTAGCATCAATAATAAAAGAATCAAAGGTGATTTGGATTCTTCATTTCTTTGGCATTGTAGACTTGCTCATATAGGCAAGAAACGCATGCAACAACTGCAACATGATGGGCTTTTGCAAGACATCAATGATGAATCATTTGATAAATGCGAATCTTGCATATCTGGGAAGATGACCAAGAAACCTTTTACAAATAGTTTAGAAAGGGCTTCTGATCTTCTTGGTGTAATACATACTGACGTATGTGGACCACTAAGACATGTGTCAAGAAAGGGTGCTAGCTACTTCTTAACCTTTACTGATGATTTCAGTCGTTATGGTTATGTTTATTTACTTAAACATAAACATGAAGTCTTTGAAACATTTAAGGTTTTTAAGAGTGAAGTAGAACTGCAACTAGGAAAGAAGATTAAAGCTCTTCGATCTGATAGAGGTGGTGAATATTTAAGCCAAGAGTTTAAAGATTATCTAGTTGAGTGTGGTATTGTCCAGCAACTCACATCTCCATATACTCCACAACAAAATGGTGTATCTGAGAGAAGGAATCGTACATTGCTAGACATGGTGCGATTGATGTTTAATCTTACAACTCTTCCCTTATCCTTTTGGGATTATGCTTTGGAAACTGCTGTTCGCATATTGAATATGGTTCCAACTAAGAAGGTTGATAAGACTCCTTATGAAGTGTGGTATGGGAAACCTCCCAACTTGTCTTACTTAAAGGTATGGGGTTGTGAGGCGTTTGTTAAACGTGACTCTGCTGATAAGCTGCAACAAAGATCTGTTAAGTGTGTCTTCGTAGGATACCCAAAGGAAACGATGGGTTACTACTTCTACTTTCCACCTGAAAACAAAGTAATTGTTGCTAGGTATGGAGACTTTCTTGAAAAGGATCTCATATCTCATGAATTCAGTGGGAGAGTTTATGATCTGGAAGATGATCAAGAAGACACAACACCTTCTGAGAACACTAGCCAACCTCAAGTAGAACCTGAAAGTCTGGGCGTTCCACCTGAGATTGAAGTGATTCCCATTCGTAGATCCACAAGGGCTACACGTGCACCTGAGCGTCTATGTCTCAACGTAGAAGCTGAGGAAAATATGTTAGGGGATCTTGGTGAACCTGCTAACTATAAAGCTGCCATGATGAGTCCTGAAAAGGAAAAATGGCGAGTTGCAATGAATGGGGAAATGCAATCCATGAAAGATAACGAAGTCTGGATAGAGGTTGACTTACCTCCAAATGCTAAGGTATTTGGAAGTAAGTGGCTCTTTAAGATAAAGACTGACATGGATAGCAATGCACACACCTATAAAGCTCGTCTTGTAGCTCAAGGTTATACTCAAACCTATGGGGTAGACTACGAGGAGACATTTTCTCCTGTAGCAGACATTAGAGCTATTAGGATTCTTATAGCCATAGCTGCGTACTATGACTATGAGATATGGCAAATGGATGTCAAAACTGCCTTCTTAAACGGTCGCCTAGATGAGGACATCTATATGGCGCAGCCTGAAGGGTTTGTGAATCCAAAGTTTCCGAAGCGTGTATGCAAACTTCAAAGATCCATTTATGGATTGAAGCAAGCATCAAGGCAATGGAACAAGAAGTTTGATGAAGAAATCAAGAAATTTGGTTTCACTCAAAATCTTGATGAGCCATGTGTGTATCACAAAGCTAGTGGGAGTAATGTTATTTTCCTTGTCTTATATGTAGATGACATATTGATCATGGGAAAAGACATTCCGAGTATGCAAGATGTAAAGTCTTATCTTGGAGAGTGCTTTTCTATGAAGGACTTAGGGGAAGCATCATTTATTCTGGGAATCAAGATCTACAGAGATAGATCAAGGCGGTTAATTGGACTAAGCCAAAGTGCTTACATTGATAAAATACTGAAGAGATTTAGTATGCAAAATTCCAAGAAGGGATATTTGCCGATGCAAGTTGAACATGGCTTAAGTAATAAACTTTGCGCGTCAACACCTGCTGAGGTGGAATACATGAGGAAAGTTCCTTAGGCTTCGGTTGTAGGATCTATCATGTATGCTGTGAGATGTACAAGGCCTGATGTGGCGTTTGCACAGAACATTACCAGTCGGTATCAACAGAACCCAGGTGTGAAACACTGGCAAGCTGTTAAGAACATTCTTAAGTATCTAAGGGCTACTAAAGATATGTTTCTAGTGTATGGAGGAAATCCAGATGCAGAACTTGATGTTACAGGTTTTTGCGATGCGTCATTCCAAACTGATAAAGATGATACAAAGTCTCAGACGGGTTATGTCTTTGTCATTAATGGAGGAGCAGTTGACTGGAAGAGCAAGAAGCAAACAACGGTTGCGATGTCTATTACAGAAGCTGAGTACATAGCTGCTTCAGAAGCTGCGATGGAAGCTGTTTGGATTAGGAAATTCATTTCGGGACTCGGAGTAATGCCCTCAATCGAATTACCTCTAAATGTGTATTGTGACAACTCTGCTGAAATAACATTTGCCAATGAGCCTGGAGTCATGAAGGGCGCCAGACATTTTCCTCGTCGATATCACTATGTTCGAGAACAAGTCGACATAGGTGAAATCAATCTACTCAAAGTTCATACAGATGAAAATCTAGCTGATCCCTTTACGAAACCTTTGCCAAAAGATAAACTTACTGACCATGCTGATGGGATAGGACTTCGTTTAGCTAGTAGTTTCATGCAGATCTGTGATTAGTATTTGGATAAAGGATGTTATGAACAAATATTACTTTAATGAAATAAAATAGTTGTTTATGTTTATTTTTCATTTTCTTAATATTATATCCTATATTTGCATGTTTAATCCATGAGTAACTTATGTTATTCTAAATAGTCCGTTGTCAATCAATGATGTGGGAATGTCATTGAATTAAGACAAATTTGAGTTTTGGTAGAATATACTTTTAAAAGTATATTGATGCGTGGGACATACCAGATTAACATGATATTCAATGAATTGAATATAGGACTCATCCCAACTTTACATGATGATACTTTTGGATTTTTATCATTAAGTATATCATGAAGTGTTTATCCTCAGACTTGAGATACCAGATAACTGATATGGATGTAGTTCATTTGTGTAAGATAGTCTAACGCTATCCGTAACTGGTAGTTATAAGGGCTATTTTCGGAAGTGTTGCAAAATTCATGAGTTATGTTTGTAGTCAAGAGAATTTGTTCCTTTGAATTTGTATCAAAGCATAATACTATATTTGGGCCCCTCGTAGGGTTGACAAGATGTTTGTATGGCCATACCCAAGATCTATCTGGAATACGTTCAGATGATTTGGTAATCTTGTTCAATCATATACAACGAGAAACAGAATGTTAACTTATGAAATGACTTGATCCATATTCATAGTTAATGTAGTATTAGTAACAAAAGGATAAGTAAAAATGATGAATCATTAAATGGTTTTTTCCAGGAGACCATGCTCGATTCGATCTGGGGGCGTTGGCGTGTGAAAGCTAGACTAACCAATGTCATTACTATATTTAGTAATATCCAAGTGGGAGCTGAAAGGTTTTAATGGATATTTAAATAATAGTATGTCCGGATTCGAACTCGAGACTTCGGGATTGCACACATTACGTATGATAATTGATGTACATAATTAATATAAATAAAACGTTATTATTATTAATTATTAATCACTAAATAAAACATAACGATAGTTAAATAATTAACGAGGTTTGGTTAACGGTCGTTAAATATTAACTAGAAGGACTAAGAATGAAATTAGATGTCGGGAAAGTTCTAGAATCCCTTTGGGATTGAATAGGCCGATCGGTGGGGGGTTTCCAAACCCAATCCCACACAAACTTGGTCACCAAGTTAAGTTACCTATAAATACAATTCATTGTATTCATTCATAACATAATCTTGGATCACCAATAACCTAAATTTCTCTCCTTCTCCTCTCCTCTTTGTGTGGCCGGTCGAATACCCTCACCTCAAGGGTGTTTCGATTTTTGCTTAGCTCAAAGATAAAGTGTTTGGTTTATTAGTGATTCAAGGAACTAGCTTCTCCACATCAAATCGCTATTAGTACGTGTGTACAAGAACGAAGAGCAAGCACACTTGAGCTTGTATTCCTTGGTGGTCGATTTAGGGTGGGACGATTTTGTATAAACCCTAATTTAGGGTTTTGGGTTTTGTTACTTGATCACATCATCGTTTGATTACTTGAATTGCTAAAAGGTACGCACTTTCTTGTTTGGTTAATTAATTATATATATTATTCCTATTGTCTTCCGCTGCTTGCTTTGATGATATTATTTGTTTTATGTATAATTGTTATGAGTATAAAATTCCAACAATTATATGTTGTAGCTATCAAGCTGTGTATGAATACGACTTGCGTGAGTACAATATTGAAGAGTTAGCTCCAAGTAGCAATCTTTTAACACCTGAAAGTTTATTTAAGGCTTACAAATTGAGGTTTGTCACAACGGTCGAACAAACGAATGCTTGAAGACTATTTTTTTTTAAAGGTGAATTTCTTATAAAGTGCTTCGTGTCGCGGTTCGACAGCAAGAGGTCTAGACTACGTTGTCTAAACCGGGTCCGCGCTAGAGAGCTCCCTCGAAGCGGAAATGCCAATTTCAAATACCCGATGGGGGGAAAACCCCCTACTAATCCGCCCGAAGGCACGACAATTAATAGGGGTAAACCCTTGCCTTTTCCAAGATTCGAACCTGGGGTTACCAGACCCAAACCCCTTCATTAAAGGACTTCCTTGAAGGAAAATCCCTTATTCAAACCCCTTGCAGGATTTGAACTCAAGATCTCCCTCCCCCAAGAGCCCCTAAGGACTCCAAGGTGGCCAACTGAGCTAAGCCCCTACTAATCCGCCCGAACGCTTGAAGACTATTGAAAAGGAGTAATCACTTACATTAGCCAGATTTTATTATATATTACATTCATTTCTTAATGACATTATTGAAAACGAATGCTTGTATTTTGTATAAGTATCGGGTGTTTAAATAATTATCGTTTCACAATTAGAAATATATATATAAGGTAAAATAAATTAGAAATACAAGGTAAAATAATTCTTGAACTTTTGAAACATTGTAGAGAGTGTAAAAATATGTTGGAACCATTGTTGGGAGTATCGGGTATATTGTTTATGCATAAAAATCATGTAAAAGCTTTTATTTATTTAATAAATATAACCAAATAAAAAATGCACAACACAGGTGAGACCTAAAATGAGAATGATGTTACTGGCAGTATGTAGACTTGCTCTAGTCTATAGGTCGTGCACTAAATGATGGTTTTCGGTTACGGAATTTAACTCTTAAATTTACGCTCGAAAAATTAAATTTTCGGAAAATGATGAATAGTAAAACTACGATAATGAATAGTAACTTTTTCGAGAAATGATTAGTAAATTTTAAAAGTTGAATAATGACCTGAAAATACGGTTTGTGACATTAGTCGAAGTATTCCACAGACTTATCAAAGCAAGGGAAGTACTGAGTAATCATCGTGAAGAAAACTTGTCTTTGATGAAGTTCTATAAACCCTCGAGTAGACAAAATTTGATAAACCCTGAAGTTGCAAGTTCGATAAACCCTTAACACCAAGTTCGATAAACCCTTACAACCAAGTTCGATAAACCCTTAAATCAAATTCGATAACATGTCAGATTTTAGAACTTCCTTTTTTCAACCAAAAACACGATTCTAATGAGTTTCTTTTGTACGAACTACCTCAAAAACACTTAAATTTCAATAAATTTTATACCTTTAACGATTCTAATGAAATTGAAGAAGTTCGATGATATGTCAGAAACTCTACAAATCGATAAGAAACTACTTTGAAACATTTTTTTATGCGATTTTTTTTTGCCAAAAGTCACTAATAAGCACTAGATATATACGAAAGACAGCAACTTTTTACCTAAGAATCATAAAAATCAAAGATTTTTGTAGAAAAGTTAACGTTTTTATACAGAAAAACGCAACTTAATCCAAGCTTTAACCAAAAAAACGAAACACAAACATTCCTAAATCATTGTTAGGCGATTGATACCAGTTATAGATTCTCATATTATCATAGCATTATAGAGAGATAAAGAGAAAACATAGAGAGAGAGAGAAAGAGACGTATGAGAGAGAGTTTTAGAGAGAGAAAGAAATGTAGAAAGATTGTGGAGAGAAAATGCTTCACATAGTAAAACACATACTCACACACGCCTCAAATGAGGTAGTGTTCGTTATTTATGCAAAGGAACACCCTATGTGCGCTTTGGTGGGTTTGGATATGGTATTGGGCCTTTTAAAACTTAAATGACATAATAATAAGCCCAAACGCATAACCGGTTAGCTTAAACTATTTTCTAAGCTGACCATTTAATCTATAACTATCTATTACAAATAACCAAGGTTCTCGTCATATAAATGACCATCATTTCATATAAAATATTAATGCTAACACGTATATAAAAACCTATAAAACATATATAAAAATGCATAAAGAAACGTGCACAAAAATGTATATAAAATGTATAAAAAGTATATAAAAAGATAAATATTGTTATAAATACATATATAAAATGCATAAAAAATCATATATACAAAAGTATAAAAAAACGCACACAAAAACATATATAAAACGTATATAAAATATAAAAATGTATATGAAGCGAATATAAAAAGGTACAAAAACGTATATGTTTTTTATAAAAAACGTATGTAAAAAATCAAAATACTTTAAATAAACCTAAAGTTTTAAATTATAAACGGCCATTGGTATAAAGGATAGACGATGAAACGGTCATTAGTCAAAAGGGCTAACGTATAAATGATAACAGAATCCACTTGACACCGGTTATAAAAAAGGACCACGAGTGTTATTCTTTGCAAAAATAAAGACTGTCAATGCAACTTTAAATTTTGAAGGACGACAGATATAATTTTAGGCAAACCACATGAACCATCCATGTAATTTACTCTTAGAAGCCTCGGTATATACTATCTTTCCTTTTTCAAAGTGCCCGAAATGGTTTTGAATTCCTGGAGAAAATGTGTGCATCATTCTTTTGGGGCGGCAACCAAGATTCCAGAAAATTAGCTTGGTTGAAATGGCCTAATATTGTTGCTTCGTTTGAAAAAGGTGATTTGAACATCGGAAGCCTAAAATCTTTCAATCTAGCCTTGCTCCAAAAATGGCGTTGGAGGATGTTCTCAAATCCGAATGCCCTGTGGGTTCGAGTTATCAAAGCTTTGCATGGGCTTGAAGGCGGTTTTGATCACAATGGGTGCAACCATAACGATTTATGGGTTAAGCTTGTTGGTTCTTCTAAGTACCTACATTCGAGCAATATTCTCCCTATGGACTCCATCCGTTTTCAAGTGGGTTGTGGCTCTCACATTCTCTTTTGGAAAGACATTTGGCTAGGTTCTTCGCCTCTTTGTACCAGGTACAACCGTTTGTTTCGATTGGAACAAGAAAAGGATTGCTTGGTTATAGATCGAATTCTTGATGGGCAATGGGCCTGGAATTGGTCCTCTAATCTTGGCATTCGCAATTCTTCCCATCTCAACGAGTTGCTGCTTGAGATCAGCCACTTAATTTTTCAAGATGACGATGATAAGTGCATTTGGTCTATGGATGATGATGGCATTTTCACAGTTGGTGCTTTACGTCATCTTATTGATGATCATCTATTGCCATCCATGGATTCCGCAACAGCATGGGATAAATCCCTTCCGCGTAAAGTTAATATTTTCATGTGGCGTTTGAAGCTTGACAAGCTCCCGCATCGTTTAAACCTTTCTCTTAGAGGTATAGAAATTCTAGAGATTTCTTGTCCATCTTGTAGCAGAATGGTGGAATCTAATCAACACATCTTTTTTGAATGTGTCATCGCTAAAGATATTTGGAGGATTGTTCGTACGTGGTGTGAAAATTCTTTTCCTATTTTCGATTCCAACTCTCATTGGTTTGAATAGTGGCGTTCGTGGCCCGTATCTAAGGAAAATAAGCGTCGTTTGTATGTCATCATCGCGGCTACCTTATGGATTACTTGGCGGTATCGTAACAACGTTACTTTTAACTCTCAATCCTTGAGGAAAAGTGACATTTTTGATAGTATTTGTATGCTTTATTTTTTTTGGCTTAATCATAGAGACCTTATGTTTTGTAATTGATCTGATAGGCCAAAGTTTTCTTTGTAATGCTAACTCCTTGCTAGTTTTTAATAATATGCAACCCTACAAAAAAATTACTCTTAGGGGGTGTGTTTGTTTTAAAAAAATAAGTTTTACTAGCCCTCTTACTCTTACCAGTAAGAGGAGAGCAGACGTTTTGTTTGTTTTTTTTTCTTTTGAGTCAGATCCAGTTAGACATATAACTCTTACTCAGTAAGAGGTGAGGGACTTGTCTTACTGCCTCTTACTCGATAAGAGATTGAAGACTTGTGTTAATATAATATATTTGATTGTTTATTAACTATGATTTATAAAAAAAAGTCTTGTTTCATATTTACATAAGTTATTTATTATCGCATTGCGTTGGTTTAATAAATAAATTGCAGAAACGAGCAATTAAAATCATTTGGACATCAATTCTACAAAAACAAACAACATTATATCGTTCAGATTTAGATTTTCTAACCACCTCTTACTGGTAACATTTGATAGTCAAATTCAGACCTAAAACATCTTAATGAAACAAACACACCATTAGCTTTTTTCTAGTATCAATGCATAGGGCCTTTGTTAATTTAAATAATTGAATGTTGATTAATATTTTGTTGAAATCGGTTTTATAAAAGTTGCTATAATGCTGTCTTTAGGGAATAAAAAGTGGCTTATCAACAAATGTTGTTACACGCAACGTACGAACGTAAGAATATTCTTAAAAATACCTTTTTCCCAAATTATTTCAAAGTACTCTTAAATATCTATAACTAGTTTAAAGACCCGTTGAATCACGGGTTTTTTTTTAAAGAAATAACAAAATAAGATGATAAAAAAACTGACAACGTAATCATGTTCCATTTAACATATGAAAGAAAGAATGAGACAATGCATCAATTAATCTATAATCAACTGAGTTTGTTACAATTAAACTAATAAACGTCTCAGCGTTGGCGTCTCGAAAATTGATTGTCTTGAACATAAAATGTGTGAGCGCTTATCGATTCAATACCCAATGTCCATGCGGTGCACACCTAATATTCCATATATGATGTAAGTAAAATCATGTTGTCATTGATAATATATTATAGAAAAAATTACACGTTTGGTCCATGTGGTATATCCCAAATAACAACTTTAGTCCTTAAGTCGTTTTTATTACACCACACATACCTATTTTTGAAAAGTTGCACTCATTTAGTCCCTATTTTGGATGGGCGTTAGTTCATTCCGTTAAGTGTTTTGCGCTGTTAGTCCTCCGTTAATATTTTTTGCACCGTTAGTCCTTATTTTTTAAAATAAATTAAAAAGGGCCAGGGATCGAACTTGGGTCTTTTGCTTCACTGTTAGTCTCACGTTTTCGTCCGGTTTCACATGTTTTCTTTTTTTTTTGTCCATTTTCATACATTTTTTACGTTTTTGTCCACATATACCTATTTTCGTCAGTTTTTATACGTTTTTGTCCGTTTTCATCCGTTTTTTATAACATTTCATACGTTTTGGTCCGTTTTTGTACGTTTTCATCCGTTTTCTTCCGGTTTTATAGGTTTTTATCTGTTTTTCTACGTTTTCATTCGTTTTTTATAAGTTTTCATACGTTTTCGTATGTTTTCTTACGTTTTCTCCGTTTTTATACGTTTTTTGTCTGCTTTTACACGTTTTCATACGTTTTTATACATTTTCGTCAATTTTCATACGCTTTTAGAGGTTATTGTCCGTTTTTGTATGATTTCATCTGTTTTTTTATAAGTCTTCATAACTTTGGTCCGTTTTTATACGTTTTCGTTCATTTTCGTACGCTTTTGTCCTTTTCAGTTCGTTTTTGCCTGTTTTTACAAGTACTCATACGTTTTTGTCCGCCTTTATACGTCTTTATCCATTTTTTTGTACATATAAAAACGTATAAAAATGGATGAGAAAGTATTAAATGTATGAAAGCCTATAAAAAAAGGGATGAAAACGTAACAAAACAGAAAAAAAAAAAAAAAAAAAAAAAAAACTTATGAAACGGACGAAATTGCATAAAAATGTATAGAACGTGTGTAAATTGATTAAAAAATGGATGAAAACTGATAAAAAAAAACTGATATAAACGTATGAAAACGGACCAAAATGTATGAAAACTTATTAAAAACGGATGAAAACGTATAAAACGGATAAAAACGTATAAAAACGGAGAAAACGTAAGAAAACATATGAAAACGTATGAAAACTTATAAAAAAACGAATGAAAACGTAGAAATACAGACAAAAACCTATAAAACCGGAAGAAAACGGACGAAAACGTATAAAAACGGACTAAAACATATGAAATGTTATAAAAACGGATGAAAACGGACGAAAATAGGTATGTGTGGACAAAAACGTAAAAAATGTATCAAAATGGAAAAAAACGTAAGAAAACATGTGATACCCGGGCGAAAATGTGGGACTAACAGTGAAGCAAACGACCTAAGTTCGATCCCTGACCCTTTTTAATTTATTTAAAAAAATAAGGACTAACGGTGCAAAAAATATTAACGAATGACTAACAGCGCAAAATACTTAACGGATTGAACTAACGCCCATCCAAAATAGGGACTAAATGAGTGCAAAGTTTCAAAAATAGGTATGTGTGGTGTAATAAAAACGACTTAGGGACTAAAGTTGTTATTTGGGGTATACCACAGGGACCAAACGTGTAATTTTTTCTATATTATAATTGAGAATATGAAAAAGAAAAAGTGACGTGTGTATTTTACATACCTCTTGAAGTTTGTTCATAGACCTTGAAGTACTTCTTTGTATACGACATTTGTTGTAGTTTTAGAGACATTACCATCCTGATCACAAATGACAACCTTCAAACCTTTCTTGCTTTTTACTCTTGAAACAACAACGTATAGTTGTCCATGTGTGAAAACAGGACGTGGAAAGTACAAACCAACTTTAGAAAGCGATTGACCTTGGATTTTGTTGATTGTCATGGCAAATGAAACTGAGATAGGATATTGTTTCCTGACAATCTTAAGAGACAAACGCTTATGTGACAGAGTGATTCGCAACCTTGGTATGGGTACCTTTTTTCCAAAGTTGGTTCTGTTAATGATTTGCGCATGAATAGAAGTTCTTGTTAATTTAAAAACTTGCCGTCTTGTCCCATTACATAAACCATTTGCTTGGTATATATTTCGCAACCACATAATCGGTACTCCCACTTTTAAAGCAAGTATGTGGAAAACTGGAAAACCGGAAAACCTCAAACCATTGATACGATTAATTAAGGATACAACACATAAACACATATCATAAGCCATGTTAGAATTACGATTGATTTTAAAAACGCGCATAGAATCTTTGCAGATTTGAGACGATTTTTTGAACGAGGTAATGATATGACACTACAAAAAAATCAACATTTTGGCACGACAATGTCGTGCCAAAATTACAAAGCTAGTCGACCCAAACTAAAATTGGCACGACATGTCGACCTAAACGGGTCGTTCTTTTTCATTTGACCCAAAATAATTTGGGTTCTTTTTCTTTTGACCCAAAATAATTTGGCACGAAAAATCTTTGAAGCTTTGGGACGGCAAATTGGTGGGCCCCAAAAAATCAACGTTGAAAAAAAACTTGGGACGACACGTTATTTGCAAAAAAAAAGACGATACAACCGTCCCAAGTTTGTTTGTGTTTTTTTTAATTTAACTTTTTTACTCTTTTTAAAATAAATAAGAAAATCTATTTTTAGAACCTTTGGGACGACACGTGTATTTATTTTGGCATGATATAGTCGTCCCAAAATGTTTTCCGCGTAAGCGAACACGCAGTTTGGGACGATCCACGTGGCTTGCTTACAAATAGGGATGGCATGTTGCTTTGTATTTTAGGGACGACATTGTCGTCCCTAATAAATCTGGGAGGCCAAAAAAAATGCAGCAAAACTGCAGTTTTTCAGATTTTTTCCGGATTTTTTTTCCGGAAACAATCTACCAAAACAAATACAACATGTAGTAAATCACAATCCACAATACCAATTCGACAATATGATACAATACCAAATTACTAAACGAATCCAATAACATTCCACAATTCCACCATTCGACAAATACGATAGAACTTAAACTACTCGACAAATACGATACAAATTAAACTACTCTTAAACTATACAAATCACAAATTTCCTAATTAACATGTCTCAAACTAACAAGTCACAAGCTTATAAAGCTAACATGTCTTAAAGTTATAAAGTTAACATAAATCCACGATATCATTCGACAAATTCAATACTATTCCATAAAATTAACAAGTCTAAAAGTCACAAACATCCCGCCTACTCCTCATAGTACTCGCCGCCCGCCTTATTATTATCATCATTATTATCCAAATCATTATTATCAATATGATCATCTTGGCGTAAATGAGGATTATTTTGTGAGCTGTATTGGTTAAGGTCTGGTGGCGGCATTGCATAGTTAGAAGTAGAACCCAGGCACGGAGTAGAGTTGGGAAAGGTGGGACGATAATAACCGGCAAAGGTATTATTGGGGTGGAAAATGGGAGGTTGGAAACCAACAGGGCCGGGAATGGGAGGTTGGAAACCAACAGGGCCGGGAATGGGAGGTTGGAAACCAACAGGGCCAGGAGTGGGAAAAGGGCCAGGAAAGGGTGCCCGGGGAAAGGGAACAGGAAATGGGTTACCTTGTTGGTTGTAGTGGCTGAAAAACTGCTCAAGGTATGATCTGAACGCCCCAACTGTAGAATAAGCCGCGGTAGCCTGTTCCTTAGCCACGCGAGCCTCTTGCTCAGCCACACGATATATATTAAAAGAAATAATAAATATATTAAAAAAAAGAAAAAAAAAAATTGGATCGACATTGTCGTCCCAAATGGTTTTCCAGGGATATATTATAAAGTTAAATTTATTAAAAAAAAAAAAAAAAAAAAAAAAATTGGATCGACATTGTCGTCCCAAATGGTGTGGGTCAGATTCTTTCCTATTTTATGAGATTTTGGTTGAAAAAGTGTGAGCCATGGCTTAAAGTTGGGACTACATTTTTGACTCAAAAAAAATGGGTGTCCCAAAATTGCCATATTGTTGTAGTGTGAGGAGCGTATACAGTTTGCTGGAGGAGCATTTTGATTGAAACGTTTAATACTTTACAAAAAACTAGCAGGGTGCCCGCGGGATGCGACGACGGGTATCCTGTGACTGAATTTTCTGGTAATGTGATGTTATGCGGCCATACTTTTTTTAACAATTAATTCAGAAATAATAATAACGGATATCTTGTTTAGTTTCCTTTTCGTTTTCGAGTCTAGGTAGATCTTTGTTATTACTGTGAGTTGGAGAGTGACCAGTGGGTAGCCTAACAAATAATAATAATAATAATAATAATAATAATAATAATAATAATAATAATAATAATAATAATAATAATAATAATAATAATAATAATAATAATAATAATAATAATAATAATCTTACAAAGTTAAAAATGTTTTTTCAATAATGTAACGGTTTACTTTTTTGTTTTTTAGTCGAGTGAGTTATCGGTCGAGGGGATGAACCCTTCGTCAATTTTGGAGCCGACCGACCCAGTTCGACCCTCATTTGCAATGGTGGCAACTCGGTCGGCGCAATGGCGACCGAATCGGTCGATCGACCACTACGGGCAGCCTAATGGCTTTATTTTTAAGTGCTTGGCTTAGTAGCTTGATTAGATTGTACATTGTGGTTAAATGGTTGTATATTTTGGTGAATGGGTAAATTAAATAGTGTATTAATTGTATATGTTGAATAGTGTTTTTTTAGTTTTATTTGTGCTTCAAATAGTTGTAACTTATGCTTTTTTACTTGTATTGGTTAAAAATTCTATATTGGGAAATCTTAGAAAATTAATAGGAGGGAATGTTTCAGATGCATTATCTATCTAATATAATAAACAAGAGTTTTGTACAACTTAACAAACCAGCCAAATAAATTAATGCTCTTACGTGTCTGAAATATGATTGGTCTATTCACTTGGAATGTACAACTGATGTGCATAACTCCATTCTATTGAACACACACAAAGCTTCTTGAGTACGCCCCATGTTCAACCCATTAAATTAAATCAATGCTAATAATCAGTTTAGATTGCACAATTAATTTAATAGCAATCAAATATGCCTCCAAAAATAACACACAGTGTTAATTTCCTCTACACGCTCTTCCCCAATCAGTTACAAATCATCACTAACTTTTCACAGGAATCGTTTTCTTCTATTCTTCAGTGATTCAAATTCAAACACACATACACAAATATTCTCACACAATTCTCTGACTTAATAATTACACACACAATCGTTTCATTCTCTTCCTCTCTGGCCCTGAACGATTCAAAACATATACGGGAAATCCTATGGCTAACTCTGAATCAATGGTAAGTATTGCATCTATTTTTGTAGTGTTTCGATTTAAATTCCATGTACAACTATTTTGATGTGTTTTTTTTTATTAAGAATCAATCAAATTGTGTTTCGAGGACGAAAGAGAAAATGCATCACTATACCGATTCAATTTATAATATTGGTTTGATTAAGTTTGATTCAATTGTGTGTTGGTAAACCCTAGAAATATTTTTGTGGGAAATGACATGCATGAATTTATTTGTGTATGTAGTTTAAGAACATCAATAAAAAAAGCCAGGAGAATGACGTAATTAATTGTTTCAATTAGTTTTGAGGTTGATATGTACGTACCTAATATTATTTTTCATGTTTTCTATGTATTGATCTGTAGTTATGCAATGTATCCAAGCAAAAATTGCTGCAACATCACCTTATGCAAGTAGATATGGTGCTCTTTTTGAACTACGAAATCAAGGAGATGATAAAGCATGAGGAGAAACTCAATTTCCTTATCTTCAGGGGAGCTTATTCATCATCCTAACCATCATCAGTTAACAAATGTAAGTTAAAGGTATTTCCATATCTAATCGTCAATATTGATTGACCTTCTTATTCAATATCTTATGGAATTTTTGTTGATAAAATCACATATTGAGGACATTATCTAATGTATTTTTTTATCTAAAACTTCTGTAGTTTGATGGTTGCTTTCGGGGAAAAGTTGAAGGACCGAAAAATTCAAGAATGGACCGGGTATGTTCAATAGAACGTCCAAGATATCCTGAGGCTGGAGGACTTGAATGCATATATGTTCTCAAGGAATTCTCAAGAATGGTCCATAATGGGGTAAAATGCTCTAATAATTTAACATTTCGTTTCTAACAATATCTTCTATTTTGGTATTTTGTCATACGACTTCATCAAAAATGTTCACTAGCATTGTCAAATCGATACATTGACTCAAACGGTTGGTTTGGATTATATTTTGAACGGTCAATTGGGTAAAAAGTAAACAAATATTTTAACTGAAAACAAGGTAGATATGGGTAATATTACATCGTTGTTGTATTAAAGTTGTCCTGTTGTATCAAGCTCTCTTTGAATTTAACACCTGCTTATAATTTACGCAATGTATATCTTTTATTATCTGAAACAAATCACTTATATTGAGTTATAATTCACTTCATAATCTACAATAGTACAACTTCGCTTTAATGTGGGTTATTTTTTTCAAAAAAGATTTGATTTTGGTAGCTTTTGATCAAGTGTTTGCGTTATTGTCCGAATGAGAATTTAAGGTTGTATTGATACTTTGTTTTATGTTTCTGTTTTTAAGTCGCAGGGCATTGTCTTGTGCATATTTGGAAGCGCGTATGACAGTTTCAGTTACACTAATGATTGGGTAAGTGATCTATCTTCTAAGTAGGCTAACGGTCAAAATCTGTCCCAATAAGTAGTTCCATAAACAATCAAGTAAGTTACAGTTTGCACCACTATGAATTGGCATTGCAAATTAGTTAACTCTAGATGACATCCCACTTCCTGCAACAAATTATGCAGAGAAGACACAGTTAGATGTGACGTTTTGAAGTAAAACTGGTCAACTTATAACCAAATTGAAATGTAGTAAATAATTTGTATAAATGCTAATGATTTTCTATAACATATATAAGAACCAATCAATAGGTTTTTGAGTAATAAACTTCAAGATGGATAAAAGATAGAAATATTTTGGACCAGATTAACTCAACCGTATACCTTTGTGAGTGAAAGTCGCTGTATTAACACCGATAACATGGCCATAGGAGTCAAGCATAGGCCCACCTGAGTTTCCTGCACTATACCAGTGCCAACAAAAATTTCTCATGAAGTCATAGCTTCACCCTCATCATAACATTATTGCTCTACATTTGGGTTATGTATCTGAATTAATTGTTGCATCAGTTTGAATAGCTCCATTAATTGCTCCTTCGTTTGGCGTTTAAAAATCAGGAATTATATCCTGTTAGAAAGAGTGTTTTGGGACAATGTGTATTAGTTTTTTAAATAGGGGGTGTATTATGTATACTAATACATACAGACATGAGACATTACTGATTCAGATTTGCTTCTCATGGATAGTTTATTAAAATAGTTACAATTTTATCAACTTATAACCAAATTGAAATGTAGTAAATAATTTGTATAAATAAGGTTCTTGATGAGCTCACTAAGTGATTATTTCAATGATGATTTAACTTATGAAGATGCCCTTGCTATACAACATACACTCTTATGACGTAATTAATGTATTTTGATTTTCTTTAAATATTGTATTATAAAAGTTTCTTCAAGAGCTGCAACAATGGTTATGCAGACATTAAAATACCTCCTTTTTATTTGCAGGGTTTACAATAACTGAGTCTTCAAGTTATTGATCTTAATGGAAACCATATACGGTATGTTATGTCTCTTTTGTGTTTTGATTTATGATATTTAGTAGTTAACAATTGTTTCTCAAAGAGGCTTAAAATTCAAGAATCATAATCTATTTTATAATGAGTAAGTTGAATTTAGAAGTTGTGGTGAAGAATGAAAACAATGGTTTCTGGTGATATCAAAACCCTTATTTAGAAGTTATATCTAATGGTTGAATGAGTTTGAATAGAGTTTACACATGACATAATGTTCTTTGAAACCAATGCCTATAAAGAAGATTGTGTAGAATGAATAAATATCATGTAACTTTCAACCATAAAGTCATCAAATGTAAAGTCATTTAGCATAACTGTTTGGACTTTTATAAGATTGGTAAATGGTCTTTAGAGAAGATCTTGTGAACCAAAATTTGTATTATCCCGATAACGACGAGATAATGGTATAATTTGTGAATTATACCTATAAATATAAAAATTATAGTTAAAGGGTTGTGTTGATTTACGCAACATTGTGTAGATTAAATAAATATAATGTAACTACGACAAATCATTTGTTACAATAATAATGATGGTCAACACTAGAACCTTTTTTTTGTTCAATAGCAGAGGATTTTGTTGTTGGTAATAACCTTTCTCAGTCTCTTGATAACTTGATCAATTAGTAAAGTTGGACAATATTGACACGTGTAGTTATGATCTACTTGTACATAACTTGGCAATGCAGGTGAATGTAGTCTATGTGTTATGTGTAGTTTGAGTTGTAAGGTAATGTATCCTATGTTGGGATTTAATTTGTCATGCTTTGATATTTTGGCCTTTTTTGGCATACCTAAATTTTTTGTTAATAGAATTGAAATGATTTTCACGATGTTTCATTATGTAGAATCAAGTTGAAGTTTTTGTAATGAATAGGCGTGCGGTAAGGAAATGATTATTGTTTAGTTTAGAGTTTTGAAATCTTGGCTCTGGATATTGGATTATGAGTTTTACTATGGTTAAAATGTAAAAATTTAATATACAGACCAGAAGGATCAAATTAGTCGCACACTTATTGCCACAACTGCTATCTAATTTTGTGCCATGAGCCACAATTTTTTGTTTCCTTTATTGCAGATTGTGAAAACCGGGGAATCATTGACACACGAGTTGAAGTCCCGTTCTCACCCCCACAAAAAAGGAGGGTTCAAGTAACATATTTCCTTATTCAGAACATAAACCTGCTCCTCAGGAAGAGCGGAGCATTCATCTCAACCAAAGTTTGTACCACTTGAAATATATACAACCCAATCAACCACTTATGTTGTATCAGCTGATGTAGAAGCTGAGGAACATTCTATTTCAAGTGAATACATTCAACTGTGATTGATGGAGACATGTGCGAACAATATTGTCACTCTTACCAACATCAACGATGAACTTCCCATGTGGTTGTTGGTAATTGGTATATTCATAAACGCAATTGCAACAATATTTGTTATTTTTTGTTTATTAAGTTTAAAAGTTTTATCGATTTATTGTTTGTATCATGATTATATACATTTCTATTATTTTAAGTAAAGAAATTGACAAAACTATTAGTCGGGTATATGGATAAATTCATATGTATTTCCACTAAAATTATATTTTTCTTGAGGTTATTAATACCAAAGACATATGAATGAAAAAGCCTATGAGCTTTGATGATCGAATGATATTTAATTTGCTACTTCCAACCATGATTAACTCTAATTGTATTATTGTATTGGGGCAGTTTATTCGGACCCCCTCCCCCTTATAGGGGGTTTCCAATCATTGCACGCATTAGAGGGTTGTACTGTGTGCATTGCGGTGTTATACTATGTGCTTCGCGATTTGTACGGTTGACTCATAGAGGGTCCTTATAGTATATCCGTATTATATTATCTTTGTGTTACGTGAGGATTGTTGTATGTCCTCATTGCACGGGAATAGTATATTACTACTAAAGAATGATATATTCTTGAAATTAGTGTGAACGGGTTTTTAAAAAGCGTGGACTTGGTAAAATGGTTGGGTTGGGGAATGGACCAGACCAGATTTCATAGTACAGTTTGAACATAAACTACTCAAGTGTTTGACATTCACTGGATACCTTTGCTCATCAAGACGGGTGTGGATCCTTTCAAATTACTTGAGTCAAGTTAAAGGATCCTCAATTATTATATTAAAATCAAAGATCAAGATTTACTACAAATATGTGAGTTCTTAACCTTTGATTTTAATTTAATGGTTGAAGATCTTTTAACTTGACTCAAGTTGTCCCAACAACTTGAGAGGATCCTCATTCCATCAAGACAATCTACCAGTTAGAGAATAAAATACATGCATGTTTATTATTTTAATAGTTACAAACCGAATTGTTTATTGTATTATTGACTTATTACTTATTATTCTCTTTAAAAAATAATTGAACCTGATTACGTTCGTTGTTATTTCTACTTTATTCACACATTTAACTTCTTATTGCATAATTTCTTTAAAAGATCCAGTGATTCCACGGGTCTATAAGCTAATAAGTAGTATAGATATGAGTTAAAAGAGGTTGACTTTGCCATTGTGAGTACCAAAAACGCATGCACTGGTCTATTCTATTTTGGAGCTAAATTAGGAAGTTACACGCATGAATATTAGTTGCAATTAGTGGACTTGTAAAAATCCTTCGTTTATTAGAGAGGACTAGCAGGGTACCCGCGCGTTGTAGCGGCGGGTACTCTGAAATAAAAATTTCCGATTAATAATTTATTTTAGTTGATTATGTTCTTTTTAACAATAAATTTACGGATATCAAGAATTTTGTGTAGCCCGTGCCCGTTTGGGCTCGAACCCGTTGGCCCGTGTCTGCTCGGGCTCGAGCCCGTTTGGTCCGCGCCGTTTCGGGCTCAAGCCCATTTGGCCCGTTGCCCGTTCGGGCTTGAATATTTGTATAATGTGCTTTATTATTTTCAGTAGTGAAATTTAATGCATTAATTGTGTTTAATTTGGTTGTACAATATGTTTGATAATTTGTATTTATTATGTAAGGGGTGTTTTAATAACTTTATTAATCGTATTTATTAACCAGTTAAATAATTGACTACATTAAATAGCATTAATGTGGTGTTTTGTTGTATACTATGCTTCTTGTCTTGTACGTCTGAAAATTATGTGAAATAAAGTGTTGTACACTATGTTTCTTTTCTTGTAAGTAGTAGTCATTATAGTCATTAATAACATTTACCACTTTAATAGCATTAATGTTGTAAGTCTGAAAATTACATCATGCTTATTTTGTTGTACACTATGCTTATTTGGTTGTAAATCTGAAAATTGGTTGCAGCTATTGTACATCGTGCTTAAATGGTTGTAATTTTTGGTGAAGGGGTGTTTTTAATAGCATTAATGTTGTTTGATAAAATTTTGGTCTTAAAATGACACCACGCTTTATTTTGTTGTACAATATGCTTACTTTGTTGTAATTCTGAAAATGAAAATTGGGTGCACTAAAGTGTTGTAAACCATGCTTAATTTCTTGTAGGTCTGAGGTGCCTTCGTGCATTATAAGTAGTATAGATATAGATATAGATAGATGATTACGGTAGTTAACTAGAAACTCTAAGGGTATATTTGACAAAATTAAAAATAAAAGGAAATCGCGAAGAAAAATAAAAGGAAATCGTTTAAAATTGAATGCTGGGTTAACTTGGGCTCCTAAAATCATGTATGTAAGAGCACTCCCATCCATAACACCATAACACCAATAACACCGTCCACGTCAGCGCCACATCAGCTTTAACATTTAACATTAACATCCCCAAAAAACACTCTCATCCATAACATCCCAAGTTAAACTTTAACATCCCCAAAAAACACCCAAAAAATACCCTTTAACGCGCGTTGCCTGGGCAACGCCTCCCACATTTTTCCTTCTTGACGCCGTGACTCCAATGGGAATAACGGCTTTAACGCCGTTAAAGCCCAAACAACGCCGTTATGGCGTGTTGAATGGGACTGCTCTAAGACCTATTGCCTACCATATATCCACCCATACGCGTTATCAAAACCTAACAACAATTAGTCAGTTATAGAAACCCTAATTCAACCAGAATATATTAATGAGGTCTTGTATATCTAAATAGCATGGAATCAGTAGAGAGAGATCGGGGACTATATAATTTGTGGAACCATGCACGCACGCACGCTAGCCTGAGTTTTGAGTTCAGTGGTTAATTAAGTCGGTTTCTGTACGTTCTCGGTGGTAAGTTTTATTTAACTGTCCAAGTGTTAAATTACTAGTTTCATAGATATATATTTCTGATCAGATTACTTGTATCTAGTTTTTATATTGTCTTTGTAATTTTTTACATGCATGAACTGATTAATCAAATTTTTAGGCCTTGATAATTCTGTTAGAGATGCCATATTACCGACCCACTACATGTAGTTAGTTATTTAAAGATCGAGTTAATTTGCCTGTGTAGGTTTTGGTACGTTTTCTTTTCGTGGATCTTCTTGGCGTTAATTACACCGTTCTGTAGCCACCTGCTTAGCTTATTCAGGTACGTACGTATGTCTCTTTATGAAAATAAGTTTACACTTTGCAATATACAAATTAGGGCCAATTGTACGAAAATGTATCTAACTTGTCACATTTTATAGTTGGTGCATCGCGTGTTCGAGCTACAACTCCTCTGGCTTAACCACCGGTTCTTCGGTCGAAATGTGATGTTGTGTGTTTAATTGATTCGAAGAGATTCAAGGGTAAAAACGACAATTAATAACTTTCATAATCTATCTTTTATATTAGTGATTTTTGGCTTTCTCTACAAGACAATCTTAGAGATGTAATAGGTTTAGATTTTAAAATATGTTTTGATGTATTAATAGAAAAAGAGAATTCTCTTGAACTCGCGCTTGGGCATCGTTAATACATTTGCACATCAACTAGAATGTAAACACACAAGAACAATCGTTATGCAAATGACAATTAAATGAATACATGTTGCCTTCTGCCATCACAATGCCTTTTTCTACCTCGAACCTTAGTTTCTTTTGTTGGTTTTGGTACCTGATCCTTGTGACAGCTAGACTTATTATGTCCAACAGTTTGACAATTGGAGCATTTAATATGTTTACGAGCTCTAGATTTACCCATTTTGACGCAATTTCTCTGAAAGGGTTGGGTTTATGTATATGAATTCAAATTTGTGGTAAAATGTAAGAATAAAGTGCTTGCTATAAGTTAATGCAAATGTGAGGACATGATAGGGGACTAAAACCTGTGTCCCCTATACTCTTAATCTTAGAGAGAGATCGGGGACTATATAATTTGTGGAACCATGCACGCACGCACGCTAGCCTGAGTTTTGAGTTCAGTGGTTAATTAAGTCGGTTTCTGTACGTTCTCGGTGGTAAGTTTTATTTAACTGTCCAAGTGTTAAATTACTAGTTTCGTAGATATATATTTCTGATCAGATTACTTGTATCTAGTTTTTATATTGTCTTTGTAATTTTTTACATGCATGAACTGATTAATCAAATTTTTAGGCCTTGATAATTCTGTTAGAGATGCCATATTACCGACCCACTACATGTAGTTAGTTATTTAAAGATCGAGTTAATTTTCCTGTGTAGGTTTTGGTACGTTTTCTTTTCGTGGATCTTCTTGGCGTTAATTACACCGTTCTGTAGCCACCTGCTTAGCTTATTCAGGTACGTACGTATGTCTCTTTTTGAAAATAAGTTTACACTTTGCAGTAGTAATTCAAAAGTCCTATTGCATGTATAAAGTTATATCTATACTACTTAAAGCTTATCCCCCTTAATTTAATGTGCAAGGGGGGTTGTGCACAAAATTAAGTACGGTACAAACATGCTAAAGCTTCACAAAAGTTCTCAAATGAATGTCCATAATCATGTGCAACTCCAAAGAATACAAACAATCTTGGAGTTACACGAATCATAAATCTATGTATACAAAGTTGGTTGATTTGCTTTTGTGATTAAGTACATTGATTATAATTACAATAACATTTAAAGTGTCTCTTGATATCTCTAAGATAGTTACACCTTTATAAATAGCAAATTTTTGGAAATATGCTTAAGTTACCCGCAGTGTTCCTTTTTCATGAGAACCAGATTATGGAATATTTCCTCATATACCTCATCCTAACAGGCGTGGTTAATTGCAATGTTAATTGCATGAGCTCTTCAGAGCACCTGTTTGCTCCTGTTTCTTAAATTCATATTATGTTTTGCTCCTGTTTCTTAAAGTCATATTATGTTTTTATATCTAATCTTCTTTGACATAGGACGGTGATCAACTGACTGGCCTACATTGTTTTCGTCATCTTGAGGATCATGTAGCTGCTGCAATCGATTCTGTAAATAGGTTAGTATATCTTTCAGTTATGTGTATATAAGTTTTTATGCGCAAAAGAGGTACCATGCATCTTTTGAGTTAATATATGAGACACATCTGTATCGTATAGTTGCTGCTCTGTTTGATGACTATAATTGGTTAAGAGCCATAACATGTTGCTATCCAAGAAACATTACTCTCATCAATAACAATCACACAGTAATCCATCTACTGTAGATAATTCAACCATTATCTGGATGTTTGCCATCATTCTCTACAAAATTGATACTGTCTATTGTGTAAATGAAAGTCAAATATTGGTTTTGTAGGTTAAAATGTAAACGTGCTGTGAGCAAAGAAGAAACAAACTAATTGTAGCCTAAACCCCGGGTTTGTTCTACTATTGATTTGCGTTGTTTTTAATGTCTGCTATTGAATGATGTATATCTCATACCCTTTGTATTTTGTTCAAGTTATTTACTTTATTTGAAAAAAATGTGCTTATTTGCAGATAAATAACACAACTATGCATTTAACATAACAAAACTACCTTTTAGTGTAACCATTAATATAAGAAAACCAAAAGATTATAAACCCTCCATCCCTTTGCCTCCCATAAGTTACAACTTACAAGTAAGTCATACTAAACCCTTATATAAAGAGTTGTGTGGGAATGTGAGTTGTCCATGGTTCGAGACATGGAACGGATTACGGATGCTTACAATGGATAGATGAAGAAGACAAGTAAATAAATCACACCTATTTTGGTTTCAGTTAATTGTCGTTCATTTAAAGTATTTTTTGGTGTCATCTTTGTATAAGTTCATTTTATGTTCTCAGCAGGATGGTTCGTTATCCTCCATGCCAATATAAATCTGGAGATATCAATAGCATTGAGGATTCTTGGTAGCAATGGACTTCCGATGTATATCCCAGCAAAAAAGATTTTCTTGGGGCTTCCAGCAGCGCCTGATGCAGCCGGAAGTGTTTCATTCTTGTTTCTGAACTCACTAAAAAGATTCTCCCTGTAATTAAGGGTTCTGCTAAGTATGGAGGTGATGCTTTGGTCCAAGTATTATGATGATCAATCTCGATATAGCTCTTCCATCAAGAGTCATGTTTAGTATTTACTATGTATTCTGAACTTTATGTGTATGTGACCTCTGTTTAGTATTTAATGAATAAAGCAATGGATATTATATGAATGGCCATTTAAGTCACTCTAAAAAGTTTACAACAGTTTCTACCATAATATACAAGACGGCCAAAACTTACTTTGACTGTAGTGCATGCTAACCGTACCAAAAGCACTAGAGGAGATCATCAAGTTTTGACTGTAGTGCTAAGCATGTTAGACGTTATGTCAAATAGAGTACTAAACAAAATAATTGATGCAAGTAGGACGTCAACAATATCATGTAAGATGTTTGATATCTTATTGATTGTTTCTCATGATAGTCATGTACTCATATATAATGCGAGTTTTCTTTACACCAATTACAAGTTTTTGTATATAAGATTATGTCAAATACTAAATTGTACTATCCCATGCATGTAAGATGTCAACATATATTATTGGAAGATGTGTAAGCACCTAATTTGTTATTTTCAAGTAATAACATGTGTTTTGACCAATATACGTTATGAGTTGTAATTTACAGAAAAACGAGTTGTGCCGTCTATAAATTACAGTGATGCGTTTGTTTCAGTCGAATTTTACTATGCTATCGGGCAAGTTAAATCTTAAATTATGAAGTGTTTCTAGCTTGCGTTCATAGTTTTAGTATTTTAGGATATATCATATAATTAATAATCGTTGTTTACAAGTACGTGAAAAAATAAAAAAAGGTATCTTTTTAGCTTATAGAGTAAATGATTACCATTTATTAAGTTGGTTAGTAAAAAAAGTTTAAAAACAATAAGTTATTGTTGTATGAACATTTAACACCATGTGTATCATAATGTTTGTCGAAAAATTTAATGAGAAAATGATTATTTTCGCTAACTTTGGACCATGAACCTATTTAAAAATCTAATATGTATCTAAATACCATCATATACAACATTACGGATAAAAACATCACCCCTCAACCACTAGACCGTGCATCGCACGGGTTAAAGTCAATTTTATATAAGTATCAATGAGTGAATTCATTAAGATTGTTGTTTGCTCATGAATAATGTAGAAAATTAAATGTCATGTGGTACGTAAGATTTAAACAAGAATGTTTGTTCTCTATCATCAATCTTGCATAACGTATTTGCTACTTATCAACCATTAATACTATCTCTTAATAACTAAGTTATATATTTATCATCCCATCAGAATAAATATGTCAAATTTGGAACTTGCATGACATTTAGTTTTTTTACAGACATGCAAAAATGATATATAATTTTTTCTTACATTTATGGGTATATATATGTAAAAACAAGTTCAGAATGTAATTATTGTCAGATTATTCAAGCTTATAAAGGTAATTACTTACAGTTTGCTGATTTAAATAAGTCTACAAATGGCGTTTAGAAAGTTGTCATGGAATCGTTATGGTAATGGCCGGCCGGGTTTGATTATAGAATGGGTGTATTCTCCACAGGGACATGGAGTTCATGTCATTAGACTCCTCATCGAAGCATCGAGTTCTTTTAGGCTTATTAAAGAGAGACAAATGCAAATTTTGAAGTCTTACAGCTTGAAATTTGGTAAAATATATTATGCTATTATAGTATTACCAATTTACCATTTGATAAATAATTGATGTTTTCTTATAAATTGCAATAAATGTTTAAATCAAAAGCATCCCGCCCGAATCCGAACCCTTTTGTAGATTGATCCATATGGTAATAGATGATCCTGAAATATTCATCAAATTCTCTAACAATTCAAAATTTGCCATTGAAGAGTACAAATAGTGACAACAATCAAAAAGTAACTTTGATAATGCATCATCTTCACATGCCTGTTGCACAAACCACAAACGCATACAATCATGCAATTTAGATGATCCTGAAATATTCATCAAATTCTCTAACAACTCAAAATTTGCCATTGAAGAGTACAAATAGTTATATAATTCCTAATAACAAAAGTCACAAATAAATAAGAAACAAAACACTTATGTAACTTACTCAAATTAAAATACTACATATGAAAAGACTATGTTAATAAAAACTTTTAATGGAAATAAAGTAATGTAAATACAAAAGTAATTATAACATTATTAGACATTTAAGTATAGATTCCACAAAAATAATATAAACTAAACTAATAATAACATTATTAGCCATCTAAATAATAAATAGAATGCAAATTCTCTAATAGGTATCTAAATACCATCATATACAACATTATGGATAAAAACATGACCCCTCAACCACTAGACCGGGCATCGCACGGGTTGAGGGAAGCCTCGTATAAAGAAAGTTTCACCACAAGTGAAAGTATTAAAGTTTTTGCCCTACTCATAAGGATTTATAAATTTAAAATAATAATAATAATAAAAAAAAAAAAAAAAAAAAAAAAAAAAAAAAAAAAAAAAATTACTAAACCAAAATATGTTTTTAAATATAGTCTAAGTAAACCCAGGTACTTTGTGAATCATTGGCATATATTGCTGAACCTGCTTGGAATTACAGTTTTGATCAAATCCTTGACGCTCATAATCATATTTAAAAACCAACCAAGGATGAATTAGGATGCTCAATCTTACTCAGATGATCAGCCCTCATAGGCGGAGATAAAGGGGGTTCCGGGGGTTCATCATGTGACCCTCCGGCGAAAAAAAATTAGTGTAAATTTTTATAACTTTTCGACTATTTTTGTAACCCCCCTCCACTCATGAACATACAAATTTTTAGTGTAGTTTCTAAAAATTATCATATTTTGCCCCATCAACAAAAACTTTGTGGCTCCCCTGTCAGCCCTTAAAGTAAAATCAATGAATCTTAAAACTGGAAGTAACATGGAAACTTTGCGTGCCGAGGTGAAGGGCTATGCTACTAACATAAAACATTACAATATCTAACTTTCATCTTTTTCATACTTAATTTACACACCTTACACAACTTCTAGAATATTCCATCTTAGGACATCCTCAATGACGTCACTGCCACATCAACAACTCATCTTTTTATACAAACTACTTACAATGCATTAAATCGGTTTAATGAATTTCCACGTCAACAACTAATTTACACTACTTTTGAAGTACAAAACCAAATACTACAGTATCAGCATATTCTACAATATGAAATTAATACTCACATAGAATATCTTATCACTCACTTTTAAGTTTTAATACATATAGTAAGTCACTAATTATATTACACATTATGTTTAGTTATAGGTTATTTTAATTTACTTGCTAAAAAAAAGTTAACTTGTGTTCATAATATTGCGTTTTACCAAAACTGAAACATTTATTTAAAGTTTTAAACATAGCCACTAGGAAAGAAATTGACAATTAAAGGCATGTATGATATATGTGGATTGGTGAGGTGTTTAAAAGAATTAGAAAGAGAAAAAGAAAAAATATAGCCCACCTCCATAGCATAATAAGAGTGTGTAACACACCATGTTTAAATGTATGCATGATGTGACTTTCCCCATTCAACGCATGCCACATTTTTTTTAGACTTCTCATTGAACTATGCATTGTAGATGGCCTTAGAAACAAAAACAACAACATACCCGATCAACAACAACAACAACATACCCAATCCCGCCGAGGCGGGGTATGGGGGAGGTAAAATGTAGACAGATCCTACCCCTGCCCCAAGATAAACCCGGAAGTAGAGAGACTACTTCCAACGAGACCTCCGGCAAGTGCAAAGTGTGCGGGTGAAAAAGAAAATAAAAGAAAGCAGAAAACAAAAAACGACAAGCACAGACAGGAAGGAAAGCAAACAAAACAAGGCAAGGCACAAAAAACAAGCACTAAGAAAAGCAGGTAAAATGGCCTTAGAAACACCATCGGCTAAATTGTTTTTCATAAAATTACAATTGTTCACACAAAACTTACTTTCCCAGCATTGTTTATCCATTCCTACACCCGTGCACTACTACAAAAAAGAACCATCAAGACCCCCATATGGAGACCAGATACTAAAGAAACGGGTCTGAAAACCCAAAATCCACCCCTCCAAAAGTAAATAGACCGGTTCTTACCAAGAAAACCGGTCTTGATTCAGGAAACCAACATAGACCGGTTATTTTTATAAAAACCGGTCTATAAAAATTAAAATGAGACCGGTTTTAGGATTTAAAACACGTCTGGATTATCTAGTTAATAGAGACCGGTTATTTTCTAAAAAACCGGTCTCGATAGATATTTGAATTCTTACCATTGGGACAGAAGACAGCTAACGAATTCATACAAACAAAACACATTTAAATGCATTCTAACACACATTGAATGCCATTTTAAACAAACAACCACCTACTCAACTTCTTTTTAATTTTCAAACACAAATTTCATATCTATTAAATGCATCTTATTCATCATCAAAGGTATTAAATGCATCTTATTTATCAAATTTTAATTTACTAATATAGATTACTATTTTATTTTCTTTGAGTTTTGAAACTAATTCAATTCTTTGAATCTTCATTTATATGTAGGGTCATTTGCGGAGATCATGTATGCCGAACAAAATATTTTTAGGATAACTTGACTTACGATTCGTTAGAGTAAGGTATTGTTTTCAATTACTTTTAAGCAAACACCTATTTTTTTTTTTTAAACATCCATGTAGTAAAACTAAGAGAAACATAGATCAATATATAGTTTAACACCCGTCCGATATTAACCTATTAGAGGTTAATCTTGGATTGTCCCCATTTGGGACTACTTTTATAACATATTGATTCATTTAGGATGTGAATGCTTATTATTGGATTGAGTGTTGTTTTAGAAAAAAATTGATAGCATTTTTCCCTTACTCCTACGGGTATGCACATATACGTATACTTGGGGAGTTAAGGGGAAATGCTGTCGAAATTTGTTTTAATGGGGAAGGTGTTTGATATTGTTAACATTTTTGACTGAGAGTTGAGATGTAAACCAAATACTTTTTCCACCATTCAGTGTTGTAAAATTTCAAGCTAGTTACTTTATATGTCCATCGGAAGTGGATTTGTATTGTCTTTGCCAAATAAGATCACTTTTTCCTAGGTTATATCACTCATTACACAAACAAGTTAATTAATATGACATTGTGATTGATATGTCACACCTCATTTTCGGTTATTATCACTAGAGTTTAGGGTCACTATCTTTTTCACCTTTGTCCAACAAAGATTGCATAGCTACCTTTCAACTCGTCTTTCTCTTCCATTGAATCCCTTCATCGTTTATCGGTAGTCAATTGTCAAAATTATGCATAGTTTCTTGGTAATTATCATTATGTACCCCAATATACTTGCTCAAAAACTGGTGACCTGGATAGGATAAAGTCCCAACATCGAAACGCCCAACCCTTACTCAGGTATTTGTAAACCTCAAGTGTGTATCTCAACAAACCTTTGATAAGCTCAGTATACAACTTGAACCGCATCCACACATTTTGGTCACCTATCTAATACAATAAATTTGGTTTAGTTAGCATACCACGAACATGATATGCTTATGGAAAGTCTGATCCATTCTTTTGTGATGGTCACCGTAGGTTTTCACAAAATAATATGTGGTATTGATTATATTGGGGTTGGTAGAGAAAAGGATTATGTTGGGTGCACGTTATATATCATTGTTGTCATTGTGATGTGTGCCCATACGAGGATGATCTTGATATTTCGGATAATGTTATTTACACTAATGGCAATGTTTTACTAGGTAGTAAACGTGACGAGACTTGGTAACTTAAGACTAAAAGAATAACATGGAACAAATTATGCATGTGAAGGTTTCCAGGTTATGTATCCACAAACAATTACGTCGACAAAGGGTCTACTTATGAGGGGATGTCCTGGGTCAATAAGTGCTAGACTGATAAGGGACGTGTTAGATTCACTATTTATTGTTATTTATGAAAGCACGTGGGACAAGTCCTGGTGACTTAACAGGTTTTATTTTCACGAGGGCGTATTTCAAACTCAGTTGCTAAACTACAAAGGATGGTTAGCGAAAACCTTAGTGGAGGTCTTGAGAATACTCATATCCCTGCAACCAACATTTGTGAACAAACATATCAACTCTTATTCATATCCCTGAAAAGGATGCATCTGTGTAAAGAACTTATCAATGTAGAGGTTCAATGTTGGGACTTTATCCTTTCCGGGTTAATGGTTAGAGAGTGAGTATATTAGGGTACTTAATGATAATGACTCTTTACCTTGATTTCCTTACAAACCGTAAAAGGGCTTAATAGATAGAGAAGCGAGTTGGAAGAAGCTGTGCCATCTTTCCTAAAAAAGATAGTGGCCTCCAATTTCATAGTGATGTCTCAGAACTAAGAGAGATTTGGCCCAATGTATCAATCACAACTGTCTATTTGTGCAATATGTGCTTAGCGCTCACCGTGATTTCACCTAGGCACTAGTCATTTCCATTACAACAGACAATATTAAGCCACTCAAGGAACTCACATATGACTATGGTTATGAGTTGATATCGATTTTTATTCGGACATATATGTAAAGCAACTAGCTTGTTATAGTCCTAATTACATTACAACATTCGCCCATATTGGCGAGGACTTTTTGCCTACAGGCGAAGTACTTGTCCTCGTTAAAGGTCTTCGGCGAGGAAATGTCGTCGTAAAAAAGCCCTCACCAAAAGACAGTCGCTAAAAGTATTGGCAAGGACAAATTCGCTTTTAGCAACGACTACATGGGACCCACACAATTCTCAATCAAACTTCTTAACCGAGGCCCACAGACTTTTGGCGAGCACATATCCTTGTCAGTACCTTTAAAAAAATGAATTATTTCGTTAGTTAATCAATTAAATATAGGGTGAAAGCTAAAGATACGTAACGTAATATTTCAAAACAGACGATGTACGCAATGAACTTTCAAAATTACCATTGTACGCAATATATTTTCAAATTTTGTATGATGTACGCAATATGACTGGAAACCAACAAGTTAACCGGTTTCACTTGCCACGCTGGTTTTTTTTTGCATTTTATGAGTGACACGCTGGATTTATTTGCATTTTGTGGGTGACATGCTGGATTTTATGAACAAGATTTGGCATTGACTTTGACTTTGAAACAAATAAAAACACTGATAACCACTCAAAGGTTATCCACTCATTTACACTCACTTACACACACTTATATTACTTTCCCAACTTACTCTGATTCAAACCCTAAACCCGCTACAAATGTTGTAAAGGTATGTAATTTATGCAATTTTTACTATAATTGAAATCCCTAATTACATTACGGGTTGAAACCCTAATTTTGATGTTCTAATTTTAAAAACCCTAATTTTAATTTTCAGGTCAATTAGTTACAATTCAATGGGTGACATCACTGTTAATCTCTACCATCATGGGGTTTTTGTTCCAAATCCTCTCAAGTATGTGGATGGTGAATCTCAGGTTATAAATGACGTCCGATTTGAAGATATGCCACTTGGTCAGTTGTTTGAGCTTGTCAAAAGGTTAGTGCTTAATCCTCCCAAGAGACTGTACTATTCTCTACCTGGTACAACTCTTTTTAGAGGAATTAGGGAACTGAAAGTAGATGCTGATATGACTGATTTTATGAAGGTAGCTTTTGAGAATGGTTTTAAGATAGATTTGTATACTGAATATAATGACTATGATGTTATTCAAGAATTTAGGAATGATAATCTGCATAATGTGAATGAGGGTGATTATGAGAGTGATGAATCTGATGATGCTGATGGAGATGTTGATAACATTGACTTTCATACTGAGGGTGAACAAAATGTAGGTTTAGAAAGGCTGACCATTGATGACCCATTTTTAAACAAACTAGTTGGTAAGGGTAACTTCATAGGCACTAGGGATGACCCTATACCCCCTTTAGCTGGTAAGTATTTTGTTGAAGAGATTGATCCTGATGATGATATGATAGATGAAAAATACAAGGTCCAAAAAGGTGTTAAGTACCCTAGTTATAATCCAGAAACACCATGGGATGAAATTCAACCAATACTTGGTATGAAATTTGAAAGCCCTGGACAATTAAAACATGTTTTGGCTGATTATGGAGTAAAACATGGTTACCAGTTGTGGTAATATAGAAGTGATAGTAACTCTTTGCTTGTGTGTTGTAGAAGAGACCTAGAGTTGGGTAGGTGTGCTGGTAGGAGAGATAGGATTAGGAAGGCTAAGATGAAAGCTAAAGATAAGGAAGGGACTGATAAGGGAGTGACTGATAAGGGAGGGAAGGATAAGGAAGGGACTGATAAGGGAGGGAATGATAAGGGAGGGAAGGATAAGGAAGGGACTGATAAGGGAGGGAATGATAAGGGAGGGACTAATAAGGGTAAAGGTAAGATGCCAGTTAATAGTGAGTCACCTACAAAAGTTGCAGAGAAAGCCAAGGCTAAGCCTAAGTGGACCAGGATGAGAGTTCTTGAGCACAAAGGTCAGTATTGTCCATTTAGGCTTTGGGCATCTTGGATGTCTAGTGAGAGGTCTTTTCAGATTAAGTCCTTGTACTCAGATCATAGGTGTACCAGAAACTTCAATATGGGTTCATTGGTTACATTTAGGTGGATTGCTAGACATTATGCTACAGAAATCATCATGAATCATTCAATGACATACCAGTCTATGATAGAGAGTAAAAAAAAAAAGTAACTCCCAATGCCGTCTTCCACGGGTTATGGGTACCCAATACCGTTTCCGGTGTTTGGGGGAGGTTAAGATGTAGACAGCCTTACCCCTGCCTAAGGTAGAGAGGCTGCTTCCAGTTCTACCAAAGGTAGAAAGGACCTCCGGCCTTTTGTAGAGAGTATTAGAGAAAAATTCTTGATTGATGTAAGCATAGGGCAGTGTAAAAGAGCCAAGTAATGTGCCTTGTATGAACATGAAGGTGGCCTTATAGAACACTATGGGAAACTTTGGGAATACATGCAAGCAATACTTGATTCAAACCCTGGTTCAACCTGTCATATTGATGTGGATGTACATGCAGATGGTAAGAACTACTTTCAGAGGTTTTATGTGTGCTTCAAGGGTGTGAGAGATGGATGGCTAGCTGATTGTAGAAGGGTTATAGGAATAGATGGTTGTTTCATAACTCATACGTGTAAAGGTGAGTTGTTGATTGCCATGGGAAGGGATGGTAATAATCAAATGTATCCCATAGCCTGGGCAGTAGTAGATGTTGAGAACAAAAACAACTAGTGTTAGTTTCTGTCTTTGTTAGTTGATGATCTGAATTTGGAGACTGGACTTGGTTTGACAATAATCTCAGATGCACATAAGGTATGACTGAATGCTTTCTTATATTCAAAGTAACTATTGTAGATTGAATTGCTTGTGTATTGGTAACATTGTTCACTGGTTGCAGGGGCTGTGAGGGCATGGCTTCCACAGGCTGAACACAGACACTGCTGCAGACACATATATGCAAATTTTTAAAGGAAATGGATAGGTCTTTTATATAAAAGATTGTTCTGGAGTGCAGCTGCTGCTACCCTGGAACAAGACTTCACAGGCAAGTCCTTTTTAATTTGGTTTGTCTAGTTGCTGACATTGTCATATGTTATGTTACATTTTTAACACATTCTTGCAAACACAGCCAATATGAAAGAGATAAAGGAATTAGATGCTAAAGCTTATGCTTACTTGATGGAAAGGGATCCTGCTACTTGGTGCAAATCATTCTTTGAAGCTGGCAGGCATTGTGCAACATTTGAGAATGGGATATCAGAGTCTTTTAATGGTCAAATCCTTGCTGGAAGAGGTAAGCCAATCATAACAATGCTTGAGGATATTAGGGTGTATATAATGCAAAGAATGTATAATATTAGTAAGCAAGCATCTAGCTTGAAAGACTCCATAACACCCTCAATTAGAAAGCAACTTGATCAGTTGTGTCTTGACCAAAGGAAGTGGCAAGTGATTCCTAGTGCTTATCTGGTTGTAGAAGTTCGGAAGAGGGATGCGGTTTATGGGGTAAACTTGATGGAAAGGACTTGTGGCTGTAGGTTGTGGAATTTGACTGGTGTACCTTGTGTGCATGCTGTTGCAGCATACTTGAGTCAAAAAATGGAACCTGATTTGGGGGTTAGTAGTTGGTATAGTCAGTCTAGGTGGTTTGATACATACCAATTCTCAATAAAACCAGTGTATGGTTCTAAGTGGTTTGATACATACCAAGACTGGGATGATATACAGTTGGATGAGTTCTCAGAAAATCCTCTAGACAGAAGAGCTACACTGAGTGAACTAGCAGCACTTGATGAAGCAATGGATGAGTACAATGCTACTCTCCCCTCAATCTCAGAAGGAGTACAAGTTGTTAGTGTAGATGTATCTGAAACTGAACACCCACCAACACAACCTGAACCAACTCCTCCCCATCTTGTGCAAGCTGTAACTGAAGAAAGCCAGGCTCCAAGTGCTCCAAGACCAAGACCAGTGATCAGGCCAAGACAAAAGTCAGAAAGGATTGCCAAAAGAAGGAAGTTCAACTATCCTGGAGATGGGACTGGAAAGACTCCTGAAAGACCATTCAGTGTCTGAACTGTTATGTATCCCATAGTTTCATTGCTTTTGGGTCAAAACTGTTATGTTACTTTGTTGTCTTAAAACTCATTGTGTAGGGTAAAAGCTGTTAGATATGTGTGCAAAACATGGCACATCTTTTGTAATCACTTTGTGCCTGTAAAAACTATCATTTTGCCTATCTATCTAAACAGTTATGCAATGCAAGTTTTATGTTACTTTGTGCATGTAACATCTTTTGGGTCAAAACTGTTATGCAATGCAAGTTTAATTGCAACATTATCATCTTGCAAACAAAAGGTTTATTATACTACTTGGTACATAAGTTTCATACACCAAAAGGAAGTGGCATATACTACACTGCCATACAACCATACCATACATCCATACTACCTTACAGTCCTACTACCATACATCCATACTACACTACTAGAATACTACACTACTAGAATAGCTAACAACAACACTAGCATGACACACAGTCGACACATCATGAACCCACACATCTTCCTCCAAGTAGACACATTTGAATTTGCTCTTTGGAGTTCATCAACCATCCTTGCAACCCTTTCTTCCAACACTGCAAGTGAAAGCTCCATCTGATGTCTATGGACTTCATCTTCAAACATTTCTCTTTGTTTTGAACTCATAGAAACATACAACTCGTGCATAGTCTGTTTATACCAATCACTGTATAACTCTCCATCAATCCCAAAAAAGTCATCACACCTTTGAGGAGAAGACTACAACAAATGAATGAGTAAGTAATGTAGAACTACTAATGTTGGGGAAAACAACTAAATAAAATTGTTATAACACCCTGAAACCGGGCCTAAGTATCTTATTACAAGAATGCCATTTGAATGGTTGACTATGACTTTTATAAGTTTTGTGGACTTACGGGATTGGTTAGTCAAACCTGATAGTCAAACTATAAGTGTTAATGTCATGTAAATGGCTATAGAAAGTATGATGTGCCACAAATATAAAAAAGATGGACTTAAAGGGCTAATGTTGTCATGCAATAAATTAGTAATAAAGTTTAATGTGGCCAAAATAGAAGCAAATAGACTTAAGGGACCAAAGATGACAACTGGTGACATAACTTTGGTATGAGGTAATTTGTATCTAGAAATCTCCAGGAAATTCATTATTATGAAATAGGTGTATGTGTGAGTACAGTTTGGAGAAAAAGGAGGGAAAAACAAAGTATTTCTAATGAGCAAATTGATGAAGGATTAGTGCTCCAAATCAAGAAATAAGTTAGTACTAATAATCTCTTCAAGTAAGTAATTCTCTACCTAAAGTTAATTGGTGAATCTAAGAATTAAGGTTCTTGATATCAATTGGGAATTTTGGTAAATGATGTTCATAAGCTTAATTAAGAAGTTATGATGAAATTGGTATAAGTATTATTGCATTAAGCTAATAAATTGATGGGGCTAATTATCATGTAATCATGGCATGATTATATGATAATTAGATGGGTTTAAGGAAAATCTATGATTGGGATAATCATGGTTTAGTATTTTGATTATGTATATGTGCCTTAGTGATTGTGGCTTAGATGACAAGAGTGGAAGGTGTTGATGATGTTAGAGGATGATGATGATGTCCTTGGTTTCACTAGCATGGAATTAAGGTAAGTAAACCGGTTATAAGTTAATGTTATATGGATTTCAATGCATTATGTGTTATGTGATGTTTATGTTAAGTATATGGTATGACTTGATGTATATGTGTTTGTGTGTAAATAGTTTGTAGTGCTACTTTGGCATAACTAGCATGAGATTGATAAAGTATGATGGAAATGGTTAGAGTATGTATGGTGATGCTTAATGATATCCCAAGGTATGTTTATGATTAAAGTTGTAATGGAAAAATGGTTATAATGTGTAATGTGTGATTGATGTATAATGTTAAGTTATATCCGTTTTGCTTACTAAGCCTCGTGCTTACGGTTTAAGATGTTGATGTTTGTAGGTCCATATGTGATGGCGATGGTAAGCATTGGATTAAAGCTTATGGATTGCTAGATGGAAGTTAGAAGAATGGTAAGACAGTAGAGCTTAGGTAGATACCGAGCTCTTTTCAATGTTGTCCCCCGAGAGTCTTTGAATAGGTTGTATGTATGTTGTCGAGTGTCAAAGTTTATGTCTTTTTTGTTAAAGTTAAATATGTCAAATGGTTCGTTATAGTAACGGATTGAAGTGTGTATATTTTAGTAAAAGGGGAGTTTGGAATAGTGTCTATTACGACCCATTTTGGGGTTCAACGGGTCGAATGGTTATGAAAATTATGTATTATGTTATATTAAAGATTTCTGGAAATTTTCGTTAAGTTTCGAGTCTCGGAAGTCGGTTTTTCGGAAAATGGAGTAAGTTGCTAAAAGTTGTGTTTTTGGTAAAATCTTGAAATGGGAGCATAAGGCCTTCCGTTTCTGGGCATATGGCCTTCTGCGTTTAAAAGATGTTTTCTGAGTTTCTGAGTTACATGTCATACGCCCTTATGGGCTGGGCATAAGGCCTTCTTCTTAAAAATGTATTTTTACACATTCTGAGTACCAGACCATACGCCCTTCTAGACCTTGGGCATAAGGGCGTATGGTCCACAGGTGGCTTTAGCATATTTTTAACCAATTTAAAAAATCATATCTTTTAAACCGTAAGTCATCACGGGCTGTGCCACCCTTCATTTCAAAGGGAATTGAGTCTAGTTTCATTTAAAAATATTCTTGAGATCTAAATGTTTACGGATTTTTATTAATGGTCAAAAGAGTAAGGAAATGTCCGTTAAAGTGAAGTCGTTTCCGCGTAAAAGTTTAAATTTCAATGATTTTAAATCGTGTCATTCACGGGGTGTAACAACTTGGTATCAGAGCTTCGGTTTAAGTGAATTAGGTTTCTAATTTAGGTTTCCTAGACTTAAACCACTATTAGATGCGTTAAACATTAGAGTAGTAATGTGTAGAAGTAAATGTTTAAGTATTGAAGCAAATTATGAGATAGGTTATATGAACCTAAGTAGATAATGATGAATGTGATTTATAATGTTAACATGTATGTGATATAAGTCCGTGAAGGACTGCCGGTAATCGCTTTGTGATTATAAGAACATGTTTTAAGAGTGGTGGTAATGGAATGTGATTAAAATGGTAAGTGGTATTAGAGATGGAATAATAGTGAATTAAAGTATTTGACGCTTAAATTATGAAATGTAGTAATGATGAGTGTGCTAAATTATAATGTGTGAAGGTAAAATGAGAATAGCCACACTGATTATTAAGCATCTATTAATACGAAAAGTAAAGAATGAGATTAAAGAAACGATGACAAGTAATGATGAGATGAAAGTGGTATAGCTAATGTGCTAAAAACTAAAAGAGATGAGTTAAGAATGTAAGGATATGTTGCCTAACTAAACACGAAGAGATCGTGTTAATGTATAAAGTGTATATAAAAGATAAATGCAAGTTAATGAAGGTGTTATCGAACTAACCTATGTAAGTTTAGATGTAGAAAAAATTGAATAACCTAAAAGAGGTAAGAGTAAAGATGTGGAAATGGTTAACGCACGTTAAAGAATGTAAGTTGTAATGAGGAATGTAAACACATAGTACATGTGTAAGTATGATAAGCAGGTTTCATATACTCTATGATGCTTGCTCTAGCTAAATCGCATGAATGGAATAATGTATGCATTAAAATATTAATGGCTTGGATCAAGTTTGTTGGAATCACTCCTAAACTATATTTCAAGTGTTTGTAATCAATATGTAATAGTTAGCTTAATTATGGCTTTTAAGTTAGTAATCAAGGCTAGGCTCATGTAGAAAGCCCATGAGCCTATCCAAAAGCCCAATAAGTAAAGGAAGGGAGCTTGAGTGTTGCCCTAGCTCCTTCCCTATAAATACCTTTGTAACTATCATTTGAGAGTTGGTTGTTCACTTTTCTATTTCAATCTAAGCATAAACATTCCATATTTCATACGTGTGTTTTGGTTAAGTGTTCATCCGATCCTTCTTCATCTCATTTCTTCATATTGATGCTTGTGTTACAAACATGGTGACCTAACAGTGGTATCATTCGCCAAATAATGATCGTGATGACTTTGGAAAGCTCAAGGCTAAAGCTGACATTGGAGTCTTTGTTGGATACTGTGAAAATTCTAAAGGTTACCGAATCTGGAATCGCCGTACAAGGGAGATTATGGAAACAATTCATGCCAATTTCGATGAGCTTACGGAAATGGCTTCTGAGCATAACAGCTTGGAACCCGGTCATAACCGTTTAAACTTCCCTCTAACCCCATCATCAGCTGAACCTAGTTTACAACTTACTCGACATCAAATGGAACAGCTATTTGCTCCTCTGTTTAGTGATGATATTGATGAACGTGCTCCAGATGTATCAAATGTTTCTGCTGCTCAACCTGATCATAATCCAATACCTAAAACACCTGCTACAACAACTGTTGTTGAGGAAGCACCACCAGTTGATTCTACAACAGCAGTCGAACAAACCACATCCAATGACGCTGAACCAGCTGATGATCTTCTGAACAATGAAGTACCCCCACCTGCAGATTATGATCCAAATGCGTTCTTCAATTTGTTTGCTAATGAATCTGCCACACCTGATGTTGCGAAATCATCTACAAGCCATTTGAATCCTCCAAATCTGCAGAATGTATATCAACATCAACCCTCCACACATCGTTGGACTAAAGACCATCCTCTAGTGAACATTATTGGCAACCCGAATCAACCAGTCGTAACTAGACAACGACTTCAGACTGACGGTGAACATTGCATTTATGCACTTACCGTCTGCCAAGCTAAACCCAAAAACATTAAGGATGCCATGACATATGACAATTGGATTGAATCCATGCAAGAAGAACTCAATCAGTTTAAACGTCATGAAGTATGGGAATTGGTTGAAAAACTAACTGGAGTCTATGTTATTGGTCTCAAATGGATTTGGAAAAACAAGCTGGATGCTGAAGGAACGGTTATCCGAAATAAGTCACGTCTGGTGGCTAAGGGTTATAGACAGGAAGAAGGGATTGATTACGAGGAATCATTCGCACCGGTTGCTAGACTTGAGGTTGTTCGGATTTTTCTGGCTTTCGCGGCTCACATGAACATCACGATCTTTCAGATGGACGTCAAAACAACCTTTCTAAATGGAAAACTGAAAGAAACGGTTTATGTCAGTCAGCCAGAAGGATTCGTTGATCCAGAGTTCCCTAATCACGTCTACAAACTGAACAAGGCTCTCTACGGTCTCAAACAAGCCCCTCAGGCGTGGTATGATAAGTTTTCATTGATCCGCTCCAGACAGTCAGGTTTTATCACACAAATCAACCACTTGTGAATGGTCAACCGTAATAAAGGTCCAAACAGTCTAAAACCCAAAATTTGATTGGTCCCAAACGGTCAACCCAAATTAACCAGGTGAATGGTCAACAAGAGTCAATCACTTGAGAACGCAATGCAATTATCCAGGAGAGTTTAGTGTATCCCCGGGTCGTTAAGTCCCAACGAGGTGTGAACACTGTAGTACAACGAATCTGTGATCGGGTGAATATTGAACAGGAAAAAGGGTGATGATTGATTAAACTAAGGAAATAAAAGAAAATAGCTTAAACAAGCTATAAGAACAAGTACGTGAAAGCAAAATACTTAGAAACGATTAAAACATACAAAATAAAACGTGAGATTAAAGAAATAAAAGGCCTACAAATGTGAAAATTATATTTTTACAATCCTAAATACATAAGAAAATTATTGGAAAAAGAAAATTATTTTTATGACTATTTATTTAATTATTATTAATTAAAAACTATTTTTAACTATTTAATAATATCCTAAAATATAAGAAAATACGAAATAAAGCTAGAAAAGTGAAATTATGACTTAGAAAAATCTAAAATATTATAAATCTTATTTTAAAACTGAAAATATATTTTTTAGACTTTTTAAATAATTATTATTAATTAAAAACTAATTTAAACTAATTAAAATTAAGAAAAATAACAAATGAACAGTAAAAATTATGAAATTTTACAGGAAAATCTAAAATATTATTCTAAGCCTGGGAAAAATATAAAAAGTTAGATAAGCCTACTAATAAGCTGAATTGGGCAAATAAGCAGTTTGAATAAGCTAATAAATAAGCTATAAGCTATCCAAAATCTACCATAAGCTACTACAGCCTAAATCTAACCTAAAATGAGCTAATGCAACTGATTAGAACCTAAAAAGCACAAGCTACAGAAAAAAAGCTTGAGACCAGTTTTCAAGTCTCAACACGCCAAACGGCCCTAACTAGCTATTTTTATTTTTGGTTTTTTCTTGAATTTTCTTTTACAAAACTATTTTACTACTGAAAATAAGCAACTTTTGTGAAGACACATTTTGTGGAACTCAAAGATAAGCTTGTTGTGAGCTTATTTGCTTAACAGACCTTAAAATGGGTCAAAATGAGCTATTAAGCTTGTATAAGCTAATAAAAAGCTACCACTACTGAACCAAAGGTTGAATAAGCTATAAATCAGTTATGGGAACTTAGAATAAGCAACAACAACAAGAAAAACACACTGAATAAGCAGAAATAAGGAATAAGCAAAAAGGAAGGTTTGTGAAAAAGAGCTTAAAAGAAGCTAGCAAATAAGCAGTTTACAACGCTAACTGAAAATTATAAAAAATACTATGATGAAGACAAGCAACAGAATGACAAATATCCAAAAGCACAAGTCTTAAATCCTAATATTAAGTCCTACATGAAATTCACAAGTTTATTCAAAAACGGGTTTTTATGAAATTTTGACTTTTGGACAGAATTGAAAACTTGACTTATTTGAGATTCAATCTTGCAAAACAGGTTATTTATGTTAATTCTAGATGTGATATGATCAAATTAAGCTATCCTAGATATCCTACACCTACTATGCAAGTACTTCCAATCCTACACTAAATGAGATGCTTATAAGATCATATAATATGAAAATTTGACTTTGAGCAGAAATGAGTACAAATCTAAGTCCTAAATGATTTTATTGAACCTAAGTGGGACTGAATTGACAGAGCTTAACCTCTGTATCAATCTAAAACACATAATAAAGCACTAATCCAAACACACTTTAATACTTCTAATGTGCAATAATTCTAACCAAATCACAAATCCAAGCTTACTCAATCCATATTATAACTACAACTGATTATAATAGATATAATTTAAGCAAATATGCATCAATATAACACCAAATAAAACATATCTAATCAATGCAATTACTACTAGTTTATTAAGCTAATGATGAGATTTTATTGAAACTTACAAGATGTCCAGCTTATTTGCAGATTGACTAGAACCAAATACCACTACTAAACAGAAATTTCAGACTTAAGAACACAGTTGACTTTCGTTGACCCGTGTTGACTTTTGTTGACTTTTTTAGAAAATTGCAATTAAGACCAGGAAACTACTTTAATTCACTTAAATAAGCTTGAATAAGCTTATTTGAACCATTGTAACAGATTAAAACTTAGATTTTGACAAGAACCAGTTTTGGCGGGAAAACTAAATAAGGCAGTAAACTAAGAATTGATTAATGAAAACACTTCAATTATAACTAAATTCACTTGTACAATACAGAAATTACAAAACCCAGCAAACTTTTATGTGAAACTTAAAGCAGAAATTAAATTTACACTACGAAAATGGTCTAAAACTGTGACAACGGTTCTCTCTGTCTTCTTTCTTCTTAAATAATCATCTTTTGGGGTCCTTGCAGACTTTTGAGACTATCCCACCAATTCTGAGCCTTTGATGTGGTCTAATTCATCCTGACCTTTGATTTCCACTTTTGGAGGGAAAAGTCATATTGACAGTTGTAGATTTCTTGTAGGTTTGAAGAAGCAATAAATGCTTCTTGGTTATTTGTGGAGGTGGAGGGGACATGGCAGGATAAGGTGGCCAAGTTGGGATGGACAGGTGGTGGTGGTTTTGATGTGTAAGGGAGAGGGAAGGATGGGTTTGTCTGGGGAGTTGAGTTTGAGTGTTTGACCAAATATTTATTTAAGGACCAGATATTATTTAGTGGAATTATCTGCTGAAACGTATGCCTTCAGCAGAAACCATCAGTGCATTATAACTTCAGCAGAAACCATTGATTCAGCAGAAAAAATTAGGTTTCAGCAGAAACCATTGATTTCAGCAGAATCAAACTTTTTTTTTTTTTTTTTTTTTTTTTTTATTATTATTATTATTATTATTTTTTTAAACTTTTTAAACTTGGGGAACTAAAACTGCCAATTGTGCAAACTTGATACGTTTTTCACCTGATTTTGGTATTTTCGCATTTGAAACACATAAAACACTTATTTGTGATATTTTCATCATTTTGATGCATTTCTGAGTGTTTTCAGATGTTTTTGCAGTCTAAAAGGTACAAAAAATGATGAGTATTTAGACACTCATCATTCATCCTTTCTTATCGCTAATAATTTCGTCAAAGGATCGGTGGACCCTACACTATTCATACAATATCATGGGCCACACATTTTAATCGTTCAAATTTATGTGGATGACATCATTTTTGGGTCAACACATCTAAAGTACTCAAACGCTTTTTCAAAACTTATGAAAAAACATTTTAAAATTTCCATGATGGGTGAACTTACATTCTTTCTAGGACTGCAAGTTCATCAATCACCCCGTGGTATTTTCTTGAGTCAGTCCAAATATGCCCTTGAAATTTTAAACAAAAATGGAATGCAAAACTGTGACACCTATGCCACACCAATGGCACATACCAAGAAACTAGACGCTGATTTGCATGGGAAATTGGTGGACCCTACCAAATACCGAAGTATCATTGAGTCTCTCATGTATCTAACAGCCAGTAGACCTGATATTGTTTTTGCTGTATATCTTTGCTCCCGTTATCAGTCAAGACCAACTGAAACTCACCTCTCTGAGGCTAAAAGAATCCTATGATACATCAAGAGAACCATTAACTTGGGAATCTGGTATCCGAAGGATTCTGGTTTTCAACTAATAGCTTTTTCAGACGCTGATCACGCAGGTTGCTTAGATTCACGTAAAAGTACGTCAGGAGCTCTACAATTTCTTGGTGATAATCTGGTGTCATGGCAATCGAAGAAGCAGGATTGTTCATCGCTGTCCTCAACCGAAGCAGAATATGTAGCCATGTCGGCTTGTTGTGCTCAAGTCATTTGGATGAGAACACAACTCAAAGACTATGGTTACGTATTTGACAGAATCCAGATGTATTGCGACAATCGAAGTGCTATTGTGATATCGTGCAACTCTGTTCTACATTCGAAATCAAAGCACATCGATCTTCGATATCATTTCATCAAGGAGCATGTGGAAAAGGGTATTGTTGAATTATACTTTGTAGGTACTGAATACCAACTGGCAGATCTTCTCACCAAAGCCTTGGCTCCTGCTAGGTTTACTAAGTTGGTCCACCGGATTGGTATGCGGTGTTTGACTCCAGAGGAACTGGATGAACTTTTAAAACAATCTTAAAACCAGTCAAACACCAAAACCTCTTTTGTAAATATTTATCAAAAACAAAATACAAAACTATAAAACTTTCAAAACTACAAAAATATTTTTCTATCTAAATTTCTTTTAACATGGCAAGTACAAATCTTCCGTCAACACTTTACTATTTCAAAATCTCAAGTAATTTTTACAGTCAAGTGTTGAGGGGGAGAAAGTAAATATTTTTCTGCTTCATAAAACCTTGTACTTGCATGTTACCTCATCCCGGTTGTTTCTTTAATCATGGTGGTCACATTTATGGTTTATTGATTCTCCCCAGACTCAATAATTCATAAAATTTCATTATTTCTTAAGTCGAGGGGGAGCGTCGTCAAGCTTCTTTCCAAAAATCATGCTTTATGTAACCAAAATGGAAGTTATGGGCATTGGATGAAAATGGTTAAAGTGGAGGGACCAATGTTGTCAAAAGTTCAAAATAATTTCAACAAAACTACTCCACCAACTTTTCTTACACATTTAATTCAAAACATTAAATTCTCAACCAACCAATCCTACGCCTATAAACCATTCTTCCAATCCGTGCTTTAAACTCTTGATTTGTAAGTGATTATATGATATTCATGTGTTTACAAACATAGGTTTTTAAATTCATAAACATCCAACGGATGTATTTTGTGTTTGGATGATTTTGTGTTCTACGCGTATGCGTATGAACACAAAATCATCACTTGAGTGTTTGTTATGATAAATATGGTGTTAAAATGTTCAAAAGCATATGCTATAAACATTTCCAACATAAATTTCCACCCAGAAAATGTTTTGATCATATTTCAAATTTAGGGTTCATTCGCATGAATTAGGGTTTGTTCCAGTAGCTTCTTCTTCTTCTTCCTGTAGGATTGATCCAGTAGCTCTTCTTCTTCTTCAGAGCTCTCATCATAGGGCACAAGTGCAGGAGTCTTCCCTTTTCCTTTATCAGCTTGAGGACTTGGAGGTTTTGGTACTGAAGGATTGTCATCCTTTGCAGTTTCAGAGTAGGTAATCTCTTCATCTGTGTCAGTACCTTCAGAGCTTTCGTCCAAAAGATTTCTTTGCGGTTCAGGTGTGGGAATAGGTTCAGCTTCCTTTACGGGAACAATCCTTTTACGAGGAGGATTCCTTTTGGGAAGCTTCCTATAACTTTCAGAACTTATTGCACTTCCAGCATTTCCTCTTCTGGTTCTCCGAGTAGGAGTTCCTGAAGGTTTTTCATCAAGATGACCAACTTTGCCTTCTTTTACTGCTACTAGATACCTTTTGTACATTTCAAGCTTCTTGAGTTCTTTAGACAGAAGGTGATCAGGTAATACAGCACCCTGTTTCTTTGTTGACGATTCCTTGATTCTGACTGATAGTGTAGGTTCAGTCAACATGTCGTGATTGTCTGGGTCATTGAGCCTCTGTGGAATATCGGGATTAAGTCCAAGTGCTCTCTGGATCAACAATTTTGTGTATCTGACATAGGGAACCTTTAAGCCAAGTTTCTTATGAAATGACATCATGTCTTCCCATAACAGTGCTTCGATTTCGATGTCCTTTTTGTTGATTAATGACCAGAAGATTTGTAGTTCCATGAGCTTGGGATGCTCATAGCCACTATCACGACCAGAGACCGATTTGGTGATGATGAGGTAGAGGGTTCTCCACGGTTGAGGAATGTTCTTAAGCTCCACATGAGAGTGCTTAGAAGCAATTCCTGAAGCTTCATCATAGCCAATATCTATCAGGAATTGAAGAACTGTCTCCTCAGTAGGTGTAGCAAAGAAGTCGGTTGGAGCGATGTCTGGAATGATGAGAACAGCCCGTAAGTCTGCAGGAGTGATGGTGACTTGTTTGTGATTAAGAGTCACTGTCACAGCACTTTGACCTGTGATCCTCTGCATAGAATTCCAGAATTGTTGAATGTAGATTTCCGGTACTGTAGCAGAGTGTGAGAGCATGTTCTGGTAGGGATGATTCCTTAGAATATCCACAGCAATGAGACAAGAAGATTCTAAGCATGTGAGGGTTTCAAAGTCAACCCTAAGGTTATTCTTTCCAATCTTTCTCGGATAGCCATTTGGGAAGATATCAGCAATAGTGAGAACCTCAGGTGCATCCACATTCATTTGAGCAGCCATGTCGTGATCTGAAATAACATTAGCCAAAAGAACCAACATATCGAAAGACATAATGTTAGTCAACAGAAGGTTTTATTGTCTAGTTATTGAATGTACAGTGTCAATGATTGTTACGAGTCCTAAGTCACTTGTTTGTCCAATAGTCTAATGACGTCGTGAAATGTTTCGTGAGTTAGTTAACTTTAAGTTTTAAAGTTTATGTTATCACTTATTGTTCACAACATATCAAACGATTAAGTTTATTAGTGACATTATGATTCGTGACGTTATGATTAGTTTATTTACAAGTTTGTACACGTAACAATTCATAATGAAGGTCAATCAAGGCTTAGGCGTAGATTTGGCAAAGTTAAGCATAAACAGAAATGATATACGCGTAGACGAAAGCTTACGCGTAGGATCCTAACTTATGCGTAAGAGAAGTTACGCGTAGGAAAGGGGGCCTTATGCGTAGGGCTTACGCGTAGGCGTATAAAGACCTTACGCGTAAGGCTTACTCGTAAGAGTAGACCTTATGCGTAGAGTCACTGTTTACGCATATCCTTCACAGGATACGCGTAGTCCCATTGTAGAACCTTATGCGTAGTAGTTACGCGTAGGATTTCTCTTACGCATAACTGCCTACGCGTAAGGTAATCCTTATGCGTAGAGATTCAAATGACCTTGATTCTGAATTTTAAGCGCAGCAAGCCTGAAATAAATTCATCAAATCATCAATATTAACACAAAAATTCATTTTAACAACAAATCATGGCATGAATATTCGATAAACAGTTATGAGTAGAAAGTCATACGTGTAGGTCAAAACCCTAAGGGTTATGAATTATGCGTATAATTTCTAGCCATGGGTTTTGCACCAAACAATTTTAGGTAGTTCTAAGATGTCGTGTGAGTCTATAAACCAAGTTATAACATCTAAATCGTGGAGAATCAAAGATGCCCAAACTTATGAACTTTAAACCCTAATTCCAAATTTTTTAATCATTTAGAGTTTCTGGGTGGTGATAAAGCTTGGAAATCATCAATTCATCATCATATAAACATTACACAACAATCTTTTTGAACAAAACTCTTCACATTTGTAAACACCCAAATCGACTCATAAACCCTAATATTCAAAAAACCATCAATTCGTGTTCCTGGGTGGATTTAGAGGGTAAAAATAGTATCCTTGTTGTTAAAAACACGTTTTGACACTTTCTTTTTAACCAAAAACACACTCACATTGATTGTGTGTTCATACGCTTATGCGTAGAACACATAATCACGCATAACTAACGTTTTAGCCGTAGGATTTGCTTGAAATTCAAAACCTTAGCTTGTATTATCGTTAAGATCATGAAAACACTTACAAAATGATGATATAAAGTACGGATTTCTTGAACGAATTCTAAGCATAGGATGTTTTAGGTTGAGAGTAATAAATGTGAAGATAAAGGTAGGTGGGAGGTGTTTTTATTTAAAATAACTTTAAGATTTTGACATTTTTGGTCCCTCCACCTTTTCCTTTTTCAAACAAAGCCATTTAACTTCCATTTTGGTTACCAAACAAAGATTTTAAGAAATAACTTTGACGACACTCCCCCTTGACTTAGGTAAATTGTGAAAGGTTATAAATTTTAGTCCGAGGAGTGTCATTTAACCAGAAACATTTACCACCATTGATAAAAGAAACAACCGGGATATAATAACATGCAAGTACACAGATGTTTTGAAACAGTTAAGTGATAATTTTCTCCCCCTCAACACTTGATCGGAAAAATACTGAATTTTTGAAAGATTATAGTGTTGATGGAAGAAATGTACTTGCCATGTTGAAAGAAAAGTAGATTAGAAGAATATTTTTGTTGTTTTGTAAGATTTTATATTTTTGTATTTTGTTTTTGAAATTTATTTACAAAAGATGTTTTGGTGTTTGACAGGTTTTTAAGACTGTTTTAAGAGGTCATACAATTCCTCTTGAGTCAAACACCTCATACCAATCCGGTGGACCAACTCATTAAACCTAGCGGGAGGCAAGGCTTTGGTGAGTAGATCTGCCAATTGGTATTCTGTACCCACAAAGTATAATTCAACGGTACCCTGTTCCACGTGGTCTTTGATGAAATGATAGCTTAGATCGATGTGCTTTGATTTCGAGTCTGAACTGAGTTGCACGAGATCGCAATGGCACTCCGATTGTCGCAGTACATCGGGATTCTGTCAAATACGTAACCATAGTCTTTGAGTTGTGTTCTCATCCATATGACTTGAGCACAACACGCGGACATGGCTACATATTCTGCTTCGGTTGATGACAGCGATGTACAATCCTGCTTCTTTGATTGCCAAGACACCAGTTTATCACCAAGAAATTGTAGAGCTCCTGAAGTACTTTTCCTTGAGTCTAAGCATCCTGCGTGGTCAGCGTCTGAAAAAGCGATTAGTTCAAAACCAAAATCCTTCGGATACCAGATCCCCAAGTTAATGGTTCCCTTTATGTATCGGAGGATTCTTTTAGCCTCAGAGAGGTGGGTTTCAGTTGGTCGCGACTGATAATGGGAGCATAGATAAACGGCAAAGACAATATCTGGTCTGCTAGCTGTTAGATACATGAGAGACCCTATAATACTTCGGTATTTGGTAGGGTCAACTAATTTCCCATGTAAATCAGCATCTAGCTTCTTGGTATGAGCCATTGGTGTGGCATAAGTGTCACAGGTTGTCATTCCAAATTTGTTTAACAGTTCAAGGGCATATTTGGACTGACTCAAGAAAATACCACGGGGTGATTGATGAACTTGCAATCCTAGAAAGAATGTAAGTTCACCCATCATGGACATTTCAAAATTTTTCTTCATTAGTTTTGCAAAAGCGATTGAAAACTTTTTATGTGTAGACCCAAAAATGATGTCATCCACGTAAATTTGAACAACTAAGATATGTGCCCCGTGATATTGTATAAACAGAGTTGGATCAACCGAGCCTTTGGTGAAATTATTAGCAATGAGGAAAGATGATAGCTTATCGTACCATGCCCGAAGGGCTTGTTTGAGACCATAAAGAGCTTTGTTCAGTTTGTAGACATGGTTCGGGAACTCTGGATCAACGAATCCTTTGGGTTGGCTGACATAAACCGTTTCTTTCAGTTGTCCGTTGAGAAACGCAGTTTTGACATCCATCTGAAAGACCGTCATATTCATATGAGCCGCGAACGCGAGAAATATCCGAACAACCTCAAGACGAGCAACCGGAGCAAAAGATTCTTCAAAGTCTATCCCCTCTTCCTGACGATAACCCTTAGCAACTAGCCGTGACTTGTTGCGGATTACGTTCCCTTCAGCATCCAATTTGTTTTTCCAAATTCATTTGAGACCAATGACGTAGACCCCTGTTGGTCTTTCAACCAGTTCCCATACTTCAAGACGTTTGAATTGGTTGAGTTCTTCTTGCATGGATTCAATCCAGTTGTCTTTTGTCATTGCGTCTTTAATGTTTTTAGGCTCAGATTGGCAGACAGTGAGTGCATAAATGCAATGTTCACCATCTGTGTGAAGACGTTGTCTCGTAACGACTGGTTGATTCGGGTTGCCAATAATATTAGCCAGAGGATGGTCTTTTGTCCATCGATGTATAGAGGGTTGATGTTGGTATACATTGTGCAGATTCTGAGGATTCAAATGGTTTGTTGATGATTCCGCAACATCTGGTGCAGCAGTCTCATTAGCAAACGGGTTAAAGAACGCATTTGGATCAAAATCTACAGGTGGGGGTACTTCATTCAGAATATCATCAGCTGGTTCATCATTGTTGGAAGCGGTGTGTTCAACTGTTGTGTTGGAGTCAACTGGTGTAGGTGCATCTTCAACAGTAGTTGTTGTAGCAGGTGTATCAGGTATAGGAATATTATCAGGTTGTGCAGCGGAAACATTGGATACACCTGGAGCACGTTCATCAATATCGTCACAGAACATAGGAGCAAATAACCTTTCCATTTGTTGACGAGTGAGCTGGGGGCTTTGTTCAGCTGATGATGGGGGTTGAGGGAAGGTTAAACGGTTGTGACCGGGTTCTAAGCTGTTATAATCAGAAGCCATTTCTGTGAGTTCATCAAAATGAGCATGAATCGTTTCCATCACCTGTTTTGTACGACGATTCCAGATCCGGTAACCTTTAGAATTCACACAATATCCAATAAAGACTCCAATGTCAGCTTTTGCTTTGAGCTTTCAAAATCATCACGATCATTATTCGGATAGCAAAGGGATCCAAATACATGAAAGTGTTTGAGATTCGGTTTATGGTTGTGGACAAGATCGAAGGGTGTTTTGTTGTGGCGTTTTGTAATCATAGAACGGTTTTGAGTATAGCATGCAGTAGATACGGCTTCTGCCCACAAGTAATCTGGAAGTTTAGCATTGATTAACATTGTTCTTGCAGCTTCCACTAACGTTCGATTTCGTCTTTCAACAACTCCGTTTTGTTCTGGTGTACGTGCAATAGATGTTTGATGCTGAATTCCCACGTTCTCATAGAATTCACGAAGGGTTTGGTTAACAAATTCAGTTCCTTTGTCTGTTCTGATTAGCCTGACGGTGTTGCGGAGCTGAACCTGTATTTTTGTGAGAAAGGTGATGATCATTTGTGGAGCTTGGTCTTTGCTTCGAAGAAAGTAGACCCAAGTCCATCGTGAGTAGTCATCAACAATTACTAAGATGTAGCGTTTGCCATTGATCGTTTGCACGCGTATCGGGCCACACAAATCCATGTGAAGAAGATGAAGCACATGCTGAGAGCTGTGTTCTACCTTTGAAGGAAAATGAGCACGAGTGCTTTTCCCTTGTTCACAGGCTGAGCAAAGGTGATCTTTTGAATACCGGAATCGTGGGAGACCTTCAACTAGTTTGTGTCGAGCAAGGTTGGTGATGGTTTGAAAGTTTAGATGTGAGAGACGACGTTGCCATAGCCAGGATTTTGTTGATGTTGCCTTTGAAAGTAAGCAGATGGGAGATGAAGCAACCATGTCTTGCATAGAGATAGTGTAGAGACTAGAATTACGCGAGCCAGACATAAGGTCATTTCCTTGTAGATCACGAATGAAACAAGTTTTCTCCCTGAAAGCAACCTCCAAATCTCCATCACAAAACTGACCTACTGAAAACAGATTATGACCAAGGCCTTCCACATAGTAAACCCTGCTGATTTCGATGTTCCCATTGACATAATCTCCGTAGCCCATAATAGCTGCGAAGTGATCATTCCCGAACCTGACAGTGCCAATGAACTTTGCAATAAAGTTTGATAACAGTTTAAGGTTGCTTGTCATGTGTCAGGAACATCCGCTATCAACAATCCAGAGAATGATCTGTATCACATGCATTACACACAGACGATACAGATGGAATAGAGGTAGATGTGGAACCCGAGATGTTAGAGGGTTCCGAAGCAGGTATATCAGATATACACACATTAATAATTTTAGGCATCCATTTAAATCCTAGTGTGTTATATATCCATTTCTGCCATCTATAACTACTCTTTGCTTTAGTCTTAGTGAATGCACTAGGTGGTACAACATTCTTAGGAGGTGAAACTGGAGCTACAGGGACAGCAATTCTTGCCTTAGAATCTAAAGAAGGCGGTCTACCAATCACAGAATTAGAATGATTAGTGGGCCTAGAGGTATTCCGATTCTTAGGATTCCGTAAACGAGAGATTATAGCTTTAGCAACACATTTGTCATGACAATCCGAATTCATACTTTTACGACAAATAACACAAGGTGCATCAGACTGAATATCAAAAGTACTTAACGGTTTAGCATTCGTTACATCACTATTTCTATTACATTTGCCAGACGCAACATCTATAGTGGAAGCAACGTGAGTCTTATTCATAGTCCTAGAGTGTTCTTCTACTTTAGCATTCCTTATTGATCTTTTCTTAGGTCGCAACTTCCTATTCTTCGATTGAGTGCTCCTAGGCTGTGAAGTGCGGACGTTTGGAAAAGACGCAACTATTCCTGTTTCAGTAGAAGGAAGCACATTAGCAACTTGTGATTTGGTAGTAGGGATTCTAGGTGCACGATTACTAAGTGTTACTGGTGCTAATCTCTTAATGATGGTTGGCGGAAGTTGTTCATACTTTCCTAACATTTCTCTTAACTTAGAGATAGTGTGAATCAAATCTTGATTTTCAGAACGAATATTACCAGCAAAATTCATGACTTCGCTAGTGTGAGCAAGATAGTGATCAAGTTCGTTTGATGCTTCATGACGAGTCTTATTGAGTAAATCAAATATGACACCATATTCCTGTTTAACTGTTACAAGTTCTTGTTCATATTGAGTGATTTGACTTTTCAAAGACACGTTTTGATCATCCAGTTGCTCAATTTTAGGATCAGAAGATTTTGCACTCAACTGAGCGATTTTCTTTTGAAAACTAAGTTGATGACTGTGAATATCTTTTTCACACCAATGAAGATGACGTTTTGCATTGTAAAGTTCATTGAGTAATTGTTTATTTTCAGCTTTTAAAGACTCGATCTGAAGCACATTATCAGTATTCTCAACAGTTACCACAGAGTCAACATTATCAGCAGAGGTATAATCAGATGCATGTGGCAAAGAATAGAATAACACAACATTATGGATATCAGCACAGATAACATCTTCCAAAAGTCGATCAACATCTTTTCTCAACATTTTCTTTTTACGTTTAGTATTAGAAATAGATGTTTCAGTTTTCTCGAAAACTACCTTCATCACTCCAAGTTCCTTATGAAAATCCTTTTCCCAAGCTAATGCACAACTTTTCAAATTTTTAACATTTGGTAAAAGATTTTTCTGAAAAATGTCTCTTTGTTCTCGCGCTAAAGGCGATTGAAAGTGTTGAACTTTGATTTTAGAATGATGTTCTATCTCATGTTCTAAAGTTTTGAGGTCAGCCATGAAAATATCAAAATATCTAAGAATTTTGCGATTTTCAGGTTTTGAGTTTACTTCACTGATTGAAGGTAAAGGACCATAAATTTGTGCATAATCTGGTTGGGGATTAACATTAGAAGACTCAAGTGTTTTGATGATAACCCTTGGTGTGTTAGAAGAATCCGTTGGTGTGACGAAAGTGACTGGTTTTGAATAATTAAAAGGTTTGTTGTAAACAACAGTTTTTAATTTTGATCGACTCTCATCTTCTGCATCTAATTCCTCTTGACGATGATATTCAACAACACTCATAACAGTATCATTAATTTTATATTCTGCACTGGAAACTTCAGGATTTGGTTTGAATGTTTTTAGTGAAAGCTTTGGTTTGTAATCAGCTAGGTTTGGTCCATATCCTTTTGGATTGGGTTTTAAAGTAAACTTTTCAATAGCTGTTACTAATTCACCATGTTTGTAAACAACAGTTTTAAACTCTTTAATTTTGTTTTGCAAGCCAATAATTTCTGCAAGAAGGTCATCTACCCGATTCGTTGAATGCTTTTTGTATGCGGAGAACTGTTTTTGACAAGTTAACAACTCAGCCTTAGCTTTTTGATTTTCCAAGGTGAGAGCGTTAATTTGCTTTTTATGTTCATGTTTCAGTTGTTCTATTTCAGACAACAAAGCATTCTTCGAAGCGGCTAGATCACGCATCTGTCTCTCTAAATATTTTTCGTTTTGATGAGATTTAGAAAAAGCGGCTTCAAAACCTTTTTCACGGTTTTCTTGAGTTTTGAAAAAGTTGAGTTGCATTTGTAAGCATTCAAAATCCTTGGTTAACAGTGCATTTTTGCTTTTTAAGTCCTTGTTTAATGCATAACATTCCTCCATTTTGATTTGATGGTCGTGAATTAAACGAGCAAAATTTGGATGAGGCAACAGTTCGGCTTGTTCAACGTGAGTCACAACATGATCATTATTTAGATCCTCAAGTACAACCACGGAGTCAATTTGATTATCAAAGGAAACCATAAGGTCATCTTGATCGTCAAATGTAACTACGGGGTTTATTTAAAAATCGTCAGAATGAGATGTAGATGACTCATTTTGAACAGTCTGAGCCGTGCCGGATTCAGATATTGGCGGAGATATTAGTTCAGAAATGATGATGGTTTGTTCGGGTACCTGAGACAAGCCATCAGTGTCATACATTGGGCCTGTGTCACTCATGTGTAACTCATGCATATTAGCCATCAACTTAACAGCTGCATTGGCCTGCAAGTCCTCCATATCATCATCTGAGTCTGCATCTGCCATAAAGCTCTGTTCCTTGTTTGTGAGAGATCCACCAGCTTCATCCTTAAGAGCCAAAAGAAGAGCCTCTTTGAAATAAGCACTGCCCCTAGTCCTTGGCTTTGGGCATGCATTAGCCAGGTGTCCCTTCTCATTGCAGTTGTAGCATCGAAGACCATTCAACCCATTCTGAGCATTTCCATGTTCCACCACTGGAGCTCTGTTGTTATTCCTACCCATAGCATTAAACCCTTGACCACCTCCCATTTGACGACCATAACCACGATTCTGAACTTCAACTCGTCCATTGTTCACAACAGCCTGATTACGTGTATTGGATGAGGAACGAATACGATTGTTAGATTTGTTGGTATAACGGCTAAAAGCATTAGCAATCATAACAAATCCCTGTTGCAATGCTTCGAACGGATCGGATTCCTCATTAGTTTGACTATGAAGTGTTTGATCATTGTTGTTGTTGTAAGGAACCAATTGATTTTGTTGAGGTTGCTGTGATTGATCGTTTGGTGTGACTGAGGCAATTGGTTGAGTTGCTTGTTGAGGAGGATAAATTTGTTGAGCATATAAGGCAAGTTGTTGATTTTCCGGATGTGTAGGTTGAGCAATTTGAGCACGGAGAATCCTTTCCCGATCAACTTCCTTTTCATGAGGCTTCAAGTAATCGTACAACAATCCATATGTAGAATGATGCATATTCTTCGCTTGACGGAGAAAAATGACATACTTCTCCCATTCAGGACCAAGACTACTCAGGAACTTAGTATTCACTGCAATTCTTGGCATGATGATGTTGTGTTTATCCAAATCATTGATGATGTCTGAAAATCGATGATGATAAGACTCTAGTGTCTCTCCAGGTTCAATCATGAAGTGTTCATAAGCCAAGTAAATTTTGGATTCCAAATCCTCCTGATTGAGTACAGATCCTTCCATAAGAAGATGAATATGGTCCCACATTTCCTTTGCAGTCTTTTGAGCATCAACACTTCCAAGAATTGGGTTAGGTAATCCTAAAAGGATATATTGCATGGCAAGCTCATCAGCTTCATAGTGTAGAAGTTCTGTTTGATTAAGATCTGCAACAGTAGCAATGTTTGTTTGTTCATCTCTTGGTGGAATAGCATTAGGATCTCCAGGTACAATGACAGTAGGCATCTCAAATGGACCTTACAAGATAACCTTCTTTAAGAACTTTCCATGTGGCTTCTTCAGATCACAAAACCTAAAGAACCTTATCACCCATTGATCGTAGTTTCCTGGAGTGAGCATTGGAGGTTTATCAAGTGATCACACATCTTTGCAAACCAAGTGGGTTCCTTCATAGTGTTCCTTGATGGATGTTGATTGAATTCATTTGTGTAGGGTTGAACTTGAAGACTTGGCGGTGTTTGAACCATTTGTGGTGGGGGAATTGCACCAAGTTGTGGAGTATGTTGTTGATTAAATTGTTGTTGATAAATTGCTTGTTGTTGATTCCATTGTTGATGTTGTGGACTTAGTTGTTGTTGTCGTTGAGAATAAGTGTAAGGGAAATAGTTAGAGTATGGTGGTTGAGACATGTTGAAAACTTGTGTTGGTAAAAATGGATCTTTGTAGTCGAATGAACCTTTGATGAAGAAGTATCCTTAGGCGTAGAAATCACAATAGCCAAGTAGCACTTATGCATAAAAACACCAAAGTTACGCGTAACAATAAGGAGTTACACGTAGATTTAGCTTACGCGTAAGTATGGAAAATACTCTAAAGTTATGCGTAGACAAAAGTTACGCGTAGAAAGTTAGGCGTAGGATTATCTTATGCGTAAGACTAGGCTTAGGCGTAAGAAAAATATTATGCGTAGGATTTCTACGCGTAAGCTTATGCTTATGCGTAATTTTAGGGTTTTACCCAAGTGATCTTTTACACTTCACAGTGCAAAAGATATCCAAAGTCGACGTATTTTCAGACTTATCCAAGTAAGAAAACACGGAGTAAACCACGAAAATGAAGATCAAACCAAGGATAATCTTACGCGTAGGATTAGGGTTTTGCTACGCGTAGGATTACTCGTAATTTTGATTTTGCCCAAAAATGTTTCTAAACCAGTTTTGTGTGTTGAAATAGCTTCAATAACACCAAAAGACACAAAAGTGTGAAACTTGATGATCCAAAGCACTCAAAACAGTTATGCGTAGAACGATAACCACGAACAAAAACAAGCTTAAAAACTTAGATCCACGCGTAAAGTTTGAAACTTTTTGCCAAAAACAAGTATTTTAACACCTTAAAACGTTGAAAGTACAAGAATCTTGGATTAGAAAGTGTAAAAAACAAGTTTTTAAGCGAACCAAAGTATCAAATGTGTGTTTTAAGCGTAGGACCGAAACCCACTTAAAAAACAAACACGATTCACCCAACTAGTAGGCGATTGATACCACTGTTAATCAACAAAAAGGACATCGAAATCGAAGCATTGTTATGGGAAGACATGATGTCATTTCATAAGAAACTTGGCTCAAAGATTCCCTATGTCAGATACACAAAATTGTTGATCCAGAGAGCACTTGGACTTAATCCCGATATTCCACAGAGGCTCAATGACCCAGACAATCACGACATGTTGACTGAACCTACACTATCAGTCAGAATCAAGGAATCGTCAACAAAGAAACAGGGTGCTGTATTACCTGATCACCTTCTGTCTAAAGAACTCAAGAAGCTTGAAACGTACAAAAGGTATCTAGTAGCAGTAAAAGAAGGCACAGTTGGTCATCTTGATGAAAAACCTTCAGGAACTCCTACTCGGAGAACCAGAAGAGGAAGTGCTGGAAGTGCAGTAAGTTCTTAAAGTTATAGGAAGCTTCCCAAAAGGAATCCTCCTCGTAAAACGATTGTTCCCGTAAAGGAAGCTGAACCTATTCCCACACCTGAACCGCAAAAAAAGATTTTGGACGAAAGCTCTGAAGGTACTGACACAGATGAAGAGATTACCTACTCTGAAACTGCAAAGGATGACAATCCTTCAGTACCAAAACCTCCAAGTCCTCAAGCTGATAAAGGAAAAGGGAAGACTCCTGCACTTGTGCCCTATGATGAAAGCTCTGAAGAAGAAGAAGAGCTACTGGATCAATCCTACAGGAAGAAGCTTAAATTCATTAGTTACCTTAAAAAAGCTGAAGAATTTGCAAAAGACCAAATGGGTGGCCCCGGAGGATCAAGTGGTGCTGCCCACTCTTCACCAGATCCTGATGCGGTTAATCGACTCGAAAAGGGATCTGGTGCCACCACTCTTGTGCAACAACAAAAGCTTATGGAGGATACTATCGAATATGAGTTTGAGAAAACTGAAACTGAAAAGTCTTAGAAAGATAAAGATGCTGATTATGACAAGCTGCTTCTGGAAAGTCCTACACATTCACAGAAGGAAACTTCTGAACCGCCCAAGGACCCCGAGTCTCCTCACGTCTCATCCTCATCGGATTCTTCTTCTCATTCATCACCACCACCATCAAAGAAATCAACCAAATCAACATCCAAATCAGTGAAGAAACCACCTCGTTCTTGGATATCTCATGCTCAAAAACGAATTGGGAATGCTATCAAACAAATCAGAAAGAAAGACATTCTCCAAAAGAAGTTGAATTTCTTTGCTGATCACATACAGCATCTGTATGACGAGCATGAAAAGATGAAAGGAGAAAGGAAGTTTATTCAGGAATTCATGAAAAATCATCGTCAAGAGGAACTGAACGAAATGATTGAAGGTTACACTAACAAGTACCTTCAGGATATCGTTCCTAAAATCACAAAGGAGATGTTTACCAGACAACTATATCCGAAGCTTATGCAGATAGCCAAGCAAACTATAAGATCAACACCTTTAACTATCACAATCAATCCATCTGATCCTGTAGTTTTCTCGGATAATGAATTGGTGGCCAAGCTTGTCACACAAATGTCTACACGATCTGGGACATTTACTTCTGAGGAAGGAAAGCTGTTTCAAGCATTGCTGGACTACCAACTCAAAGAAGCATGTAGATTCGAAGCAGAAAAGTCTAAACGTCCTAGAGAAGATGAAGACAAGGATCAGGATAAGCATGATAAAGCTAAACGTCAGAAGAAGTCTGGTGAATCATCTTCTATGTTACCTCCTCTCCAACGGACTCTTGTTCAACAAAGGTCTCCTCCTCGTTCTTCTACAAATAAACCTCAAGACGATTCCGAGTTACCACCCCTGACTCAGAAAATCGGTGATCACTTTGAGTATACGGGTGGTGACGATGAAGAGGTCCTTGAGCCCCTACAACAACCCACCTCTCCCAAACAAGTTCAGAAACCAGAATCATCATCTAGGCCTTCGAAAACGAAGAAGAAGAAGGCACCCATGGTTGACGTCGTATCATGGCTAGATGACGATAAAACTGATGGATTTGAATGGTTCTCTACTCTTGTTAACAACACTCCCTACCCTGAAGAAGGTCAGGATTTGGTAGACAGTAATACATTGGAGCATGCAAAACTTTTGCAAGAAAAGTTCCATGTGAAGAAGATGACGAAATCCGAGTTGAGGCGAATCAAGAATGAAGCATTTCAACTGTTAAAAGACAGCTCCGAAAGTGCCATCGAGGTCGAATATCACCTTGAGAACATTGCTCGAGCCATGTCTAACAACATGGATTGACTCAACCCAGAAGCAAACGTCGACTTCACTAAACGGGACAACCCTCCATATTACACCGACTGGTCGAAACCTCTACCAACAATTGGCCAAACAGCTGAACCCAGGATTCCATTTAGATATTTTTTCAACAAAGACCTGGAATTTCTTCTACATGGTGGCGATGGATCAAGGAAATACGCTACATCTTTGACACTTCCATTCCCAGCAGCTATATACTCGAACTGCATAGCCATCGAGGAACGTGCCAATCACTTGTGATCTGACAAAGTGGAAGCATACGACCGAGATGCAATGTACGGGATTCATCATTGGCCGGAACGCCGACGAATCTACTACATAAGCTGTCAGGTTCAGAAGTCTCAACATGCGGTGTTCAATACTAAGGATATCGTTTCCATCAAACATGTTGTTCTGTCATCTAAGTGGGACTACACCTTCCTTAAGAATATCGTGGTCAAACGACAAGATGAAAGGGACTATGCTTTCTCTGAAGCTGACTTTGAGAATTTGTCTATCAATGACATCGAAGACATGTACCTTGCCAAAGTACAAGGTCGCATGAGACAATTTTCAACCGAAGTACAACGTGAATTCATCAAGTCATTGCTCATCTTCATCAGACGCATAGTCATCAAAGAACGTGTTGAAGATCTTCAGCTGGCAGTTGAATCTTATCAGACCCGTGTCAACTTCACTCCACCTCAGCTAGATCTTCCCGACCTCAACCAGCTCTCACAATATGCACTCATCAGCAAACCTTTCGGCGTCGTTTACCGCAGTGAACTTCAAAGAAATTGCTTAATGGCGTGTAGCGAACTTCACAAGTTTGGAGATCACACTTTGAAGATGGTTAGGGACGGAATGGCTTATAGGTTGAAGGATATACGTCACAAAATTGGGTCTCCTAAGCGATGGAATTCTCAAGATCGAAGGGATGTGAGGAGGATCATCAAAATGATTGATGAAAGGTTGTTTCGAAGGGATCAGTTCAGAACATTGGAAAGCTTTGTTGGTGGTCGACCCAGGATTAACATCACCGGCTATCAACGCCCTGTTCGCACTCCTGGCGACATCACTGCACTTCCTGGTACCCCTTGAATTGTTTCCTTCATTATTACATTTGGATGTGTGATTTAATATGTCAATGGCTTGTGCACACATAACAGTGTACAACCCGTAATTGTCAAGAAAGGACCCTGTGGTACGCTTCAGTGCCACAATCCTTATAAAAAGAGCGAAAGCTTCTTACTTTTGAGTAAAACCTATCAAACCTTTCATTTTTCAAGGTTTTGCTCAAAAGGACAAGTACTTCCCCGAATCATTTTCAAAACCTCAACCATTTTTATCACTTGTTGAGGGGGAGTACTTGAGTTAAAACTTTGTTTACAAATTGTTCATAGTGGTCATCTTCCCACAACACTCGAAATGGTCATATTTATTGTCAACTTTTCAAAAATAACATTTGATATGCCATTTTTGAGGGGGAGAAAATTGTGTGATAAGAAATATGTTGTGCAAAATGCAAATAAATCTATGTACTTCAGACTTAACCAACGAATTGACGGTACTAAAACTGTTAGTAACTCGAAAAGACTTGTCCTGGACGGGTAATAATTTCAAGCTAGTTCGCTAGTAATGTAAACGTGTCTCGCAAAGGACTTGTCCAAGTAGAAAGTACCATTCGAGATACTCTTGGTAGACATGAACTCTGACGGGTTTGACAACCTTTCGAGGTTTGTCTACACCTTCAAGGTAGTTATTAGAGCTAGTTGTCACCAAAAAGCTGACAATGTAACTCTTTAACTATGCAATGTAACCGTGTATCGCGGGGGATTGTCTATCTTGAGTTGATCAATTCAAAAGTGAGCGCTCTTCCCACACAGTGCAGATTTCCGTCAAAACTCTAAAGCACATGTGGAGGGGGAGTATTTATGCAAAATCCTATCTCTCACAGTGGTTTAAACATGATTTTCATTTACAAACCCGTTGAGAGATTCTTCACAATAGTGGTTTTAATGGCAACATAGGTTAGTCATGGAGTTATAAGGTGACTAAGGTTAGGAATAACCGTCCTATTATCCGCCAGAGCCGGAGGGATCTACCCAAGGACATCACAAATAGTTAGTACTTAGAAGTCCTTAGGTATGATTATAAAAAAGGAGAAAATGAGAATCGGAGAAAGAAGGAGTTGAAGAATCAAAAAGAAATGTAAAGAAAAGGGTGAAAAGAAATAGCCCTCCAGATTATTCAATTCATATGCTACTGGTTGTCACTTGATGACATCGGTATTGAAGATTAAAAGTCGTCATGGACCCAGTGACGCATGCACTAAACCTTCTTAGCCACTCAAGTTTCTCTCAACAGAAGCTTGTTTCATTCTCACAGGGAACCCTATGTAAACTATTGGCTTTCTCTTAGAGATCGCTGGTATTGAAGAAGGAGACCCTCTCCCTAGTCTCCGCTCAGGAAAACCAAAACGCACTATTGAGTCTAGAGCCACGAGATTCATCAAAAGATCTCTTAGGTACACTTGACATTTTATCACTTGACGTTCAACAATAAGAATTTCAGTGGTACATTATCGAGTCCTTCACAGATCTTAGCAATCTGTCGAGAACATTTATGAGAGGTTCACGTCTGTGATCCTCAGTGATTGAATGGAAACTCCTGCCAGGGTCAACATCAAACAGCCCTGACAACAGGTCACTTTGGTAACTCACCGTAGATTACGCGGAGTATGTCTCAAACGGTCTACAGTCGTGAGGTGATGCTTCGGTGTACCTCAACGACTCATCTGAACTGTAGATGTACTTCGGTACATCGCGATATCTCACTTGTGGGACTCCAGTTCAGGAACGGCCTTTGTAAGAATTAGAGTTGGGTTTTCACACTATGCTGTTAACTCTCTCGAAGTTCAAACCTGTAAGTGCCGGAATCCACTTATTACTAACCGTTTGAAATGTTTTCTTCTTATGGAAGCTTCGGAGCGGGATGATCGTGCAGATTCTTCTCATGCTCACGCCAACATCATCACTAATGGAAGTTCTATTCAGATGCAACACAACAGTCAGAATGATTCTTCATCAAACCAAAGTATCTACAAAGTTAAAGACTTACAGAACTTCATCAGTATTGAATTCCAACGTCAAAGAGCGTGTGAGCATGTTGAAGAATGACGTGGAGACACTGGAGCAGCGAAGCAGACCTGAGGCAGACTTGATGCAGACAACAACATACTATCACTTTCACCACAAAGAACAATGATCATAGAACAAAGTTAAAGATGACGTCAAAGCATAACCGTTCAAAGAAGACAATTTCTCTACACTGGGGAGATTGTTCAAATCAAGGCAATTCTTCTGACAAGAAAGAAGAATGTCAGAAGACGTCAAGAGCTACTATTACATCAACGCCTTCACCGTTCATCACCAACACTTGAGGGGGAGATTGTTGGAATCACTCCTAAACCATAATCAAGTGTTTGTAATTAATATGTAATAGTTAGCTTTATTATGGCCTTTATGTTTGCAATTAGCCTTAGGGTTATGTAGAAGGCCCATAAGCCTAGGCCCAAGTCCATTAAAGAAAGGATGGAAACTAGGAGTGTTGCCCTAGCTTTCCTCCTATAAATACTCTATGTAAACCTTCCTTTTAAGGTTGGTTGTTCAAGTTATTCTCTCTTTCACATACCTACGCATAACCGTCCTTAATATTGTGTGTGTGTTTGGTTTGCTTGTTCAATCGCCTTATCTCTTTCTATATTACTTGTGTTTGTAAAACTAGTGACCTAACAGGGTTTTTCATCTGAGAGTGTTTCTGGACAATTAGTTGTTCTTATGGTGTTGTATATATGTTTAATTGACCAAAACTATGCCTCAAACATACCCAGAAACATTAATTTTGTGAAAATTAAGAATTAGGGTTTATGCTCATACGAATTGGGTATTCTTGATTCATAAGGGTTTCGATGTTAAAACTTGTTTAAAACAACTCATTAGGCCTCTAAGTCATCACAGAAAACGTTTGGTGCAATTCCTATGGCTAAAACTCTTACTCGTAAAAATTGAATGCTTAGGGTTTAGTTTTTACGCGTAAGCAGTCTTTACGCGTAAACTGAGTTCATAAGAAAATTAAAGAGTATTGGATAATATGTTCATGAATTTGTTATGATGTATTTTTTTCAGGTTATTACGCGTTAAAAACTCAGAATCAAGGTTAACCATGGACTCCTACGCATAAGGATCACCTTACGCGTAGAAAGTTACACGTAAGAGAAATCTTACGCGTAACCTTTACGCGTAAGGTTCTACTAGGGGACTACGCGTATCCTGTGAAGGATATGCGTAAACATTGAGTCTTACGCATAAGGTTCACTCTTACGAGTAAACCTTACGCGTAAGCTCCCACATACGCTTACGCGTATGCTCTATGCCTAAGGCTCTTTTTTTCTACGCGTAATATTTCTTACGCATAAGATAAGATCCTACGCATAAGCTTATGCTTACGCGTATGACCACAACTGTTTACGCATAAGCTTGGAACTTTACGCTTAAGCCTAATTTTTAACCATAATTGTAAATTGTTACACGTACAAACTTGTAATTAAATAAATCATAACGCCACGAAACCAAAATTTCTCTAATAAGCTTAAATGGTTAATATGTTGTGAAAATAAATGAAAATTTGGACTTTAAAACTCAAAGTTAATAAATTCACGAAACTTATCACAACTACTTTGGACTATTGTACAAACAAGTGACATTGGACTCGTAACATTCATCAACATAACATATTCAATAATTGGACAATAAAATCAACTTTTGACTAACGTAATGTCTTTCGATATGTTGGTTCTTTTGGCTCAATATCTTTCAGATCACAATATGGATGCCCAAATGGAATACATTGATGCACCAAATGTTCTTACAATGGAAGACATCTTCCCTAACGGTTATACAATGAAGATTGGGAAGAACAATCTTAGAGTCGATTTTGATAACTTCACATGTTCTGAGTCTTCTTGCCAAATCGCTGTAGATATTCTGAAGACTCATCCATACAAGAATATGCTTACTAATTCTGCAACGGTGCCGGAGATTTATCTTCACCAATTCTGGAACACCATGCAGAAGGTAAAAGGTCATGATGCTGTGACAGTGACACTTAATGACAAACAAGTCACTATCACTCCAGCAGACTTAAGGGTTGTTCTTCTTCTTCCTAACATCCAACCTGCTGATTACACTGCTACTCCTACTGAAGATGTCACTCTCCAGTTCATGGTCGACGTTGGCTATGATGAAGTTGCTGGGATTATCACAAAACACTCCTCAGTAGATCTCAAAAATATTCCTCGGCCATGGAGAACCCTATACATCATGATTGCCAAATCAGTTTCTGGACGTGACAGTGGTTTTGAGCATCCGAAGCTCATGGAACTACAAATATTTTGGGGCATGGTCAACATGAAGCACATCAAATTTGCAGCTCTTATCTGGGACGACATGATGTCTTACCTTAAAAATCCTGCCACCAAGATCCCTTATATCAGATACACAAAACTGTTGATCCAAAGGGTTCTAGGGAATAATCCTGATATTCCCTTGAGACTTGATGACCCCAAACATCACTCCGTGTTGCTTGAGCCCACACTCAATGTTGTCAGGTTTAAGGACTCAACAACAAAGAAACAAGGTGCGGTATTACCAGAGTTCCTTCTTACTGTTGCGATCAAGGAACTACAATCGTATCAATGATATCTAGAAGCAGTAACACTAGGCAAAGTGGGGTTCATTAATGAAAAGTCTTTAGGTACACCTGTTAGGAAGACCAGGAGAGGAAGTGCAGGAAGTGTTACAAGCACTGGAAGTCCCCTAAAGTATCCAAAGAGAAATCCCTCCAGAAAAAGGAAAGTACCATCAACGGTTGTTATTCCTAATCCTAAACCGGAACCCAAACTGATGGACGAGGACTCCGAGGATACCGAAACAGATGAAGAGGTTATCTACTCAGAAACTGCAACAGATGATACGCTAACAATTGCAAAACCACTCAGTCCCAAGTCTGATAAAGGGAAAACTCCAGTGCAAGAGCAGGAAGAAGAGAGCTCCGATAATGAGCCGCAGGATGAAGACAAAGACTACAGAAAGAAGTTGAAGAATCTCAGACTTCAACATGTTGCTAAAGAATTCAACCTTCAACAGACTAGTGGCCCTGGAGGGTTAAGTGGTGGTGCACTAATCACACCAGTTTCCGATGCGGTTAATCAACTCGATAAGGGAACTGGTACCACCACCCACGAATCAGAACAGAAGCAACTAGAAGATTCTATCATCTATGATTTTGAGGAACCTGAAATGGAGAAGTCTGAGAAAATTCCTGATGAAGATGTTGAGGCTGCGGCTAAAGAAAAAGCAGAAAAAGAAGCTCAAGCTCAAACAGATGAAGAGGCAAGGGTCAAGTCTACAGAAAAGGCTCAAGCCGAAAAGGAAGCCAATGACTATCTTCTAGATAGTCACGCACATAGCAAGGAACAAACTTCTGAGCCACCAAAGGACTCTGAGCCACCTCATGAATCATCATCATCAGACTCATCTTCTCATTCATCTCCACCACCATCCAAAGCCACCACCAGATCCGCATCCAGATCGGTAAAGAAACCAACCGACACTTGGATATCACGAGCTAAGACAAAGATTGTCAAAGCTGTCAGGCAAGTCAGGAAGAAAGACGTGACCAACAAGAAACTGAATCAACTCGCTGACATAGTCAATCTTCTTCAAAAAGTGATAAACGAGATGTTGGGAGAATGGGAACAGATCTAGAAGTTTCTCGATCGAGATATACAGGGTGAAATGAACAAGACGATTAGGGAATACACTCATAAGTTCCTTCTCAACACTGTTCCTGGTGTAACAAGAGAGATGTTCACCAGACAACTCTATCCGAATTCATGCAGTTGGTCAAGCAAACAATAAAAGCAACGCCTTTAACAATAACAATCAACCCAACTGAGCCTGCAATTGCCTCCGATGCAGAAATGGTTTCCAAGCTTGTACTACAAATGTCTCAACGATCTGCAACGTTTACTTCTGACGAAGCTAAACTGTTTGACTCATTGCTGGAATACCAACTTAAAACTTCATGCAAAGCGGCAGCTGAAAGGCCAAAGCGTCCAAGAGACGATGATGATCAGGATAAGGATAAAGAGTCGAAACGCAAGAAGAAATCTGATGACTCCTCCTCTATGCCACCACCACCCCAAAGGACCTCCACCGAAAGAAGATCTCCTCCACGTTCTACTGCTACCGAGAAACCTCAGGACTCTGAGTTACCACCACAAACAGAGAAAACTGGTGATCATTTCGAATACACTGGTGGTGACGATGAAGAGATCCCTGAGCCCCAACAACAACCCACCTATTTTGCCACAACAAAGAAACCAGAATCATCATCAAAGCCGAAGAAAAAGAAGAAGAAGGCCGTTGTTGTCTCATGGCTAGATGAAGATACTACCGAAGAATATGACTGGTTCTAGACTTGTTGATGCTACCCCTTCATTACCCGAAGGTCAAGAAATGGTAGATGGTCGCACAATGGAGCATGTGAAGCTTATACAGGAAAAGTTCATAGTGAAGAAAATGACCAAAGCAGAATTGAGGCGAATCAAGAATGATGCTTTTCGACTGCTTAAGGACAGCTCAGACAGTGCCAATGAAGTCGAATATCATCTCGACAACATAGCACGAGCCATGTCCAACAACATTGATTGGCTCAATCCTGATTCAAACATTGACTTCACCAGACCAGACAAAGCTCCATACTACACTGACTGGACCCGACCACTACCTAGAATTGGCCGACCGGATCAACCTAAGATTCCCTACCGCTATTTCTTCAACAACGACTTGGAATTCCTTCTACACGGTAGCGGTGTCTCCACGAAATATGCTACATCACTTACCTTCCCTTTCCCGGCTGCAATCTACTCTAACAATCCAGCCATCGAGGAAGAAGCCACACACATGTTTGCTAACAAAGTGGAAAAGTATGACCTCGATGCATTGTATGGGATTCATCATTGGCCTGAACGCCGAAGAATCTACTACAAAAGCTGCCAGGTTCTTAAGACAAAAAAGGAAGTGTTTAGTGATAAACGGATCGTTGCTATTCAGCATGTCTCTTTGTCATCGAAGTGAGACTACACATTCCTTAAGAAAATAGTGGTCAAACGACAAGACGAAGAGGAATATGACTTCTGTCAAGCGGATTTTCCGAGATTGTCTCTAAACGACATTGAAGATATGTATCTTGCAAAGGTACAAAGACGAATGCGACAATTCTCTACAACTATCCAACGCGAGTACATCAAGTCACTACTAATCTTCATCAGAAGCATCGTGATCCAAGAACGTGTAGAAGATATTCAACTTGCCGTGGAAGCGCGTTAATCTCACAAAACCACAGCTCGACCTTCCCGACATAAACCAACTTGCTCAGTACACCCTTATCAAGAAACCATTTGGGGTAGTCTACAGAAGTGAACTACACCACAATTGCTTCATGGCGTGCAAAGAGCTACACAAGTTTGGGGATCACACATTGAAGAAAGTCAGGGACGGTTTAGCCTATCGGTTAAAGGAGATACATGACGGCATAGGGTCACCGAAGAGATGGAATTCGAGGGATAGAAGGGATGTTAAGAAGATCATCACGCGGATTGATGAAAGGTTGTTCAGAAGGGATCAGATCAGAACTTTGGAGAGTTTCGTAGGCGGTCGTCCAAGCATATCTCTCACAGGCTACCAACGTCCAGAACGCACTCCTGGAGTTATTGCTGGAATACCTGAGACTCCTGGTACCCCTTGAATTGTTTCCTTATCATTATTTGGATGTGTGATTTATAACTAACAATGGCTTGTGCACACATAACAGTGTATAACCCGTTCTTGTAATGAAAGGACCCTGTGGCACGCTTCAGTGCCACAATCCTTATAAAAGGAGCGTAAGCTTCTTAATTTTGAGTAAAACTAATCAAAACTTTCACTTTCAAAGTTTTGCTCAAAAGAACAAGTACTTCCCCTTATGATTTTCAAAACCTCAAAAGTTAGTATCACTTGTTGAGGGGGAGTATTTGCTTAAAAACTTTGTTCACAAAATTGTTCTTCGTGGTAATCTTCCCACAAAACTCGAAATGGACATATTCGATATCAAAATTTCGTCAAAAATAATATTTATATGCCATTTCTGAGGGGGAGAAATAATTATGTGATAAGAAATATGTTGTCAATTGCTAATGAATCATCGTGCTAAAGACTTAACCAATGAATTGGTGAGGTCTTAAATGTTAGTAACTCAAAAAGACTTGTCCGGGACGGGTAATAATTTCAAGCTAGTTCGCTAGTGATGTAAACGTGTCTCGCAAAGGACTTGTCCTAGTAGAATGTACCACTCGAGAAACTCTTGGTAGACATGAACCTTGACGGGTCAAACCTCCTTACCAAGGAGTGTTTACAACTTCAAGCTAACCTAGTCAGTGATGTAACCGTGTCTCGCGGGGAATTGTCCATCTTGAGTTGATCAATTCAAAAGTGTGCGCTCTTCTCTCACCGTGCAGATTTCTGTCAAAATACTTAAGCACGTGTGAAAGGGGAGTATTTTTGCAAAATATAAAACTCTTTCAGTGGTACAAAATGGTTTAATCATAACCACTTTGAGAGATTTTTCATGAAAATGGTTTTATGGCAACATAGGTTAGTCATGGAGTTATAAGGTGACTAAGGTTAGGAATAACCGTCCTATGATCCGCCAGAGCCGGAGGGATCTACCCAAGGACACCACCAATAGTTAGAATTTAGAAGTCCTTAGGTATGATTATAAAAAGGAAAAAAAATGAGAATCGGAAAAAGAAGGAGTTGAAGAATTAAAAAGAAAAGTAAAGAAAAGGGTGAAAAGAAATACCCCTCCAGATTATTCAACTTAGGGCAGACACCGGGTTCAATTCATATGCTACTGGTAGTCACTTGACGACACCGGTATTGAAGATTAAAGTCGTCCTGGACCCAGTGACGCATGCACTAAACCTTCTTAGCCACTCAAGTTTCTCTCAACAGAAGCTTGTTTCATTCTCACAGGGAACCCTACGTAAACTATCGGCTTTCTCTTAGAGATTGCTGGTATTGAAGAAGGAGACCCTCTCCCTAGTCTCCGCTCAAGAAAACCAAAGCGCACTATTGAGTCTATAGCCACGAGATTCATCAAAAGATCTCTTAGGTACACTTGACAATTCATCGCTTGTCGTTCAACAATAAGAACACAAGTGATACATTATCGAGTCCTTCACAGATCTTAGCAATCTGTCGAGAACATTTATGAGGGGTTCACAACTGTGATCCTCAGTGATTGAATGGAAACTCCTGCCAGGGTCAACATCTAACAGCCCTGACAGAAGGTCGCTTCGGTAACTCCTTGTGAGTTACGCTTAGTGTGTCTCAAACGGTCTACAGTCATGGGGTGATGCTTCGGTGTACCTCGGTGACTCACCTGAACTGTAGGTGTACTTCGGTACATCGCGTTATCTCACTTGTGGGAATCCATTTCAGGAACAGCCTTAGTGAGAATTAGAGATGTGTTTTCACACTATGCTGTTAACACGCTCGAAGTTCAAACTTGTAAGCGTTTGATTATTTCTAACCCATGTTTTATGTTTTCTTCTTATGGATGCTCGAGGAAGGAAAAGATCGTGCAGATTCTTCACATGCTCATACCAACAACAACAATAATTGAAGATCTCTCAAAAAGCAACACAAAATCAGAATGATTCTTCGTCAAAGTCAAAGAATCTACAAAGTTTAAAAGACTAAGAGAACTACACCAGTACTGAAACTCAATGTTAAAGAGCGTGTGAGCATGTTGGAGAAAGACGTGGAGACACTGGAGCAATGAAGCAGACTTGATGCAGATAACCACAACATACTATCACTACCACCATAAAGAACAAAGATCAAAGAACAAAGATTAATGAAGACGCCAAAGCTGAAAACTTCAAAGTAAACAAGATCCTCACACTGGGGAGATTGTTGGAATCAAGGCACTTCTTCTCACAAGAAAGAAGAATGTCAGAAGACGTCAAAGCAACTATTACATCAGCACCTACAACGTTTTTCACTCTAATCATTAATTACCAACACTTAGGGGGAGATTGTTGGAATCACTCCTAAATTATATTTTAAGTGTTTGTAATCAATATCTAATAGTTAGCTTAATTATGGCTTTTAAGTTAGTAATCAAGGCTAGGCTCATGTAGAAAGCCCATGAGCCTATCCAAAAGCCCAATAAGTAAAGGAAGGGAGCTTGAGTGTTGCCCTAGCTCCTTCCCTATAAATACCTTTGTAACTCTCATTTGAGAGTTGGTTGTTCACTTTTCTATTTCACTTTAAGCATAAACATTCCATATTTCATACGTGTGTTTTGGTTAAGTGTTCATCCGATCCTTCTTCATCTCATTTCTTCATATTGATGCTTGTGTTACAAACATGGTGACCTAACAAAGTTTAATGTGAAAGTCTAAAGATGGCTATAATGTAACCAATGAGTTAATGATGGCTAATGTTGGCATCCTTCGGGTTGGCGAGCTAATGATGTTAATGATGGTATCCTTCTGGATGACCAAGCTAATGATGTTAATGATGGTATCCTTCGGGATGACCAAGCTAATGATGTTAATAATGGTATCCTTCGGGATGACCAAGTTAATGATGGTATCCTTTGGGATGACCAAGCTAATTATGTTAATGATGGTATCCTTCGGGATGACCAAGTTAATGATGGTATCCTTTGGGATGACCAAGCTAATGATGTTAATGATGATATCCTTCGGGATGACCAAATTAATGATATTAATGATGGTATCCTCTTGGATGACCAAGCTTGAAATGATAAGGTGAGATGGATCCAAGCTAGAAAAGAGAAAAGTTAAAAGTGAAATAATTAATTTACAAACAATGAATGTGAAATGAGAAAGAGAAACATAAGTTAAAATGTGTAACGAATAGGTGTGAATGTTATGTCGAAAGTGTGTAAGTAGGACGATTTATGACTTCTTTAGTTAAATGGATTGGGACGCCTTTTCATTTAATTAAAGAAATTGTGAATCGCCGAACCATGAGTTTATGTTTCTTTATTTACATCGAGTGGGACACCCTTCCATGTAAATGAAGAAGTGTAAATAAGTGGGCGTATGTGTTCCCAACATGGCATGAGTAAGGTATAAGGGGTTAAAAACGGAAGCTTAGAATTAGTTAGAAGTTTTAAGAACTAAGATAGGCGAGATAGAATTAGAATGCGACTTTTAAATTGAGACATTGAGTGAAACCAACCATTTGGAGTTTAAAGTATAACTCAAAAAGATTAAGAAATTAGTAATGATGTTATAACATGCCTTGAGGCGTGGTACAAAATATGAGTAATGATAGTAACGGATGCTAATTATTATTATTACCTTATGTGTAAATGTGAAAGTGTAAGTTAAGTTTGACTTTTTGAAATCAAAGTGTTGAAAGTTCTTATAAGACTCATAATCTTTGACGATAAATTGTAGAAAGAAGTAAAGAAAACGAGACAATGTAATGAAAATGTTAATGAAATAACGAAATAATCATTGTAAAATTAGAAGATATTAGTTAATGTTGATCCGTGGAAGTAAAAATAACTTAAGATTTCCCAAGTAAACCTTAACACTTGGCGAAAATCCTTAAATGAAATAGAAAGGAAAAAGGAGTTATAGCAAAATGTTTAAGCGGATAATAAAATCACTATGGTAGAATTGAAATGCTAAGTCGTATAGATTAACGTTTGACTTATGTAAAGTCAAAACGGCATAAATTTTCTCAAGTGACACATAGTCCTTGATTAAAAAGTTAAGTATAGTAAGTAAGAATGTGATGTGATGGGAATGAGGTTGGCAAAATGATACAATGATTATACTAAATGTGTCTTGTTTGATATAATGACCTTAGTAAGAGTTCTACGCTCTTAGAAAGTTAAATGAGAAGTAGAGTGGATTGAAGATTTTGAATGTGTTACCTTGTGTAGCAAGATCACTTAGATCATTGCAACGAAATGTTTGAATGAAAGCGTGCTTAGTACTAAGAATTGGGATAAGAAATGACCAAGTCATGGTTAGTTTAAGCGAGCGATTTCGGGGACGAAATCTAAATAAGGGGGTTAGAATTATAACACCCTGAAACCGGGCCTAAGTATCTGTTAATACAAATAAGCCGTAAAAACGTTTATTTATATTTTACGATCTTCTAATGTTTTGTCGATAACAAACGTAAAATCATTTTAACAAAACAAATAAAATACATAAATTATTTGAACTAATAGTTTCTAACATATTCACATTTTCACATAAAACACTAAAACAAGTATAAGTGATTTTATGATTTAGTAATACATATGTACAACAACTAGTGTTTACATATTTGGATAAAATATACACATAACTAGTATGTAGTATATTGTGTAATATAAATGGGTAGAAACTTAAGTATCACAACCCATTGGGCAAATACATTGAATGTAATTGGGTACAACCCAAAGCCCATAACCCATGAATCTTGACCCATAACCCATTGCATGACATCATGCTTATATCATACATGGATAATATCCATAACCCATGGATCAACCCATACCCAAGTGACCAAGTGCATTGCGCTCATAGATACATTGTATCTAGCCAAAGATCCATGGTTCAACCCATGACCCATGACCCATCACAAAAATACCCATGGGTAAAAGGGAGCGTCCCACGGATCCCTAGCTTAACGCTAGACGGATCCCTTGTGGAAGGGATCCGTGGGATCCGGGTACAGTAGGATTTTTCCTCTATAAATAGTGAGCCATTTCTTCATTATTTCTCACCCTTTTCTAACACACTTTCTCCCTGAGTTAAAAACTCACTAACCTCATATCCAAGAGATCTATGTTTGTAGTTTTGTTTTTGTGTGATCTTTTAGGTTCCTCTTAAAGGCAAGATCACCACCTTTGAAGTCGAGCAAGCTCAAGTCCATGAGTTGCCATGCTTCCTCATCATCAAGGCTACTGAAGTCTTCTTGTTGATGATTCCTTTCTTTCTTCAAAAAAGTGCAGTGTTGAAGACATTAGTGAAAGATGTCTCAAGTGTCAAGACGAAGATATTAGTGAAAGGTATCTATCATCTATAGCATAAGCACTTGTGGTAGGTGCTTAGAAGTCAAGACAAGAAGCATTAGTGAAAGGTGCTTAGAAGTCAAGACTAGAAGCATTAGTGAAAGGTGCTTAGAAGTGAAGACACAAGACATTAGTGAAAGGTGTCTTGTAGATCTAGTCAAAGGCATTAGTGAAAGGTGCCTTAGATGTACATTCGATATGGTGTGTTTCGATGTATAAGATAGACTAGTATTAGATCCAAGGATATTGATATCCTTGATGATGTTGTAAAGGAGTAGATCTCCTTTGGGATTAGTCGTTGGTGTAGTGTGGTAGTAGTTCCTCCATTGCAATGGAACTAGGTGCTTAGCCTAGTACCTAATAAAGGGTAGGCGACGTTGTGAAGGTGTAGTTCACCTTGGAGTGAAAGAACTAGGTACTTAGCCTAGTACCTTATAAAGGGTAGGCGACGTTGTGTAGGTTTGGTTCACCTTAGAGTGAAAGAACCCGGTGGTTAGCCTAGCACCGGAAAAAGGGTAAGCGACGTTGTGAAGGCTTCTCCGCCATAAGGAGATTGGTGTAGTGTTTACGAACTCTCGAGTAGATGACTCGGGGAGTGGAGTAGGGCAAGGAAGGTGTCCTTGTAGCCGAACCACTATAAATACTCGCGTTGTGGTTTTGTGCTTCTTACTCTTATCTTTTTATTACATATCTTTATATGCTTGTTTATCAACATCCAACACATACAACCAAATAGATTGACATAAGTCGATCTAAATAGTTTCAAAGGAAGTTTTAATTGGTAAAACTAGTCAACCCCCCCCCTTCTAGTTTTCCACAGTATCTTATTACAAGAATGCCATTTGAATGGTTGACTATGACTTTTATAAATTTTGTGGACTTACGGGATTGGTTAGTCAAACCTGATAGTCAAACTATAAGTGTTAATGTCATGTAAATGGCTATAGAAAGTATGATGTGCCACAAATATAAAAAAGATGGACTTAAAGGGCTAATGTTTTCATGAAGTAAATTAGTAATAAAGTTTAATGTGGCCAAAATAGAAGCAAATAGACTTAAGGGACCAAAGATGACAACTGGTGACATAACTTTGGTATGAGGTAATTTGTATCTAGAAATCTCCAGGATATTCATTATTATGAAATAGGTGTATGTGTGAGTACGGGTTGGAGAAAAAGGAGGGAAAAACAAAGTATTTCTAATGAGCAAATTGATGAAGGATTAGTGCTCCAAAACAAGAAATAAGTTAGTACTAATCATCTCTTCAAGTAAGTAATTCTCTACCTAAAGTTAATTGGTGAATCTAAGAATTAAGGTTCTTGATATCAATTGGGGATTTTGGTAAATGATGTTCATAAGCTTAATTAAGAAGTTATGATGAAATTGGTATAAGTATTATTGCATTAAGCTAATAAATTGATGGGGCTAATTATCATGTAATCATGGCATGATTATATGATAATTAGATGGGTTTAAGGAAAATCTATGATTGGGATAATCATGGTTTAGTATTTTGATTATGTATATGTGCCTTAGTGATTGTGGCTTAGATGACAAGAGTGGAAGGTGTTGATGATGTTAGAGGATGATGATGATGTCCTTGGTTTCACTAGCATGGAATTAAGGTAAGTAAACCGGTTATAAGTTAATGTTATATGGATTTCAATGCATTATGTGTTATGTGATGTTTATGTTAAGTATATGGTATGACTTGATGTATATGTGTTTGTGTGTAAATAGTTTGTAGTGCTACTTTGGCATAACTAGCATGAGATTGATAAAGTAGGATGGAAATGGTTAGAGTATGTATGGTGATGCTTAATGATATCCCAAGGTATGTTTATGATTAAAGTTGTAATGGAAAAATGGTTATAATGTGTAATGTGTGATTGATGTATAATGTTAAGTTATATCCGTTTTGCTTACTAAGCCTCGTGCTTACGGTTTAAGATGTTGATGTTTGTAGGTCCATATGTGATGCCGATGGTAAGCATTGGATTAAAGCTTATGGATTGCTAGATGGAAGTTAGAAGAATGGTAAGAAAGTAGAGCTTAGGTAGATACCGAGCTCGTTTCAATGTTGTCCCCCGAGAGTCTTTGAATGGGTTGTATGTATGTTGTCGAGTGTCAAAGTTTATGTCTTTGTTGTTAAAGTTAAATATGTCAAATGGTTCGTTATAGTAACGGATTGAAGTGTGTATATTTTAGTAAAAGGGGTATTTGGAATAGTGTCTATTACGACCCATTTTGGGGTTCAACGGGTCGAATGGTTATGAAAATTATGTATTATGTTATATTAAAGATTTCTGGAAAGTTTCGTTAAGTTTTGAGTCTCGGAAGTCGGTTTTTCGGAAAATGGAGTAAGTTGCTAAAAGTTGTGTTTTTGGTAAAATCTGGAAATGGGAGCATAAGGCCTTCCGTTTCTGGGCATATGGCCTTCTGCGTTTAAAAGAGGTTTTCTGAGTTTCTGAGTTACAGGTCATACGCCCTTATGGGCTGGGCATAAGGCCTTCTTCTTAAAAATGTATTTTTACACATTCTGAGTACCAGACCATACACCCTTCTAGACCTTGGGCATAAGGGCGTATGGTCCACGGGTGGCTTTAGCATATTTTTAATCAATTTAAAAAATCATATCTTTTAAACCGTAAGTCATCACGGGCCATGCCACCTGTCATTTCAAAGGGAATTGAGTCTAGTTTCATTTAAAATAGTCTTTAGATCTAAATGTTTACGGATTTTTATTAATGGTCAAAAGAGTTAGGAAATATCCGTTAAAGTGAAGTCGTTTCCGCGTAAAAGTTTAAATTTCAATGATTTTAAATCGTGTCATTCACGGGGTCGGGGTGTAACAATTGTTACTTAAACAACTAAATAAAAGTTTTGGGAAAACATTCTGATGGTCTTGGACAAACAAGAAAACAACGACCTGGATTTATTTCAGTCCAAGAAATACGTCTAGCCAAACGAAGCTTACATGTGCAATGAGTTGGAAAAGTACGCATGAGATATCTATTGCGATTGTTACAAGATGTACGATTGTTGGAAGAAGATGAAGCCATTGCAATGTGATTATTTGTTAGGGTTATTTGAGGGTGTATTAGGTTTCTAGTTGTGATTAATTAGGGTTTTGAGGGTGTATTAGGTTTCTAGTTGTGATTAATTAGGGTTTCAATTTTGGGTGGAAAAGTTGTGTGAATTAGGGTTCATGTTTCTGGGTTTATGTGTGTGTGAATTGGGGGAAAAAGTAGGGAAGTGAAACTAGCAACCATGTCACTATATACACCAACATTTCAATTAAAAAAAATACAAAGAAACCCAACGTGGAGGCCAGCGTGGCAAGTGAAACCGGTTAACTTGTTGGTTCCCAGTCATATTGCATACATCATACAAATTTTGAAATATTACGTTGCGTATATTTAGCTTTTCACCCTTAAATATATTATTTAATTGACTGATTATATTAATTAATTAATTAATTAAATTTATCTAATACGGAGTAATTAAAAATATTTAGCAGTATAATACAAGCTAGTCCAACATGGTTTTCGCGAGGACTATTGGCGAAGATGTTCATTTCTATATTTTTCCCAAATTTTTTGGGGAAAAAATCTATCAAAAAAACTCGCTAAAATATCTATTACTAGTAACAAAGTCGCTAAAAATCATTCAATAACAAAGTCGCCAAAATGGTTCAAAAACAAAGTCGCTGAAACAAAGTGCATACAAATATCCCAACCACGAACACATTAGCATCGTCCATAGTGTGCTTTTATTTTGTTGTGTCAACAAATAAGCATGATAAGCATACAGTAGTTGAGGATGGAGAATCAACAGATGATGTCTTTGTTTCTTTTAAACCAAAAAAGGTACCTAAATTTAAAAATAGTGGATTATGGTGTAGATAGGATACGTTCAAGAAATCCGTCGGGTAATTTCTTTCCGGTGATAAGGCAGTTGTCACGTAGACAAAAACAGGATGTAAGAGATATGGGAGTTTGGGATATGATTGCGTTTAAAATCAAACACATTTAGCTGCATAAGTTTGATGCATACACATGTTCATTGAATGTAAATGGTAGGACGATAGTGATACACGAGAGGTAGTAAGAATGTGTACTTATAGGATATGTACATATCGACGCTCGTGATGAAACAATTTATAGGAACCCTCTAACACGCAATGGAAGGCACAATATGGTAAGGTTGTAAAAAGACATTATAATACTTGTGTTGCAAATACGATTGTCAAAAAAAGACGAAGCGGATGGATGTTCAAGATAAACTTTCTCGTATTATTTTTTCAACTATTGGGGATTTGAATTTAAGTAATACCGTAAATCTAAAGTTTCTACCTTGTATAAATAGTGAAGATGATATACTTAAATCGGACTGGTGGACGTATATTATCAAGTGCTTGATCAAAACAAACAGATCATGGAAGCGGGATGGCTATTTCATTGGTCTTATAATTCTTGTAGTGTTACGATACATGTTCTAGTATTCATCCTATATTGTGATTTTGTTAATAAATACATGTTTTTTGTGTTTGTATAATGAATACATAACCTGTATCAAGTGAGTCTGCCAAGAGGTATATTTAGTTGTTGAAAAACTTTAAGAAAATATTTGGAATCACACCAAAGGCAGTAGTGACCCACCAAGACTTTGTGATGAAGATAGCCATTGAAAACATTTTTCCTAATTCAAGACATCGTCTTTGTATCTGGCACATTATGCAAAAGCTCACTAGAAGGGTATTCATTATAGTTGATGACGTATAGTCCGCATTCAGGTCATGAACCCGACCAGTGGACGCTACTAACACTCGAGCCCAGTACGAGTGGGCTAACGCGGTAACGGTTTGGGCTTACGAAGGCCCAAACCCGAAGTTATTTATGGTCTTGATATCGGATATCTCTTATTTATGGGATATGTATCAACCAACCGACTTAGGCGGGATACGCCGAAGGTTGCGGAACACGAAACCAACAAGGACTTCGTGTGTATATAAAGGGCATCTCGGCCCTCACTAAAGGTACGATCACAAAACCGAACTCTTCTCTAAACCCTAAAACCGATTACTTACTCTCACGCCGGAGGATAATCGTGGGAGACAATCCCACGATAAGCCTAACGGTGTTTTCTGTTTTCTTAGTGCGCACGTCTCAAGCATCAAGGTCTAATTGATACGAGAACCGGAGTCAAAATAAGGAACGCCCAACTTTTGTATCAACAAGTGGCGCCATCCGTGGGACCAATCACTAAGAACTAGAATGACAAAGCACGGAAACCTAAGCCAGCGATCGCATAGTGACCTACAAGGAAAGAAGCAGCAAAGCAAATCAGCCTCTAAGCAAGCCTCTGGAACAACCAGTGCGACCAGAAACCAAGGTTCAGGCCCAGATCTGGTCTTCACGACAGTGGGACCACGCACGGGGACAACCCATGCCACTACGATAACCACCAGCGCAGAAGTTCCACAGCGCACCCTTCTTACCACTCCCCACCAATCGGTGCCAGAAATGAACCTCACAACCCCGCCAGGCGCACCTGAGCGAAACAGAGGTCTAGAGGTGGAAACAGACACCCTCGCGCTAGAAGGAGTCGCGCCTGAACTAGCGCCAAGTGACTTCGTGTCTCAAAACTATGAAACCTTGGCTGCCCTAATACAAGAGGAAGCAAAAAAAAGGTCGAGTCAGAGCCTGCAAGCCCGACTCAACTTCGACCCAGAGCATGAGACATCCCCATCACGTCACCGGAGGAAGACGCGCGAGAGGGATAGCCGCCGGCCCCCAGTGTTTACCAGGATCGGGAGGAAAGTTGTGAACGATGAAGCAGCTGACCTACAGTATCTGGGAGAATACGAAGATGATGGATGGCGTACCAATGTCCACGCCAGGCTTGGTAGCCGCAGGGTCCATGACAGACTTGGGCGACGACACTCCCCAAGTGAAAGCTCTTCGAGCTCGGATTCTGAGGACAGTCGGCGCAAGCGCCGAAAGAGAGGAAGCTCGTCCTCTAGTGACTCCTCGGACAACGAGGACAGAGAAACAGGACACTTGAAGTCCAGGAGAAGATATAGCGACCAGGAGGACGAAGATATGTCTTTTCCCTGGCGCTGCCAAAAGGTGGATGCGTTCGCTCGGCGCATCAGCGATTTTTCAGAAGATCAGAGAAGGCGCATGCCCGCCAATGTGAAAACCTACGATGGAATAGGTGATCCGGACGATCACCTAAATATTTTCGAGTCAGCTGCTACCATCGAAAATTGGCCACAACCTGTGTGGTGCCGCATGTTCAATTCCACATTAGTGGGAAATGCGCGAAACTGGTTCAGTAAGCTTCCACGCAAAAGCATTGATGGTTTTGAAGAGTTGCGGAAGTTGTTTCGCCTGAACTTTACTCAAAGGAAGAAGTGCGCCAAAAACCCTGTCGAACTTGCCAGGGTAAAACAGCGCCAGGGGGAATCTACAAGCGCTTATGTGGAACGCTACAAAGACGAATGCATACATGTCAAGGCATGTCCCGAAATACTAAAGATCTCAGGGTTCTTGAACGGTGTCAATAACCCAGAACTCATCAAAAGGTTGAACGACAAGGTCCCCCAAACCTTTGATGAACTTATGAAACGCACGAGGTCCTTTATCCAAGGAGAAGCTGCTGCGGCAGACAGCAAGAAAGGCTACTCAAACTATAGGTCACAAGGACAGCCTAGGAGACAATCCATTGACCAGAGTAGCAACCGCAACAAGAACTACCGCGGTCAAGGGAGCGGATGAGAGAATGACAAGTATACCCCGCTAACCAAGACTCCAAAGGAGATATTCGCAACGGAAGGCGCGAACTTCCCGAGACCCCCACCAATGCGCACCCCAGAAGAGCGGCGCGTGGGGAACGGATATTGCGACTATCATGGAAAGAAGGGCCACACAACCAATGAGTGTGTCCAATTACGCCAACTAATTGATAAGCTAGTAAAAGAAGGCAGATTGGACCATTTAGTTAAGAGCATCAAGGATGGGAAAGATAAGCAGAAGACTGGGAACAAAAAAGAAGCACCCAAAGATAAGGCTGATAGCATTTACATGATACAGTCATGGCAGCGAAAGACTAGGCAGAAGGTCAGCCAAAAGTTTTCCTGTGGAAACGAAATTTCTTTCCCCACCTTGGCTGCGGACAACGCAGGAGTAGAACCTCTTACCATCGAAATTAATGCAGGGGGTCACGATATCTACCGCATGTATGTTGATGGAGGAGCATCCGCAGATATAATGTATGAACATTGTTTCAAGCGACTGCGACCTGAGATACGAAGCCAGTTAAGCCCGACCATGACGTCATTGATTGGTTTTACGGGAGAAAAGATATGGCCCATAGGGAAAATATGCCTACTCGTCAGTGTTGGTAACCAGGAACACTCTGTGACAGCCTGGATGGACTTTATGGTGATCAAATCCCCTTCGCCATACAATGGCATTATTGGAAGGCCAGGGATATCAGCCATACGCGCGGTACCGTCTACAGCACATGGAATGCTCAAGTTCCCGGTGGAGGGGGGCATTGTTACTCTCTACAATACCATCGTACCACCTGGAGAATGTAACACGATTACATGTGAGACGGCACACATCCCAGAAGAGCGCGCAACTAAAGTATCAAACCTGAGGGTCGCAATTCATCCTGATTACCCAGAGCAAGAAGTATCGATCGGAGGATCGTTGTCTGATAAAGGCAGGACGGCCGTGTGCGCACTCTTGCAAAAGAATCTGGATATCTTTGCATGGGAACCAAAGCACATGACTGGTGTGCCATGCTCGATTACAGAACACAAGTTGAGAATCCGACAAGGATACTCCCCAGTACGACAGAAGAAGCGCGGCCAGGCTCCAGAGCGCGCAAAAGCTATTCTGGAGGAAGTACGCAAAATTGTGGATGCAGGTATCATGCGGGAAGTCTATTACCATGACTGGCTTTCCAACCCAGTGATGGTCAAGAAGAGCGATGGTAGTTGGCGGATGTGCGTGGACTTCACGGATCTCAACAAAGCATGTCCAAAAGACTGCTACCCACTACCAGAGATAGATTGGAAGATAGAATCTTTGTGCGGATACCCACTTAAATGTTTCTTAGACGCATACAAAGGGTACCACCAAATCCAAATGGCTAAATAAGATGAGGAAAAAACGGCTTTCCATACAAGCCAAGGCGTCTATTGTTATACAAAGATGCCCTTTGGTTTGAAAAATGCAGGAGCCACCTACCAGCGATTGGTAGATAATGCATTTGAAAAACAGGTGGGCCGCAACCTAGAGGTCTATGTTGACGACCTTGTCATAAAAAGCCATACTGAGGACGAATTGGTGCGCGACATTAAGGAAACATTTAAGACACTCCGAGAGATCAACATGAAGTTAAATCCTAAGAAATGCACCTTTGGTGCTACAGAAGGTATGTTCCTTGGATATTTGATAGAGCCCGATGGCATTAAACCGTGTCCAGAGAAAACGAAGGCTATCATCCAACTTCCTTCACCACGCACGTTGAAAGAAGTCCAATCTCTAAATGGAAAACTAGCCGGTTTGAATAGATTCTTGTCCAAATCAGCAGATAAGTCACTCCCTCTCTTCAAAACACTCAAGAAGTGTATAAAAAGGGAGACTTTCGCTGGACTACGGAAGCAGAAGAAGCTTTTATACAGCTTAAACAACACATAGCAGCGCTCCCCACGCTGGTCGCGCCACGCCCAGGGGAAGAATTAATTATGTACTTATCTGCGACTCATGGAGCAGTCAGCGCGGTGCTACTGACGGATAGGAATTCAGTACAAACACCGGTAAATTTTGTAAGCAAAGCACTCAAGAAAACGGAGGTTAACTATAGCGCAATGGAGAAGTTGATCTTGGCATTAGTATTCGCAGCCAAAAGGCTGCGCATGTACTTCCAGGCGCACCCAATAGCGGTGATCACAGACCAACCTATTAAGCAAGTCATCTCCAAACCCAACGCATCAGGACGACTGCAGAAGTGGAGTGTGTTGCTAGGTGAGCATAACATCTCCTACAGACCACGTACTGCGGTTAAGGGGCAGATACTAGCAGACTTTATCATCGAAAAACAAGATACTGATGATGCACCTTCACAAAGCGAGGTGGAACTACAAGAACCATGGATCCTATTCACGGATGGATCTTCATGCGTGGACGGGTCAGGCGCATGCCTTATCCTCACGAGTCCTGAAGGAATGGAATTCACTTACGCACTGCGTTTTGAATTCACAGCCACAAACAACGAGGCAGAGTATGAAGCCCTGATTGCTGGATTACGCATTGCAGCTCGAATGGGCATACGCAACCTAGAAGCAACTGTGGATGCCCAGTTAGTAGCCAACCATGTATTGGGCGAATATGTGGCTAAAGAGGAAAACATGGTCCAATATCTCGACAAGACAAAGTCACTAATTCAGGGTTTCGACAGGTTTACCATTAAACAAGTTCCTAGAGGGGAAAACAGAAAGGCGGATGCACTGAGCAAGATCGCATCCACAAGCTTTGCGCACCTGTCAAAACAAGTATTGGTGGAGACTCTTAAGAGCAAGTCCATCTCAGAGATGGAGATATCCATGGTGATAGAGGAGCAAGATCCTACATAGATAACCCGATTGTCGAGTTTATAAGCAAGGGCATACTGCCCTAGGAGCAGAAGGACGCCCGACGAATACGTCGCACATCACAGAGGTTTGAACTCCGAGATGATATATTATATCGGCGTTCATTTCTACAACCATGGCTTCGATGTGTCGGACCCCTTCAAGCAGATTACGTGCTCCGGGAGATCCACGCCGGTTCATACAGTATGCACTCAGGACCATGGTCCGTTGTAGCACGCGCCTTACGGTCAGGATACTATTGGCCTACGATGCACCGTGGCCCGCGGGATTTGATAAAAAAGTGTGGCGACTGCCAAGTTCATAGACCCATCCCACGCCGACCACAACAAGAGCTAACACCTATTACGTCGCCATGGCCATTCTATAAATAGGGTATCGACATTGCAAGCCCCTTCCCCGTTGCAGCAGGGGGACTGAAATTCCTTATTGTGGCTGTAGACTATTTCACTAAGTGGATTGAGGCAAAAGCGGTCGCGACAATCACAGGTAATCAGGTAAAACAATTTGTTTGGGAGAATATCGTATGCCGTTTCGGATTACCTGGGGAAATAATTTCGGACAATGGAAAACAATTCTATGACAACCCTTTCAAGGAATGGTGCGAGAAACTAAATATCGCACAGCACTTCGCGTCAGTCAAACACCCACAAACCAATGGTTTGGTCGAGCGTGCAAATCGTAGTCTGGGTGAAGGAATTAAAGCACGCTTAGACAAACACAAAGGGAGGTGGGTGGAGGAATTATCGCATGTCTTGTGGGTGCACCGCACTACAATAAAAATTAGCACGGGAGACACTCCCTTTTCTCTTGTCTATAGGACAGAAGCCGTCATACCAGCCGAAATTGGGATGCCAACTATTTGTACTACCGAAGTTAATGTCACAACCAATGACGATGAACGGCGTATAGACTTGGACCTGTTGGAAGAAAGGCGCGAACGCGCAACTATTTGTAAGGCGAGAACTAAGTCAAAAATGAAAGGATACTACGATGCTAAAGTTCGAAGCACCTCATTCAGACCTGGCGACTTTGTATATTGCGCCAATGATGCGAGCCATGCAGAAGATACATAAAAACTTGGACCAAAGCGGGAAGGACCTTATGAGGTCATTGAAGCATTGGGAAAGGGCGCGTACAAACTGCGTGACATGGATGGTCGTGAGCTACCACGCACATAGAACATCTGCAATCTCAAACGATGTTATCTTTAGGAAAGGCTACGACCTAGCGCACGAACACCCCCATAATTTAGTAAAGTACTCAATAAGTATCCGTGTATTTACATTCTGTTTTACTTAGGCAAATGTCCTTTTTCTTTTTACAAAAACTTGCAAGTATTAATAAAACATCGCGGTTTCTAGCTAACTCCGCGACACATTTTACTTTGTTATTTACATATTATTTATGTCTAAACATTGTTATTATATTATCTTTTTCCTACACGGCGCGCATGCACTTACTAAAACCCACGATGGTAAAAGGATGAGTAAACCTACTAAATAACTCGTTGAGTAAGAGGGTTGCAAACCCATCAACATCGGATCATGCATCCTTGTTAAACACCTTATTCTCAAGACGTTAGAATAAGTTCAATGTGCATCCCACGATGGATGCGCAACAATGCACATTGTGCGCGTTTAACAAACTAGGAATCAAGACTCTTGACTCCTTGATATGATATTTACAGTACGCTGCATATCACAACATACACGATTATGATACAAGTACATAGAAATTATGTTTCAAGTACATTAAGTCATGATTTTCATACACGATTATGGACTTCATATACTCCTCGCGTTTATATAACCGTTTGATTCTTAGACAACGAGGACGTTTTTTATGCAAAGACAGATAACTAAGTACAAACATTATAATCGCAACCACATTCAACAAAAAACGGAAATTTCATTACGAACCACAAGTTCATACAAAGGATATCTACAAAGATACTATAGCCTACATACTATTACAACGCCTAAGAGATGAACTCTCAACACGGTACGCAGCGTCCCCAGCCTCTTTAAGCCTCTTCAACAAATCAGAATCATGGCGCGATACCGTGGCCACACTAACAGGTACCCCGTCGGATCTCGGGAGATGCGCTGCGCCAAGACCACAAAGAATGGCCTTTCCCTTCACACCCTTCTTCTTGGCAAGCCTCGTGGCATGGGCTTCTAAGGATTCTTTCAAAGGTATTTCCTTCTCAAGTGCAAAGGGGTTCAGGATATCGCGTGGGCGAACAAAGATAGGCACTTGCAGCGGTGACTCGTCAGGCTTTAAAAAGTAGTCAGGTTGCGCCTCTGCACCATCAGCACGGTGGCGGGCCAAGGTTAACCCCTCCATAATCAAACCTATGGGATAATCCTGGTCGCGCTCCAACTGGGCAATCTGCGGAAGCTCCAACAGCTTCATCTTCTCCATTGCAGCGACCAGCTCATCATAGGCACTCTCATTATACCCGGGCACCTGTGCGGCACTGTCAAAAGGCTGCCCTCATGAAGCTCTTCTATGGCCTCCGCTTTGCCACGCGCCAACGCGCACTGAACAACACCCCCAAAGGTGTCTGTCACTTCTGGAGATTCCAAAGTATTGAGGACAGCAAGGCGAAAACCATGGCTGATGAGCCACCTGCGCTCAGCAATCGTGGAAACCAGCTGAGGATATAACTCTTCATTGTATTCGATGCTGAGCTTGCGTAGCTTCATTTCCTGCTTCTCCAACAAGCTTCCCAAGGTTTCATGAAACTCCTCCAACCGAGAGAAATGCTCGTTCTTCCCATTTTCCAAATATTTAAGAGCCTAGAAGCAAGTAGCCTTATAATCCTCTAATGCGGCACGCTCCTGACTCACTTGGGTAAGCAACGACATCTTTTCTTCAGCAAGTTTTTGGCATAAGAGTTTGCTGCCTCTACTTCAGCCTGAGCACTGGCCAGCTGCGCCTCCAGCAGCGCAATTTCCTTATCCTTCTGCGCGCTCTGGCTACTTTCCCCAGAATACCTTGACTTTAGCTGCGCAACCAATGTAGCCTGGTGCGCAGCAGCCAACACCAGCTCCTCAACAAGATGATCCATTGGCACATCCCCAGATGCCAACGGCTCGGCGCTTTGGTTCTTTGGCTCAGAAGAGTCAGGGCGAACGGGACTCGCCTTGGGTGGCGACTCCCCAGAACGCTCAACAATAACCCCAACGGTTTCAACACTGCACGCAAAAGAAGAAAATCAGTGATTATTTCATACCATAAACTAGGATTGTGGTAAGTGCTTCGGCAACAATACTTACTTGGGGAGAGCAGTCTTAGTTGCACGGGGGGGGGGGGGGATGCGTCATCTGATGATGACTTCGCGTCAAGAATGACATGACGTTTTCTTATGGATGAGCCTGCGCCATCACCACCAGGCGCTCTCTTGCATTTTACTCCTTGGACTGCCTCCTCCGGTTCTACCATGAGGACATCCACGCTCTCTGCTACGTCTGTGCGTGAAAGCTCCACTTCAGGGGAGTGTACCATGGGGCTGGGCACACTGCGCAGAGGGGTCGCCTCCAGCACAACGGGGGAACCACCCCCTGATTCCTCCAGATTCATCTCCATGGTGCGCCCCGCGGTAGCATCCAAAATGGGTACTTCTCCTTCTCTCAGAGGGCGCACCCCCACGGTGACCTGGCGGGGCTTCGCCAAGCGAACAACGCCGAACAAGTCCATCTCTGCGCAGCAAGAAACAAACAACAATAAGAGTTATATAAAATAAAAAGGCAAAAAGAAATGCTCACACTAATAAAGCAAAGGAGACGGAAGGATGAGCACCCACCCTGGTCATTCGCGTCTAGGAAGGTTGGCACCTCGTCAGGACTATCAAAATAGTTGCGACTAATGCCCATGTGCACCAAAAATTCCTCTGGATAGGAATTGATGGGAATACGATTGGCGTTTATCGTTTCCGCATCATCAGCGATGTATGTTCCAGGGAGTGGGCGCTCATCCTTCGGTAGCGAACTCTGGGTATAGAAGCCGAAGCCCCAGGGGAACAACGCTTCATCAACCCAAAAAAATTTCTCTCTCCAATTCCTAAGCACGTCTAATTTCTCCGTATAACACTGCAACCGCCCTGCGCGCTTAGCAAAAGAAACCCACCCGTTTGACCACAACGTATGGTAAAACGCGCGGAAGAGATAGATGGGTGGGATTAATCGCCAACAAACGGCAATTCACCTCGAAGTTTATTATTTTTGCTGCACCTATACATTGCAGTTGGGATATGTGTAGGCGATAGTAATTTAGAACGTCGCACAAGAACAAGGAGATAGGCACACGTTGATTTGCAAATTCGAAAAAACGTGTGTATACCCCCACTTTCCCTTCAGGGAAATCCGCTATCGACGCGTGTGCAGCCGGAACTACCGGATGCAGCGCGAGCGGGATATAATACTCCGAAGTGAACTCACGAAGTTCATCCTCGGTTATATCGGATGAGAAGTCAGCTAATCCAAGAACCATGATGAGATTTTGAATGCGCACGCGCTGTTACCTTTAAAAGTTTGTGGGTTTCTTGAGTGATATTTTGAGATTTTTCTTTAACAATGGTGGAAATGATTTTTACTATGATAATCACAGTAAAAGGGAGGCAGAAGTTTATATAGGGTTCCACATCCATGCGATGATCGACACGTGGACCCCACTTTCTCTAAACGTGTGGATAGGGGTTGCTTACGTGACACACCCTCTACCCATTTTTTTCACATTTTACGAAGCAGATATTTGACTTAATTAGACTAGATTCAGTGTATCTTCTCTTAGGCGGGAAAACTTTGAAGCTTCTCCGCTACGCCTCGAGGAATATATTTACTACAGTTATTAGTCTAGCATCCGCGGGTTCCACCCTGCGCATACTGGACTGGGGGGACATGATGACGTATAGTCCGCATTTGGGTCATGAACCCTACCAGTGGACGCTACTAACACTCGAGCTTAGTACGAGTGGGCTAACGCGGTAACGGTTTGGGCTCACGAAGGCCCAAACCCGAAGTTATTTATGGTCTTGATATCGGATATCTCTTATTTATGGGATATGTATCAACAACCGACTTAGGCGGGATACGCCGAAGGTTGCGGAACACGAAACCAACAAGGACTTCGTGTGTATATAAAGGGCATCTCGGCCCTCATTAAAGGTACGATCACAAAACCGAACTCTTCTTTAAACCCTAAAACCGATTACTTACTCTCACGCCAGAGGATAATCGTGGGAGACAATCTCACGATAAGCCTAACGGTGTTTTCTGTTTTCTTAATGTGCAGGTCTCAAGCATCAAGGTCTAATTGATACGAGAACTGGAGTCCAAATAAGGAACGCCCAAATTTTGTATCAACAATAGTCAAATACAATGCTTTTACAAGTTTACTTCATAACCAATCGTATAATTTTGTTTTTTTTTACATTTACATGAAGGTTGGCCCAACTTTATGTAGCAACACATACTTGATGCGCGTCTCTGAATGCGCATACAGAACCTGTGATACAAATTATTAATTAATTATACAATCACAAAAAAACTTGTACTTATTAGGATGAATACTAAGACCATTGTGTAGGGAAACGGTTACACTTTTATAAATAAAATCTAAATTATAATAAATAAAATTAACAGTAAATAAATAACAGAAAATTAAATACAAATAGAATGTAAGCAGATAAACGATAATTTAATAAAATAATAAAATAGTCAAAAGACTTACTTGATCACCAAATAGAGATCAACAAAGAAGCACTAAAAGCCGAGGCACGTGTTTGACACGCTTCCCTTAAAACAGATTCGCCGTCTGTTTCCCAGGGTACAACAGCCAAAACAGTAAGTTGTACTGTCGGACTTAACTAAACTACCAAGAATTTCATCTTAAGAGATGCGTATTCCATATGTTGGAAATCAATAATAACTATTGATTTGATGTGTGTGAAACTTGTGGAATTAGGGCCTTTATTTATACACAATAGACTCCCTTTAAGTTTACTCATCCCACCGATGTGGGATTGAAAATAAACTACTTTTCCTCTTTAGGCATGGTACTGAATGCCTAACTTTGAGACCCGATATCTCATTCACATCAACTCTATTTTGGACACATAAAGGCTTATTGCGAAGCTCTCTTCGAGGAGAACGCGAACCTACAAACTATTACTTATATATATGACACATACATATAGATAATTGTGTCCAAATTTGGTCAAAAGTAACTTTTACCAACTAGTTTTCCAACAATCCCCCACATGAATGGAGATCGGTCGTAATACACAAAAATTACGATGAAATTCCAATAGTTGAATCTTGCAAAGGATAGGTAGGTGTGACCCTTTAAACCTTCCCTTGTGAGATGCACTTAGTCTCCTAGATCCGAGTAGACGCGATGTCCTTGAACTCAACCTCTGTTTACGTAGACGACAATACATTTCACACAAGACTCTCCCTAACATTGTTAAGCCCTCATAGTCATGTTCATTATGGTCCTGAACATTTGCCTGGTTCTGCAAGAGCTCTTAGGATTTGCGCCCCCCCACAATTCCCTTCAAAGCGACCCCACTTCTCTCTCACATAGGTGATTTCATCTTGAATCATTAAAAACATATGTTTTGTGATTTCATCTCGAATCATTATGCTTTGTGATTTCATCATGAATCATTAAAGCCATATGTTTAACCTCTCAACAAACACATTTGTTATAGGAATGGACTAGGAAGATACAATGTTAAGTAACTCCCCCATATTGACGTGACTTCCCCCTCATTTATATGATTAGGTTGTCCTATTGAACCCAGATCTTGGGATCTCCAGTCAACTGGGTTAGGTTTTCCTTCATATAAACTCATTCCTTTAAGGGCTTTAGTCCCATTCCTTTAGACGACTTACTAACTAACTCTCTGCTTAAGCCTTCCGTAAGCAGATCCGCTATGTTATCCATTGACTTTACGTAGTCAATCGTGATAACTATAGTTGAGAGTAGTTGTCGCACCAATCAACGTCTATGATGGATATGTCTCGACTTACCGTTTTACATTGTGATATGAGCTCTGTCAATTTCCAATTGACTATCACACTTTATATAGATGGTCGTTACCGGTTTACGCCATCTTGGTATGTCCTCTACGAGTTAACGCAAATATCCGCATATTCTATAAATTTATCTCAAATGATAAATTCAAATTCCATCATAGATTTAGCTATAAAAGTCTGTTTGAAATACTTTCAAGATTTCCAAGATACAGCTTCCCACTTAGAGTCAATACATCCGCTCTAGTGGATCTAGATTCTTTTATGTAAGAATCCATATTTGCATTACTCTATCATTAAATAGCAGTTGGATATCTTCCAAAATGCAATATCGTAAGTAACATAGTACTTGTGTAATGCTATTCAAATGGTCATCACTTGAATTACTGGTATATTTACTTAACTTGATTATAACTTCTAAATCAAGTCTTACACACGTCATTAGACACATAAGACGCCCAATATTCTCTGAGTATTCAAAATAGGCAACACCTCTACCTCTATTATAAATAGATTTAAAAGATGTCATTGGAGTTCTAGCTAGGCTGGAATCCCCCACATTGAACCTCTCAAGAATATTGTCCTTATAGTGTTTTTTACTTCAAAACAAATCCATTTGGTTTCATATGATCTTAGTTCCAAGAACCATATCGAGCAGCCAATGTAGTTCATGTCAAATCTTGACTCCAACATTTCATTAGTGGATTTGATCATCTTGTTATCACTTTCAGTGATAAGTATACCATCTATGTATAGACACATGATTACATATATACCAGCAATTATTTTTTCCATAAATATCCGTTATTTTTAAATCCACGTTCTGACATGACGTGAAAAAAAATTGATGTCATTATTTGGGAGCTTGCTTTAAGCCATATAATGACTTAACAAGCCTACAAACTTTGTTCTCTTGTCCAGGAGCCATGAAACCCTCAGGTTGGTTCATGTAGATTTCTTCTTCTAAATCTCCGTTTAGAAATGCCGTTTTCACATCCATTTGGTGAACTTCCAAATTTCTTAAAGCGGCAATAGCAAGTATCATCATAATCGAGGTTATTCGCGTAACAGGCGAATACGTATCAAAGTAATAAAGACCTTCTCGTTGTCTAAATCCTTTGATTACTAATCTTGCTTTGTACTTGTCAATGGTGCCATCGGCTTTCATCTTCTTCTTGAAGATCCATTTATAGCCTAGTGGTTTACAACCAGGAGGTAAATCCACGAGCTCCCAAGTATGATTTTGTAAAATAGAATCTATTTCACTTTTAATGGCTTCTTTCCATTGAGGCCCTTCTGAGGAAGTAACCGCTTCTCGGTATGAAGTAGGTTCGTTTTCAACCATAAAAGAAACAAAATCGGGTCCAAACAATTTCTCGGTTCTTGCCCTTTTGCTTCTTCTAGGTTCAACCTCTTCTTCCTCAGTCTGATCTTGTCTCTCATCTTGGAGATCATTATCAGCTCTTGTTGTCTCTTATTAGAACAACATTATCATCTTGATGTCTCTCATCATGAAGGACATCATCATTTAGTTGCCTCTCATCATGGACAACTATATCATCAAGTCTAGATGAACTTCCATTTTCCTCGGATAAATAAGGAAACACAGTTTCAAACAATGAAAGTTTTCCTTGATTCCATTATCATATCTTTGTATATATTCAGATTTTCTGAATCATATCCAAATAAATGATAAGCACTACTGTAATGAGCATATCACAAAAATATGCAATCCACAGTTTCAGGTCCAATATATTGATCCTTGGGTGTCGGGACAGATAAACACCCCCACATTCGTAAGTACTTATAGGATGGTTTTCTTCCCATCCATTGTTCATAGAACTATCTTCTTTTCCTTACAGGGGGTCTTATCTAAAAGATAAGTAGCCAATAAACCCGCTTTCCCCTACATGCCATGGCTTAAACCATGACTTTAACAACATGGCATAACCATATATTTAAGGCACAGTTCTTTCCTATCAACAATTATGTTGTGGCGTATAAGGAGCAATAAATTTATGTATTATTCCACGTTTAGCACATACATGAATTAGAGACACATATTCACCTCCGATATCACTTCGAACCGCCTTGTTTTCGATAATAAGTTTATTCTTAACTTATTTGTATAGATCAATCTTGTCTATATCCTTACTCTCAAGTAAGTAAAAGTCACAATATTTTGTACTACCATCAACAATTACGATGAAGTACCTAATTGCTACCTTAGTAGGTATCGATTCCAAAGCACATGAAACTATGTGAATCAAGGGTTCGGTTAATTTTCGGTCAACCGAGTGAAAAGACAATCTTATCAATTTGGCTTCAACATAAGTTTTACTTTTGTAATCCGTGTTCGTTTATTTAATTAAACAACGTATTGAGTTAAATTTAACATGTCCGAGTTGGCCATGCTTGTTGGGATTTAGTAAATCCAGTACTTAAAGTGTCGGTCACCTCAAGTATGTATACTCGTTAGAAAGCTCGTAGTCGTAGTTATTCAGTGTTAGTATTTAGATTACTTTGTAACACCGTGGAGGACAGACGGGTCTTTACCCACTGTATGCCTGATCCACAGCCTAAAGTAGGCGTCTATGCTTGTACCCTATAAATACCCTTTGCCTTCCAAGGCAAAGGGTTGGAGCTTCATAATACATTTTTCTTTGTCTCTCTAGGGTTCCCATCATCTCCCACTTTCTCTATCTAAACTCTTAACCTAGCCGCACCTCTTGTTTAACAAACCAAGATCTTACAAATGGTATCAAGAGCCAAGGTTTGATCATTTTCTTGGTTTGATAGTTATTGTTCGGGTTAAGGTTTAGTTGTTGTTTTACGCGTAAAAAGGGTGTCTCGCATACGAGTTTTTGAATCTTTAAAGCTTTAAATTTTACACTTTTTAATCCAAGATTCTTATGGGTTAAGGTTTATTGAGTGATAAACTTTCAGTTTCTTGCAAAAAGTTTCAAACTTTACAAGTTTTTCTTGGTCTTTAAGAGTGTTTGGATACGCGTGTACGGATCTACGCATAAGAGAGAATAGTGGTTTTGATCTTCGAGACTTGTTGTTTTGGTGTTTTTAAGGTTGTGTTATCATCGTTATCTGGTTGTCTTAACGTTTTTGATCATAAAAACGTGTTTGGAAAAATTTGTACTTCCTACGCATAACGAAACCCTAATCCTACGCGTAAGGAATTTTTCACTTGATCTTCATTTCTGGTGGTTACTCAGTGTTCTTCTTGCTTGGATAAGCCTGAAAAACACTTCGACTTTGGATATCTCGTACACTGTGAAGTGTAAGAGATCGTTTTGGGTAAAACCCTAATTTTACGCATAAGCATAAAACTTACGCGTAACAATTCTTACGCATAAGCCTTTTCTTACGCATAAGCTTGTCTTACGCCTAAGGGAAACTTACGCATAAGGTTCTTACGCCTAAGCTTTGGTTTACGCATAAACTTAAGTTTTTTACCCTAAAACCCTACGCGTAAACTCTGTCTACGCGTAAGCTTGTGTCTACTCGTAAGTTGTAAGTTACGGGTAAACTGCTGTCTATGCATAAGCTCTCATCTACGCATAAGTTCCTACGCATAACTTTGCTGACTACGCATAAGTGTATAAGTTTTACGGTTTATCTCTTGATTTTGTAAAATCCCGTGAAAAAATCTATTTCCCGGTTAAGTCAAAGATTTGTAAAATCCCGTAGAATTTAAACATGTCTTCCGTTGCTGATGATGTGCAAGCTGCAGGATCTGATACTCGTCCTCCTATGCTTGACAGAACTGACTATGAGTCTTGGTCACAAAGAATCAGGCTGTACTGCTTAGGAAAGGATAATGGGGTTAACATCCTTAAGTCTATTGATGAAGGACCGTATCAGGTTGAGACTACTAGAGACATGATTGATACTGCTGCAGATGGAACAATAGTTTATGGAATGGATAGACCTAAGATGTATGATGAACTCACTGATAAGGAGAAAAAGAGATTCGATGCTGATATCAGGGCTTCAAATATTATTCTTCAAGGTCTTCCAAAAGATATCTACAAGCTTATCAATCACAACACAGAAGCCAAGGCAGTTTGGGATAATGTCAAGATGCTTCTCTCGGGTTCTGAATTGACTATCGAAGACAGAGAATCACAGCTGTATGATCAATTTGAGCACTTTAAGATGAAACCTGAAGAAGGTGTTTATGAATATTACGTGAGATTCCACAAGCTGGTGAATGATATGAGGAATATCAAGATGACTAGGCCAAACATTCAGCTGAACTCAAAATTCGTAAACAATATGAATCCCGAATGGCACAAGTTTGTAAGCTTACAAAAGGACTAAAGAACACCAACTATGAGCAATTGTATGCCTTCCTTCTTCAGAATGAGAAACATGCTATGTTTGAAAAAAGGATTCTAGAACAGTTCAAATCTCAACCAGGAGAAACAAGCTCATCAAATGATACAACTGCATTTTTCACCAAAGCATCACAAGTCACACCCACTGGAAATGATAATCACAAGCCCGTTCCTGATTCGGGATATAAGCAACCTAACTCTGATGAAGTCATGGAGCACTTTATCAATAAATTGGCTTTTATGGTTAAACAAAACTTAACCTTCTCTCCACATACCAACAGACTTCACACTAACAATGAGATCAGGACTGCATCCAATCTACACAACCATGCTTTGGTCAGAGATGGAAAAGTTACAGTTCAACCAATTCAAGAAAGGCAGTACGAACAAGGAAGAGGTGGAGCTGGTAGAGGCTATGCTGCAAATCAGAATTGGGGAAGGAATGGAAACCAGGGTCAAGCAAAGCCAATCAAGTGCTACAACTGTGGTGAAGAAGGGCACATTGCTAGGAACTGTACTCAACCAAAACGCCCTCAAAACGCAGAATACTTCAGGGACAAGATGTTGTTGGTTCAAGCACAAGATAATGGTGTAATGTTGAATGAAGAGGAGCTGTTGTTCTTGTCTGATGGGAATGCTAGAACATATGATGGAGATGTGGACGAACAACCAGTGCATGCTGCTCAGAACAATCCCAACGCCTTTCAAGTTGCAGACTGTGATGCATTTGACTCGGACGTTGATGATGAACCATGTGCACAAACTATATTCATGGCTAATATCTCTCCAATGACCTCTTCATCTCAACAAGCCAGTACATCCAAGGAATCCATCATTAAAGAGGTACTCAAACTATATGATGTGGTTGATGAGCAAAAGATTCACCATGAAGTACAATCTACTAAAGTCATTGAGTCAGATATTGAAAATATGGGAAATAACAATGTTATCCCATATGAACAATATGTGAAACAAGATGACAGCCTTGTTGTACCTAGTGATGAATCTTCTGCAATTAACAATGAATGCATGCATGATGAATACACTGCATTTGTTCCTGATGATTCCTTGACCACTGAGCTCAATACCTATAAGGAACAAGTTGCTATTTATGAACAGCGTGCTAAGTTTGAGTTAACTACCCGTGAGCAGGATATGGATAACCAAATGCGTACAATTATCAGAAAAAGTAATTTTAGAGAAGAAGTATTAAAACAAGAGTTAAACTCCTTACAAGAAAAGCTTTCTAAAACTGCTAAGCAAAAACAAGAACTTCAAGAAAATGTGAAAATGCTTAAGCAAGAATTCAATGCTAAGGAATCAAAACTTTTGAATGATTTTTCCAATCTAAAAACTTTGAAAAACAAACTTGAGAATAAGTTGTACGTACAAGGGAATACCATTCAGACTGCTCACATGATCACTAAGCATAGAATCTTAAGCGATAAGCATAGCGTTCCCTTTGTTGAGGAACCAAGTCCTGAGGTTATTAAAAAGGCTAGAGCTGCTCATAAGGTACTTTATGATGGTAATGAAATCCTTAAGCCTAGGCAGAAACCTAGTTGCGTTGAGTGCACAGAGGAAGATAAGAAATCAGATGAAGTCACTAGGGAGAAAATGAACAAGAAGCTTGAAAATCCTGAGTGTAAAAAGAATAACATAACGATCAAACCTCATGATTACACTAAGGAAAACTGGATCTCCTTAAACAAGTTTAAGACTCAGACACTTCTAACTCCAGAACAAGTGTTCTGGAAAAAGGATTTAGATAAGCAAAAAGCAGAGAATCTTGTTGTTTCTAACCCTCCCCTTAGGAAATTGCCAAAAGCAACTGTGTATCCTCCTAATACACCAATGCACCTAGTTCCTAGATCTATTGCCACTAATAGCAAGACCTTAATCAGCCTATATCTTGTTTATCAGCTGTTTGTTGATTTTGAGAAAACGTGTAAGAAGAGAATCACACCCACAGGAATTACTGAGGGGGAAAGGGGTTTTGAGCAAATGAAAGAATGCTACTTAACCGAAGTCATGCCTAAAATACAATGAAATTGAAAGGAAGAATCTGCATATACTAAATGAGAACTTGATCTCTCAATGTGTTGCTCAAGACGTGTTCTATGTTGCTACGAATTCTTCTATTACTGCATCTCAATTTCATGAATTATCTGTTGCTTTAAAAGTTTCCCATGATCGTGTCATTGAGCTTGAAAAAACGAATTCAAAATTGCATGAGAAAATTGAACAGGATGATCATGATAATCTGGTTAAACATCTTTCAAAATTAGAAGTTGAACATTTTGCTTTGCAATTAAAATATCAACATCTCAAAGAAAATGTTAAAACCTCAAATATCAAGACATCGTCTGATGCTCCTGAGTTTGATGCATTTTTTGAAATCAACAAACGTGATGAACAAATTCGAGCTCATTATAACACGATCAAAAGGTTGAAAGCTCAAATTTCACAACTAAAAGGTGAAAAGAGGGATGTAACTGGTTCCCATGTGCCTCCACCTTTAGATTCTCAGAATTTCCAACTTCAAAACATCATTTATAACTTACAAAAGGAAAATGCTTGTTTTAAAACTGAAAATTCAAAGGTTAATGATCAAAACAAAGAGTTATGTGATTCATTTAAAGTTACACATGATAAACAAATTGAAAAGATAACTTCTTTACTTAATGATATTGAGGATCTTAAGCGTGAGGTAAAAGGAAAGTTGCCAATCCCCAATTGCAAGTACTCTGTTCCTAAAGTCTCTGATTGTGATAAGTATGCTATTGATATGTTATATATTCCCCCGCCCATTAGGAAAAATGAACTTGCACATAAAGCATATCTCTCATCTCTTAAGGAAAGTTTAAAGGGTCTTCGTGAGATTGTTGAAGATGAAAGATTAGAAAAACCTCTTGATAGTACCATTGCCTATGCTTGCATGGATGCCAAACGATCTCAAGAACTCTTAGAGTACATAATTGTCACATGTCCGAAATTTAGCAATAGGCGAGATAGAATAGTAGCACCCAGTTCTATGCCTAAGGATAAGAATGTGACTTTTAATGTGCCTCACAAAACTTCAGAACCCAGCACTTCTAGACCACCAAGGCACAGTGTAGTTTCACCAACTAATATTCCTGTTGTTCCTTCTACAGGAGTAATCGGCAATACTAAGGTTAGCGGGTCAAAGCCTTCAGGCAATACAATGCGAAATAGGATCTTGCCAACCAAAAGTGTTGAAGAAAAGCTAGTAGAAGAACACCCTAGGAAGAATAAGTTTGAGCTGAATAAAACGAATCGTGTTGATTCTAGTATTAGCTATAAGCGTACTGTAATTAATTCGAATTCTACTGCCTTTTGCAAAACATGTAATGAATGTTTGATTTCTGGTCTTAATCATAAATGTTCTGAGAATGAGGATATTAATGTTGATAATACTCCAGTCAAGAATATAAAAAATGCTAGACATGATAAGGAGATCTGGAAGCCTAAAAAGAAAAAGGTTAGCAATTGTTGGAAGCCTACAGGAAGAAAATTTAGCAATATGGGTTATCAATGGAAACCTACTGGCAGAAAATTCAAATTGAATGAATCTTGCCCTAAGTTGTCTAGATCCATACCTTCTAAGAAATGGAAGCCCACTGGTAGAATCATACCTTTAAGAAGTGAACATACCTCAAACAGGTCCACTGTCACTACTAGTGTTGCAACCAATACTAATGAGGTCATATCTCCTATTACTGATGTGGGTGCTCCAATAATGTGTACTAACCAAACGGAACCCAATCGTTCATGGGGTTCCAAATTATCCAGTTATCCATTCTTGTCTGTGTTCAAATGCAGGTCGTACAAATCGTCCTCTGGTATTTGGACTCAGGCTGTTCCAAGCATATGACTGGTGACCGGTCACGGCTCATGAACTTTGTGAGTAAATTTATTGGAACTGTTAGATTCGGAAACGACCATTTTGGAGCTATTATGGGATATGGTGATTATGTCGTCGGAGATAGTGTAATTTCCCGGGTATACTATGTGGAAGGTCTTGGTCATAACTTGTTTTCTGTTGGTCAATTCTGTGATTCCGATCTTGAAGTGGCTTTTCGGAAACATACTTGCTTCGTTAAAGAACTTGATGGTGTAGAATTATTAAGAGGCACTCGAGGTTCTAACTTATACACCATCTCTATCGATGACATGATGAAGTCCTCTCCAATTTCCTTGCTGTCAAAGGCTTCTAAAACAAAATCTTGGTTATGGCATCGTCGTCTCAATCACTTGAACTTCGGCACCATAAACAATCTTTCCAGAAAGGATCTTGTCAGAGGCTTACCCAGATTAAAATATGAGAAAGATCATCTTTGCTCAGCTTGTCAATTGGGAAAAAGCACGAAATATGCCCACAAACCAAAACCCACAAACTCTGTAATGGAAGTTCTTCATACCCTTCATATGGATCTGTGCGGACCAATGAGAGTGCAAACGATTAATGAGAAGAGATATATTTTAGTCGTTGTTGATGACTACTCTAGATTTACTTGGGTAAAGTTCTTGAGGACTAAAGATGAAACTCCAGCCGTCATCATCAAACTTATCAAGCAACTTCAGGTTCGTCTTAACAACACGGTTAGAATTGTTCGAACTGACAATGGCACAGAGTTCGTTAACCGAGACTTAAGTCAATTTTATGAAAGTATTGGAATCAGTCATCAAAGAAGTGTTCCACAAACTCCTCAACAGAACGGTGTAGTTGAAAGACGAAATCGAACTCTTGTGGAAGCCGCAAGAACAATGCTAATTTATTCAAAGGTTCTGATGTTTCTATGGGCTGAAGCCATTGCCACTTCCTGCTACACCCAAAATCGTTCCCTTATTCACACCTCTCATGGAAAAACTCCATATGAACTTGTTCATAAAAGAAAACCTGATTTATCCTATCTTCGTGTGTTTGGTGCTTTGTGCTATCCAACAAATGACGGTCAAGATTTAGGTAAATTAAGAGCTAAAGCAGACATTGGAGTTTTTGTAGGTTATGCACCAAACAAGAAGGGTTACAGAATCTACAACAAAAGAACTCGAGATATCATGGAAACTATTCACGTTACGTTCGATGAGCTGTCCGGTCAAATGGCTCCTGGACAATCCAGTTCTGAACCCGCACTTCATAACAGTCCCATTGGTTCATCCCTTGTACCAAATTCGTCTCCAGCAACTCCATATGTACCTCCATCTGAAGATGATTTAAAGAAATTGTTTGATCCTATGTTTGATGAACTCTATGAGCCAAGTGCTGTTGAACTGTCAATTCCCACAACAGAGGCTGCTTATATCCCTGAGAATGAAGTCAATCCTACAGTCTCAATATCATTAAGTCAAGAAGCGCCTGCTGCTGATCACTCAGTCTCATCAACAAATCATCAATCTTCGAATGTACATCATGGAAATGTTTCTGGCATCAATGATGAAGTTAATCCCTTTGCTACTCCCGAAGATGCTCCATTTGAAAACATCTTTGCCCCTGAACCAACATCTGAACCATCTTCATCAGGGGATATAAACTCTGCTACATCAGTCCTTCAACAACAACCACACGAACACATTAGAAAATGGACACATGACCATCCATTAGATAACATCATTGGGAATCCTTCTCGTTCCGTATCAACTCGAAAACAATTAGCTAATGATGCCTTATGGTGCTTCTTCAGCTCAGTACTCTCCAAGATCGAACCAAAAGATGTTAAAACTGCAATGTCTGAGGACAGCTGGTTTAATGCAATGCAAGAAGAAATTCATGAGTTCGATCGTCTAGATGTATGGGAATTAGTACCAGTTCCAGATTATGCTATGATCATTGCTCTCAAGTGGATCTTCAAAGTGAAGTTTGATGAGCACGGTGATGTTCTGAAAAATAAGGCACGGTTAGTTGCTAAAGGTTATCGTCAAGAAGAAGGTATCGACTTTGAGGAATCTTTTGCTCATGTTGCACGCATCGAAGTAATCAGAATCTTCCTGGCTAATGTTGCAAGTAAGAATATGATTTTCTATCAGATGGATGTTAAGACGGCTTTTCTCAACGGAGATCTTAAAGAAGTCGTATACGTCAGCCAACCAGAAGGTTTTGTGAATCCAGAGCATCCTACTCATGTCTATCGCTTGAAAAAGGCCCTTTACGGTTTGAAGCAAGTTCCAAGGGCATGGTATGATACGCTATCAAAGTTTCTTCTATCCACCGGATTCAGCAAAGGAGCAGTTGATCCAACATTGTTCACCCGAAAGTCAGGCAAACATTTAATTCACGTTCAAATTTACGTTGATGATATTATCTTTGCCTCGACTGACCCCAATGAGTGTGACCGTTTTTCAAATGAAATGGGTTCAAAATTTCAAATGTCAATGATGGGACAAATGTCATTTTTCTTGGGATTACAAATTTCACAAAGTCCCGGAGGCATCTTCATAAATCAATCCAAATATGCAAATGAGATTTTAAAGAAATTTGGATTTGATTCAAGTGACCCTGTTGACACTCCCATGATTGAACGAACTAAACTAGATGAGGACCACTCAGGGATCATGGTAGACCAAACGAAATATCGTAGTATGATTGGATCCCTGATGTACCTCACAGCTAGTAGACCAGACATCTTGTTCGCTATTTGCATGTGCGCTAGATACCAGGCTAAGCCTACTAAAAAGCACCTTGAAGTGGTTAAACGGGTCTTTCGGTATCTCCAAGGAACCATCAATATGGGAATTTGGTATCCGAAGGACTCCGGTATGTCACTAACGACCTATGCAGATGCTGACCATGCAGGATGTCAAGATACACGTCGAAGTACGTCAGGTGGTGCTCAATTTTTAGGTGATAAACTTGTAAGCTGGTCTTCGAAGAAACAAATGAGCACTTCCATATCATCTACTGAGGCTGAATACATAGCCATGTCATCGTGTTGTGCTCAAATCTTATGGATGAGATCACAATTATCTGACTATGGCTTTGTATTCAACAAAGTTCCTATGTACTGTGATAACAAAAGTGCCATTGCTCTCTGCTGCAACAATGTTCAACACACTCGAGCAAAGCACATCGACATTCGACATCATTTCATCAGGGAACAAGTGGAAAATGGTGTAGTTGAACTATACTTCGTAAGGACTGAATATCAACTAGCAGACATCTTCACAAAAGCTCTTTCTCGAGAACGCTTTGAGTTTATTCTTCCACGACTAGGCTTAAAGAGCCTTCAACCAGAAACGCTCAAACGTCTTCAGGAGGACGTCGAGGAGTAAAGGTGTTCGACTCTATCCATTCTCTGTATATATCTTTTCAAAAACCAAATACAAAAATACAAAACCAACAAAACAAAAATAGAAAAATATAAAACTTTTCAAAATCCATAAAAATCAGAAAATCTTGAAAATCTTCAAAAATATTGTTTCGGTTCGATAACATCTACGGACTTTGAGTTGTCACTCAAAGAATGGCACGGGTCTCTAGATGAAGTTCGAATTAAAAAAAAAAAAAAAAAAAAAAAAAAAAAAAAAAAAAAAAAAAAAAAAAAACGAGATGGAGAAAAATGTTGGTTTATTGTCATTTCAGGCAGTAACCCGCTTTTCAAAGAAAGAACAGGAGCCATGCTTTATCATGTTTTTCAAATATCATGCTCTGATTCTATAAACATTTATCTGCTATCTAATGAAAACTAATTGCTTTGTAAAATAACTCGGACTCAAGTTTGAAAATCATCTGGACTTAAAAGTTTGTAAAAATATCTATCACTCAATCAACAACTTATGTCATTGATTGAGGGGGAGAATGATTTCAATTAAATCAAAATGTTATTTGTCGTACAATTGTTTTCAAAAGATAATCATGCATGTTTATTCAATGGAGTTTAAAGTCTCTAAATCCGATCCTTATCAGTTAAAACGTTTTTCATAATCAAGTCACAATTCTCCTTAAAAGCTTTCAAAATCAATTTAAATCTACAGAGATCACAAATCTCAAATGATTTGATAATTGTGATCGGGGGAGAATTTGTGATTTAAATTGGATATAATCTGATAATTCGGTAAATGGTTTTAATAAGGATGTACAAGCTCTCCTTCCGACATGTGCCAAATGATTTCAAATTTTCCATGCACATGTTGAGGGGGAGCATCTATCTTAAACCACTAAGTTTTGAAACGTGGTCAATGTGCAGGTTTCCTCTTGTATGTGCAAAACTCTTTCAAACCTCAAGGCACATATTGAGGGGGAGCAAGTTTATGAAAACCTCATCCTTCCCTTATATGCTTTATCTACCTGTTTTGATCAAGGAAGTGTTGTTGATATCTTTTAGAAAATGGAAATCAAAAAAGTTAATTCTTCCTCTTGCCTCCGTGTGCTAAAACAATTTCAAATATATGAAGCACATGTTGAGGGGGAGCTCTTGTTCTAAAAATATCAAAAACAATTCAGGTACAAAATGCTTTGATAATATATCACAAGTATCTGGATTGATTTTCAAATGGTTTTTCAATTGGTTCCAATGGCAGATGAACAATACCAAATAGACTGACCAACTTTACTTTATGTATGGTGATATAAGAATGATAAGGTTAGGTTTTTGTTCCCATGATCCGCCAGAACTGGAGGGATCTACCCAGGGACAATCCACTAGTTAGTGTAGAAGTCCTTAGGTATGATGATAAAAGGAGAAAAATGAGATATGGGAAGAGTGCGGACTGAGTCAGAGCTAGTACTGGAATAAACCCAACAAGGTTCTAGCTATGATGTCTCGGTAAGCACTGAAGGGGTTGAAGAATGAAAAAGAATTGAATGAGAAAAGGGTGAAAACAAATAGCCCTCCAATTATTCAACCTTAGGGCAGAAACCGGGTTTAATTCATTTGCTACTGGTGGTTACAAAGGTAACATCGGTATTGAAGACATGACGTCATGGACCCAGTGACGCATTGCACTTCAACTTCCCAAACCACTCAAGTTCCTCTTAAAAGGACTTGTTTCATTCTCACAGGGAACCGACATTATCTATCGACTTTCTCTTAGAGATTGTTGATATTGAAGAAGGAGACCCTCTCCCTAGTCTCCGATACAGGATCCAAATATGCACAAATTGAGTCTAGAGCCACGAGATCATCAATAAATCTCCTTAGGACACTTTCAATGAAGACTCTCTGTTTCACACAATGTGGAAAGAGATATTATATCTTGAGTCCTACGCATTATCCTTGTGGTATTGCCAGAACATCTGAGTGATATGCATACATATTCACAATGAAGATGGAAAGCCTTCTGGAGCCAACATCAAACAAGCTCCTGGTAGGTGGCATGTGAGATCTATTCTATAGGTCAACCATGTGACAACTGAACAGAAACAATAGGGCGATTCAATCTTTTGAATCAATCCTGGTTCAGGTTATGGATTGACGGATACCTTTGAAAAACCAGTCGTTGTGATTAAAAGTTCTTTTCCATAGCACATCGACTGTGTATTAATGTTTCAAAATTAAAGGGTATTTATGATTGATAATTGATTTTCCATAAAACCTTCGTGGAATTGCAAAACACTTTCTATAAAGCAATACACGATTGTTCTCAAATCACTTTTCATCAATCAGTGAATCTCTATTCGCTGGTTCACTCACTCCGTGTTGTCTTCTTTGAGACGTTCCGGTTTGAGAACAGCTAGAGCAGCTGCGAAACCCTGTCAAGGAAATTCTTCGGAGTTATACCTAATCACAGGCAGTACTTGTACTGTTCAACGGGGAACCGTGGGCCGTGTACCTCAATTCAATGAAAGTGGTCAAAGACACTTTCGTGTGCTTTATTGCTAACTGTTGTATGCAGGTACGCCCGACATTTGCAGCTGATCAGAATGAAGCGGTCAATCCATAGCCACAAGCTCACTCAATACATTCATCTCTAAAGAAATCATGATAAGTGCATCAATGACTATGATATTTTCACTCCATGCTTCTGCTACGCTGCTGCAAATATCATGAATCAGCTAAAGCTTCCGCTACTCTGATAAGAAGATATCATGATCCAGAATGTGAGCATGTCGGTCCAATAGTCACAACATCACATACTGTCAACACTACAAAGGAAGAGTCAGAGATTTATGGTTGCTGATAATCTCAAAGCTGGTTCAAATACTCTATCATCACGTGGATCAGTTTAAGACCTCCACTCGATTTTTCAAAACATGCAGAACATGATGAATCAAAGACTACAAGCTAAAGAACAAAAGTGCTTAATCAAAGAAACCAAGAACAACGAAACGTTATATCAGTTTGTAATCATTGTAAGTTGAGGTGACCTCCCTTAGGGGGAGATTGTTGGGATTTAGTAAATCCAGTACTTAAAGTGTCGGTCACCTCAAGTATGTATACTCGTTAGAAAGCTCGTAGTCGTAGTTATTCAGTGTTAGTATTTAGATTACTTTGTAACACCGTGGAGGACGGACGGGTCTTTACCCACTGTATGCCTGATCCACACCCTAAAGTAGGCTTCTATGCTTGTACCCTATAAATACCCTTTGCCTTCCAAGGCAAAGGGTTGGAGCTTCATAATACATTCTTCTTTGTCTCTCTAGGGTTCCCATCATCTCCCACTTTCTCTATCTAAACTCTTAACCTAGCCGCACCTCTTGTTTAACAAACCAAGATCTTACAATGCTATACATTCAAAGGATCAAATAAGTTGGATTCATACTCATTTTTATTAAAACAAAAAAAAGATTCAGCTTAAACATTTAATGAAGGGCATAACCCGTACCGACCAAAATTTTGTTCAATGTTAACTCAATTTTATTTGATTAAAATAAAAATAAAGCCAAATTTATTAAGCAACCATCCAGATACAAGATTCCTACGAATCTCTGGCACATACAACGTGTTGGTTCACTTAAGCTTTTTTCCACATGTGAATTTCAACATCACATTTCTTTTCCCTTGCTATTAGCAGTTATAGTGTTGCCCATAGATTGCATCTCTCCATTTTCTGGTACTTTGAAAGAGTTAGCCAAACTCTTATCATCATACTCATGACATGATGCCCAAGTGTTAATCCACCATTTTCTAATGTCGGATCCCGCCTTGGCAACAATTTTCATTTCATTCAGGCCATTTAACCCATAGTTATGGCACATAAAATCTGAATGCTTTAAAGCATCTACCGTACACATAACTCGAGTATCGGTATTCCTTTCATCAAGTTCGGGAGCAGATTTTTTAGATGTCACTCATGACATTCCGAACATTCTGTTAATATTCCGTTATTAGTGTAACACTAAATTTGGAATAATTAACAACTTGCTATATCACAAAGTGTTTTTTAACAAACACGATAACATCAAATTTTGTTTAAAACACTACTGTTTTGTAAGATCCATTATACAAAACCACTTTTAAACAAGTATTTCGATTAAAAAATTAAATAATATCGCATATTACATAATGTTTTTAAACAAAAACAAATTTGTAATATGATTTTGTCAATCTTCTTTAACAATATCTTAATAGATCTGCATCACATGGTATAATTCTACAATGAAACTCGACAAGGTTCCAAAATAGATTTACTCTTTCAAAGAAACTCAACAAGGTTTCTATAGATCTACTTTCAAATGCATAAAGTTTCAAGAACTATATTTAGTTTATAATTAAACTCAACCTGGCTTAAATAAGCTAAACAAGTCAAAGAAACTTTTCCACAAAATATGATAACAACTTGTATATTATCGGATTTTGTTAAACAAACTCATCTTGGTTTCAATAAACACGTTCTAGTAATCTAATAAAATAACAACTTGTATTTTATGAGATTTGTTTCAAAGAAACTCCACTTGGTTTCAATGAATCTAATTTCGTCTTTTTAACCATGTTAGTAACTGGCGCACCAATTACATTCGCAAGATTCACTAGGGTCACAAATTATGTTACCATCAGTTAACTTGTGAATATTTAAACACAAAAAACAGTTAAAAAACTGTTAAAACAATATGGTATATATTAAACTCGACATGGTTTATGTAAACTTGTACCACATATGATTCCGAGAAACACAACCTTGGTTGCAGTAAACAAACTAAATAAATCAGTTTGAAAAGAAACTCATCATGGTTTCAATATAAACTGATTCAATAAACTTTTTTAAAAATCGTTTATAAATTTGTTATACCAAATCTGTTAATTAAAATTCTGTTTAGTTATAAAACTGATTTTCAAAGAAACTCAATCTTGGTTTCAGCAGAAAAACAGTTTGTATAAAATATGTTAATTATATAAATTAGATTTTAATAAAAGTGTTTTAATTCTGTTACACAGATTCTATTTTAAGACTGTAGGGAAACGGTTACACTTTTATAAATAAAATCTAAATTATAATAAATAAAATTAACAGTAAATAAATTAACAGAAAATTAAATACAAACAGAATGTAAGCAGATAAACGATAATTAAATAAAATAATAAAATAATCAAAAGACTTACTTGATCACCAAATAGAGATCAACAAAGAAGCACTAAAAGTCGAGACACGTGTTTGATACGCTTCCCTTAAAACAGATTCGTCGTCTGTTTCCCAGGGTACAACAGCCAAAACAGTAAGTTGTATTGTCGGACTTAACTAAACTGTCAGGAATTTCATCTTAAGAGATGCGTATTCCATATGTTGGAAATCAATAATAACTATTGATTTGATGTGTGTGAAACTTGTGGAATTAGGGCCTTTATTTATACACAATAGACTCCCTCTAAGTTTACTCATCCCACTGATGTGGGATTGAAAATAAACTACTTTTCCTCTTTAGGCATGGTACCGAATGCCTAACTTTGAGACCCGATATCTCATTCACATCAACTCTATTTTGGACACATAAAGGCTTATTGCGAAGCTCTCTTCGAGGAGAACGCGAACCTACAAACTATTACTTATATATATGACATATACATATAGATAATTGTGTCCAAATTTGGTCAAAAGTCACTTTTACCAACTAATTTTCCAACACATTGAACATGTATCATACCAGTAGCAGAATCATAGGACCACTCAAATAGCCATTCCGCTTCCATGGTCTCTTTGTTTTGATCAAGCACTCGAAATATACGTGCATCAGTCCAATTTAAGTCTTTACTATGATTCAAGGTAGAAACTCTCCAATAGTTGAAGAAATTAATACGAGAAACTTTATCTTGAACATCCAACCGCTTCGTCTTTTTTCCACAATCGCATTTGCAACACAAATATTATAATGCCTTTTTACACCCTTACCATACTGTGCCTTCCATTTCCGTGTTAGAGGGTTCCTATAATATGTTTCATCACGAGCATCTATATGTACATCTCCCATCGGCACACCTAGTAAACTTCTTATTACCTCTTGTGTAATCGGTATCGTCCTACCATTTACATTAAATGAGCACGTGTCTTCATCAAACTTATCTAACAACCAGTCAGCTAAATGTGTTGGTATGTCCTTGATTTTTAACTCAATCAAATCTTCAAATTCCGTCTCTCTTACATCCTGTTTTTGTCTACATGTCAATTGCCTTATCACCCTAAACAAATTACCTGGTGGATTTCTTGAACGTTCTATTTACACCAGAATCCACTTTATTTTCAACTTTAGGTACTTTTTTTGGTTTAAGAGAAACAAAGCCATCGGATGTTGATTCTCCATCCTCAACTACTGTATGCTTATCATGGGGAAGATGAAGCACAGAAAGCGTTTAGAAGTAGATTTAGGTGATGGAGTGAAAAGTCATGAAGTTGTAGACCTTTCCGCTAACGAGTTTGACTTGCCGACGAAAAGGAAGTTAGGGTGTGTTTGGTAGAGAGAAGAAATTAGAGAAATGGAAATTGGACTTATTTCCATTGTTTGGTACAGAGAATTGAAAAAACGGATAATTTGATAGAGAAATTGAGATAATTGGGTAGTGTAATTTGGCTAGCTCCATTTCCATTATTTTGGTGGAGAATTTGGAGAAATAGATTATTATTATTTTGAAAAAATGTTTTTTTTTTTTTTCAACTATAATTTTGTTAAAAAATGGATTTTGTTTTGAAAAAATATATATGTAAACAAATTAAGACGTGTAACATTAGATGCTTAAAATCGTTTTTTTTTAAATAAATACATTTTTAAAAAATAATTTAAAAAAATATATTTTTTAAAAAAAATAAGGTTTTTTTTAAATAAATACATTTTCAAAAAATAGTTTTTAAAAAAAAAACAAGTTTTTTTTTAAATACAATTTTTTTTTTAAATATTTTTTTAAATTATTTGTTTTTTAAAAATAAGTTTTTTTTAAATAAATACATTTTAAAAAAAACATTTTTTTAAAAAAAACAAGTTTTTTTTTTAAATAAATACATTTTAAAAAAATATTTTTTTAAAATAATTTTTTTAAAGAAAGTATATAAATTTTTAAAAAATAAATTTTAAAAAAAAGGATATATTTTTTTTAAATATTTTTTTTAAATATTTTTTAAGAATTGTTATTTAGAAAAAATAAAAAATATTTTTTTTTTTAAAAAATCAACAAACAAATATATGTGAGCCTTATATAACAAAATGTTATTTAAATAAATAAAAAAATCATTTCTCGAGTCAAGTCTCTGTTGTTACCAAACATTATAATTGAACAAAATTCTCTACTAATTTCTATTCTCTGAGATTCTATTCTCTGCTTCATTTCATTTCTTTGAAATTCTCTCTACCAAACGTGCCCTTAGAGAAAAGTGTGGACAAAGTGGATGCTGAAATTGAGCAAGCTAAAGCTAAAGGGTGTGTTTGTTAAAAGTAGCAGTGAGCAGTAGCGGTGAGCAGTAGCCTTAGTTTAAAATTACGTTTTCCGATCCGATGCGTTAAAGGTCTCAGAGGCCAATGCTTGTTGCAAATGCAAGCGCATTTTGGACGTGATGCGTTTTGTATTAAAAAATAAAAATTTTATTTATATGGAGTAATTAAACAAATTACAAAGTAATTGCAATAATTTTTCAAATAATGACTTAGTGACTTATTTGTTTTACAAATAGACTATTTGTCTATTTTTTGTATCACACAAAATACTTAGAAACAAATTATAAACTATAACTAAATGTTGCTTCAAACGAGACACTCCTCCTTTAATTACTTTCGAACAAGATGAAAATGTAAATTTATTTTTAATTTTTGGATCTTGAATTCCATAATTTTGTTTGGAACCTTGTTATTGTTAGCACTAATGCGGTTGAGCATGAATGATTCAACTCTTTTCTATACATATACATGATGAAATGATGTATTTAATGTATACTGATAAGGTATAATAGTGGCTAACAATCATACTAAATCAATAGCAAAAGTCAAAACTGGAAATTTTATCAAATTTGAATCACATATATGATTTCCAGCTCAATTATTTAACATATATGATTATGTATGCTCAAAGAACAATTTGAACTATTGCATAACATGAAGCTGGAATAAGATGATTGTTTGCGAGATTTTATATCATGTTAATGGTGCATGATCATGAACCGAAGGGTAATTTGGATGTAGAGTAATTTGGATGTCGTTTGTGTGTTTATTTTGGACGTCTTTCAACAACTTCTATTTTTCAAAGTTCATTAAAATATTTTATCTTCTTTTAAAGGGTTTATTTTTTCAAAATAACCTAAATTCCATATTGCGACAATTGTCATTGCTATCATTACATAAATGCGGCAAATTGTTGTCTAATGCGAGCGCATTTTGGGATGGCCTCGCATTAGGCACCATGATGCGAAATCCTAAATTCAATGCAATGATGCGCGCAATTTACGCAATGATGCGTGCATTTTTAAACCAAGGCAGTAGCCACAGCTCACCGCTTCTTAAAGAAGTATTTGATAATTAGCTTTCCTAAAAATTAGCAAAACTCACCACTCTTTTTCTAAATGACCACTAAAATTCAAAATGCTCATTTCTCACCACTCACCGCTCCAAAAAGCTCCACACCGCTCCGCGCCAAACATACCAAAAAAGCGAAAGGCTTTATACGTTCTGATTTTTAGTCTTGGTTTGACAGGAGACTTTGAAACGGCGACCAGTTTGGCCTCGCCTGCCTACATTATCGGTCCAGAAACATAAAAAGAAGTTTCACCAACTTTAGACAGATGTGTAGCTACAATTTTGAATGAGCAAAGGGTGAACACTTTAGGAATTCCTAGTTTCATTCTGGGTAAGATAGAAAGCATTGAATCCGGGCACCAGTCTTCAAGGTGACAAATGGAGAGCCTAGGACACAAAAAGCAGTTGATAACAAGATATTGGATTCGTGGTGTGCAATACTAAGGTAGTGTTTGATAACAACTTAATGTGTCTTAATTGAAAAATAGGTAAGTTAATTAAGTCATCAAATGGATGTTTGTTTACTACTTAAAACTAACATGTGACCTTCTGGAAAAAGACATTCCTTTTTTATCCTAATTTTACATGTTTACCCTCCACTTCTTAACTTAATTTCAAGAGTAAACTCCAAAATACATCCCTGTGGTTTGCCCCGTTTCGCACCATACATCCCTCAGCCAAAAGTTCAGACATATACATCACCCCGTTAGTAAACGTTTGACTATATACATCCACAAGGACGAACGGTGCAAAAATTGGGTCGTTAACTTGGACACGTGGCAGTTAAGTGAGGATAAGTTGGTCATTTTATCTCCCCCTTTTAACCTTCTCCTGCTACCTCACTCAAAATCAAAAATCCCAATTGAAAAACACAATCAAAAAACACAAATCCACACAAAGATAAAAACACAAACAAAAATCAGAATCACACATCAAAATTAGCAATAAAAAACTCAAAAGTAGAGAATCTCTTGTTTCTTATTTATGTGATCTTTATCTCCCAATACAATCTGACACACGACCCCAGTCAATATCACAATCTCAAGAGCTACTTTTGAGAAGTCTTTACTATAAGAAGTGCAGCATACATCAAAAATAAACAAAGCCCGCTGGAAAAACGAATAAACAAAGCCTCGCCGGAAAAACGAAGACTCGCCGGAAAAAAGTGATACATCAGATATGTGACACGGGAAAAAAGTGATACAACAGATCTGTTAAAGACCCCACATACGTAACCCATATCCGTTGGAGACACATATCTTGGTTGTTCCTTTTTTTTTTCGTTCGAATTGATGATGGGTTGTTGTTGAGAGATGTGGCGTTGGCAAACCCAAATCTGTTAGAGACACAAATCATGGTTAATGATTGTTTGTTGTTGAGAGATGAGTATGATGATGGGATTTGTTGAAGTTTCTTAAGTTGTGATGCGCTAGTGGTAGTGGTGGTTGGATCTTGGTGTGTGTGAGTAAGAGGTTGTGGTGGTGGGCTGTAGATGGTGATGGATGTTGCGGCAGATGTGGTTGTGGCTAGCGGTAGTAATCGGGAGTGGTGGTGGTTGGCCGGATGTTTTGAGAGAGAGAGAGATTCTTTTGAACAAAATAGATCTGGGTTTCACTGAAAGGGGAGGTAAAAGAGTGGTGGTGAGGTAGCTGGGAACATAAAATGACACCATTACCCTTACTTAACTGCCACGTGTCCAAGTTAACGATACAAAATTTGCACCGTTCGTCCTTGTGGATGTATATAGGCTAACTTTTACTAACGGAGTGATGTATATGTTGAAAGTTTTGCGAGAGGGATGTATAGTGCGAAACGGGGTAAACCACAGGGATGTATTTTGGAGTTTACTCTAATTTCAAATAAAATGATATAACAGTAATTTTTATTAATTCAGACACTTTATTCAGCACACAAAATAAACAACTATTTATTCATCTACAAACAGACAACATATATATAGACAGACACTTTAATTTAACAGAATTTAATAAAAAAAAAACTAAACAAACATACCCTAAATTTCATAGAAATTTTAAAAAGCAAATTGTCTCCATTAAAAGTGTATTTACCTACATTTGTAGTGGTAAGTGTCTTATTTAATAAATGTCTATAATAGTTTTAATTCCAACAAGGTAACTATACAAAATGCATGTGACAGGACAATAAAGTGTTCAATGATGCGTATGTTGTTGATTCAAAAGGGAAGAAGTTTGTGGCATGTGTTGAGACAGTGATTTCAAAAGACATGAGAAAATGTTGACAATGTAAGTGTTTCTTTATAACTTAAAATTATTCATGTTAATTGTATGAGTAAGTTTAAGATTACATAGGAGTGCATATGAGTAATTGAAATATGAATGCGTGTTTAGATAAGTGGTACAGATCATATATCGAGAAGTTCATGTGATTCTGTGATATAATATAATTGAAATTTACTATGAACATTGATGCATAATAAATTAAGTATGAACATGGGTGTTTGGACCATTTTTTATTATCATCACTTTGGTCAATGCATGTGTGTTAATTAGATGTAAACATGCATTAATATAGAATGTTTCATGTTTACTAATAAAAACTATGCACGTTGCATTACAAATGGTTGGAGTTTATAAAATATTTATTATGGACAAGGGTGTTTAGGTGTGAATTTATTATAAATCGATGTAAATGCGTAATAAAGTACAATTACAACTTGCGCAGCGCAGTGACACCCAACAAATCCTCATAAAATGCATCCTTGTTTTGCAGCTCATTCTTGATGGGATATCATCTTCTATGTTTTTCTTCAACTCTTTGAGTTTTGAAGGAACTCAACTAATTTGTCAGGGCCGATTCCTTATAAGATTGATACAATCCCGTATTGTAGAATGAACCTCAGATGCTGTTGACGTATGTGTCCGGAAGACACGTGCCGGACCGAAGGATCTCCATCACGCCGGAGGTCATGGCCGGAAGGACTGGACTATGCCACCTAACCCGGATATTACGGGATTGTGTCTCCATGTGACCTGACACCTAGTGCATAGACTTGACAGGTATTGAGGTGGCCCACCTGGCACCTACCTCTTTCTCTCTCTATATATACTACTCTTTATTTCATTTATCTCATCCCATATTACACACACATACATATACATATATGCTAAACCCTCTACACTTGAGGTCTGACTTGACCGTCGGAGGGTGGTCCCCCGGGGCTTCGGCCTCGGGACCCCTTCTAACGGGTTCTTTCATGTATGACAGCATACTACAAAGCTCGGGACATCAAAGAATGGCACGAGAGAGCTGTCAAGATCATCCCGGTGGAAAAATGCTTCAACATTTGGCGCCATCCGTGGGACCCGAACTTCATTCTACCACAGCTAGGAATGATGGGTCTCGCTTCAGTTTGGTTTCCCTGGACCTCATCCTCTGTTCGGTATGTCCTATGGGAGGAGGATAGTCTACCCTCCTTCCCGAAGATAGATGACAACGGAGGCGGTTCATATATTTCCTTTCCGGTAGTGGTTCATCTGCCGTCCTTCCGAAGGTGGTCCTTCCATCGTATAAGGAAGATGTTAGTATAGACGTCGTGTATGGGTTGTTTTATTATCGACGTTCGGTTCGGGACCATTGTGTCATCGGTCAAAAGGGGACGTTGATATGGACGTTATGTAGGAGTTGTCCGGCATGATGCCCTCCGGCGTGATGGGTTTCATCCGGTATGACAGCCGACATAAATGTTCAACATGGGACGTCCGGTGTGATGGGTTTTGATATGGACTTTATGTAGGAGTTGTCCGGTATGATGCCCTCCGGTGTGATGGGTTTCATCCGGTATGACAGCCGGCATAAACAACATGGGACGCCCGGTGTGATGGGTTTCGTATAAGAAGGATGTTAGTATGGACGTCGAGTACATGTCTGATTTGGTTTCCAGAAAACGGGTTTACTTTGGTTTCGTATCAACATCATTTCGGTGCATGTCAGCCATCCGGTACGGTGTAAACGTTCGATATAAACACCCGGTATGGACGTTCGGTATAAACGGTCGATATAAACATCCGGAATGGACGTCGAGTACAGACGGCCGTACGGACCAGTTGCCAGCCGTCCGGTACGGTTTTCTTCGGTCAAGTCGTCTGAAAATACTGCCGCTCGGAGATTCCGTGTTATTCAGAGGTACTGCCTCGTTCGGATTGTACTTGTAACGGGTTTCATCCGTATCCCAAACAAAACGAGGGACGCCTGGTACGACCTCCGGTATGTGTTCGTTCGTTTTCTGCGACATTTCACACCTACAACTCTGTAAGTACTCAGACTTCACCTTCATGCTTTCTCATTCGCTATGATAAGTACTCAGACTTCACCAGTTACTGCCAAGTTATGAATTGCATGAAACTAGGTATATAGAGCATATTCCCAAGTTGTGAATTGCATGAGCGCCTGCTTGAATGCATTTATTTGAAACCTAAGCTAGGAAGGCTCTTGAATTTTTTATTATAGCAGAGATGAATAAGTAAGCAATGTCGGTATGTAACATAGCCTTGGAAACACAAAACTAGTTGCAAAAGAGATATGCAAGAATAAATGTTTAATATTCTGAGTTAACCCACTCCTATCTATATGGGTACTTGAATATATAGGTTTACTGTTTTCTTGAAGCATAGGTTTACTTTTATATTCACTAAAAAGTAAAAATATAAAGAGAAAAGGGCATGGCATTTATCTTAAGAAATCACGTGGGTGATAGTGATGGCACAAGGACAATGTCTGCCAAATCTCCATAGCATTTTCCAAATCTACTTTTCTATATTATAAAAGAGGAAGAACGAACAAGTGAAAATGCATGGCTTACAATATTTACATTCTTTTTGTTAAATAGCATTAACAATGTGACATGTACTTACCGTCGTATACTGTAAAATAGTGAAATATGTTTAGAGTGTAAATTTCGTCAAAGGAGCATGATAGCCTCATTGTTTTAGAGACCGGGTTTTTGATTGACCCGGTCGAGCCACCAGTTCACGGTTCAACTGCTCAATGTATTAAAATCATATTATGCGACGGTATATACAACGGTTATCACAAATTACAGTTATCCATACGCGAGAAAATGTAAGTAAGATGACTTTCTTTAAAAAAAAAAAAAAAAAAAAAAAATCTTGAAAGGATTTAAAAATACTAGCTCCATTCTTCGAATGTCGAGATAAATTCGTAAAAATATAACTGAATATTTGTATTTTTAAGATGCGTATATCTCTAAAAGATATTTTTGTAAGAATAAGAATTATACGTTGTCGTATCGCTTTCATCATTTTTTGGACCATGTATATAAAATCGACAAAGCTGTTAGTACTTAGTAGCACAAGTTGCATGCTTTCAAGAATGTTTTGCATCTTAACATGCATGCAAAAAATATTTGTGAAAACGCTTGATAGTATTATTTACTCATTACCCATAAATACATGCGTTATAGAGGTTTAAAATTTGGTCATGGACATTAACAAGTGTTTTCTTTTGCAACTATATTATAAGAATTTATTGTATATACAAGTCAGCACGTATACTCCGATACACTAGTTATGTACCATGATACAATAAAATGCTTGGGCAACAGGTAAAAATGATAATGCTTAATGATTTATTATTTTTTGGGCAAGCCGCAATTCATTTGGTGCTTTATATATATCATGCGAGTTTTAACTAGGCCTATAATATTGTGACATAATAGCCACATCCGGAGAAACACCGCATGTTTGATAATTAACATCCAGGGGTGAGCATTATCGTATTTTGTCAATAATGTTTTACTTGAGTTCACCGGTACTAATGGGTTATAGCACCGCTGAACTGGGGGGAGTATAGTGGTATGGCAACTTCCGTCGGACGTTACGGTTTCGTTGTGACTTATTTTGTATTAATACATGTGAAATATTGTATTTGTCATAATTAACGGGAGAAAGCAAAAACTTTCATGTTTTATTTGGCAGAATTAGCAAGCATGAGATAATGACTTTGTGGGAATCAAAGAATGATCGAAGAGGGCAATAAACATCACATGTTTGATATCTAATACTCATGGCTAACATGGTTATTAATCGTTTATTATGTTATCTAATACATTGTTTTATTTTAGCTCAACGACACTAATGACCATGGGGGTATGGTACCTCCCCCGGTTATGTTGACGTTCGGTTGTGACCGGTTATTGTATTAATACATCTGAAACACTGTGAATTCCCACGTTCGTAATAAGTACAATCCTGAACATAACATTGGTGTGATACCCCGGTTGGTTGGCCACCGCCGCGGATGCCCGAGTGTAACATCTTTCGGATGCCCGAGTGCAACATCTTTCGGATGCCCGAATGTAAAACCATTTCGGATGCCCGAGTACAAAATGATCTCGGAAGCCCAAGCACAAAATGATCTTGGGAAGGCCCAGGTGCTATTCACCGAACGGCAATATGCCCGAATGCAACATCTTTCGGATGCCCGATTGCAACACCTCTTCGGATGCCTGAATGTAAAACCATTTCGGATGCCCGAGTACAAAATGATCTCGGAAGCCCTTGTACAAAATGATCTTGGGAACTTCGTAGATAAACTAAAAGCGGCTGGTGTGTCGATGTCTACTCCGTAGATAAACTAAAAGCGGCTGGGGTGTCGATGTCTACTCCGGAAGACCTTGGTGTAAGCGTCTCAAACATAAACTTGTATCTCCAGAGCTATGTAAGTAGCAACGGTAATAAAAAAAACAAGTGTTTGATGTACGTTTATGATCAAAACTTAAATCAAACATACAAGCTTATACCTCCGGAGCTATATGAGTAACAATTATAATAAAACACAAGTATCTGGTATAGGTTTGTGATTAATAAATAAATGATATATAACGGCACATCACAAAATAATGATTATGGTAGAAAAGCTATGTTTTATTCGTGTAGGAAACAAAGGGATGATGGAAAAGACATGTCTCGCTTTCGGATCTAACGATGTTTAAGTATAGCATCATCGACCATAGGTCAACAATTCTATACTGGGGGGACATGACGGCATACGCGGTCTAATAGACCAAACTCGCTCGGCATATGTGGTCTAATATACCAAACTCGCTTTATGAAGCAACAACTTATATGCCACTTAGACGGTCACTAAAAGGAAGGTATGTCCGAAGGATAAAGACCGAAAGGTCATAAGGTACTCTTTAAGTATTACATCATTAGTATTTTACTAATAATGCAATACTGGGGGGACGTGTGGATGTATGTGTTCGAAGGGCACACGTTAGAGGAAAGACGATATTTTTGTTGAAAGGCACAGGCCGAAAGGCCAAACAGGTTTTATTTAAGTATTACATCATTAGCCTTTTACTAATAATGCAATACTGGGGGGACATGTTGACGTATGTGTCTGAAGGACATATACAGAGAGGCAGATACAACACTTGTCCGAACGACGTGTGCCGAAAGGCATAAAGATATTCTTGAAGTATTGCACCATCGGTCTTTAACCGATACCACAATACTGGGGGGACATGTTGACGTATGTGTCCGGAAGACACGTGCCGGACCGAAGGATCTCCATCACGCCGGAGGTCATGGCCGGAAGGACTGGACTATGCCACCTAACCCGGATATTACGGGATTGTGTCTCCATGTGACCTGACACCTAGTGCATAGACTTGACAGGTATTGAGGTGGCCCACCTGGCACCTACCTCTTTCTCTCTCTATATATACTACTCTTTATTTCATTTATCTCATCCCATATTACACACACATACATATACATATATGCTAAACCCTCTACACTTGAGGTCTGACTTGACCGTCGGAGGGTGGTCCCCCGGGGCTTCGGCCTCGGGACCCCTTCTAACGGGTTCTTTCATGTATGACAGCATACTACAAAGCTCGGGACATCAAAGAATGGCACGAGAGAGCTGTCAAGATCATCCCGGTGGAAAAATGCTTCAACAGATGCTAATCTATATGTTTCTTCGATGCAAGGACCATATCTGATGTCTCTTGTCATGCACATGAGCGAGAAGACCATCTTTAATCCAATGTTCACACGAATATTTTACGCTACCATCCAAGTGATTCGGAATAACATGTGACGTAGCATATAAATAAAGGGTTAATGGTCTGAAAAATACATCAACTTGCCACATTTTGCTATTGTGACAATAAACTCTTAATTTTCCTATTAAAACCAAAAACTTTCTTAATGACCCTTATTGTAACCAAATTAGACACGTGGCACCCTTAATCCGTTTTTTACCCGATTAATTCAATGCTTCCCGTTTTAAGAGTTGAGGGGCCTTTTTTGCCAATAAACGAAAGTTCAACTACACATTAATATATCAAGTTTTTCCCCGTCACATTTACAAGCACACACAAATAAATGTACCTTTCATATGGCTGCTAAAGGACAAAACGTTGACATCATTAACGAGCTTATTGCAGCTAATAATGAATTGATAAACATGGTCGATAAAAAGGAGAACACTGCTTTGCATATAGCTACACGAAAGGGTCGTAAAGAGGTACTTAATCATCATCATCTTTTTGTTTCAAGAAGTTGAATTTGATCTTGACTTTTCAGTTCACCTTACTAGTTCTTACCATTAAATTTTATTTGGATATTCTTAAAAGTAAGCCCAAACATGTTTGAGTCTGTAGATTATGTTAAAAACTTTAGTTTAGTAATCATAATTGTCTCAAAAGGTGAAAGAATCTATACAAATTTTGATTTCAATAGGTGGTGTTTTGACTTTGACCTCTAAGTATTTAAGAAATCATGAATATTGCTTTAATTTCATGGTTTTAATTTGCAGAAAGTACTACAAAAAGAGTTGACTCTGACTTTTTGGGGTCAAGTATTAGTTTATAGATCTAAAATTTATGTTCAGATATTTGCAAACTTATCATCAAAATTTCCCTATGTTATGAGTTTGGCAGTATAAGTAATAATTCTCTTAGAAGATTAAAGAATTCATACCTTATTTATTTGAAAAAATGGAGTTTTGACTTTTGACTTTGACCTTAAAGTTAAGTACTCATTGTTTATTTTATGGTTCATGATTTTCAGATTTGCTTATCGTCTAATTATATCTTAACATTGAAAAACTGTATACACATTATCTTTCAAGTTTATGACTAACTGGCAATCAATTGATTGTGTTGTTAAGTTAGAAACTAATAAGATGTTTGATGAGCTGCGGTTATTTTTTTAACACTTCATTGGTGGATTTGCAGGCACCCGTTATGGTGCTTGTTTGAGGAAAAAGGCCCCTCAACTATTAAAACTTGATATATTAATGTGTACTTGAACTTTCGTTTATTGGCAAAAAAGGCCCCTCGACTCTTAAAACGGGAAGCATTGAATTAATCGGGTAAAAAAACGGATTAAGGGTGCCACGTGTCCAATTTGGTTACAATAAGGGTCATTAAGAAAGTTTTTGGTTTTAATAGGAAAATTAAGAGTTTATTGTCACAATAGCAAAATGTGGCAAGTTGATGTATTTTTCAGACCATTAACCCATAAATAAATTACAAAGTAGAAATTTGAAAGGAAAAAAAATGTACGATACCATGATGTTGCATATCTGCAAATGCAAAACAATAAAACATTAAAAAAGAAATATACATAAACAAGAAACTTTGACATCTATAACAATATTAGATCTCTTGCCCTTTTGGTGTATAACGCAATATTCAACACCTCCTTTTGAGTGAGCGCCAATATGTGAACATGCATATAAACCTTTGTGTATTTCATATTGTACCTCTCTGAATATAGAATGTGTGTGCACCTCACATGCATGACGTTCAATTGGTGATTGCGTAAACATGACATGAGTCTTCCCATTAGTAGAATTGTCTAAAACACGTTGTGTGTATCTTTGTTTCTCCATTGTTGATTCAAAACAAAGCATAAATTGTACGAGCCTCTTACCATGATGAGAATAAATCCGGAGGAATTCGTTAGAACTCTCTTATTGAGATGCTATCTTCATCAACTCAAGCATAGGCAACTCACTGAAATATCCGGGAACCCACCTTTCTTTAACATTTTACATGTCAGATAACCATTTGTTCTAACTAAGATGATAATTAGATATCGAAGCATGCCACCATTCTTTGAATACTTTAGGACCAATGTATACATTCCAAACAAATTTGTGAAATTATTTCCTAAATTCAGAATCGGCATCAAGATCACCTAACACCTGCAAGTGATGCATTTTAGTAAATTGCATCTGCTTCCGCAAGCACGTGCACACTTAAAGCTATATTTTTTATAATTGGTAATTGGAACAATTAGAATATGTAAATACTTGTGCACATCATATATATACCTTCCCGAGAAGTTTTTGCGTAATATGCCACATGCATAACCTATGGTGAGATTGGGGGAACATTTTTAGAACAACCTTCTGTAACGCATGGTTATGATTTGTAAGTGCAAGAGGTGGTTGCTTCCTATGTGTTTTGAAAAAATGCCTCTAGCATTCAGCAAGAAGATTTATAGGTTTCGTCAGAGAGTAACACAACACCAAATGTTACATATTTCTGATGGTGGTCAATACTAGTAAATGGCACAAAAACCATGTCATACCTATACATTTAAGGAAATGTGTGACATTTGGTGTTGCGTTACTCTCTGACGAAACCTATAAATCTTATTGTTGGAAGCTAGAGGCATTTTTATAAACTCTTGGGAAGCAACTACCTCTTGCACTTACAGATCAGGACTTGCGTCACGGAAGGTTGTTCTAAAAATGTCCCCAATCTCACCATAGGTTATGCATGTGGCATATTACGCGGAAACTTCCCTGGAAGGTATATTTGTGATGTGCACAAGTATATACAGATTCTAAGTGTTCCAATTATAAAAATATAACATTAGGTGTACTTGAGGCCGATCTGAATTTAGGAAAAAATGTCACAAACTTGTTTGGAATGTATACGTTGGTCCTAAAGTATTTGAAAAACGTTGGCATGCTTTGATAACTAAGTATGATCTTAGTTAGAACAAATGGTTATCTAATAGGTACAATATTAGAGAAAGGTGGGTTTATGGATATTTTAGTGAGTTGCCTATGTGTGGATTAATCAAAGACAACGTCTCAATCAAAGAATTCTAACGCATTATTCCAGATTTATTGTCATCACGTTAACACGCTCATACATTTTATGCTCTGTTTTCAATCAACAATGGAGAAACAAAGATACACACAACGTGTTTTAGAAAATTCTACTGATGAGAAGACTCCTGTCATGTTTAACGCAATTATGAATTGAACGTCATGCATGTGAGGTGTACACACATTCTATGTTTAGAGAGGTACAACACAAAATATACAAAGGTTTATATGCATGTTCACATATTGGTGCTCAATTTAGAAGGAGGTGTTGAATATTGTTACACAGGTCTTAGGCTTTGATTTCCAGGATCGAATATGATCAAACATAACTCATGACAACATTCAAACAAGAATCAATAAAAGAAGAAAAAAAACAAAGAATATTTGTTGAACCCTCAATAATCTGATAATATAAATGAATGGGGTTACCTTGAATTACAGAAATTGATCCTATATAAACTGAATGAAACGGTGTCTTCAAAAGACATACCGGTTCATATAATAACCGTTGCAATGTTTTCCTAAACCAAATAACCGTTTCATCTAATGGGTTGTTGGCCTTTGGCCCAACCTGAATACAGACCTAAAGAAAACGTTACATCACATTCTGTTTGGCAAACAAGAGATTAACGTCCAACAGTCCCCCTTAATGTCTTGATGCCAAACTTCCTGTTTGTGAATCTTCTTGTAATTCCTTTCATCTTGAGACTCTCACAGTCTTCTTCTTGAACCTTCGCGGTTGTTGTTGTGATCTTCCTTAAGTCCAGGTTGATCACCTTCGTTGTTATTCTTTTTTACGAATTCGAGACCTTCACAGCCTTGTTCCTTCCATCACATATTCTTCTCTTCTTTGTGGTTGCTTCACACAACTTGGCTTCACACCAATTTCTTCATGATTACGATTCTAAAAAAACGCAGGTTTGATTCTTGAATGATGATTGAATCATGAATTGTTGTTGTTGCTTAATCCCTTCGGCTCTGATACCGTTGTTACACAGGTCTTAGGCTCTGATTTTCAGGATCGAATATGATCAAACATAACTCATGACAACATTCAAACAAGAATCGATAAAAGAAGAAAAAAAAACAAAGAAGATTTGTTGAACCCTCAATAATCTGATAATATAAATGAATGGGGTTACCTTGAATTACAGAAATTGATCCTATATAAACTGAATGAAACAGTGTCTTCAAAAGACATACCGGTTCATATAATAACCGTTGCAATGTTTTACCGTTTCATCTAATGGGTTGTTGGCCTTTGGCCCAACCTGAATACAGGCCTAAAGAAAACGTTACATCATATTCTGTTTGGAAAACAAGAGATTAACGTCCAACAAATATCGCGTTATTCACCAAAGGGACAAGATATCTAATATTGTTATAGATGCCAAGGTTTCTTATTTATTCATCTTATATCTTTTTTCATGTTTTAGTGTTTTGGGTTTACAGATATGCAACATCATGGCATCATACAGTTTACATTTTTTTGCCTTTCAATTTTCTACTTTGTAATTATTTATAGGCTACACAGGTTATTATTAATCAGCTGGATGGTAGCGTCAAATGTTCGTATGATTATTTTAACAGCCATGGTTACTTGTGTCGAAGAAACATTTATACGGTCCTTGCATTGAAAAGGACATGATACCATAGAACTACATAATTCGTCATTGGATTAAAAATGATCTTCCTGCTCATTTGCGTGACAAGAGACATTTATACAGTCCTTGCATCGAAGAAAACATATAGATTAGCATTTGAGGTTCATTCTACAATTAAATATTATATCAATATTATAAGGAATGACCCTGACAATTCAGCTGAGTTCCTTTCAAACGTCAAAGAGTTGAAGAAAAACAAAGAAGATGATATCCCACCTTAGAATGAGCCGCAAAACGATGATGCAATGTATGAGGATTTGTTGTGTTTTCTAAAGTTTTAATAATATTCTATTAGACATTTGCATCGATATATAATAAATTTCCACTCAAACACCCGTGCCCATAATAAATTCACACTTTAACCATTGTAACGCAACGTGCAAAGTTTTTATCATTAAACATGAACCATTCTATACTAATTTATCATGCATCCTAATTTATCATGCATCCATGTTCATACTACATTTCAATTATAGTGTAATCATAAACTTACTAATACAATTAAAATGAATAATTCAAAGTTAGATAGAAACACATACATTGTCAATGTTTTTACACATACTCCACCTCCCGTTTTTGAAATCGCCGTCTCAACATATACCACAAACTTTTTCCCTCTTGAATCAGCAGCGCAGTCGTCATTGAACACTTTATTGTCCTTTATCTCATGCATTTTATATAGTTACTATGTTGCAATTACAAATATGGGATAATTCCAAATATACCCAATCTAAAACATCAAAATCAAAATGCCATATATACCCAAAATACATGTTTTTAATGCATGATGTACAATATATTTAAAGCATGTTTTGGGTAAATGTGTACACTGCCTATGAGGGTTTTAAAACTTAGTGTGTTGCAACCCGACGCATGAGTTTTTCCCACCAAAAGACACGACTTTTACCAAGAGTTTTCACTCTTCCCGCAACCGCTTTTAACTGAATATAACTAACTTTCGGTTATGTTAATGTAACATTTTTGATCTCTTCCAAACATAACTTACATAACAAATTTCGGTGTATTGCTTTGTTCTCTCGTGCCTAAGAAGCAAAGTATGATTATGTGAATTATCCAAACAAGGATTTCGTGATACTAAAGGCATGTAGGGTCGAGATACTTCAATCTGAAAGTGACATCTACTTATTTCAAAGGATATATCTAGATTTTGTTTGATTATTACCACACTCACAAGACACAACAAAATTCCCACATATCCTTTATTTCAATCGTAACCCTTGTAGCAGACTTCAAATTTTTTGTATGAATACGAGCGTTCCTCTCTATAAAAATCGCATATACCGTAGCCCTTAATCTAGCTACAATACTCCAAATATTCTTTGGTTTACATCGAGGTCGAATCCAATCTGTTAATACAAATAAGCCGTAAAAACGTTTATTTATATTTTACGATCTTCTAATGTTTTGTCAATAACAAACGTAAAATCATTTTAACGAAACAAATAAAATACGTAAATGGTTTGAGCCAATAGTTTACTAACACGCTTACATTTTCATATAAAACACAAAACAAGTAATAATGCTTTCATATTTTAGTAATGCATATGTACAACAACTAGTGTTTACATATTGGGTAAATATATATATACTTAGTGTGTATTATAATGGTTAATAGAATGGGTAGAAGCTTTAAGTATTTGACCCATTGACTAACTACATTGAATGTAGTTGGGTAAAACCAAAATACATGACCCATACCCATGGAGCATAATCCATAACCCATGACCCATTGCATGACATCATGCATAAGTCATGATGGGTTTTATCCATGACCCATGGAGCTAACCCATAACCCATGGACTAGATACATTGCATATTCTAGATACATTGTATCTACTTAGATACTCATGGTCCAAAGTCTAGGACCCATAACCCATGACCCATGACCCAAAACCCATGGGCAAGTAGGAGCGTCCCATGGTTCCCCCAGTTTACACTAGACGGATCCCTCAAGTAAGGGATCCGTGGGATCCGTGGAATAGTAGCATGTTTTCTTATATAAATAGTGAGCCATTTCTTCATTGTAGGTTTCCACTCCTACACATACTTTCACCTAGTATTGTAAACTCTATAACCTCATATCCAAAGGATCTTTCTATGTAGTTTGTGTTTGTTTTTGTGTGATTCTCTAGGTTCCTCTTAAAGGCGAGATCACCACCTCTTGAAGTCGAGCAAGCCCAAGTCCATGAGTTGCCATGCTTTGTCATCATCAAGACTACTGAAGTTCTCTTGTTGATAGTTCTTTCTTCCTCTCTAGAAGTGTCGTGTCGAAGGCATTAGTGAAAGGTGGTGAACATCCGTGTCAAAGGCATTAGTGAAGGATGCCAAAAGGGTCAAGATGAAGGCATTAGTGAAAGGTGCCGAACATCCATGTCAAAGGCATTAGTGAAGGATGCCAAAAGAGTCAAGATGAAAACATTAGTGAAAGGTGCCTAACGTCCTTGTCAAAGGTATTAGTGAAAGATGCCAAGAGTGTACAATCGATATGGTGCATCGATGTTCAAATAGAGATAGGTTGTGTCCAAGGATATTGATATCCTTGATGATGTTGTAACAAGGAGTGGGTCTCCTTTGGGATAGGTGTTGTGTAATGTTAGGTGATAGTTCCTCCTTTGTAATGCAACTCGGTATCTAGCCTTGTAGCGGATAAAGTGTAGGCGATGTTGTGATAGGTGTGGTTCTACCTTGTGGAAGAACCTGGTGTCTAGCCTTGTACCAGAAAAAGAGTAGGCGACGTTGTGAAGGCTTCTCCGCCATAAGGAGTTGTGTCGTGTAGTGCTAATGAACTCTCAAGTAGGTGACTCGGGGAGTGGAGTAGAGAAAGGAAGGTGTCCTTGTAGGCGAACCACTATAAACACTCGTGTCGTGGTTTTGTGTTTCTTATTCATTACATTTCCATTTCATATTTACATATTTATCTATCAACTTCCAACATACACATCTAAATAGATTGACATAAGTCGATCTAAATATTGTATAACAAAGTTTTAATTGGTAAAACTATTCAACCCCCCCCCCCTTCTAGTTTTCCATAATTGGTATCAGAGCATCGTTACCAAGTTTCTTAAGAGTATATTGTACTTTTAAAACTTGATACGATCTATGTATGATTGAAAACTACAAGGAAGGAAATTCCTTATAAACAAAAGGCCACGTTTTAAAATCATCATATTTTATAATGTTGGATAATGATAAATCTTTCTAATAATTTCTTTGTTGAGAATTCTCCATACTAGGATTTGGGCATCCTAAGAAGATCATGAAGAATTTCTCTCTTATACTTCTTTCCTTAAAAAGAATATTTACAAATAAATTTTTCTCCTTTATAGATTTTCTAGATGAATCAATAATGTCATCCGTTTAGTTTAATCTTGATTAAGTTTAAGTAGTATCATTACGCTCTCTTATAAATTACTAAAGTAGTTATGTATATTGAACTCATCATCAAGAATGGTATTCTTCGTTGATCTCTATAGACAAAACTACAAACTAGTGATAATGATATCTCGGCTATTCGAGAGCCTTGATCATCACTCCTCACATAAGGATTATTGACATTTCATCTATGTCAATAAGTATCCATGTGAGATTTCTCATATTGTGATAAAATGGGATTTTATCATAATCTTTGAAAACTTCCCAAAGAATTATGATTTATTCATAAAAAGGGAACCTCGTCAAATAGGACTAGTATAACACGTCAAAACCCCAAACCATAAGTTATAGAGCATAAACATCGACCCTAGGCAAAAATTAGAACTCCCAAACCAAAATTATCAAGGATCACTTAAGCTGTCAAATTGCTGATATGCCGGATCCCTGTGCTTGAACTAGCCGGATCCCTCATACAAGGGATCCGTGGGATCCGTGCAACAGAAGACAGAATAAGAAATTAATGATCACTGTGGAAGTTCCACTACTCACTTTACTCTATCAAGACTCACGAACATAAAACCTATTTGTTGTTCACACGAGCAAATTGATCATCTTCTTCAAGGAAACAATCTCTTGTGTAAGTATAATCTTCACTACATTGTTATTTCCATTCCTTGATTCCTAGGATTACAATTTTCATCTTTTGAAATTGAGCTCAAATGGGTTTGTCACAATTTGTTACCACATTGTTTTCTAAGATAATCTAAATCAAAGAATCAACATTGTTAATACAAATTAAACTCATTTTTTGAATTCAATGAAGATGTTTTGAGCAAAATTGTGATTAATCCCATTAGGTTACTATTCACACAATTAACACCATATTGTGGTTTTGATATTTAGGACCAATCATGCCTAGCAACCATCAACATGATTACCATGACACCGCTTACTACATCCCCATGTATCATCGTAAGGAAGGCCTAAGCCCGTGTAAGATATTGGTTTTCACAATCACACAAACAATCACAAGTTGGGTTGAATGGAGTATGTTTTAGAGAGAGAAGGATGAGATGTTCTAGAGAAGTAAAAACCAAATGAAAGGTTAGATTAGCAAGTGAACATCCAACCCTCTCCCTTGTGGGGAGAGGGCTATTTATACAAATGACTACGCCCTCCTTCGGGCTGTGGATCAGGCATATAGTGAGTAAAGACCCATCCTTCTTCCACGGTGTTACTTACACTACTAGAAAACTAACTAATATAACGTTATGTCTACGAGCTGTAATATGTTGTACTATTGTTGGGGTGACCGACACTTCTACATGGATTTTCTAAATCCTAACAATCTCCCCCTAATGGAGGTTACCCCATGAATTACATTGAAAAATCCTAGAATTTTATCCATAATTTTTAATGCTCGAGCTCGTATACTTTGAAGCTTCATAAACTTTAACTTTGCACATTAGTAGTGGTTCTTTGGCTTTGAGTGTTTCTTTGATAAGTGATCAGGAGCTTTCATTGAGACCATCTGCAACAAATAATCTCCAGATCATCCGTTGTTGCATTGCCATCATGTGATGTTGTGACTTTAGGACCGACATGCTCACATTCTGGATCATGATATCTTTTCATCAGAGTTGCGGAATGATAAGGTTTTAAAATGTACCTTTTTGAGGGGTCGTTTAAGCCCTTATTTGATCACTTTTGTATCCGTTATTACTTAATATCGTTCCTTTTCACTTTTTAGGTCTCTTGAAGGCAAAATGCTGGAATGGCACTTATTTGGACGAAAAGGCGCGGATATACGAAGAAAATGGCCAAAGTCAAGAATCGAGACACTCAAGCTGCTGAAACACAAGGGGACGGCGTCAGGTGTTATCTGTGACGCCGTCGCATCACTTTTGTGACGGCTCAGTAGCCAAATTGCTTATTTACAAGTGAAGATGTCAGGCTTTAAAAGAGTAGGTCGTCGCAACTAAGACGGCCTAGATTTGATCCAGACGGCGTCAGAGACTGAAGGGGACGGCGTCACAAGCATAAGGTGACGTCGTCGCAAGACTAACGTGGCCAATACGAAACCCTAATGACGGCGACCCGACGGCGTCACAATTCATAAAGTGACGCCGTCGCGATTGTAATCTTATATATAGATTCCGAATTTTTTAGTTTTCAGTGTGTAGTCTTTTGGAGTAAAAACCTAAACCGAACCAAAGCTGTCTTGTACAGTATTTTAGGGTTCCAAACCCTATCTTACATCAAGATAAGTGTTTTACTTCATTAATTCAATTATCTCTTCAATTACTTGTGTGTATGCTTGCATGTTCTCCATGTCCGGCTAATTTACTTGTGTGTTTGCTTAGGGAATATGAAACTTAACTATTGAATATTGATTGGTTGTCTCTTATCTTAATTTTTAATGATCTAGTAATGTGATAGGTCATTCGTTGTGTAGTTAATGCTTGATTAATCTTTGTGAACCTTAGACTATAACACCTAGAGTAGTTGTAGGCTAAACCATCCAAAGAGTACCTTAGAGTTAGAGTTTATAATTCCTAGAGATTTTGTAGACGAGACCCTTTGGTAGTTTCAAAGAGTTAGGGACAAACGCATACCCTACGACTTTAGACACACAACGCGATTAAGAATAAGGACGTGACAATTCAACCATCAATAGGGTATAATTAAGGGGTAATAAAACCTAAGTAAACACATCTTTAAACCATCATACGAGC
>BPTQ01000001.1:138805005-138916524 GCA_019973895.1 Chrysanthemum seticuspe | reverse complement strand
GATCGAAGAAGAACTTGACACCAGAGTGAAAGAAGCCAAACTTGATATGAAATCTTGGGTTAAAACTATTTTTTGGATTGATGATGCCGTGAAGAGATGTGAACATTTCATTGCTGCAATCAGACGAAGACTCAAGACTCGAAGGATCTTCCGCAGCCTTGAAAGTTTTGTTGGTGGAAGGCTTCGTGATGGTCACTACAAACTTCTTCAGAGGACTGAATGAAGACTTCTTCGGGATACTGTTTATGGTGTGTCTTTATCTATGTGTAATTTGTGGTGTAATAACTATGAACAACTGTAATACATGTAATAGTGCTAGGATTTGTACTGTGGTTTCCCCTTGTAAAAAGGGAAACATATGTGTTGTCCATTTTTGATCATATAAAATCGGACACATTTTTCTCCTACAAATATTTTACCTTATACATATTTAAATCACTTGAGATCCAAAATCTCAAAGGATTTAAGATTTTTGATCGGGGGAGAAAATGTGATATAAATATGAAAGATGTTAAAAGATAAAATGTCCAATTTTTTTGTGTGCAAACTTCTCTCTTATATGTGCTAAACATTTTTCGAATCTCGAAGCATATATTAAGGGGGAGAACTCTCTTTGTAAATTCAAGTCATCAGGGTACACAACACTTATATTTGTTTGCAAATTCAACTTTAAATGTTTTTAAGGTACCTTGATCATATGGCTTCTAATCCTTTGAGGATAAAGGGGTCCCTCTAGTATGTGCAAAACTCTTTTCAAACCTCGAGGCACATATTGAGGGGGAGCAAATTTATGGAAACCTCATCCTTCCCGGAAATACGATATCTACTTGATTTGATATGGGAAGTGATGTTGATATCTTTTAGAAAATGGTAATCAAAGAAGTTAATTCTTTCTCTTGCCTCCGTGCGCTAAACATTTTCAAATACTTGATGCACATGTTGAGGGGGAGTTCTCGTTCTAAAAATATCAAAAACAATTCAGGTACAAAATGCTTTGATAATATATCACAAGTATCTGAATTGATTTTCAAATGGTTTTCAATTGGTTCCAATGGCAGATGAACAATACCAAATTGAGCGACCAACTTTACTTTATGTACGGTGATATAAGGATGATAAGGTTAGGTATTAGTTCCCATGATCCGCCAGAACCGGAGGGATCTACCCAGTGATAATCCACTAGATAGTGTAGAGTCCTTAGGTATATTGAAAAAAAGAGAAAAGTGAGGAATGGGAAGAGTGCAGACTGAGACTGAGCTAGTACTGGAATAAACCCAACAAGGTTCTAGTTATGAAGTCTCGGTAAGCACTGAAGGGGTTGAAGAATGAAAAAGAAATGAATGATAAAAGGGTGAAAAGAAATAGCCCTCCATCAATTCAACCTTAGGGCAGAAACCGGGTTCAATTCATATGCTACTGGTGGTTACTAAGGTAACACTGGTATTGAAGACAAGACATCATGGACCCAGTGATGCACTGCACTAAACTTCCCAAACCACTCAAGTTCCTCTTAAAAGGGCTTGTTTCACTCTCACCGGGAACCTACATTATCTATCGACTTTCTCTTAGAGATTGTTGATATTGAAGAAGGATACCCTCTCCCTAGTCTCCGGCACAGGATCCAAATATGCACAAAATTGAGTCTAGAGCCACGAGATCATCAATAAATCTCATTAGGACACTTTCAATGAAGACTCTCTGTTTCACACAATGTGGAAAGAGAGATTATATCTTGAGTCCTACGCATTATCCTTGTGGTATTGCCAGAACATCTGAGTGATGTGTTTACATATTCACAATGAAGATGGAAAGCCTTCTGGAGCCAACATCAAACAAGCTCCTGGTAGGTGGCATGTGAGATCTATTATATAGATCAACCATGTGACAACTGAACAGAAACAATGGGGCGATTCAATCTCTTGAATCAATCCTGGTTCAGGTTATGGATTGACGGATACCTTTGAAAAACCGGTCTTTGTGCTTAACTACTCTTTTCTTTAGCACATCGACCGTGTACTCATTTTTCAAAACCAAAAGGTGTTTTTATGATTGATAATTGATTTTCAATAAAACCTTTGTTGTATTGCAAAAACAATTTCTATTGAGCAATACACGATTGTTTTTCAAAATCTTTTTTTTCAATCAGTGGACTTAAAATTCGCTGGTTCACTCACTCCGTGTTGTCTTCTTTGAGACGTTCTGGTTTGAGAACAGCTAGAACAGCTGCGAAACCCTGTCAAGGAAATTCTTCGGAATTATACCTGATCACAGGCAGTACATGTACTAATCAACGGGGAACCGTGGGCCGTGTACCTCAATTCAACGAAAGTGATCAAAGACACTTTCGTGCGATTTATTGCTAACTGTTGTATGCAGGTACGCCCAACGTTTGCAGCTGATCAGAATGAAGCGGTCAATCCATAGCCGCATGCTCACTTAACACATTCATCTCAAAAGAAATCATGATTAGTGCATCAATGACTCTGATATTTTCACTCCATGCTTCTGCTACGCTGCTGCCAATATCATGAATCATCTAATGCTTCCGCTACTCTGATAAGAAGATATCATGATCCAGAATGTGAGCATGTCGGCCCGAAAGTCACATCATCACATAATACCAACACCACAAAGTATGTCTCAGAGATTGATGATAGCGGATGATCTCAAAAGATGGCTCCTAATTATTATCTCATGGATCATTAATGACCTCCACTTAAAGTACAAATCTGTGCAGACCTTGAAGTTGCACTACTTATGCACAAAGATCACGATGTTGAAGTTGTTTTGTCTACGAGCTCAAGAACAAAGTCAAGTATTGTTTGCTAGGATCTGAAATGTAAAACCTGGGGTGACCTCCCTTAGGGGGAGATTGTTAGGAATTAGAAAATTCCAGTATTGAAGAGTCGGTCACCCCAACTATTATCTAGCATAAGTTAGCTCGTAGACTTATCGTTAGTTACGTATTTATGTAGTTATTTAGTTAGTCAGTAGCGTAAAATAGTTTAGTGCAACACCGTGGAGGAAGGACGGGTCTTTACCCACTGTATCCCTGATCCACAGGCCGTCAGGAGGTCGTTTAGTTTGTAACCTATAAATACCCTCTACCTTGCAAGGTAGAGGGTTGGATGTTCTTTGGTAATCTAATATTCTACAAGTTTCTCTTACTAGAATGTCCCACTCTTTCTCTCTCTAAAACCATCTATGTGCTCATTGTGTTAATGTTATGATGTGTATGTGAAAAGTTATATCTTACACAAACTGCTTAATTGACAAATCGCTTAAGTAACAAACCGCTTAAGTGACAAATCGCTTAAGTGACAAATCACTTAAGTAACAAACCGCTTAAGTGACAAACCGCATAACACACAAACCGCAGGGGAACAAAAGTACGTCCACTACTTCCACTACTTTGTCCTTTCTTTTCTCCTTGTCTCAACACTCAAATCGCTTCTTTGACAAACCGCTTCACCAAACTAGGACAAACCGCTTCATAGAACGTTCACCAGAATGACGAACCGCTTAAAAAGCTTATCAAGTTGCTTCAAGGAAAACAATACGTATGACAAATCGATTCTTGGCACAACTTTAAAAACCAAACTTTCTCACTCCAAAACACTACAACCAAGATGATTGAGGCCTTCTAATTGAAAACCTAAACACGTATGATGATTCTAAACACAAAAGTACAATCAAAATTCAAACTTTAACACCAAAAGTGATCCAAGTGATGAAAACTACTCAAAACTCATTCAAACCCAAAAACTTATGAAAACCACTAGAATTCCAAGAACATGAAAGATAGATGATCAAACCATGGCTCTTGATACCAATTGTAATATATTGGTTTTTACAATCACACAAACAATCACAAGTTGGGTCGAATGGAGTATGTTTTAGAGAGAGAAAGATGAGATGTTCTAGAGAGATAAAATCCAAATGAAAGGTTAGATTAGCAAGTGAACATCCAACCCTCTCCCTTATGGGGAGAGGGCTATTTATACAAATGACTACGCCCTCCTTCGGGCTGTGGATCAGGCATACAGTGGGTAAAGACTCGTCCTTCTTCCACGGTGTTACTTACACTACTAGAAAACTAACTAATATAACGTTATGTCTACGAGCTGTAATATGCTGAACTATTGTTGGGGTGACCGACACTTCTACATGGATTTTCTAAATCCTAACAGCCCAGAGGATAGAAAAGCCTTCAAGATGTTAGAAAAGAGACTCTTCCACGAAGGGCGAGTGGTTGAACCATCATTCCTCAACAACACCAACATTCGCCAAGTCTTTGAAGGAATTAACTTCGATTGTCTCTTGGATATTAATGAGCAAATTTATCCGGTATTTGTACTTGAGTTTTACAAGACAATGAGAATCATTCGGAATGAAGACGGGACCATTTCGATAGCCTTCATCATCAATAAGAACGAGTACACCCTCACTCTTGTAGAGTTTGCAAGGATACTCCGTGTCCCATATCAAGAAGTGTGTATGTACGCTAACAAATGGTCGTTGGCGGAGCTACATGATATGGTAGATCATCATGAAGTATACTTCACAGTCATCCCGGAAGCAACCACGGTAAGGGATATCGTCTTCATGGAAAGAGCATCTCCATAAAGATTCATGAGAAACTCCAAGGTGATCTATAAGGATCCATTTCAAATGGAGCTTTCAGAAATGTTCCCATTGTACAAGAAATAGGAACTCGTGCTAAGGGAGAACGTGCTTTGCTTGGGAGGAAACAAAGATCATCCCAATGCTTGCCTAAGCTTCATGATTTATTGCCTTGTAACTGACACTCACTTCAACCCCGCCTATTACATGTTAAAAAGAATGGCAAGTGTGAAAAGCATGGAAAAGATGGTACTCCCTTATGCAATGCTCTTGACCCGTCTAGCAACCTTCGTCTTTGCTCTAGATCCTTCTCCTTATTCCTATGACCACATTTTTTGCAACAAGGTCATGGTGCCACTATACGATGGAAAGACTACAAGGATCATGGTGGATGGAAAGAGACCTCACCCACCAACGGACTCATCGGATAAAGGAGAAAGACAAAGAGAATGAGAAGGAAGTAGCAACCCCCTTGGCAACACCGATCTCTACCCCTTAGAATACATCAACCAACTGTCGGATATCCGAAGCCCTTCATAAGAGTGGCAAACAAACTAAGGGCATATTCAAATGTTTTGCTAACTTCTTGATGAAGAAGAAGAAGTAGAGATGGAGGGGTGAAGAGTGAAGGGGATAGAGATGGAGATGAAGATGGAGGTGAAGTGAGAGGATGAGTGGATGGAAGGTAATAGACCTTAATTTGTGAAACAATTTATGAAACAATGGTCTGTAAACATCTAAACATTATTTATGTAGATTAGGATGTAGCTTGTAGGAGTTGGCATGATTTGGACTTAGACACTTTAACTTAGGAGCTAGGAAAATGAGATTTTTACGACAACTTGATCTCATTCAAGTAGTCGATGTCACTCATTTTTTATTACATTTTAGTCATCCCCACTTGCTATGCGTTATATTTGTTGTTTGCATATGTTTACTGAATGTAGAAATGATTAGGATGAGCATTTGCTAAGAGTGCAAAAACTTCACAATTGTTGAGAAGCTACTGGTCAGCAGTAGCCGGATCCCTGGGCTATAACTAGTCGGATCCCTCAGATGAGAGAACCGTGGGATCCGGGCAAACAGATAGGCAGCTACAGACCATTTTACATCAAACCATTCCCCTAGATCACATCATACTAACTAAACATGATTCTTTAAGACCACTTAAGTCTTCCTCAAGCTCAGTAGGTCTCACACTCACCCATAGCTAACTTAGGATCGAATTCAAAGTGCTTTTGATTTATCAATTCACCAAAACTCACCATATTTACGCTCCAACACTCACAAATTGTTCCTCACATCTCAAAACACTTAGCTTGATATTTCTCTCAATTTTAGCAAATTGATTTTAGTCATACTTACCTTAAAATAGGCTTAAAACTAGTTTTTCATTTCTTTTTATTTTTTAGGAATTTTTCAAATTTCTCTTAAGCCACCCTCTGATCTCTAGGATCAATTGCTATCATTTGTCATTCTCAAATCAATGAGTATCATCCTTAAACACTTAGTTGCACTCTCAAAAAGTCCACTTTCCTACCAAATATCATCATTAAGTATCCTTACTCCTTATGGTTGGACATTTAAGTCACCTATCACTTAAGACATCTAAGGAAAGTCAAACCCTCAAGATTTATAGGTACTAGGCCTTAAAAGAGCATAATCACTTCACTATCTCTCTGTCTGACAGACGGATCCCTGGTTTATAACCAGATGGATCCCTAGTGAGAGGGAACCATAGGATCCGTGTCTACAGAAAGCTTGTAATCAGCTTTTCTTCCAAATTTAAACCCTCTTTGGTAATCTAATCACTTTTGCTTACCATTTAATGACTCCCTAGAGTAGAACAACACCATATTCGACCTTGGTGCATGCCAAATCTTCTTAATGGTCATGAATTTAATTCATTAACTCAAATTCATCCTTTATAAGCCAAACACTCTTAAGAGCTTAAGTCACCATTCTTACCACAATCCTAAAAATCAGTAGTTAAAGACCTCTAATACACCCTCTCCTTCACTATGACTAAAGCATCTAGCAAGAACTCTTCAAACAAAGGTTCATCCAAAAAAAATACTCATATGGTCCATGAGATATCATCCACCGAATCATCACCTGTAAGAAGTCCAAATGCTAGAATCCCACCTCAACAATCTCAATCAAAAATAGCTAAAAGAACCGCAAGAATTATCATTAGACCTTTAGAGTTGGAAAAGGCTTCATCAAGCTCTAAACCAAACGCACCTAGTTCTAGTAAAACACCCAAGCCTTCATTTCTAGAACCTAGACTACATTCCTTTACCGAACCTCTTTATCATCCAAATCTCTACTCATTAGAGAACTCACCACCAAGGACTTCCCACTCACCAACCATCTCGTTAAATAGGGAACCACCTACATCACCAAATAGTCCAACTTTGGAGACAATGAATCACCAAAGATCTAACTATATAGAGGACTTTCCATTACCACCACCAACTCATACATCATCACCTTCATTCTTAGTGGAACCACATCCTACATTGCTCAATGCACCTCCACCATCCTTTGTGGAGCCTCCTCAAAACATCCAACCTCCTTCGGTTCCTATTCTTGACAATAATTGCTCTAATTGTCAAATCACCAAAGGACTTGTTCAAGAAGTACGAAATGAGTTGCATTTCATGTTTAATCATCTCCTTGAATGACTGGACCAAATCAACAAGTCTACTCATCCTTAGATTCAAGCACTTTGATGCTTTTTAGGTCTCCGTTACTCATTAGAATTAGTATTACATATTTGAATCATTCTCTTAGTTTTAGAGATTTGTAGATCATCTCTCGTATTTTTTATTGAATGAAATTACATGTTTTATGCCATATTGTCTTGAGAATATGTTTAGTGCTTAATACATATCTCATTTTGATGTTAACATCACTTGTTGCATCACCATTGCTGTCTTATGCTTACAGACAGACGAATCCCTCAGTTTTGCTTAGATGGATCCCTACAAAGAGGGAACCATGGGATCCGTGCAACAGAAGACTTGTTTATTACTAACTTAAGTCTTATTTTCAGGAAATTATGCATTATATACTTGTTTTCTAACCTTTGTTTTGTAGATTTTCAATATACACATGAAGAATTTGACACCCTTAGCTAGGGGGAGTTTTGTGTCAAAGCAATACATTGCAAAATCATTTGAAATATCATTCACATAGGATTACATTACATGACGTCCTCCTTGCAAAGTTGCAATCATCAAGGGGGAGCATATTCGTCACAAAGACGAAACCATTTGCAAACATAGTTGCAATGCACTAGTTTAGTATTTCTTCTTTCTTGACGCCCTCACAAAGGGATGGACTCGTCAAGGGGGAGCTAAGTCGAGAATACTTCTCCTCACTTACTCTCTATTTTTCATTTTTTTTCTCTTTCACATGTTTTTCTTAAAACAACGTGTAAGTTTCGTTTCGACGCTCTTTTTGTTTCGACAAAAAGGGGGAGAAGGGAGTAAAAATCTCCAGTTCAAATTTTTACGAATTTTAGTTTTTCCTTAAAATAATCTTATGTTTTGTCATCAACAAAAAGGGGGAGATTGTTATTACAAATAAGCCGTAAAAACGTTTATTTATATTTTACGATCTTCTAATGTTTTGTCGATAACAAACGTAAAATCACTTTAACGAAACAAATAAAATACGTAAATGGTTTGATCCAATAGTTTACTAACACACTTACATTTTCATATAAAACACTAAACAAGTAATAATGCTTTCATGTTTTAGTAATGCATATGTACAACAACTAATGTTTACATATTGGGTAAATATATACATACTTAGTGTGTATTATAATGGGTAATAGAATAGGTAGAAGCTTTAAGTATTTGACCCATTGACTAAATACATTGAATATAGTTGGGTAAAACCCAAAATCCATGACCCATACCCATGGAGCATAATCCATAACCCATGACCCATTGCATGACATCATGCATAAGTCATGATGGATATTATCCATGACCAATGGAGCTAACCCATAACCCATGGACTAAATACATTGCATATTCTAGATACATTGTATCTACTTAGATACCCATGGTCCAAAGTCTAGGACCCATGACCCATAACCCATGACCCATGACCGAAAACCCATGGGTAAAGAGGAGCGTCCCACGGTTCCCCCAGTTTACACTAGACGGGTCCCTCAAGTAAAGGATCCATGGGATCCGTGGAACAGTAGCATGTTTTCTTCTATAAATAGTGAGTCATTTCTTCATTGTAGGTTGTCACTCCTACACATACTTTCACCTAGTATTGTAAACTCTCTAACCTCAGATCCAAAGGATCTTTCTGTGTAGTTTGTGTTTGTTTTTGTGTGATTCTCTAGGTTCCTCTTAAAGGCGAGATCACCACCTCTTGAATTCGAGCAAGCTCAAGTCCATAAGTTGCCATGCTTCGTCATCATCAAGACTACTGAAGTTATATTGTTGATAGTTCTTTCTTCCTCTCTAGAAGTGTCGTGTCTAAGGCATTAGTGAAAGGTGTCGAACATCCGTGTCAAAGGCATTAGTGAAGGATGCCAAAAGGGTCAAGATGAAGGCATTAGTGAAAGGTGCCGAACGTCCGTGTCAAAGGCATTAGTGAAGGATGCCAAAAGAGTCAAGACGAAGGCATTATTGAAAGGTGTCTAACGTCCGTGTCAAAGGCATTAGTGAAAGATGCCAAGAGTGTACAATCGATATGATGCATCGATGTACAAATAGAGATAGGTTGTGTCCAAGGATATTGATATCCTTGATGATGTTGTAACAAGGAGTGGGTCTCCTTTGGGATAGGTGTTGTGTAGTGTTAGGTGATAGTTCCTTCTTTGTAATGGAACTCGGTATCTAGCCTTGTACCGGATAAAGTGTAGGCGACGTTGTGATAGGTGTGGTTCTACCTTGTGCAAGAACCCGGTGTCTAGCCTTGTACCGGAAAAAGAGTAGGCGACGTTGTGAAGGCTTCTCCGCCATAAGGATTTGTGTCGTGTAGTGCTAATGAACTCTCGAGTAGGTGACTCGGGGAGTGGAGTAGGGCAAGGAAGGTGTCCTTGTAGCCGAACCACTATAAACACTCGTGTCGTGGTTTTGTGTTTCTTACTCTTTACCTTTCCATTACATATTTACATATCTATCTATCAACGTACAACATACACATCTAAATAGATTGACATAAGTCGATCTAAATATTTTAAAACAAAGTTTTAATCGGTAAAACTATTCAACCCCCCTTCTAGTTTTCCACACAATCTATGATATTTTGCATACTTCTGACACTAGCTCCATGTTGATAATCACCATTAGATGGTTCCAATTTCCAACGTTGTTTTGAATACGAACATTCAAAAGATACATGTTTGTGGTCTTCTTGTCGGCCATTGAAAATAGACATGTTTGAACATTAGTTGTATTTGAGTTGGAATAATCCCAACTTTTCATATGGTATTGAGTCTTCAACCTCCTTCTCATAACCAAGTGTCTAGGGATACAAAACGAAAGCCACATAGTAGTATACCATTGTTGGACCATTAATGTTATAGAATCAAATATTAAGGGTAGATAAGTGTATATACATTATGTATATATGTAAATACCGAAACTATGTATTGGGCTGGGTCATTAGGAAAACAATATAACCGTTTCTACAGAGTTGTAACGTTTACTTTGTGAGAATCGGTATTCTCTCTTTCATTGGTACCGATTCAATATGTATATATAGAATAGAGTCTGTAAAACAATAATCATTCAACATGATCAACCAATACATGTTCTATTCAATTGGTGATAAATATGTTGTATCACTTACATCATAATCGTTATTATGTTGTGAATATCAAAGAATCAATTCTTGTTAATCTTGTATTATATCGATCCTAAAACAATACTAGAACCTATGAAAAACGAACATGGTATCAGAGAAAGTTGCAAGATTACAAGACGTCATTCAAGTTTTATCAAGAAGATCAAAGGATTAGGGAAGAACCCTAATCGGAGCCCTCAATCCAGAAGAAGAAACAGAAGAGGGAAAAGTGCAAAACACACACCCATATCACCGGAGAAGAAAAGTTTCACCGGAACCACCATCACCGGCGCTCAGTTAGGATTAGGGGAAGAACCCTAATCGGAGCCACTCAACCCAGAAGGAGAACCGAAACACATGAGGAAGACTTGAAAAATTGTTACAAACGAACCATTGATATGGTCGAGTGTTACTATAATACAACTTTTAGGTCGGGTTCAATGAAGAACCTGTGAAAACCAAGACGGTTGAAGTTTGGTTGTGATCATGCCAAGAAAAGGATCCCACAAAAGTGTGGTGGGTCGAGTAACGGGCTAGGAGTTGTAAGAGTAAACACATATGAAGGTTGTGAGATTTTTCAAGGAAATAAAACTCGTTTTGGTATAATATTAGAAGGCAACAATAATGATACGAATGGTGATCAAAGGGCTGATCAAGATCAAGGGGCGAGCACATCAGGAAGTGATGACTTTGTGATCATCACACAAGTTTGAAGAAACCTGCTGAAAAAAAAAGGGAAGTCTATAACATTAAGGGGGTGAATGTTGGACCATTAATGTTATAGAATCAATATTAAGGGTAGATAAGTGTATATACATTATGTATATCTGTAAATACCGAAACTATGTATTGGGCTGGGTCATTAGGAAAACAATATAACCGTTTCTACAGAGTTGTAACGTTTACTTTGTGAGAATCGGTATTCTCTCTTCCATTGGTACCGATTCAATATGTATATATAGAATAGAGTCTCTAAAACAATAATCATTCAACATGATCAATTAATACATGTTCTATTCGATTGGTGATAAATTTGTTGTATCACATACAACATAATCGTTATTATATTGTGAATATCAAAGAATCAATTCTTGTTAATCTTGTATTATATCGATCCTGAAACAATACTGGAACCTGTGAAAACCGAACAACCATGGGACAGCAACAACTTCTTGACGAATTGTAGCCCATACATTTTTAACCGAGAAATTTGTGTAGCAAATACCATCTGTCTAACCAAAGAACTTCATTATTTTTATGCTCAATCACAGTGAGAACCTTAATTAATTAGGGAAAGAATAGGATACTTGTCCACCCATTCGTCAGGCCATTGCCAATCATTTGATCACATCACATCCGAAACCATGGATAGTTAACTAACACTGGTTTGGACATTCTCCCTCTTGCGCACAATCTAGCATATAGGACAACCATGGAACAACTCATTTTGTGCCTTTTGTTTGCCTAAGTATTGAAATTGGCTTGTGACATATCACTAGTATATTTCTTTATCCATGTTAAATTTACTGTCGTGTCGACATAAGTTGTGCATTTAAGTTTTGGTTAGTATATCATATTCTAACAAGCTATTTTTTTGGGGGGTACACAGAAATTCTCATTGAGCCTCCTTTAGTGACATGGCAAGTAAAATCTGAACTCCACATACCCACCCTGCAAGACCCATAGAGTCTGGTAAATCACTAGCTACACAATTGTAGATTATATTCTATCATGCTATTGAAAAAGCTCAACGAAAAAAAAAAAAAACAAAAAACAAAAAAACAAATCTTTTGAATTCAGCACTATATGTATTGTTTGGTCTTTGTCGGCCCGCACAACCCATTTGTAGCTCGAACATTCCCAGGTTTCATAACTTTGACTTGTGATTGGTTGGGCACTGAATTTGCTGTCGAGCTTGTTAAACAATGTGTCTGGTCTTGAACATAATACATTTTTGTATGTAAGTTTATATGTCCCTAGAATTTATCTTGAAAAAGGAGATAAGATTGATATGCACTATGATTATTGGAATTTATGTGTTTGTCAGTAGGAGCTTCTACCTTTCTACTCAAGATGGAATAGAAAGCACAGAATTGAAACACTCACACGAGGAGAGCTGAATCATTCAGATATTTTGGAAAGGTTGGCAATAAAATACACCTAGAAATAAATTTAAGTGTCTCCAAATTGTGTCGCATTGATTTCATTTAAAGCCTCTTATGATAATTCTCATGCTATGGGATTGTTTTGAATCTTTGCAAGCTCAAGTTTTCAATTCCTTTATTTTTATTTCTTTGTACAAGATGGAAAATCTAGAATGGTTTGATATTGTTTATTACTAATAACTGTAACAGATCATAAATTGCCTGAAGTTTTCAGATAATTTGTGATGGTGGACCTAAGGAAGAAAGGTAACATGGGTCACATCATGCTTTTGGGCAGAGTAGCTATGAAAAGCGTTGCAATATTATGCAAGGATATTAGTATTCGAGTGGAATTAGGATATAAGGGTTATAAAGAGCGCTACGTAGTTTGATTTGGGTATATGCCTGATTAATGCCACCAGTATGTACCGCTTTATGACTTGCTAGTTGCTATAATGCACTAATCACATTAGTGAAGGATGATTACATTGTTGGTGGCCTTTTATTCTGCGTTTCCATTCTATTTCTGTAGTTCAGTTTCTACACAAATTACTGATATTCACACTTATTTTACTTTGCATCAGAAGTTCAGAACCAATATTTACATAATTTACTTGAGTGTGCTTTTATTTGTCGTTAGTGTCGATCATGAGGTATCAATCTAGCAAATATGTACTATATCCATGTTTGATACAGGCGCGCATATTAATGTAACAGCTTAACAAAATTATAGAGTATATAGATACAAACAATAACAAGAAATATACTACGTAACTAACTTCAAGCATTATTTGGTGGGAAAAACCCATTTATTATAGTATAGTTTTGTAACTACAAGTCTACAACTATCATGTAAAAAAACCCAAAAAGAAGCTATATCAACACGCATCAAAACAAAAACACTCACTCAGACACACCAAACTCTACATGGTCATTATGTCATCTAGTTAGAAAGACCAATACGGTCATTGATTAGACTCAAGACAGTATCATCCATCATATCTTCAAATATTGAGTCATCGATCTCACCTATCATTTCTCTTGAATCAGAACGAAGGTCCATCCATGTTCTTGATATTCCTAAATCTTTCTTTACAAGATGATCCAAAGAAAGAGGATAGTTGTTTGTTGAATGTAGCTCTATTCTTTCCCATACCTCGTTTATCAGATTTTCCCCTTTTGGAACCGGCTGAATTTTCTGTCTAACCAATGAAAAGAAATCAAGGTAACAATCGCATACCTCTTTGAGAATTTCGTTAGTTGAATCAAAGAGTAGTCTTTGGTTATAAGACGGTTGACTTGAAAAGATTTCTACTTCGTCGAATAAAGATGAATCGAGTATTTGGGATGATAAAAGCCATCTATTTTCGAAGTCGTCCCAGTTTAGATCAGAAGCTAACAGCACTGCTTCAACGTATTCAAATGCAGATTCTTCGTTTTCCATGCAGTTTCTTGTACCTATCTCTTGGTCTTCAAACTGAATGCAGAGTGGTTGAATCGAATACTCGACTGAAAAGTTACATGAGGTTGATTAGAGGTGGAAATTCGCATGTTGGCTAATAAGGTAAAAGTCAAATAAACTGAATCGACCCGTTTATAAATATATGGGTTGAAATTGCCATCTCTAAAGTTAATTTCACCAAAACTTCAGTGATTTCCTTAAATGGAAAGTTTTTTTGACATAAAAGTAGCAGAATGTAGTTGCTCACCTGGTACAGAGATGTTGCTTGCAGGGCTGATTTCATTGTCTGAAAATAGTGGCTCGAGAACAGAAACGGGACTAGGTCTTCCACTTCTATCGCTGGAAGTACTCTCAGGCTCTTCAATCTTTTTATATTGTGAAGACCCCATTGGAGAGCAGAACTCATTTTCTTCAGACGGATCCTGCAAATCAGCAGAAAACATGTTTAAATGGTAGAAAAGGCAATTAAACGTAAGATGTTTTACAAGCGGTAGTCAAAAGTGTCGATGATTCTAGCAAAAGCATTAGATTAAAATGTTACAAATGATCTTGGCAACTTTCAAACAATATAAATCTTAAAAATCGGTTTTTAAAAACCACTTTTTAGCAGTGAAAACATAAACTTTAGCTCAGACTTAAAATTTACCACGTTTTGGTTCCATTCATTTCCATCAGATAAATAAATAAGATTGTTAGATAAGTTTGGAACTGTTAACTTTAGTGTGAAGCAGAGTATTACCGATTTGAAGCATCTTGGAGATCTTTCTTCATCAGATACTTCGACAATCTCACCATGATGCTCATCATATATGCTCTCTGGAGAGCTACATTGTTCACAAAAAGCATCCGAAGTTTCCATTACTTCTTGGTTTTCTGGTCTTTTGACCTCTAGGACTCCTGCATATATCAAATGAAGATGAGCACTCAGACGCGAATCTAACTCCAAAATTCCTTCAATTAATAGTAATATGATGAAGTTCTGTTTACTATTCCAAATTTTTATCATATAATCAACAAATACCTTCAGCACTCGTATCTTCCATCATAGAAGACGAAGTAACCTCAATGCATTTATCAACGCCAGTTTCATCAGGAACTTTTGATTTCTCTTTAAGATCAACATTAGCCACAACTGGTTGACTGTTGTTGACTGAATGAAAATCCCCACCAGGACAAAATCTCATTTCGGAAGTCACGCAATCATGCTCGTCCTCTTTACTAGGACTAGCACCAGGAGAAAGAGCATTGTTATCAGGAGACGAAAGCATCTTTCCTAATGTTTTTGGTAGGTTCCCAATTATCAAATCTGCATCTTCATCGCCATTGCTTAGCATCTCTGATAAATGTTTCTTCGCCTCGCTATATATGTTAGAAATATGACGACTGGAACCAAGATTTTCTTCAGTATCTTCATTTTCTTTAGGTTTCGTTTCAGATTCTTTTAACTTTGAAACCCTTTCGTGTTTTCTAGCAAATTTTTCCGTATAGAAGTGATCTCTGCTTGGTGAACTCCATCCATTATTTCCTTCAAGTACTGTCTTTTCATGAATTCGCGGTTTATGCTCTTTTCCCATTGCATTTTTCAACCGTTTTTTTATTTCCATAAATGAAAAATGGGAAGTAATTTTTTCACTTTGAACGTCATTTTCCACTTTGAATCGGTTATCAGGAGAATTAGGCTTCAAAATGACGATCCTGCTTAACGGTATACTTTCATGTGCCTTGCTCCTTCTTCTGAAGAAGTTTCTGTGTTTTCGAGTTACAGGTACTTCCGGTTTTGGATTGTTTGGCTCGTTTTCTACAGATTTAGACTTTAACTTTGACTTTTGGTCTACATTTGAATCAAGGGAATTTTGATCTTGAAGAAGTTTCAAGAACACTTCTTTGTTAGATGTTAACATCTGAAACGTGTCGATGAAATCTTTGGAATGTTCATCAGTCGACTTTTCATGCATGAACACTTCGATTGCTGCACTCAGTTTTTGTTCAACAATGGAAAAAGTATTATTTCGCCCTTCATCGATATCACAGTTCTGATAAATTATTAAGATCTCTTTCATCAGAGCTTCAAGATCGCTATAATGTGAGGCTCTTTGTGATGAATCTTGACAATTAATACAGATTTCATGATCATTTGAAGCATTTTCTACTTGGCTGCAACATTCTGAATCTAAATATTTGTCTTCATCACCATCTGCCTGCTTTGCGGAACCTATCTCACTAACCATCTCTTCTTCCATGAGTTCTTTCATACTTGTCCTAACTGCATTAACTGTCGGGGTTTCACTTTCTATGGTGTCCTGAATAAATGTGTGAACTGTTAGGATTGATAACCGACCACACAATAACAGCAGCAGAAAACGAAGACACAAACACACAGAATCTTCAATTTCTAGTAGGGGTTTGGGTTGATACACTAAGATACTTTGCTAATAGCAATTCTATTATTTATTTATTTTATTTTTTTTGGTAACCGTGATTTCTGACCTTTTGGCCAACTAATCCACGGGGTTTGAACCCACCGCCACACAGATTCAAACCAAGTAAAGCCCTCCCTTTTCTGGAGGTTGGCGAACTTGAGACCTCACACATTTTAGAGTGATAGTCACAAAAACTTTTACCACTAGGCCACCCTTAAGTGGTTAGCAATTCTATTATTAACAACCAATACAAAAATAATGCTTAAAAAACAATATTATTACAATGACATTCTTACATTTTCTGAATTAAAACAACTTTGAGAGGCTGTATTCATTAAAAGTATACCTTGAACTTCGACCCGCCCATTCTCCTTTTAACCAAACGTTCTTATATGGCCCATTTGTACAAAACACACCCTAAATCAATCCATTAATACATGGGTCGAAACTGCCAGCTATAACAATATCACATAACATACCTCAACGCTTACATGCCTTTCTTCAGAACCATTGAGCATATCCACTACGGAGGTAGGATCAGAAGCTGCAAAAACCCGAGAATTTTCAGTAATAATAAAACAAGAGAGATTTTTTGGTCATGATTATAAGAAATTTTCAGAAACTGTACCAATGAAAGAGTGTTTTGGACAAAAAAAAAACTTTTTTGTTATAAAAAGAAAACAAGATGCTTACCAATACTATTTTTGGACACCATCTTTTTTTCTGAAAGCAGCCTTCTAGGAGTTCGACCATGGCGGAAATCAAAAAGGCTCATCAATCCCCACATACAACCAGCTTGATCTATACTTTGTTTCGCTTGAGGTCTTTTTGATCTCTTTGCCATGGTGAAGGGAGAGTTCTTTGACTTCAACAGGCGACACTAAACCTGACAAAGATAATATGACAAATATAAGAAATTAGTAAATACTAAATTGGACCAAATTTCTCTACAACCATTAGGTTGTCAGTAAATGTCACCTTTAACGAGGTTAATGTATCAAATTGTGGACCGTTTCATAAAAACAAGATATGAAACAAGAAACCTTTACAGAACAAACTGACACCATCAAACTCACCGTTATTTCATCTGCAAAGACTAAGGGGCATTAGGACCACAAATCACGTGTTTATATTGATAATTTTTGGACATTCTAAGGTTCCATTTGATTCTATCATAGTCCTCTATTTTGCATTCTTCCTATATGCATTTCTAAATGAAGAAAAACAAGCCTAAGCCGAAAACGAATTATGCAACAAGTGACGAAAACCACAACATCCTAACACAATTAAAATGCTAAATCATATCACCATTTCAATTGGTTTCTTAAATTTCTTTGGTCTTTTATTTCAGTATCAACCAAATCAATATGTATATACATATATTAACAGACCAGGACAAATTAATAATACAAAAAACATTAACTCACATAATACAAAGTTGGATTAATTGGAATACAGACAAAAGAAAGGTACCTCAAGTTAGGAAGACTTTGATGATATGACCAAGCACAATTATGCAGCTGGCAAACACTCTTTAACCAAAATTCCAATTTCAAATCCTCAACCTTTACAACAGAGTAAACTTCAAGAAACTATAGAATTCTTTTGTTGGCAAAGAATCAATACTTTTTCCCACTTTTTCACTTTCTTTACACAATTTTCTCCAGATAAAGATTCATTCAATTTAACCCCAAACTTTGAACCAAATACAAAGCATAATAACCCAAAATTCTTCAATTTGATTGGCAGTCAAATAACTTGATGAATGTGATCATCAACACCTTAGAAGACATGCAATCTTGCCTTGCAAGATTTAGAAAACCTCAAAAAACAAGATTTTACCTACATGTATAGAATAAAAAACTTTTTTGCATAAACACTACCCAATTGGAATGTTACACAAATTTCTTACCATTTCAAGAAAATTGTCATAAAGACAGCTATTATATGATCATCAAAATTTTCAAAACATCAAAACTTAATCCAATATGGGTATCTCAGAATTTTAATCTTTTTTGCATAAAAATCATAATCCAATTAAATTTTATACAAATTTGTCACCATCATAAAGAGAATGTCATAAAGACACAAGCTTCATCCTTATAACAGCTCACATATGATAGATAAAAACCATAAAACATGAAAAGTCCACTTACAATATTGACCAAAGTTTTTTTTATGATGATGACTAATTGAGCATGAAGAAAAACTTTAAGAAGAAGCAAGAAAATAGTGGCATGGAAGATAAAAGATGACACCTAGCTAAATATTCATTTCAGGTTGTGGGGTCATCCATTCATGCTGAAAACACACACTGAATTCACACTCAAAAACACACACAAAAACACAGACATGTACTAACAGTTTATGAAATAGTTAAGAAGTGTTGGCTAAAGTTTCCAATGCTTTTAACTTGTTTTTTTCCTGCAGGTTTTTTTTGTTTTTCAACCATCAATACTTCACATGTGAATATGCCATAACCAAAAAAACACAAACACTAACACAAAGCTAGATTTTTTTATATTTGATTGACTAGTGATGTGTTTGAGACTTTATTAAATTAAATGAAAAAGCTTAGATATTACTATTATTAGTTGTTTATAGAAGAGTAAATTACATAAATGGTCTTTGTGGTTTGGAAAAATTGCATCTATCGTCCCTGATATTTAAAGTTGCACTCTTGGTCCTTATCTTTGCAAAAAGTAACACCCACAGTTCTTGCGTCTATGGCTAACGCTAATGGAAGGTTGGTTGCTTGGTTGGTTGCCCCCCAACCGAATAGGTGGCCGAGTTTCCCCCCTTAGCTCAACCGGAGGCAACCAAGTTTCACCCCAACTTTTTCAATCTTTCGGTTGGCTACTCAACCATAACTTTTGTTCTTTATTTAATTTGTTTTAGTTGGGTATGTTTTCTGTTGTGGTTGCGGTCGTCTTACTATTTTTTGTGGTTGGGGTGTAATTTTTCTGTTGGCTACTCAACCACAATATTTATGGTTGCCATTAGCATCGGCTTAACGGACGTTAAAACCGACCCTTAAATCAACTCATGTGCAAGTCACATGAGAGCAATATAGTTTTTTTTTTCTTACTCACTTTTTCTTAAACCTCCAATTTTTTTTTTGACTTTTTAATTTCTTTCTTATCCAATTAATAAATATTGAAGAACATCAATATTAACACAAATTCATATTATAACATAAACATAAAAATATTTATTTTACAACCCTTATTATCGTAGTTTGCTCTCTTATATTCACCCCTCATTACCTAAGCTCACCGCCATCTATCACCACCATCCTCTACATCTCATTACTACCCTTATTATCCTTAACAACCAGATCCTTCATACACTCTCTAATACCCTAATTCACAAATTCCCCTAAATTCGAAACCCTAATTCACAAATCCCTCCAAATTCGATTCCAAATCTGATTTCTAATCCGGATTTAGGTTCTTACGAGACCAGTTACGCTTGTTGGTCGTTCATGAAACTCACATCGCCACCTACGAGACCCCTTAAAACTTAATTGTATATAGAATCAGAAAAGTTAGGGTCTTCAATCAACCGTTGCAGCCGTTTTTCTTCACTTGAACCCTACATGTCGCCGTCACCACATCATACAAGAAATCTCATCTTGGTAATGAATGGAAGAAACCTTTTGCTGGTTCTTCTCATGCTAAGGGAATTGTCCTTGAGAATATTTGTATTGAAGCTAAGCAGCCTAACTTTGCTATCAGAAAGTGTACTAAAGTTCAGTTTATCAACAATGAAAAAAAAAAATAATAATAATAATAAATTGTTGCTTTGTGCCCAACGATGGTTGCTTGAACTACATTGAGGAAAACGATGAAGTTTTGATTGGTAGAATTGGGCGAAAGGGTCATGCTGTGGGAGATATTCCTCGAGTCAAGTTCAAGGTTGTGAAATTTTCTAGTGTTTAACTTCTTGCTCTTTTCAAAGAGAATAAGGAAAAGCCAAGATCTAAAATTATCAGTTATTTTCTCATGTCCTAGTTTTGATGTGTTTTCCGAAGAGCTTAAATGTTGGTTTCATTTTATCATTGTTTTTTTGAAAGGCAGACACTTGACCTTCTGGTTGTAATGTGATTTTTGGTAAACACAATTTATTTTAATACACATGTTTATATTATGATTTTGTGTTAATATTGATGCTCTTCAACATTTATTAACTTGAATAGAAAGAAATTAAAAAGTCAACAAAAAAATGAAGGTTGAAAAAATAGTGAGTAAAAAATTGACTATAATGCCCTTATATGACTTGTACATGAGTTGATTTAACGGTCAATTTTAACGTCCGTTAGACGCAAAGACTATGGGTGTTATTTTTTGCAAATTTAAGGACCAAGAGTACAACTTTAAACTCTCAAGGGTAGATACAATTTTCGTAAAACCAAAAGGACCATTTATATAATTTACTCTTTATAGAAATTATGGTGGGGTGAAATGGCCCGTTGGGGTTCTTTTATATTACATAATAAAACTTTATAATTTATATTATAAGTGATATATTTGTATAGTAGTATATGGTTTTCTGAAATTTATATTATTTAACAGTAGACACTCCAACTACCGGTTTATCCTATCCTCCAGTTGTTTACATTTTTTATTCATTGGAAATAAACTATGATTAATTAATTTGTATATACAAATATTTATTGTTTTGGAAGAACTTAAATTTGTAGTTATGATATATTTAAATTAATGATGGTTACGTTAAAGTTAATTTATGCATTGTGTTTGTTTGTTTAGCCATGTAGAAAGAGACCTTAGAGGGTTTCAGGCAATTAAACACTCACGAAATTACGTTTTATATCAAAGTTATAGTACTCTTTGTCATAAATGATTAGAACAATTTAAGCTAAAAACATTGTACATTATGACTAACCAACTACATAACCTATTTAATATAGTATATATCTTAATGGTGTTTGATTATTTTTTATTAAAATTAGATTAATGATATGCCCATAATTGTATATTGGTGTAACAATGTTCCAACAGTGACAAGGGAACCATGTCTTAAATTATTGTTGTTGGAAAATTAAATCGATCTCACGAGACAAAATATAGGGAATTTTAGCAATTACTACCAGGGTATCTGCGCGTTGCAGCGGCGGGCGCCATTCAATTAAAATATTCAGCGCCATACAATTAAAATTTAACAATATCGTTTTCGGACGACTTTTATGGGCTAGCCGAACCGGTGTTGACTCCGGTTCCCGGTTGAGCCCCGTTGGCCCTATCCGTTTTTTAAAACCATATGTACCATGAACTTGTTTACATATAAATTGCATGAAGATTTGTGTGTTTTATTAATTTGTACAATATGTATAATAACAAGTATTTTTCATATTAAGGGTTTTTTAAAATAACATTTATTAGGTATTTATTGTTATGGACATTTTTTTTTTTATATTAAATTACTTTGTATTTTTTTATTAATTTTTTTTAAAACATGTCTAAAAAAGTGCTTTAAAGTGTTGCAACAAATGCTATTATAAAAGTATTTATTAAAATTTGTCATTATTAGCAAGTGTTAAATCTTAATTTTTTAAGTCTTCATTTTTAGGATTGTCCCAAATAATTTATAATGTAATATATATTCTACTAAATACATATTTTGGCATTAGTTTCTATATTGTTGAGAGGTTCATGGATGTCTCGGACTCTCGGAGAACAGTTTGAAACAATTATCCTCGACGAGGAGAATAACACAACATAGGATTCTCGGACAAGAACAATGGCATTCACCATTAGGAGAACTAGATAGTTGACTTACATGCCTTGTTTGATACGATTCTTTATGGAAAGAGTTATGAAAGTTTTGACACTAATGATAAGAGTTAGCTTGTTCCAAATTGTCGAATTTGATATTGGAGGAACCTACTTCATATTGTCATACTAGCTTAGAGACCCGTTGACACCGGGTTATTTTTTAAAGAAATAGATAAATGAGATGATAATAAAAGTAATAACGTAAATTTGTTAAATATAAAATATGTGTGAGTCACAATCAATGAACCATGGTATAATATAACGTGATTACACCAATGATACATACATGATACAACATGAACTTTGTTCAAAGACCTTCAAGTACTTCTTTATAAACGACATTTGTTGTGGTTTTGAAGAGATTATCATCCTGATCACGTACGACCAAAACACCAAGCACCCCACCTATATTCAACTTTAACACATTGATTTATTGATATAAAAACGACCCATTCCAACCCAAACCTTCTTCGACCGGTTATCCAACCCATCCGACCTTTCCATCTTTTAACCTCTATGCCTAAGCTTGAAAATAAAATATCTCAACTAAACCAAAATTTTTAAAAAAAAGCCACTGGGTAAGAAAAACTAAAAAGTTTTGATAATTACATTAAAACATGCTTAATAATCCATGATTCCAAGCTGACTCATTGACCCTACCAGAAGTCCTACGTTTATTACCGTCATGCGCATTTTATTGTGGAAATAAAGTTAGACGTTGATTAATTTGGTTAACTTGAACACAAAATAAAGGTACTTGCACATGAGAACTAAGATCATGATAACATGCATCTAGTATCAAAACTATCTTGAAGAAATTGACGTTTAAGAAGCTCGATTAATATAGTATGAAGGCAGATAAATAAGATGAACATTTTATAATGGGACTAAGACTTAACAGGAAGAAGATTAATATATTTCTCAACTTTCACATAAAATTCATGTACATTATATAATCGTAAAAGACTTGCCAAGATCAAGGTGATTATCTTTCTCAACTTTGACATAAAACTCACAATCATGAACTACTCTACCATCATGAACTACTTAACGGAATAAGTTATGGTCTCCTCCTGTATGATATATAATCACATTTAGCGCAGATGAGTGATCAGAGTTATGGGCACCCAAGCATATAAACTTGTAATGATACTAAAACTATATGAGTACAACACATTCGCACATGCTTCTCAAATTCCTTGATAGAGGCACTATAGCTCACACAACTTTCTTAATGCACATGTTTTTTAAAGATCTATATGAAAAAGAATGCATTTACTAAAGACTATAGAATAACTTTTGCATCAGGCAGTTAATACTTTTGGTATAACAGTAAGTAAATGATTTAAACAGTTTGGGCAAACTTTACCCTTATCTTGACCTGTATCTATCTTATAAGGAAAATTTTAAAAAATCAACCCATTTTAGAAAATGGGTACTTTACTTAAGCTTGAGTATCAATTTACTTGTGGGTTCATGTACTTAAAAACATCAATATGTACTTACATACATGGAGAGTAGGTATTCACCCAAACACCTTAACATCTATATGAATATTAGGATTCCTGCTTAGGTGGATCCATCGACAATCTGGTCATTAAGCACATAACAGAGGCTCAAAAAAGTTATCAATCATAACAGTACGTGGCACTAAAAAGCACATAGAGACCAAGAGCTTTTAAGTTCACATGTTAGTGATGAAGTGTGGAAGCTATCATATTCAAAAAGTGGCCCAAAAGGCGTAAGTTTCTGAGATGGGTCAAAAAGGTTTCGCTGACCATTTCATTTTTTAGTAACATCTAACATTTCATTTTTTAGACAACACATAATTTTTATGGACTAATACATGTTATATTTAATTTTTTGCAGATCTTTTAGTGCTAAATGTAAGCATGACCATATTGCAGACATTAATCTTTATTGTATATAGTAAAAGTTATTGTTACTAACATGAAACTTCATTTAACCTCAAAAAAATGGGAGGTCAACCTAACTCGATCTACTTTAAAATGAATCCAAAATAACTCATTTTACTCGCACCCAAAATTACCCATTTGACCCGCATTTAAGATTATTCGCCTTAGACTCATTACCCTACTCAATCGACCAACCCATTTTTTCACCGATACTTGATATTTAATAAGTCAATATTTATGGCGTTAGGATCAAGAGAGGTTGAAGTATCATACCAATTATGGAATGGTTGCGTAGAATGTATCATAATGGAGAACTTGTTACCTGATTGTGAGATTACCTGGTTGCGCAATTGAGATACACCAAAAGCTCCAGCGGAGTCCAGCCTAAAATGATTTCTTGATGAGACATGTATTGAAGCTGCAAAAATAGATAACGCACATTGGGAAATAACATGTCATGTACACCGTTAAACAAAATATAAATAGAGAGAGAAATAAAAAATGATTGCTACTTTTTTTGAATGGTAGTGCCTGATGTTACGACAGATTTACGGGACCTTCCTTTTGGTCGAGGAGTTACGGTGGAAATCACAGTTGTTGCTGCTACTCGTTCAAGGTTCGTTCGGTGTTACTTTTCTTGATCATGTGATAACAATTTAAAAACTTGTTGCAATGCAAAATAAGACTTTCTTAAATTGTTTTACAGTAATTGCAAAATAAGACTTTTCCCACGTATGGTGAGTCCCTTTGGAGTAGTCTGTCACCTCTTCAGCTTCACCAACGTCTCCAGAATCAGCAAGAAACTCATTTACTGAATCAACTGTTAGTTAAGTTGCAGATCGAGTAGCTTGCTCTTTTAAAAACTGAAAAAAAAAACAAAATATTTCACTCATATCATTTACATCTCACCAAGGTTCGTGTGTATACATGTCACTTATATGCAAGAAGAAAAGGCAAAAATAGTAAAAAACTGAACAAAAACATGACTGTTCCATATAAGTAAAAGATGATACATTAGAAAAAGCAAACAATCAAATCCAAAATTACGTACTTTCATAATTTTGTGTCTGGCACTGCCGGTATTTGCATGGTGTAGCCACTGTTTGTGCCTCTGAAAAGCAGACTTGCTTGAGAGTGCCTGATATTCAAGAAACTTATTAGGCAGCAGATTGAAATTGATCGTCCCAAGAACACTACGCATGTGGCATTTTCGACCCCTACTAATAAATGGATCGGTTGGGGTTACTTTTATCCCTAACAGGTTAATTGTGACAATCAATAGCAAAAAGGAAGACCGAAACAGGTTGAAAGTATGCCCAAAGTGTAAATTTAATGCTTATTTTCAAAAAAAGCATATGATTATTTAACAATATAATCTTTGTAATCATATTTGACACGCTAATATCTATGAAGAACTTTAATTTTGTTACGAAAGAGGGTTTCAGAGCAGCCATACACAATCCATTTTGGTTCATACCGAAACTCACTTGTTTGACCGATTACCCCAACCGGTCTGACCCAGACATTTTGTTACCCAACCCAACCCGGCATGGTCCAATTCAGTCGATCTAAAAGTAAAAATGGCCAGTTTTGACCCGTTAGCCAACAAACTTGACCCGTTCATTTTGCCACCTCTAGCACAGTCTATTGTTGTAAATGTAAGAAGCTTTTAGGTAAGAATAATGATAATATAGGTTAAAACAGTGAATCCAAGGATAGCCAAGTTGAATATGGACCTATAGTCATTAAGCTGGAGGAAAATACCAAGACCCAAAAGCAGTTGAGCACCAAGAAAAGAAACCCCCTGGAATGGTGTTAAGGCACCGCTTGCAATTGGTCTTGACTTTGTTCGTTCCACCCGTGTCACAGCAGTCGAACACCATTTAGTATGCAATGCCAAAAGACGTACACCAGTATAACTTTATATGCCTAAAACCGAAATCATAAATTGTATTTTATCTTATAAGAAAGCATTGGTATCATAGAAATAGCAGCACATATCTGCCAAGTGACATAAATGACCTTAATCCTACTCGACGTGAAAACATAGATTATGATTCCTGATAGACGAAGCAATATCATAAAGGAATAAAACCACAAACTCAAGCAAGGCCTGGCCCAAAAACACAAGCCCATGAAACGAATTACCAATATGCTGGGTAATGAAGTGCAGACCAGGGATTATACCAAACAGATAGTAGCGGACCCCACTCAGAACCTTAAATTGCAGTCTGCAACTTATCCCAAAAATTCTACACAGTAGCATCTATTTGGAAGGCTATATGAATCCCAATTGCAAACCAACACTCACTCAGTCACCAGCCAAGTCCATGAAGCCAAAAGAAAAAAAAAGACTATTCCAAACACAATACTTAGAGAAAAATGGCTTAGAGAAAAATGGCTGAACATAGACGTTTATTGCAGACCTGCGCAAATGACCATATGCCACTTAATAGCCACAATGACCAAATGGATTCCAATATTGAAACTTTCTTTTGCAGAACTTTGGAACTTGCATTAGACATTACTACTAATGTCATTGGTAAACTAATGGGAAAGACAACAATGGAAAAATATGACCTCAATACGGTGTCGTACACACCCACTAACACCATACAAAGATCTTTAAATCCGCTATTCATCTATTCAAACAGTTAAACACCCCTAAATTCAACTATTGAAAATAGTCCCAAATATCCTGAGTTGAGATCGTTTTGTAAACATGATAAATTTAAGAGAATAACTAAATTACCATTTGGAATTTTTTTTATTGAAGTGTCACCCCAGATCACATTAGCCGTCTAATGATTTCATGCAGGTTCAACTTTGATATAAGTTCAAAGTGACCATATGTATCCTTCCTCTCTGCATTTTGGAATGAATTATATGACTAACAAATTCTCAATGCAAATGCAATTAATATAGTTGTAACATAGACTAAAGAGATAACATAAAAGCACGACCCAAAACCCACCCAATGAGTAGGCTATCTTTATGATTTTGTTTTTTACATTAAATTCCATGTATAGTTAAAAACATGTATAATTGATCATTTGATAATAGAAACGCTTGCATATATTTTCAACATAACAAAATAGAGATGAATTTCATAAAAATAAGAATCTTCTTAATATGTGGCAGCCGGATGGTAATATTACCTGGTTCTCCGAAGGGGCTACAATTACTACAACTTTCCGAAGAAGCCCTGATTCTATGTGCTTGGTGAAATCCTGAAGTAAATAAGGAAGAAAAAAAACGGAATGTAAGCGTGTCTAAGTTGAACAATATTTGTAGCCTATAGTTAGCTAAATAAAACATACTTATATAACAACGGCCGTCCATTTAGTACATTCTTGTTTTGACCTGTTATATCACAACGACCGTCCAAATAAAACATACTAAATGATAGCAGGAGATTGAACCATAAAAGTATCAAAACATACCAAATGAATGGTTTTAGAGCGATGGAAAGGATATATACCTTCATTAGCACTTGACGTCATTTCTGCAATTTACAATATAACCACCACCTATTAAGTGACTATAAGTAACAATGATTATCTGATCCTAATTTTGCCATACACAAACACAAAAAGATCCACAACTAATTCATCAAACTGATTTTCCCCAATTGTTCGATGTGGATAGCATAAAAATCACTGGCACATGCAGCGTGTGAAAATGTTTTGTGTAGTGATTTTGAATCGCGCATAGTCACAGAATGAATTGAATTGATAACATACCAAATGAATGGTTTTAGAGCGATGGAAAGGATATATACCTTCATTAGCACTTGACGTCATTTCTGCAATTTCAACATAAGATAAAGTTATTAGGAGGACTTACAGATTAACTAATAATCTCTCAATAATTTACAATATAACCACCACCTATTAAGTGACTATAAGTAACAATGATTATCTGATCCTAATTGTTATGATGACTTCACAAAACGCATATCCAAACACTCCTAAAGCAAATCACAATCGCATAATCAGGAAGCGCTAAAATTCTTGAATTACCTGATTTTCATCAAACAAACACAAAAAGATACTAATTATCTGATCCTAATTCTTAAATTATCTGATCCTAATTTTGCCATAAACAAACACAAAAAGATTCACAACTAATTCATCAAACTGATTTTCCCCAATTGTTCGATGTTGATAGCATAGAAATCACTGGCACATGCAGCGTATGAAAATGTTTTGTGTAGTGATTTTGAATCGCGCATAGTCACAGAATGAATTGAATTGATAACAGGTGCTTTTGATGTTGAACTAATAATTCGAAACCCTAATATTATAATTAAATCAAAATAACAGTAAATCTTATCAACATTAACAATCAAACATACAATCAACAATAATTAAACTAAAAAACTGTAACATATCAAATATAGTAAATTTTATAACAGTAAAGAATTACTGCCACTTACTTGCATCGTGTGAGCGGGACGGTCAGTGATGTAGGTTGGTTCATTGATCAACTTCCAGCCAAAAGATGACAGGTTCTGTTCTTCCTTATTGAGACAATCTGCAATACGGAAAAATAGTAATAGCTAACAATGAGAATATAAATCGTTATTAACATTTAACTATCGAAACAAAAACCAATAGATTGACAAACAATTCATTTTAAAACTTGCAACGTAATTGCAGAACAACAAATTGGAGATACACTCACTTGCACCCAAAATATAATAAAGTCTCCCAAATGCCAAGACCCCCATAATATGAGTAACCTACAACATCACATAGTGCAGTTTTACTTCATACAGAATGTTCAGGTTTGATTTAATCTTCAAATAAATTAAACAATGCCAACTATGCCGGGGTAATAAGCTTCAAATAAATTACTTCAGAGAATAAACGTGCCTTTATTATAGTAAAAGAGATACCAATAAACGTCATCCAACAACTATAATTAATTGATATCCTAAAATAACAGTGGTTGTGGTGATGACATGCCCACATTGAGCTAAAATAAGAATACTAAACAGCTAAAACTCACTTGGATAACAGCTACTCCACCAGATAACTTGACGATTCTTTCATTTAGCATTTCTTTCTCGTAGTCTTGTTTCTGTTGCCTGCAAGATAATGTTGAAGTTATTGTCGTTATTAGCTAAAAAAAAGACCCTATTCGAAATGGACATGAAAAAGAGTTTTATGGAATTGCACCTCAATCATGTTTCTAATTTGAGGGACCCGTTTATTGATCAACTCCTGGGTGCTGCCATCACCAACAATAGTTGTGGTATCCTTGATGAGTACCACCTTTGCAGCAAGTCCTAATACCTCACTCCCAGCGTTCTCAAGGGTTAACCCTACCTCCTCTCTTATTATAGTTCCTGAATGAATAGGAAAGAATAAGATTATAAAAAGAACACATATGAACTTAATGGGGGATATAAACTTTTTAGATATTTATTAACAGAAATTTAGCAGAGGTGTATGATTAGAAAGATATTTATTAACCAAACTTACCTCTGCAGCCTGCGAGGCATCCTTTCTATCGCAAATTGTGTTGCTCGACCAACCCAAAACAAACATCTTTGAGCCATAGTCCATTAGAAAGCATTTATTAGTTTCAAATGTTGATTATGAAAATTCTTCAATCTGATTTGCAACGTGTCCTCCAGCAATGCTGCAAAAAGGAAAATAAATAATCTCATAAACCACATATAAGCATAAACAAACACCCCCATACAACCACTATATGAATTAGAAGCAATGAGGCTACCTGAAGCAAAGTCATGGCATAGGTAATATAGCTTCGCATCCTCCTTTTGCTAGTAATTCGGATCTCGTACTAATCAACGGGTTGCTCTGCTCTTTGCTTCTCCACCTTCTGGTACCTCCAATCCATCTTTCAAAACAAAAATATAAAATAAACTTTTTAGGGACATTATCCATCTTTTCTGAATTGTTAAAAAAAATCACAATTCTCCTCTCAAATCGCGTGATTCCTTCATTCATATCAAGTATTTCGAAACTAAACAACAACATAACTCTATAACCGAATTATATAAGCTAACATCACGATCATTCACTAAAAACGGACTTGATAAATTTTCGTCAAACATCACTATATAACTCTATATAACAGAACCTGCTTAATACGTAAGCTACTACTAAATAATTCAAAACTAATAAAAAATGAAACAAATATTATACCACTTGCAGCAAGAGAACGATGAAATCGATCAAGCACAGGAGACGCAACATACGCAATTCTGATCTAATCAAAATAAACTCAGAAAAGAATGCAATTTTGAATTGGGGATTTTGGTTCATAGGTTTTTGAATTGGGGATTTAAGAAGTTGTTAAAATTGATTAAATTCTTACCATATGATAAGCCACATAGTGTTATCCAATCTCAAATTCGAACACCTAACTTAAAAACACACAATAAACCATTAGTAACTCATAAAAAAATAAGCAATAATACAAACCTAATCGATTCAATACAATTAGAACTTACCGAAATTATTGAATCGTATAGAGGAAGATTGAATCACATTGGAGAATTGAAACTGAAATAAAGAGATGATTCTGTTCTTTGGAAGTGATGTTTTTGTTATGGAGGAGGTGTAGAGAGAGAGAGAGACAGATGTATACAATGAAAGCAGTTTCAATGTGCTGACTTTAGTTATAAAAAAAAACCGTGTTGACTTCTATTTACTATATGGAGCGTATATAATAATGGTGTGTAGAAAAAAGAATGCATTGTAGGTATTGTACATGGTAGCTAAATAAGGAAGTGCATTAAACGAATTTTTAATGTTGGTAGCTTAGTAGGCTTGTACAAAAGCTTATTTTATTATATATAATAGATAATAGATATAATAATTAAATAATATGTTGGAATAGTATAACTCATATGGTTGCAACTAAAGAGTAAAATTCAAGATACATTAAAAATTCTCTATGGATCAAATGAACAGGTCAATTTTTTATCAAATTAAAAAAATTAGGGATGAGCATTTGGAACTGAATCCCGGTATTGAACTGGAATCATAGCGACTCTCAGTACAAGGTACGGTACCGGTATCATGAATTGAGTCAAAAAAAAAATCGGTACCACTAATATGGTACCGGTATCAAAACGAGAAGTACCGAAGAAAATACCGAAAATTGAGTAGTCATATTTTTAAATTAAATAACTTATCCAAACACCCATTTGGCCCGTTCCACGTCAAACAATAGTCATGTAAAAAATGTGAAAAGAAACTAAACGTTCGAAAAACTTATTGTGGCAACTATAAATCCTTCATAACCGCTCACAAAAATTAAACCCGAATCTATTTTATAAGTTTTAGAACGTTTATATGTTACGAATATCTTGGTGATGTATTTATTTAAGTGTTGGTTGCGTTTTGTGAGATATCGTGGTTTGAAATTACTTTAAAATGCATGCTTTATCCTATTTTTTTGTTGCATTTTCTTGAAATCCTTTTTGGTTAATAAAAAACGGGAAGAACCATATAGGTACCAATTTCTCGGTACGATACCGGTTACCACTTTCATTCTCGGAAAAAAAAAATCACCACCAATTCGGTACGGGTTCGGTACCATTCTGGTACTGTGCTCATCCCTAAAAAAATCAATTCTCATCATTCATTTTAAAAATTAAATATCTCACAAACCATTAAGCGTTACGCAAAATCACATGTGATTTGTAAAATTATAGTTGATTTATTATCTTAAAATCACATGTAATTTACATGCGATTTATGAAATCAAATGTGATTTTTAAAATAACATCACATGTAATTTTGCAAAGCACATGTGATTTCACAAATCACACGTGATTTTAAAATAAAAAATCACATTTAATTTCTCAAGGCGAAAATTCCAACGCTAAAAAATAAAGCTCAAAAAAAAGTTTGTCGAAAGTATATCGAAGTACACGTCTACTAAAAGATAAAAAAAATTCTCGCCACAATTGTGTATTTTTTCACTTGACGATTTACCATTTACAAGATATTTTATTTTTCAAATATAAGTGAAAAGTGGGGTTTTTCTTATAAAAAAAATGAATAGTCATGATTTACCTATTTAATCTTTAGAAAATTTATGATCTATGTTGATCTTATATTTGTATAATATACTATTTATCGTACAAGAGTTTTGCACAACAAGCAAAACATTAGTACTGTAGCACAACCAAGTGCATTAAATGCACACTTTGCCAAATTGGCGAAAACAGCCTCTGAGGTTCAAGTGTAGTTGCAAAGTAAGTCCTTTAGCATTAATAATCTTTCGCAACTTGGCAAAAACAGCCCCTGAGGTTTAATTGTCGTTGCAAAGCACGTCCTTTAAGCAATCCCGCTGCATCGCGCGGGTTTTCCAACACTCGTTAACAACTAAAACCAGTTATCAAATGGTACACTTGAACTACATATAAGTCCTAATGTTACAAAATAGTAATCAAGTTTCATCATTGTTTCACTAAAGTAACTCATATTTTATTTCAACTACAAAAATCATTCAAGTTTCAAAATTGTTTCACTAAAAGGTATATTTGGCAAAATTAGTTGTAAGCTGTAAAGTGTAAGCTACAAAGCTGTTAACATGAGCTACAAGCTGTATTTTTTTTTTTAATAAAAGTGTTTGATAAATTAGCTGTTAAATGTAATTATAAGCTGTTAATAGTTATTTTATGTTTTAACAGCTCCGAGATATTTAAAAAGCTTCGTGAATAAGCTTTTCATTTTAGAGTTACTTGTTTAAAATAAAAGCTTGAAGTTGATATATCCAAGCGGAGCTATTTATTTTGGAGGAAATTATTTTTGTAACAAAAAGCTTACAACTAAAAAAAAACTGTGTACCAAACAGGCCAAAGTCACTCAAAAAAAATTTCAACTACAAAACCCACTCTATTTTTTATATTATCCAACTTTAGTGACTTTTATAAAGAAATTGGTACAAATTTATATTTTAGAGTTGTCTTTAATGTGTTTAGACATGTATCAATCACTTATACTTTGAATAATAACTAGCCCTCTGAATTTAACTTCTCCCAACTAATTTATATACTACAGTATAATAACAAAAATTTAAAAGTTTCTAATCCTTTTATTATATAAATGTTCAAAATTTTCATAATCTTATAACAATATTTAAATTTAAATGATTTATGTAGTAAAAATGAAGTTTGAATGACTTTAGAGAGACAATAATTAAATTTGAGTGGTTTTTGTAGCCAAAACAAACTTTAAATGACTTTAGTTAAATAATATTGAAACTTGGTTATTATTTAATGAAGTTCACCTATTTATTGATGACTTAAAGTACATAATTATGCTTAAATTGAACACTATATTCAATAACAATCTTATAATTACGTTTAGTAATCTTGCTACGGTTTTTCTAGCTGTGAGAGTTAGAAAATATCTTGTTATAAACGTTTACGTAATATTTTCATATATAAAAAAACTAGTTATAATACATGTGCACGCACAGGGTTTTGACAAAAAAAATATTTTATATCAATGCTAAATATTATGTGGTAATTACCTATAATTATATACTTATGCACTAGTTTTTCATTATTCATTACATGCATTAGAATTTTGTATAATCAAATTTTGTAAAAAAAATTTTGTTAGATAACTCAAGATTCAACTATATTTAGCTAATATAAATGTTGATGTTCCTATTTAAATTTCACTATTGATATTATGACGTACACAAGATGCGAGTTTAGTTGCACATAATAAACGTTGATGAAGTTAAAATATACTCCTTAAAGTTTTTTAAAAATGTTTTTCTACATATCCTTATATAAATAAATAAAAGTTACATGAGTAGTTGTTATAAGTACAATCACGTTTTTTTTCTTCATATTACAGTAGCTCGTACTTACAATTTGATAATTATATCCTCGTTTTCAATAATTTAGCCGTATTTAATATTCAAATTCGTGTACACATTTATCATACTTTTAATATGAAATAAATGAGTCATTAGTAAACATATATAGTAAAAAAATGACATTTATAATCTTATGTATATTTATATGTTGGAGTTTTAAAACAACATATATATTGTATTTTTAAGTTATAAAGTACAGGGGGTATAAAATATAAGGGAGTGTTTGTTTAATTTCCAAAGTTATTAAAAAACATGAAAACTTATAATATTACACTTAACTAATTTTTAAAATTTTAACTACTAAAATTTTATTAATTACCCCCTCTTTTTTAAAGTTTTTGTTTTCACAAATTTGACACATATATTTTTATATGTTTTTCTTCTCAACCAAATTTATACACCAAATAAACTAAAGGTTGACCAAAATCAATTTAATTTTGACTTTTATTAACCAATCACGTCGCCCGATTTCGCTTATGTGGCAAAATCAACCTCTCCTATTGGTCTAATTTTTTTTTCAATGAGAAGGGTTTTGCAAAAACACTCCAAAATAATGTAATTCTTTTATTATATAAAAATATAAAAGATTAACATGTAATTAATTACCTTATGAATTGAAAGTATTACAAAACGACTGGCATATAAATACATACCCGGTATAAAGTTTAGCTTAAATAATATTTGCAAGTTTCTTGTTATCCATGAATAATTAGAGGGTAAAAAGTAAACAAATTCAAAATTTTAACCAAATTATCCGGCTTATTTTACATTTGTTATATCGTTATATGTTTATAAAAAAATCATGCGCATGAAATAAGTATTGTAATATTATACTTATTTTGATCTTATTTCAAAAACCTTCCTAACTGTATAGTTAAGGGTTCAAATCCTCTCAAGTTATGCCACTAACTTGAGTCAAGTTGGGAGTACATAAACCATTGGATTAAATCCAATGGTCAAGATTAAAAGACTCTCTTTTAATCTTTACCATTGAATTTAATCCAATGGTTGATGTACTCACAACTTGACTCAAGTAATGGGAGAGGATCCCATTTGACATTATGGGCCGTGTTTAGATTGACAAGTCAACACGATAAAACCTGTGATTTTGAAGAAAAACAAACTTTCATTTGTAAATTAGTACCTATCTCGATAATTAAAAGTCACTGTTATAGACATTATTAGAATTTTAAAGGAACTTAGAGCATGGGGTGTGGGTTTCGTTGATTCTCGCCAGTTCCTGCATGGCATCTCGCCACGACACCAAGTGGCTTCGCCACTTTTGGTTTCGCCGGTCCAACGACGAGGAAAACGACAACCAAATGAAGAGAATATATCCGTTTCAAGTTATAAATGTAACGGTATGATTAAAAAAAAAAAAAAAAAAAAAAAAAAAAAAAAAAAAAAAACACTTTACCTACCCTCTTATAGATAATACCTCATTTTTATAAAATCATTCACACTCTTTTCTTTCAAATCATTCACACACTACTCTTTCAACTCTTTACATCTAAGCAAAAAAAAAAACATGAGTGGTTCAAATTCGGATTCCGATCTTGATGATTTACAAGATATCAAGATGATTTTTTGAAAGTTGCAGGTTATGGGCAATCGATGCCAGAACATGAAGCTGAAAGTTCACGCAGCCGTAATTACATCTACCGTGACCGTGAAGTTGCTGAAAAACGTCTTATATCCGACTATTTTTATGATTGTCCAAAATATCCGGAGTACTATTTTAGGCGTCGATTTCGTATGAGCCGTGAACTATTCTTACAAATAGTACAATGTATTGAAAATCATATTCAAACTGTTGATCCTCTTCCACCGCATTTTGATTATTTTAGAGTCCGACCCGATGCTAGGGGTGTAATGAGTATGAGTGTAATTATGAAATGCACATCCGCCGTATGCCAATTGGCCTACGGCACCGCACCTGATGCATTTGATGAATATTTGCAAATGGGGTCACACACGGCACGCGATTGTCTAGATTTTTTTTACTATGTGTGTAATTGAATTGTTTATGCCCGAGTTTTTAAGAAAGCCTAATTTGGGTGACATTTAAAATTTATATAACGCACATAACACGGTCCATGGATTTCCGGGAATGCTTGGGAGCATTGATTGTATGCACTGGGAATGGAAAAACTGTCCCGTTGAGTGGCAAGGGCAATTTCATAGAGGTGATAAAAAATATCCAACTATTATGCTTGAAGCCGTTGCATCATACGATTTATGGATTTGGCATGCATGTTTTGGGGTAGCGGGTGCGAATAATGATTTAACTGTTTTGAATAATTCACCTTTATTCGACGACCTTCTTGATGACATCGCCCCCAAGGTTCCGTTTCAAGTAAACGGTGCAACATTTGAACACGGGTATTACCTAGCTGACGAGATTTACCCAACTTGGTCATCTTTTGTCAAATCATTCTCGACTGCATATTCAGAGAAAAATGCCTTGTTTAAACAAAAACAAGAAAGTGCTCGCAAAGACGTTGAAAGAGCTTTCGGGGTCCTCCAAGGACGTTGACATATTATAAGCCAACCGGCGCATGCTTGGACTATCAACAAGCTAAGAAGAGTCATGTACACGTGCATCATATTGCATAACATGATTTTGAAAGATCAAAAGTTTGCGATATCCGAAATGAATGATATTTATGTTTGTCCGCGAGCAAATATACAACGGACATGGATTGAGCGATGCGATATACAACGAAAGAATGCCAAAGAACTGCGTGATAAAGCAACGCACGCAAGACTTCAACGAAATATCATTGAGCATGTTTGGCAACTACATCAGCAACAACAAGATTAGTTTAAATTTCGTATGTTTTTTTATTTCGCAATGTATTTTAAATTTCGTATGTTTTTTTATTTCGCAGTGTATTTTTTTTATGTTGTATTTTTATTTTAAATGAATGAAATAAATTTAATTGTGTTTGGAAAATATGGAAAAGAAATAAAATGAGGGTGGGTGAGGCCCAAATGAAGAGAAGTGAGTCAGTTGTGATTGTGGGGTATTTTTTAGTTAGTGTTGGAGTGATGTGGAGGTGATGTGGCACACGTGGGACCCAAATGAAGAGAAGTGGGAAACCTACGACACCCCATGCTCTTATACTATTTACACTTATAAATAAATTGGTTGTGCTATCAAAACACCCCCTAAGGGGGTGTTTGTATTTGTGGTCTGAGCTAGCTGGTGGTCTGTTGGTGGTCTGAGCTAGCTGGTGGTCTGTGTACTTTGTGTTTTTTTTTCGATTTCCGTGCTATCAAATTATGTATATGTTTTAGGGTGGTCTAAGCTAGCTGGTGGTCTGAGAATGTTTTTTATTTCACTTATTTTGCTACACTTTCATATATTTGTAAAACTTTTATATCCATTTTTCTTTTTAAAGTTTTTATAACTTTTTTATACAAAGTTTTATTTGTAAAATAATTTATACAAAGTTTTTTTTTTTTAACTTTTTTTCCTTTTTCTTTTTAAAGTTTTTATAACTTTTTTAACTTTTTTTTATAACTTTTATAAATTATTTTCTTTTTAAAGTTTTTCTTTTATAACTTTAAAAAAAACGTTGTCGAAAAATTTTGAGGCTCATATTTGAAGGTTGCAAGTGAGATTTTATCTCACATTACCGTCCATTCGGTTTCGGTTATCATCATCGCCTCGGAAAATTTTGAGGCTCAGATTTGAAGGCTGCAAAGTGAGATTTTATCTCACTTTACAGTTCATTCGGTTTCGGTTATGATCATCGCTTCGTCTCAAAAGTTAGGAAATATTCTCAAACTGCAGCAATTCACAAGCACAACAGAAATATTCTAAAACTGCATCAGCTCAAAATTTTAAACGTTTTCATTGTGCAAATGTTGTAAACATTTTGATTGTGTATAAAAGATTCTCAAACTACAGAAGTTCACAAGAAAGCAGTCTCAAACTGCAGCAGTTCACAAGAAAGCAAGTATCACAGACCACCAACAAGCAACAACACCACATTACAAGAAAGCAAGTTTCAGAGACCACTAACAAGCAACAAGAAAGCAAGTATCACAAACCACCAACAAGCAACAACACCACATTATAAGAAAGTAAGTCTCACATACCACCAACAAGCAACAACACCAGCATGTCTCACAGACCACCAACAAGCAACAACATAACCAGCAAGTCTCACAGCCAGGAACAGAAGATTATGGGTGTCGATACTTTATGTGGAAGGATGTATTTCAACAAAAGTACTTTAGTCAAGACTCTTCTTCAACGCAATGCTCAAACTGCGAAACTAAAGATAACACGGTTAACATTCTTGAAACAAGAAACAAGATGTTATTGTCTCAAAACAATATGTTGAAGGCAAGAATAAAGACGCTGGAGGCATCACTGGAATTGGCAAGAAATCTCGTTGATCACGCATGTCAGTCGAGTGGAATACTCTATGACCTTATAGATGACATTAATAATCTTCATGTGGAGTAGATTTCGTTGTAGTAGTAGCATTTGTTCTACTTGTTTAATGTTTTAATGTTTAACGTGTTTATTGGTGTTGTTTAATTAAATGGAAACAAATTAGACGAATAAAAAAATAACACAAAAATATAACAAATACACAATAAAAAAAACATAACGTAAAAAAATACATAAATATATTTTACACAATTAAATATATACACATATAAATAAACTACATAAATATATACTCTACATATACCTAAAAAAAAATATACAAAAGTACTCTATGGAGTGCAAAGTTAATATTTTATAGGGTGTGCCATTAGGCCACTTCTAAATAAATACTCAGCAACAAAAATATCTACTTATTTATATATATATATATATATATATATATTTCGAGCAACGATTAAAATACAAATTACACATTTTATATGTTTTTAAAGTTATTTTGGCGAGATTTGCCGACACTGCAAAGAGACCGCCGACGGTTCAGGTGAAATTTGGAACAGCTACAATATTGCAGTACAACCATTTCTTTCAAAGATTCTGAATTCTTTTAGCTTGTGGGGCTCACTCCTCAAAGTCAAGGGCAGGCTGATGATTTGTTGTTAAAAACAATTTTTTCCTAAATTTCACATATAGATGTGTTAGAATGATCAATTAAGTGATTAAGTATATAAAATGTTAATAGCGTTAATCTGAATGAAGATGGGTTTTGTCATTAGACTAAGACTTATCATTTATATGTCGCAAAAATGTTCTTTTTAGAGCTCTAGTTCAAGCTCAGATAATCGTATTACGTTATTAGATGAATTTATATAATACAACTCACTCTATAAAAACAACAAAATAACTCCATACATAAACATTAAACTCTTGCAAATATCAATGTGAAGTATTATTATTTTACAATTATTAAAACTTAGTAGATTATGGGTGTGTTTGGTGAAAATAGCAATAGCAGTAAGTTGTAGCAGTGAGCAGTAGCTGTGAGCTGTGGCTGTAAGTAGTAGCTGTATTTTTTTATAAAAACGTTTGGTAACGTAGCTGTATTTGTAATTATAATGTGTAAAACATCTCTTAAATGCTCAAAGCTCCTACATGATACTTTATAGAGCATTGGAAAATGAGCTTTCCGAAAAAATAGGTAAAGCTAATTGCTACTTTTTTTTTGAACGGCGGAAATATATAAAAACTAGCAAAAGGCTGATAAAACTACATAGAAATAAGGTTCGGGTTTTTCATCCACTCTAACCTACTAAAATTGACATTACTCCTATATCTACTCCAAAAAAACGATTTAGAAACAAGAACATCAAACAAATTCGCCGTAGGAGAATACTTAGCATCGAAAATAGCCTTGTTCCGATGATTCCATACTAGCCACCACGTAACATAGAAAATCCCTTCCAATATTGTTTTACGTCTCGAAAATAGCCTTGTTTTACGTCTCGAAAAAGCTAATTGCTACTTGCCAAACAAACATTAAAAATCACAACGCTCAACGCTCGCTGCTCGCCGCTCCTAAATGCTCCAAAAAGCTCTGCGCCAAACACACCCTATGTATTTAGTTATCATTATCATGGTTAAGCAAATACTTGATTATTAGTTTAAAATCTACAAAATCTGTTTCAGTTTGTTTAAAATCTACATAACACGAACATTAATTCGGAGTATATGTTCTACCCGTTAATGTTATTTAATGTTTCAAACAGGTTATTTTTCAAGAAAACAAAAACCAAAATTACCATATTGAATAAATTTCCCTGCTTGTTATGTTACTAAACGGGAATCTGCGCGTTGCAGTGGCTGATATTCGTATAACTAATTTTTTTGGCGATCAAACACCGAATAATTTGATCACCTTTTAATGATCATTTTTAAATTCAAAAGAATATAGCAAAGTACTCACGCAAAGCGGCGGGAACTCGATAGTTAAAAACGGTTTTTGGTTTATTGAGATTTGTATCTGATGTATGACGGTTTTCGGTGATTGTCAATTAATTTCGGTGGTGGTGTAAACGATTGGGAAAATAGGATATGTAAGTGGAGAAAAATGTGATTTTCACATATAATTAGAAAAAAATGGTATCTTTTCATTTTAGCACTGGTTTTGATATATGTATTTTTTTTAAGTATTATATGGAGTGTCATAATTAAGTTAACGTAGGATTAAATTAGTACAAATTTATAAATCTGAAAAGTTGTATGACCTTTATTATGAGTAATTTAATGTCCAAAAGAGTACAAACTTATAAATTCATTACGACACGGACCTTAGTGGAGATCTGAGAAGGTCACGACCCTTCTAAAACTTTAAGGTTTTACTTATATTTGCTTAAAGAAAATACAACTTTGGCCCTCTCAAATTTACTGATATAGCACTCAGCCTTCCCAACAAGTTCACCCAAGTTCCATCTACATGAGTAATTCAATGAACTTGATTATTGATTTTGAAATTGACTCATGATTAATTTGATAGTTATAAAATTGAATACTCCATTGATATTAAGATCAATGTTACAAATTTGTTGTATTTTCAAAGATATTAATATCATGCCATAAATAGTAATTGTGTAACTTTTTAAAACCTTACTACATATAAAAGGAGGTTCCAAATGCTTTATAGTAATGTGAGATTAAAATCTACAAAATATTTTTCACTTTGTTTTTGTTCAATTAAAAATACAAAATTTCTAACTTGTGCCACGATAGTAGAGGTTAAAAGACGTTAAATGAACTCAAATTACCATATTCTCATATTCGTTGATATTAATAATTTTCTAAATTTATGATGTCTATCAAAATTATCCATGTTTTATATGAAAATTAAGTTACTTAAAGTAACATTTATCTTCATTAAACACTTCTAAACTTGTGCCACCATAACACAAGTTAGAAAAACCCTTAAAATAATAAAACAAACAATAATATATGTTATAGCCGTTATGTAATGTTTCCAACATGTTATTTATTACAGGAAAACAAAAACCAAAATTATCATATTTAATAAATTTCCCTCTTTATACTACTACACAGTACATGCGAATTGCAGCGAGGAATACTCGTGTAATTAATTTTTTTGGCGTGCAAACATTTATGTATTCAAGCACCAAATAGTTTGATCACTTTTAAATGACCATTTTTAAACTTAAGAGAATATAACATAGTATCGCACAAAGTGACGAAAACTAGATAGTTTAAAGCGGTTTTTGATTTCTTAAAATTTGATAGTGATGGATGACGGTTTTTGGTGATTGCAATTATCTTCGATGGTGGTGTGTAAAAGATTGGGAAAATCAAATATGCAAGAAAGGTGAAAATTGTGATTTTTACATATTTGAAAGAAAAGTAGTATCTTTTCATTTTAACACTGCTTTTGTTATATGTATTTTTTTAAAGTATTACGTGGACCATCATAATTAAGTTAACATAGGATTATAGTAGTACAAATTTACAAATCTGAGAAGTTGTTTGACCTTGATTATGAGTAAATAAGTGACCAAATTTATATGGTAGGAGAGTATAAATTTACAAATTTATAAATTATAAGATAGTTATCTCATAAGTAATTCAATGAACTTGATTATGATTTGACTCATGATTAATTTGATAGTTATGTTTTTTCAAAATATTAATATTTTGCCATAAATAATAAGTGTATAACTTATTTCTTTTAAGACTACTATAAAAGGAAGATAACAAATGCTTTATTGTTGGTCTACGCAGTTTGACAAAATGACGATAACAAATAAACATTAAGAAACAAATCGACATCTTTTACTCAAGACCATTTAGTCCACTAATAACATCATTTTTACTTTTTAATGTTATAAATCTTATTAGAAATGAATCAAAAATTTACAATGAAATAGCTCACAGCAAACTATTCCAGTTGATGACAAATGAAACTCTCCTATTAGAACAACTAGTGACAACTAGTTTTGCTTAGTTCGTTCCTAAGAGAGGGGATCCTATCAATTATAATACTAAATACTAATTTATGTGTTTGTTTATGATATCTACTTATCTATGTTACAAAGTTTCGTTTTAATAGAATGGAAAATAATGTGGATGCACATGGGTATAGTAGTTTGCCAACTTGAAGTAGATAGCATGTGCCTAGTATACTAGGTTAAGCGTGTTTTTGGTTTACGAGTGCTGACAACCTTTTGTACCCAAAATCATACTTTATCGTCCTTTGATAAAACCTTTCGCTTATCTTCTCAAGAAGTTTCCCGCCCATTCATCAGAGACTAAGTTTCTATTCAGAGATAAGTCTTCAGGGTCATAAAGACATTTTTCAGATCTCAATGACTCTGGTGTTGTTTGTAGCTCCTTATACCTTACTCCCTGACACCGCATCAGTTTGTAAAGTACTTCTTTAGTTGGTCTTCGACTTTCCTAAAGCTTGACTGTTGACTGACTTTTATATAACTCTCACTGATTTCTCTTATCAGTGAGTTACATCCACTGATGATTATTAGTGAGTTACATTCACTGATAACCATCAGAGTGTAATCACTCTCTTATGACAATCAGGGAGTAACACTCTCTGATAACCATCAGAGAGTAAGACCTCTTATTTTCATCAAGGGGTGTTTTACTCTCTGATCCTTATAAGTGAGTACTACTCTCCCTAATCCTTATCTGAGACTTAATAAATTAGGGTATTTTATGTTTAAATACTTGTCGGAGACAATTGGGTCGAAATTCAGACCCAACATTTATAGTAATGTGAGATAAGATAACGTAATTCAATGACCAAATTTCTAGCGTAAAAGTACAAATTTACAAATTATAAGATAGTGAGCTTATGAGTAATTTAATGAACTTGATTATGAATTTGACTCATGATTAATTGATACTTATAAAATTGAATACTCTATCAATAAGATGAATGTTACAATTTTGTAGTTTTTTCAATAATATTAATATCATGTCATAAATCGTAAGTGTGTAACTTAATCTTTTTTAAGACTACTATAAAAGAAATGTCTCAAATGCTTTATAGTAATGTGAGATAAGAAGATATTGAAAAGATTGTGGTAGTATCATGGATGATTATACTCAAGGTTATAAATAGAGTGAGACGTGGTATGGTGGTATGGTTAAGTCTCACGTCTTAGAAGTTATGACGAAGTTATAGCGTTTTCTAAGACGTGACTTAAAGTAACACAAAATATGAAAAAATATTTATAGATTTATATACTATATCATATTATTCATATCGAGTTTATAAAAAGTGTTATACAAATGTAATTAAACTAAGAAACTATCCTCGTATGTAATCTTCATTTCTTTCAAAAAAAAATTTATCGAAGTAAAATTCAAAAAACGCGTCACGCCTCGCTTTTTAGCGTATCTTTCACGCCTCATCTCACGCCACGTCTAAAACTGTTGTCTTGATTTATTGCATAATGTGGAGGTTACGCCTCGCGCTTTAGCAACTCTATAACACGCTTTTTAGAACCTGATCATACTTCATGTCCATAAGAATACAAAAAGTAGTTTTCCACTTTTCAACCACCAAACTAAAATAGACTCAAGGAAAATTGGGCCGGATTAAATCAAGTTGTTAATACCTAAACACTGATATTCTTCAATTATTATAATCATTACAAAAATATAGAGAAAATATCACCTAACTCAAAAGATTCCATAAAACATAGGAGTATGCATAGAGCCATAGAGAACCTCACTATGCTCATTTATCTCTATTCCAAAATTGAAATATATTAACCTTCGTATCATTGACCTACTCCTTCCCTAACTTTTATTAGCTGATAAATATGACCAAGTAACATGACCCAAGCAAGTGTGTTAGCTTAGATCTTGGCCGACTAGATATCGTTTTGTAGCATTCTTTCCGTTCCTAACATTATTCGATCTTCATAATTCATAAAAGATAACAAAATATTTAAGAAAAACTAACTTATTTCTGTTTGTTTTCCTTGCTTGTCCAGGAAGAGAGATATAAATAAAGTTGAGGTGTGAATATTGTGATGGTGGGGCTCAAAGAGACCACCACTAAAGACTTCATTTGATTCATGCATGTATCTTCACACACACATAAAACTCATGGTGGAATAGTTGGGGTTGGAAAAAACATTTATTATTCACAACCAAACATTTGTCTCGAAGGAAATTAATCAAAAGCTACCAAGCTAAAGTTTCAACACTTTTAGTTTAGGTTTATCAACTATTATCTAATCCCCTACACCTGTTCATCTAAATATGGCTGATTGACTTGAGTAGTTTAAATTTGTTAGGAAAATGTATTGGTAGTATATTCATTAATTTTTATTTATTTATTTATTTAAAATGATAACTAATTATCTCATAATATACAAATCACATACCATCTCACATATCCTAAGCAAAGAATCTACAAACCATTTTAATTGGAGGTATCTAACACAACAAATGATACTATTAGGACACAAGCCCCTATATTCACGCGTTATCTTCAAATATTGCATCATACATGTCCAACCATAGGTAATAAACATGCCACAATGCAAAGTTTGCATATCATTAGTATGACGGATCGTATATACATAAATCTAACAAGATATTATGTATCTTTTTTCTTTTAGCAGACTTTAACGAGTGTGGTATGCCGTGTGTGCGACGGTGTTTATAATTATATATTTTTAAGCTAGATATATTTTTGCATTTTAACAAGGTCTATAATTGTGCTTCCAAGCGAGCCCTATTTATTTAAAAACTGTCTCTAATTGGGACCGATAGAAAAACGCGATTATGTGTAAATTTTGATATGAGGTTTATTAAAAGAAAAGGCTAAATTAGGGATTAAATGATATAAATAGTTTAACCAATACATAAATAACAAACATTTTAAGCTTTAGAGGTCATTCCTTAAGAAACATAAAATTCAAAGGTCATTTTGTTATGTTGTTAAAGGTAAAATAAAAAAGAGTTCTCTCATGCCAATGCAAATTAGAACCAAGACATAAAGATTTAAGATCATTTGAATACAAAAGATTCTTTACATACCAAAAGATCAATCTCCACATTTCATTTTTATTCGATCTAATAGATGAGACTAATCCCAACAATTTAAAAAATCCACTTTCATTCTTTTTTTCAAATATTAATATCTTTCAATCCGTTAATCGTTATTTAATTATCTTTCTATAATTAAAATTTAAACTAAGAAAGGTTTTGACTTTCAACTAACCCATGGCGATATCAGGTGATCTCGAATCTCTTAACTTTATTTGACCCTAAATTCAATCATGGATTCAATTCTGGAAATTATCACCCCTGTTACTGTGATCGATTAATCAAATTTTAATTAACCCTTTCTCTTTTATATAACCTTATTTCCTAATTTCTCTTTCCGATCTATTTATCCCTTATTTTAAACCTTTTACTTTAATCCATTTTTTTCTCCTCTTTTCCTTATCCATTGGTTTTGCTGGTGGTGCGCTTTGGTTGGTTATTGATGGGTGATTCGGATTGGCAAGTGGTTAACCGAAAGAATCGTCGTTCGGTACTTGAAAGATTGAAACCTTCTCAATCACTTAGGTCTAATGCGGATGATTTGGCAAAGATTTCTTTGTCTGTGTATGTTTCAAATTTTCCGTCTCACCTCACGGAACGGGAGCTTTGGAATATTTGTGGTAAGGTGGGAACCCTTGTGGATGTTTATATTGCCAAGAGGAAGAATTAATTAGGGTAAATGTTTGCTTTTTGTCGCTATATCAAGGTCTCCAACCAATATACCCTTATCGATTCTCTGTCCAACGTGTGGATTGGGAAGTTGCGCCTACATGCAAATGTCGCTAGGTTTGACAGGAATGTGCGTGTGAATTCTCCGTATGTTGGTGTGAAGGCTGAATCTATGGTTGCCAATAAGGCTGTTGCTAGTGACCAGAAACATTCATGTACTAACAAAACTAATTCATATGCATATGTTGCGAAGTCAGCTACTCATGAAAGTAAGAAGGGGACTAAAGATGTTAATGATGTTTGTGAGGAATCTAATTCAGCTTTTGGTACAAATGACTTTCCTTTGGCCATTCTTGGATGCTATAAAGATTTTCGCTCTATTGCAAACAATCATACCTTGTGTCGGAGTGAAGGTTTTTTGGAAGTTGATATTAAATACTTGGGCGGGCTGCGGATTCTTTTTGATTTTCAATCGTTGGAAGCTAGAGATAAATTCCTCAATAATAAGGGAATTTCGCAATGGTTCTCTTCTATGAAACCATGGCATGATGACTTTATGGTTGAGGAAAGGCTTGTTTGGTTAGAGATTGAAGGTGTCCCAATTCGTGAGTGGGAAAATGATACCTTTAAATCTATATGCAAGAAGTGGGGTTGATGAGTGTGTAAATACTCATCATTTTTGGTTAAATCTGAACTGCAAAACACTTAAAAATGCTCAGAAATGCATCAAAATACTGAAAATATCTCAAAATTGCATTTTATATGTTTCAGATGCAAAATGTTTAAAATCAGATGAAAAATGAGCTAAGTTTGCATAATTGGCAGTTTCAGTCCCCCAAGTTTCAAAAAGTTGTCAGTAATAGTCCCTGAGCACATAATTTCAAAAGAAAAATCACCAAAGGTCCTTTTAAAATCATAAGTTGTCAAAATTAGTCCTTTGGTGAAAAATGTCAAAAGTTTTGAGAAATTACAAAATTGGTCCTTCAAGTTTAAAAATTGGCAAAAATGGCCCTTGGAAAATTGGAAAATGTCAAGTTTGGTCCTTGTACTATGGAAACTTGTCAATTGTGGTCCCTTGAAACAACTTTGCAAATTGGCAGCATTGGTCCTCCATTTTTCAGAATTTACACAATAGGTCCTTGTTTTATTAAAACCTTTAAACCCTTTGGATCCTTGTCACAACTGCATTTGGACCCCCTGTCATTACCCCTTTTGGACCCCCCTTCAATTTGACCTTTCCCTTATAATATTTAACACCGGTCAAATCCCAAGTCAAACCTCCAGCGCGCCATTTTCTTTCTCCACAACTGCTATCCCTGCAACACTCCAACCTCCCATCCCCCCTCCTCACCTTCACTCTTCCATGTCCCCCCTACCTCAACAAACCTCCAAATTGCATTTAATGCATCTCCTACCCCTCACTCAACCTACAACTGGCTAATATAAGTTTTGGCGCCAAAACTTGATCAAACGGCCAAGATAGATTCAAAGCATCCAATGGCCAGGGAAAAAGGTGGGAAACAATCAGAGAGAGGAGAGAAGAAGTTTGGAGTATAAAAGAAAGCAAGAGGAAGAGAAGAAAGGGAGTCTTTTAGTTTTTAAATATCATTAATGTCGTTTTTTATATAAATGTTTTTAGTTAAGCAAGAAATTTGTAATTTCAGTTCTTATGTATCAAGCTAAGGTTAATTTATCATTGTAAACTATTTCCAAGCATTAATTCAAGTTTGTGTTAAGATTTCTTGTTTAATGGTCACTGTTGCAAAATTCCATTTCGAATTCTCATATTCAAACTCTAAATAGCTTATTTTCTCACTCAAACAAGCTTATATAAGCTTATTATAGCTTTTTGTAAGCTTGCTTTTAAGTCTCAATCAATTTTGGAATTTGGTCAAAGAAAGTCAAACTGGCTCAAAACTGAAGTGGAAATGGATATGGTTGTTGCAGAGCATGGAAATGGGTTGAAATTGAATGATTTGGGTTGATTTACATAGGATAGAGGTTCTGTGTTTGTTTGATCTCAAGCCATTGTGGCTAAGGACCAAATGTAAGTGATTTTCAAGTCTTATTGCATAAGCTGTAGTTGCAGTCATAAGTAGTATTTATCTGTTTGATTAGTTGTATTTAGAGTAAGTAAACTCAGTTTGATCATTAATTTTAGCAAGTTAAGTGTTTAGCTTAGTGTTGCTTGCAAATCAGTGATATCAAGGGTGTTTGGATCAATTAGGTAAACTGAGTTATAGGATTGCTCAGTAGTTGTAACTTGTTGTTTTTGGTTTGTGTAGTTCTATTGTACTCATTTGAGTCAGTTTATTGTGCCTGCAACCATTCAAAAGTCAAAATCTCATCTTATCTGTCTTAGTTGTTTAACTGTTGTGGTTTTGGAAAAGTAAACACTTGTTTTGTGTTTAAAATTCATAGACAAAGCTTGTATTAGCCTCATTTCATCCATTAACATCAATATCATCCCACAAATTGAGTTCAAAGTTCACATAAGTCAAACATACAAAACTGCTTAAAAGTAAAAAAAAGTTGAAATTTCAGTTTTGGGCCAAGCTGAGTGGATTTTTCATTGACTCATTTATGAGCCAAATCAAAAGGAAACTTGGTGTTTAAAAACTTCTGTTGGTCTATTTTGTTATTATCATTTTTGAAGAATTTTATCAATTTTTTATAAGCTTTAAAACTGCTTATCAAAATGGTCTTATATGCCCTGTGCACAGGTACTTGAACTACACAGGTGTTGTGCAGTTCTTGCAGACCTTGCACAGAGCTCATCTTAGCTCACTTAGGTCTGTTCTTTGGTTTAGAAGTTCTTACCCAGGTCTAGTTTAGGTTCCATAACTTGGTTTTCAATTTTAGCTTATTGGGAAGCTTGTACTTAAGCTCAAACTTGGTACCTGGAAACTGTTTTAGTACATGTAACTCAAATCAATCAAATCTGTGTAGATTGCTATTCAGAGGTTTAGGATTGTTGTTTTTAGTTGCATTTGGGTACTTGTAGCTTATTATAGCTTTTGTAATCAGTTGGTGGCTTTTGGTGCTCATTTGCTTATTTCAAAGTGCTTATTTTCAAGCACTTATCATTGCAGTTACATTTTCTTGCACACAACCACATGTTTTTATATTTTTTCTAGATTCTAAATATTAATTTAGACTTTTCTTGAATTTTTCAGATATTTCCAAGTCAGTTTGCTATTTTTCTTTATTTAAATCAGTTTTTAAGCATTTTAAATTAGCATTTAATACTATTAATTCAGAAAAGTTTCAAAAAAATAATTTTTCAATTTTCCTAGGTTAAGATAAATATAAAATGTCAAAAAAATATTTTTCCAGATTTTTCTTAGTTAAATTTGTATTTTTAAGTAATTTAAGTAGTTTTAAATAGTGTTTATATCATAGAAAATAGAAAAATAATCAGAAAAATACAAAAATAGTTTTGAAAATTCTCTTTTATTATTTTAGATTTTTCTAAGTCATAATTTTATTTTTCTAGCTTTATTTTACATTTTCTTGTATTTTAGGCTATTATTAAATAGTTAAAAATAGTTTTTAATTAATAATAATTAGATAAATAGTTTTAAAAATAATTTTCTTTTTCTAAAAATTTTCTTTTATCATTAGGTTAGTAAAAATGTCATTTTCATATTTTTAGGATTTATATTGTTTAAATTTCACTTTTTCTTTTGTACGCTACGTAGTTTTTTTAATTTAAGTTTTATAAAAGAAAAATCAAAAACATCATTTTGCAAATAGTGATAGCGTTTATTTAATATTTTTTATCTTTTTAATTTCCTTTAATTTGCATTTAAGCCCCTATAATTTATAGGCTATTTCTGTAGTTATAATAATCACAATCCCTTTTTCTGTTCAAATCTCTCGATCACTATCCGTTTGGTGATTCATTGCATAGCTCGCTGGGACATAACGACCCGGGGAAACCCTATTCTCTCCTGATATTCATTGCATTTGTTTCCAGACTGTTTTAAGTTTGTTACGGTTGGCCATTCACAAGTGGCCGGCTTGAGTGATAAAACTTGACCGTCTGGGAGCGGATCGTGAATTGCTTTTTTGTGATGATTCTGATACTTGCAATCGACTAAGCAAATGGCTTTGCATTAAGTCGACTAATTCACAATTTATTTTTGCTACTATCTTTGTGACTTTGAACAAGGTTACTTACGCTATTCGGGTTAGAGAGCTATGCAGCTGGACGCCTAATTTTGTGGGGGAGGATTCAGATAGCGATAAGGAGAATACTTTAAATACTAATAATCATGAAGGAGAGGGTGAACACGAGGTACATGATATAGAATCAGTGGCAGACACTGTCATTGGAGATGCTCAATTCAAAGCTGATGATGACATCAGAGATGCACAAGTTCAAAATAATCCATACAAGGAGTATGTGGAACCACAAGTGATTGAAACTGTTGACAGTGACCCCTTTGGACTGGAACCACTTATCAATAAAAAGGGAAATATGGCTCAGAATGTGAAGGGTTCTGAGACTCCTGAATATCCACCTGGCTTTTCACCAACTACAAAACATGACCAACCAATCCCACCATGTTCTCCAATTATTTCACTTAATTGCAATCTGGATCAGTCAAGGATCTCAGCTTCTGTTTCTCATGATAACTCCCAAAAGTTTGTTGGTTTTTCATTGCTTGAAAGGCTAGAGGAAACGATTAAGGTTGGGTTGGCGTTGGGGCTTAATATGGATGGTTGTGAGAGTAACCTAGCTGCTCTCATAGCTAATAATGAAGAGCTCAAGGTGGATAAATGAATGCACTTTCTATTAACGTTCAAGGTTTCGGAGACCTAAATAAGAGGAGATGGGTTAAGTGAATTATGTAACAAACATAAGGTTAACTTCTTAGCCTTACAGGAGACTAAGATGTTTCATGTAGACTTATGGATGCTTCGTCAAGTATGGGGTCACACTCATTTTGATTTTGCGTCCATGTCTTCGCGGGGTATGTCAGGTGGAATTATTTGTTTATGGAATAATTTAGTCTTTAAAAGGACTAAAATTATTTGCAATGAAAATTATGTGGTCATTGAAGGGCTGTGGATTCCAAATAATGTTAATATTATGTGGATCGTGGTCTATGCTCCTCAAACTTTGCCTTTGAAGATTGTTGTTTGGAATGCTCTTACTAATCTTATCTCGAATTGGAATGGGATATTGGTGGCGATGGGAGATTTCAACGAAGTTAGAGAGGCTTGTGAAAGATTTGGATATTCTTTTAATGTCAGGCAAGCTGATTTATTTATTTCTTTCATCTCTAACGCTTCTCTTATTGATGTTCCTTTGGGCGGATATAAGTTTACATGGACAGATAAATGGGGATCCAAAATGAGTAAGCTCGACAGGTTTTTAGTTTCAGAAAGTCTTTATGAGACTTTTCCTAACATTACTGGTCTTATTTTGGAGAAAGGCGTTCCAGATCACCGACCTATCCTCATTCAGGAGCATGTGACTGATTTTGGTCCTACTCCATTTCGATTTTTCCATTCTTGGTTAGAGCTAGAGGGATTCCATAGTATGGTTGTTGAAACTTGGATTAATGATGGCATTGTCGAAGCCAATGGATTGATTTCGTTCAAGAAAAAAATTCAAAACCTCAAGTCTGCTATTCGTGTTTGGATTGCGCCGTATAGATCTAATTCACAAAACCTTAAGAGGGAACATTTATTGCGCCTTTCTTCTATTGATATTAAGATTGATCAGGGTTGTTGGGATATGAAAGTGCTGAAGAATGTTAAAGTACTGAAGATTGACAAAGTACTGGAAAAGTCAAAGTACTGCTAAAGATAAAGTCAAAGTACTGCTGTCAAAGTCAAAGTACTGCAAAGCTAAAGAACTGTTATATTTGTTTATGGAAAGCTTTGTTTATTCTATGTTTAGATTACTTGTCGTACAAGGATACAAATTGTAAATCGACTAGGGTTATCCTTGAGCCTATAAAAGGACCCCTAGATTGGTATTAGAAGTACCAGTTTTAGAGAAGAGTTTTAGTATTCATAAAGTACGATTATTATTAGTGTTTTAGAGTTGTTAAAGAATCTGCATAACAAGCAGATTTAGAGTTATTAATAAAAGTTAAAGTTATATTCTTCTTAGATTTGTTAAGTAAATTCCGCGTACTTAATAAAGATTACTCAGTGTTTCACTGTTAATAACTTAGGATTTATCCGAGGTTATTAAACCTTAACAAGCTATTTAAGTTAGTTTGGTTAGAGTACATCGATCCAACAAGTGGTATCAGAGCTTGTGTGGAAACTCTGACTAAGAAGAAACCCTAAAACCTAAAGATGTCGACTGATGCTGTTCCACCACCTTCCATCACCTCAATGAGGATACCTGTCATTAAGAAGGGAGAATACGATCTATGGAGCATGAAGATGAGGCAGTACATTGCAATTACAGACCAACCATTGTGGAATATAATTGTCAATGGTAATGAAGTCGTACCAGAACCTATTGACATTCCTGGACAACCCAAAGCACCTAAGGCAGTCTTACCAGCAGCAACATTAAGGAATCAAGAGAAGGCTCTCAACATTCTCTTGTCTGCCATTCCAGATGGTCATCTTCTTAAGTTCCATGATGCTAAAGATGCAAAGCAACTCTGGGCTGCTCTCAAAACAAGGTTTGGAGGTAATGATGCTTCCAAAAAGATGCACAAAAATATGTTGAAGCAGCAGTTTGAAACATTCACTTTTGGAGAAAGAGAAAACCTTGATGCTGCTTATGACAGATTTCAAAACCTTCTCAGCATGTTGGAGCTATACAAAGCAGAGGTTTCAGTTGAAGATGCTAATCTTAAGTTCTTAAGGAGTCTGCCATCGACATGGCATGTGATAGCTACAATGATCAGAGGACAACCTGGTTTGGATGTTATGGACTTCGATGATCTCTACAATCATCTGAAGGTGTATGAGCATGAGATGAATGGTCAAACCAGTTCCAAATCTCACAGTATTGCCTTTTTATCATCTGAAAAGAGGGGCAGTACTTCCACCAAAAGTACTGCTTCTCCTACTCAAAGTACTGTTGCTCAAAGTACTGTTTCCTATTCTACCCGCACTGTTCAGCAAGCTCCACCAACCATCCACTTAGATGAAGTTGTATGCTCTTTCTTTGCACAACAAGCTTCTCTACCTGTCACTTATGAAGAAGATCTCTCACAGATTGAAGAGGATGCTCTTGAAGAAATTGATATCAGGTGGCAAGTTGCTATGATCACTGCAAGGATAAAGAAGTTCATGAAGAAGACAGGAATAGGCATTGACTTCAAGCCAAAACAGGGAATCACTTTTGACAAATCCAAGATTGAATGCTTCAAATGTCAAAAGACCGGACATTTTGCAAGGGAATGTAGGTTTGCTAAATATCAAGCAAACAGGATGACTGAGAAACCAAAGCTAGAGTTGAAAGAAATTCCTATTACAGAAACAAAAGCTTTGGTTGCTCAAGAGAATTTATCAGAGGTTGAATGGAGTGCTGAGTTTGATGATGAACCAGTAACCTACTATATGGTAGCTGTGGAGGATTCTGTGGAAGAGTTTGACTGGAGCACAGCTTTCAATAAGGAACCTGGACATGCTGCTATGGAGTCTAAAGATGGTTTTGGAAGCTTTGACTGGAGCATGGAGAGTGAAGATGATCCTGTTCTACTTGCTATGATGGCTACTTCAACAAGCTCAACTCCTATCTCTGAGGTATGCTCAAACTGTTATGACTTTTATCAAAAAGTCCTTAATAGTTATGTGATTGAAAGAGATAATTGTATAAAAGCTAGGTCTGAGGTAGCAGGTTATCAAATAACCTTAGAATCTATGGAAGCTAAAATTATAACACATGAAAATAATGAAATGGCTTGGGCAGAAAAATATGAACAATAGGATTATCAGTTAAAATTAAGTGAATGGAAGTTAAATTATAAGATTTTTGAATTTGAGAAACTGACTAAGGAGAGAGATGATTTGTTAGCTAAGTTTGATGCCTGGAAAGAATCTGGTCTTTCTCATGTTTCTTATGTTCAAAAACAAATAAGAGCTTACAATAGGACTGGTCTAGGTTTTGGTATGGATTTCAGTAGTGTAGATGAAAACCCACCTAGTGATAAGGATGACCTTGATTTTGAGGATATAACCACTAGTGATGATGAGCTTATTAACTATGTTGACACATCCAGTAATGAGGACTCATTTAGTGAACCACCTCCAGAATATAACAAAGACAAAGATTATCATGCTGTCCCACATCCCACTGATAGTCATCAACCCATAAGACCTGATGTTTCTCGTTTTGGTGTAGACAACCTAGAATTTAGAAAGAAGCTTATTGGTCAATCTAGGTCTGAAACCTAATAGGAAACAGTTGAGACACCTAAGGTAGATGATGCTAAAAGTCAAGCAGTACTTTCACCTCAAAGTACTGCTACACCTTCAGCAGTACCTTTAAGAAAACCTTTTCACAATCATACTAAACCTTTTTGGGATAATTTTGGTCAAAACAGCTTTAATCATTCACCTAGAAATCAGGATAGGTTTGGTAATACACATAGAAGAAGAAATTTTGGGATTACAGAACAAAAACTCTGTTTCATTTGTTTTAGTCCTAATCATTTGATCAAGGACTGTGACTTACATTCATAATACCTAAGTAAGTTCCCTACGAACAGACCTGTCAACCAAAAACCAAGAGAAAATAGACCAGCTTGGAACCATTCAAATAGGGTCAACCATATAAACTTCTCACCAAACTATAGGCACCCTCACCAGAGAAGACCCTTTTCAAAACCTCCAGTACCTTCAAACACTTTCCAAGGTACTGTTAAGCAAAATACAGTACTTTCTCAAAGTACTGCTCAGTTTTCACCAACCACCTCTTGGAATAGAAGTCCTAGGAGACCTAATTACTATCAATCTAGAAGGAGTTACAATTCCAGAAGAGTAGCTAGATCAAGGGACTCTACACCAGAAGTTAAAACTAAAGGGGTTAAGAAGGAAAGTACTGATGATGAACAAACAGTACTTTCAACAAGTACTGGTGAAACAGATGATTTTGTGGTAAAAGAAAAGGAGATTTTTGTTGAAAAAGAAAGTTTTGCTGAAAATTCACCACAAGTTTTAAAACAAAAGATAATGCTTGATTCTGTCTAAAAAAACTGTGAAGATTACATACTCAAAGAATTTGAGTATGTTACTCCACAAGGGGAACACAAGTCAGTAATGGCTTGGGTTCCTAAAAGACACTAACTCTTTTATCTTTGTGCAGGGCAACCCAGAGGAGGAGCTTAAAGATCATCTTATTGTGGATAGTGGTTGCTCTGGAAGCATGACAGGGGACAAGGAGTTTCTGTCAGATTTTAGATCTATTTGTGGAGGAAGAGTTGCATTTGGGAATGACCCCAATGGAGGAAGAATAACTGGCAAAGGAACCATCAAAACACGGAGCATAGATTTTGAGAATGTTAGATATGTGAAGGAGCTCAAGTTCAACTTATTGTCAGTATCTCAAATCTGTGATAAAAAGCATCATGTGTTATTCACTGACACATAATGTCTCATCCTTTCCCCTGAATTTAAATCTATTGATGATAGCTTGGTAGTACTTAGAGTACCAAGAACCAATGATGTGTACAGTCTGGATATGAAGAGTCTTCACTCTTCTGGGAGAGCTAGATGTTTAGTGGCAAAAGCAACATCTGAAGAAGCACATTGCTGAAATTTTGCATGATTTATCTAAACCAAGGGGTGTTAGCATTCCAGGAGTGCAAGAAGAGGAACAATCAAGAGCTTCTCAACCTGTTATTGATCCAAAAGATAAAGGAATGGGCAAGTTGGTAGAGACAAAGAAGAAAAAGAAACCTACTTTAGCACAGATAAGAGCTGCTCAAGTGGCTATGAATGAAGAAGCAGCTAGAAAGATACAAGCTGAGTTGAATGCTGAAGTTGATAATGAAGAAGCTATGAATGAAGAAGCAGCTAGGAAATTACAAGAAGAATTGAATGCTGAAGTTGTTATACCATCACCTCTTCCTATTTCTTCTCTACCAAGAAGACCAAATCTTGCTAAAGAAAGGAATGCAATGATGGCTTATTTAAAAAGTCGAGGATATGTTGGATTGAACAAGTTGAATTATGTTAATATGAAAGAACTGTATGAAGCTGTTACAGAGGCATATAAGAAGAGTGTTGAAGAAATCAAAGATTATAAAGATGATGATATTCAGAAAGAAGATGTTAAGAAAGTAAGCTTAAAAAGAAAAAGAAAATCTGAAGTTGAAGATATACAGCCATTAAAGAAAGTTGAGTTAAGGTCTGATACTGATGATGAACTGAAGAATTACTTAAGGATTGTAGAATTTGAGTATTCTAAAGATGATGATGAAATGAAGATGAACAAATCTTCAATAATCACTTTTGAAGTTGTAGAGTCAAAGGATGGAAGTTATCTGATGTTTCATAGAGAAGATGAAAGTTTCAGAACATTCAATATGTTAGGGATCTATTGCACATAATAGATAGGGTGGATTTATTTCATTTATATCATTTGGTGCGAGATTATTTTGAACATAATACATCAGAAGGAGTTGGTTTAGTTTTACTTGGGGATCTCACAACTGTTTGGGAAACTGAAGAACAAAGCACTGCTGAGATTTGGAAGAACTAAGAAGCTTTGGAGATTCTTTAAAGAATCTGGAGTTCATGTTTTAGAATTAGAAGATGGGACTATGATTCACATGCTAGCAGATAGAAGATATCCACTTACAGCAGATCTTATGAGAAGAATGTTAGAGCATGGAATGGAAGTTGAAGAAGACAATGAAATTGCTCTTATGGTTATCAAATTGTTTATCAGATGGACTACTATGGCTGATGATGATGAATAACTGGTATGAATTTTAATTGAATAAATTTTTGATATATCAGTACTTTATTCAAAGTACTGCTGATCAAACAGTACTTTCATCAAAGTACTGCTTGCAGCTTTTAAACCAGTTTAAGATTTTTGAATTTTTTTTGTTATGTGACAAATATTTTGAACAAAGGTTAAAAGAAATAAATGGTTTTTGAGATGGTAACACCAATAGGTTATCAATCCACCATGGTTACAAAAGGATTGGCTAATCCATGAGCAAACGGCTCTGGTAAAGATATCTCAAATCCGTTTTTAGTTGACAACTTGCTAATAAGTTGGATGGTAATCAACTCACCATATCAGTAAATGTGAAGAGTTGGCTAGCCCACAAGAAAATGGCTTGTGGTAAAGGCTGTGGAAAAACCATTATATGGTAATTAGTTCACCATAGATGAAAGAACTAACTAGTCCAAAAGGGTACAACTTTTGGTAAAGACAAATCAAATCTGTTGATAGCTGATGATTTGCTAAAAATCATATGGTTATCAATGTACCATGATCTTACACATCAAAACATTTGGCTACTCCAGAGTCAATGGCTTTGGTAAAGAGACATTAAATCCATTAAATTTTCAATGATTCACCTCTCACAGGAGTTTACACACCTGGATGTGATGAGAATAGACTGAAACTTAAAACTGAATTAATGTACAAACTGTCTTATGTTGCTGAAAAGATGGAGCATGCTGAATGTTGCTGAAAAGAGGTTACTGATCAACGATGCTAAAAAGAATAAATTTTACAGAATACTTTGATAATAATGATATAAGCACAGAGTTTACGAAGATACAATCCAAAGACAAAGATATAATCTTTCCTTGAAGATGGAGCTGTTAAAGATAAATTCACAAAGGAACTTGAAGTCAAGCAAGTAGAATTCAAGTTAGGGGAGGATTGTTGGGATATGAAAGTGCTAAAGAATGTTAAAGTACTGAAGATTGACAAAGTACTAGAAAAGTCAAAGTACTGCTAAAGATAAAGTCAAAGTACTGCTGTCAAAGTCAAAGTACTGCAAAGCTAAAGAACTGTTATATTTGTTTATGGAAAGCTTTGTTTATTCTATGTTTAGATTACTTGTCATACAAGGATACAAATTGTAAATCGACTAGGGTTATCCTTGAGCCTATAAAAGGACCCCTAGATTGGTATTAGAAGTACGAGTTTTAGAGAAGAGTTTTAGTATTCATAAAGTACGATTATTATTAGTGTTTTAGAGTTGTTAAAGAATCTGCATAACAAGCAGATTTAGAGTTATTAATAAAAGTTAAAGTTATATTCTTCTTAGATTTGTTAAGTAAATTCCGCGTACTTAATAAAGATTACTTAGTGTTTCATTGTTAATAACTTAGGATTTATCCGAGGTTATTAAACCTTAACAAGCTATTTAAGTTAGTTTGGTTAGAGTACATCGATCCAACAAGGGTACTGCAAATGAGTCTGACTTTTCCAACCGTCGTGATTCTATTCACATTCTTGAAGAGTTGGATAAACGTGAGGCTAGTGATATTGCTCAAAAGGCTAGGATCAAATGGGCTATGGAAGGGGAGGAAAACTCCCATTTCTTTCATGCTATTCTGAAGAAAAAACGCCGCCAACTTTCTATTAAAGGGATTCAAAAGGATGGTGATTGGATTGTTGAACCTGATCGCATTAAGGATGAATTTATGGCTCAATTCCAGAACAGGTTTCAAGCTCCTGTTGGTTTCCCTCCTACATATGTTGCGGATATGGCCAATTGTCTTTCTCCTGATCAATCTACAAACTTGGAACGTAATATCTCCAATGATGAAATTAAAAGGGCCGTGTGGGATTGTGGTGGTGATCGTGCTCCGGGGCCGGATGGGTTTACGTTCAAATTTTTCACAACCTTTTGGGACCTTATTGAAGATGATGTAATCAGATTTGTATGCGAGTTTTTTGATACGACAACCTTTCCAAAAGGGTGTAATTCTTCGTTCATCGCTTTGATCCCTAAAGTCCCTAATGCTACTCTTGTTAATGATTTTCGCCCTATTAGCTTAATATGATGTTAATACAAAATTATTGGAAAAATCCTAGCCAATAGACTTAGCAAGGTGATCGGTAGTTGCATAAGCCCGGAGCAATCGGCCTTCGTTAAAGGAAGGAACATTCTTGATGGTCCTCTTGTGCTCAATGAAGTTATGGCTTGGCATCGTACTCGCAAGAAGCAACTTATGATTTTTAAAGTGGACTTCGAAAAAGCTTTTGATTCATTAAAATGGGACTTCCTGGATTTGGTTATGGAGAAACTTGGTTTTGGCATAAAATGGCTTTCATGGATCAAAGGATGCCTTCTTAATGCTCGTGCTTCTGTGTTGGTTAACGGGTCCCCTACGAAAGAATTCGAGATATTTAGAGGCCTTAGACAAGGTGATCCTCTATCTCCTTTTCTATTTATTTTGGGTATGGAAGGTCTTCATGCTTTCATTTGTAAAGCGGTCAATATGGGTATTTATAAGGGCATCTCTATTGGCAACAATCTTCGCATCTCTCATCTCACATACACCGATGATGTCATATTTATTGGTGATTGGTCTTTCAATAATGCTCACAACTTAATTTGTATCCTTCGATGCTTCTTTCTTGTTATAGCTAATGTTATTGGAATATAGCTAATGTTATTGGTTGTTAACAAAAGCTAATGTTATTGGAATATAGCTAATGTTATTGGTCTTTCAATAATGCTCAATGTTAACAAAAGCAAAATATCAGGAATATGCATTTCTGATGAGGATACTTGGAATATAGCTAATGTTATTGGTTGTGGAGCTGCTAATTTATCGTTCAAATACCTCGGGGTTCCTATGGGATGCAATATGGCTCGATGTTCTAATTGGGATCCTGTCATTCAAAAATTTACTACGAGTCTCTCTCATTGGAAAGCCCGTCTTCTATCTGTTGGTGGCCGGCTTACCTTAATAAAGTCTATCCTGGGAAGTTTGCCTTTATATTTCATGTCGTTATACAAGGCGCCAGTCTTCGTTTGCAACAAGTTGGAATCCTTGCGTAATCAGTTTTTCATAGGTAGCGATCTGGGAGAGAAAAAGATGACATGAGTTAGTTGGAAAAAGTGTCTTGCTAGTAAGAAGTCGGGAGGCCTTGGTATTGGAAGCATATTCGGTCTCAATGTTGGGCTTTTATTCAAATGGATTTGGAGGTTCCTTCAAAACGCTCCTGATCTTTGGATTAAAGTTATCAAGTCCTTTTATGGGCACCATGGTGGTATTTTGATGTTCCAACGCAACGGTCTAGTCTTAGCCCATGGTGCGGTATTCTTTCTTCTATTAACTCTCTTAAACTAAAAGGTATTGATCTTTTTGCATTTTGTACTCGAAAGCTTGGAAATGGGGATAATATTCGATTCTGGGATGATGTTTGGTGTGGAACTCTCCCTTTAAAATCTGTTTTCCCTCGCATATACATGCTTGACACCAATAGGAATTGCAATGTTGCTAATCGTGTCTCTATTTATGACTGGAATCAAGTTCTTAGAAGGATTCCGAGGGGTGGTATTGAAGCTTCACAACTTGCTGATTTGAAGAGCCGAATAGGGGATATGGTGCTATCGGAGCATAAGGATGCTTGGAAGTGGTCTCTTGACATCAACAAAGGTTTTTCAGTCGCCTCGACTCGAATTCTAATTGATTCCCATATCCTTGAATGTTCTCCTATCGCTACTCGTTGGAATGGCTGCATCCCTATTAAAGTTAATCTCTTCTTGTGGAGGTTGTTATTGAATAAGCTTCCTTCTAGGGTAAATTTGGACAGGAGAGGTATTGATGTCCCTTCGATCTTATGTCCCATTTGTCAAGAAAATGTTGAAACGGCTAATCACATTTTTTTCACTTGTGAGATGGCTTCTACTTTGTGGTCTATGTTAGCTAAATGGTGGGAGGTTGATATTCCTTTATGTGCGAATATGGAGGATTGGATTATTTGGTTTGATTCCTCGCACTTCCCCAAAAAGGTGCGAGTCTTTCTAGAAGGCGTAGGTGGGGTTATTTTATGGTGCATTTGGAGCTTTTGTAACGGTCTGGTCTTTTCTACTTCCTCTCCTAAGAAGTCGTTGTTATGGGATAGAGTTGTTTCTCAATCATTTTTGTGGATTTCCTCTAGGAATCCCAATCTTAAGTTTAGTTGGGTAGGTTGGTTGCAAAATCCTATTGCTACTATATCGTCCTTGTAACTGTTTCTAGCTTTTGCTAGTTTAATATAAAGCCGCCGTTAAAAAAAAAATTAATTATCTTTCTATAGATAGGCACTTTGATATACTTTAAACAATTTTTTTTCTTCGTATTTTTCATGTTTTTTTTTGAAGTTTTTCATTTTTTTACGTTACTGAAATTTGCATTAAAAAATCATATATGATTAAACACTAATTTGTAAAATCATATATGATATGTAATATCACATGTGATATTAGTATAAAATCACATATTGTTAGGATTTAGTAAATCCAGTTATTGAAGAGTCGGTCACCTCAAGTATATGTAATCATTAGAAAGCTCGTAGTCGTAGATTATTATCAGTTAAGTAGTATTTAGTTTAAGTATCACCGTGGAGGACGGACGGGTCTTTACCCACTGTATGCCTGATCTACAGCCCGATAGGTGGCGTTTTGTGTAATGACTATAAATACTCTCTACCTTCCAAGGTAGAGAGTTGGAGCTCATAATAAGATTTTTCTTTCTCTCACTAAAGTTCCCTAAACCTCTAACTTTCTTTCTCTAGAACTCATCTTGTACGCCTACTTTGGTTATGGTTTGATGTGTATGTGAAATCCAATATGTTACAAATGGTATCAAGAGCCATGGTTAGATCATCTCTTACATATCTTTGGATTTCTAGTGGTTTTTAGATGGTTTTTAAGTTTGAAAAAGTTTAGTGGTTTTTGCATCATTTGGTTCATCTCTAGTGTTAAAGTTTGAAATTTGGGTGTACTTTTGTGTTTAGGATCATTGTATATGCTAGGGTTTTGTTTTGGTAAGCTTGAATCACTGTGGTTGAGCTTGTTTTGGATTGAAAAGTGTGTTTTGGAACATGTTAGCGACTTGGCTCTCGGTGTAACTTTCTTGTTAGCGACTTGCTTCAGAAAAAATTAGCGAGTTGTAGTGTTGCTTGGTGGCGATTTGGTCCTAGCGACTTGCTTTTAGAGACAAGCCGACAAACAGTACAGTTAGTGGATTCTCCACTACGGGTAGCGACTTGGTAAGGTAGCGACTTGCTTTCAATTTTGATAGCGATTTGTTCTTAAGTTTCTTAGCAATTTGGTGCTAGCGATTTGGACCGGTAGCGAGTTGCTATTTAGCGACTTGATTTCTTAGCGACTTGGTGCATAGCGACTTGCTGTAAAAATTCATAGCGATTTGGAACTTAGCGACTTGTCTTAGTAACTTGGATTTTAGCGACTTGATTCAAGGATTCTTAGCGACTTGGTTGACTTTTGTTTGTAATACGGTTTTCTCTTGATTTAGTAAAATCCCGTGAAAGAATCTATTTCCCGGTTTAATCATTGAGTTATAAAATCCCGTGTAAACTTTAAACATGTCTACCAACGTACCTACAATCATCTCCACTGTTGCCGAGGATGTTCAAGCAGCTGGTTCAGATACTCGTCCACCCATGCTTGACAGAACTGACTAGGACTCTTGGGCTCAAAGAATCAGACTGTACTGTCTTGGAAGGGAAAATGGGGTCAACATTCTCAAATCAATTGATGAAGGACCTTATCAGATTGAGACTACAAGAGACTTAATTGATACAGCTGCAGATGGAACAATGATCTATGGAATAGACAGACCAAAGACATATGATGAGCTCGATGATAAGGATAAAAAGAGATTCGATGCTGATATCAGGGCTTCTAACATCATACTTCAAGGTCTTCCAAAAGATATCTACAAGCTAATCAATCACAACACCGAAGCCAAGGCAGTGTGGGATAATGTCAAGATGCTTCTGTCTGGTTCTGAATTAACTATGGAAGACATAGAATCACAACTCTATGATGAGTTTGAGCACTTCAAGATGAAAGCAGATGAGAGTGTCTATGAGTATTACGTGAGATTCCACAAGCTTGTCAATGACATGAGGAACATCAGAATGACCATGCCAAACATTCAGTTGAACTCTAAATTTGTAAACAACATGAATCCCGAATGGCACAAGTTTGTCACTTCTGTGAAGCTAACCAAAGGATTGAAGAATACAAACTATGAGCAACTCTATGCATTCCTTCTTCAGAATGAGAGACATGCTATGTTTGAAAAAAGGATTCTTAATCAGTTCAAAACCAACCAGGGAGAGACAAGCTCATCGAATGATTCAACTGCCTTCTACTCAAACATTGGAATCACAACCAAAGCCTCACAAGTCATACCCATGGGTAATGGTAATCACAAACTCATTCCCGATCCAATGTTCAAACAAGCTGATGCTGATGCACACGTAGGAAACTTCATTAATCAACTGGCTCTCATGATCAGTTAAAACATGAACTCTCTCCCACACACCAACAACAACCTCAGAACAACGTCTAATCCACACAATCAAGCCACTGTCAGAGATGGGAAGGTTATGGTACAACCAGTTCAAGAAAGACAGTATGAACAAGGAAGAGGTGGAGTTTGTAGAGGATATGTGGCAAATCAGAATAGAGGAAGGAATGGAATCAATGACAAGCAAAGCCAATGAAGTGTTACAACTGTGGTGGTGAGGGACATATTGCAAGGAACTGCACATCACCAAAACGCCCTCAAAATGCCGAGTACTTCAGGGATAAGATGTTGCTTGTGCAAGCTCAGGATAATGGTGCAGCTTTGGATGAAGATCAATTGTTGTTTCTTGCTGAGGGAAATGCCAAGACATATGATGCAGATGTGGATGAGCAGCCAATTCAAGAGATAGGCCACAATCATCAGAATGCCTTTCAAGTCGCTGATTGTGATGCATACGACTCTGACGTTGATGATGAACCTACTGCACAAACAATTTTCATGGCTAGCATTTCTCCAATGGTCCCTCCTAAAGTCTCTTCATCACCACAACCTGGTCCATCCAAAGACAAAATCATTTCTGAGGTACTAAAACTATACGATGAAGTTGATGAGCAAAAGATACATGACGAAGTACAATCAACTGTAATTATTGAGTCAGATATTGAAAATATGGGTAATATCAATGTTGTCCCATATGATCAATATGTGAAACAAAGTGAAAGTGAGATTGTACCAAGTGATGTATCTTATGTAGTCAATGATGACTATGCTTTTGACGAATACACTGCACGTGCCCCTGATGATTCTGTTATTTCTGAACTTAATGCATATAAAGAACGTGTTGCTATTTATGAACAACGAGCTAATTTTGAATTAACCACCCGTGAGCAGGAAATGGATGACCAAATGCGTACAACTATTAGAAAAAGTAAGTTTAGAGAAGAAGTATTAAAACAAGAGTTAAACTCCTTACAAGAAAAGCTTTCTAAAACTGCTAAGCAAAAACAAGAACTTCAAGAAAATGTTAAAATGCTTAAGCAAGAATTCAGTGCTAAGAAATCAAAACTTTTGAATGATTTTTCTAATCTAAAAACCTTGAAAAACAAGCTTGAAAATAAGTTGTACGTACAAGGAAATACCATTCAGACTGCTCACTTAATCACTAAGCACAGAGTTTTGAGTGATAAGCATAGTACTCCCCTGGTAGAGGAACCAAATCCAGAGGTTGTTAAAAAGGCTAGAGCTGCCCATAATGTAATCTATGATGGAAATGAGATTCTTAAACCTAGACAGAAACCTAGTTGCGTTGAGTGCACTGAGGAAGATAGAAAATTAGATGATGCATATAGGGAGAAAATGAATAAGAAGCTAGAAGATCCTGAATATAAAAAGAATAACATAATGATCAAACCCCATGATTACAAGAAGGAAAACTGGATCTCCTTAAACAAATTTAAGCCTCAAACGTTGTTAACACCTGAACAAGTTTTCTGGAAAAGGGACTTAGATAAGCAAAAAGCTGAAAATCTTGTTGAAACAAACCCTCCCCTTAGAAAAATGCCTGCAGCGACTGTGTATCCTCCAAATACACCAATGCATTTAGTTCCTAGAACTATTGCCACTAAGAGAAAGACCTTAATCAGTCAATATGTTATTTTTCAACTATTTGTCGATTTTGAGAAAACTTGTAAGAAAAGGATCACACCCACTGGGATTACTGAAGGGGAAAGGGGTTTTGAGCAAACAAAAGAATGCTATCTAACTGAGGTCATGCCTTTCTTTAAACAACTAAAAGATCAATTTGAGAGTCTTAAAAAGGGGATAGATTCAGATATTAAAGGAATGGAAAAGGAATTTGATGCAATGATAGTTGAGGTTAGTGACTATGAGCGAGCACTAAAATATAATGAGATTGAGAGGAAGAACTTGCATACATTGAATGAGACTCTTATTTCTGAATGTATTACTCAAGATGTGTTTTACACTGCTACGAATTGTTCCATTAATGCTTCTCGATTTCATGAATTATCTGTTGCTCTGAAAGTCTCCCATGATCGTGTCATTGAGCTTGAAAAAACTAACTCTAAATTGCATGCTAAAGTTGAACAGGATGATCATGATAACCTGGTAAAACATTTTTCTAAATTAGAAGTTGAGCATCTTGCTTTGCAATTAAAATATCAACATCTGAAAGAAAATGTTAAAACCTCAAATATCAAGACATCCTTGGATGTTCCTGAATTTGATGCAGTTTTTGAAATTAGCAAACGTGATGAACAGATTCGAGCTCATTGTAACACGATCAGAAAGTTGAAAGCCCAAATTTCTCAATTAAAGGGTGAAATGAACAATGTGATTGGCTCCCAAATGCCTCCTCCTTTAGATTCTCGGAATTCTCAAAATTTTCATCTTCAAAACTTGGTCAATGCTTTACAAAAGGAAAATGAGAGTTTTCTAGAAAAAAATGAAAAGGTTAAACGTCATTTCAATGAGTTATTTGAGTCAATAAAAGTCACTCGTAATAAAAATAATGAACAAATAACTTCGTTGCAAAAGGAAATTGAGAATCTGAAGAGTCAGGTAAAAGGGAAAATGCCAATGACCAATGGGGAGAATGGTCCATCAAAGGTGCATGGTTGTAATAAATATGCTTTGTCTGTGAAATATGTTCCTCCTCACCTTAGGAATAACAAACTTGCCATTCAAACATATTTCTCATACCTTAAGGATAGTCTAGAATGTCTCCGTGAGATTGTAGAAGAGGATAAGTTAGAGAAACCACTTGATAACGCAATTAGCCATGCATGCTTATATGCCAAACGATCTCAAGAACTTATTGAATGCTTAATTACAATATGCCTTAAATCCTTAGGTGAGCAAGTCAATCCCTTGATACCTTGTTCTATGCCTAGTGCCAAGCATACAACTCATTCAATGCCCAATGTTATGAATGTGAACTCTAGTATACCTTCAAATAGTTCAGATCCCAGCACCTCCAGTGTTAAGAAAGTGAACCTCAATGTGCCTTCGAATAGTTCACATCCCAGCACATCAAAACAGGAAAGGCAAAAAGTAGAAAAACCAACTAATGTTCCCATTCCCTCTACAGGAGTAATCAGTGACATTAAAGCGAGCAGGTCAAAGTCTCAAGGCAAGACAAGGAATGATAGGGCCTCGCAAGCTAAGAATGTGCATTGGAAGAAAGTAGAAGATCACCGTAGGGAGAATTTGAATAAAACGAATCGTGTTGATTCTAGTATTAGCCATAAGCGTACTGTAATTAATTCGAATTCTAATACTATTTGCAAACCATGTAATGATGTCTGCGTGAATTCTATTACTAATCATGATTGTGGTGTGAATGCTTTGTCTAATGCGGTCAAATCCCCAGTTAATATTGTTAATGCAAAATATCATTCTAAGAAGGCTAAAAGGCATATGCGAAAGAAAGTTAGAAAACAGTGGAAACCCGCAGGAAGAACATTTAGTAAGATAGGTTATCAATGGATACCTGTTGGCCATAAGGTTAATCAGACAATGCCCACTAGAAAATGGATGCCTACTGGTAGAACTATTCCCTTAAGAAGTGAACATACTTTGAATAGGGCAAATACGGACACTAGTACTGCATCTATTCATAATGATTCCATTGCTTCTATTTCTGATATGGATGTTTCTATTTCTGATGTGGGTGTTCCAATCACTGTTACTAACCAAATGGAACTCATTCTTGCATGGGGATCCCAATTATCTGTCACAATTCTCAATTTCCGGTCATTTCTCAAACTCCATATTCATCATTTCATATCAATTTATGCATGGGTTTTGCATTTTACATTAAACGTTTATTTTCTTATTAAATAAACGCTATCGCGTAAACATTATTTGAACATTTGATCCGACACTTCCAAAAATTATCCCGATATATTTTAATACTCATATTAAGATTATAAAAATAATATTATGAGTTTACCCAGTGTTTTAAATTTATTTTGTATATAAATTGTTATATTTATATAGTTACGACGGTTTTCTTAAATACTACACGATAATTATTATTTCACTCAAATTTTGCAAGAAATGTATTTTTATAATTTTTATGACCTCAATATATTTTATCTTGACCCGTTAAAATTTATTTTTAGCTAACGCTACCCTAAATGCTTAAATAAATACACAAGTTATTAATCATCTTTAATTAACTACACTTTTCTACTACACATATGTATTTAGATAGTCAAAACACATTTGGTCTCTTTTTTTTTCATACATGTCGACTCCCAAAGATGAGTCACACCAATTGTAAACTAAATATCTAACTTATACTACATATATAATTATTTTATACTTACAAACATACATAGTTAACTAAATATCAAAGTGTAAAGATCAAAACCATTTTCTCTCCTCTCCTCTTGCTAGAACCGGCAACCACAAGGACCAAGAAGGATCTCATCAAAATTTTTCTTGTCAAGTTTTATACACTCTAGTTACACTCTTGATTAAGGTTTTGAAATAAAAACCTTGGGTGATTAGGATTAACCCATTGATCATAAACCTCATCAAGTTAACTAGTAAGCATCTCATGTCCATTTTTCATCTTTCATATTTATTTCATATTCATTTCATCATATTTTAGCAAAACACGCAAGTCTTATGGATAATTATACCACTTTTGTTGTTTTTATTACTTATTATGTAATATAATTATCCTACAATGAATCCCTTGAAACATATTACTTTTGGTGATGTCTAGGAACCCATGACACCCTAAGAAGGTGTATGGTAGGATTAGAATAGCTTCGGAGTTGTTTTGAATTGGTGGGAATAGGTTTGGCGCGAGAAAAACTCATTTCGACAAGTTTTAAAAAGGGTCTGTCCTTATTTTTAAAATCTGGAACTTTCGACAGTAGATAAAATTTTTTGGCTTAGATATTTGGAAAATATACTTTAAAACGAAAACGTGGTCGCTTGAATGGGTTAAAATGGAGTTATAACGAAGAAGATATGAATTTTTCAAGTTTAACGACGAAAACTATAAATTCTGAATATTTCAGCATGTTACGTCTATTTTGTACGAGTCAAAAATGGGTCTTAAACGTTATTAAATGTGTCGACTTATCAAAAATATGTTAGTATATGTTAATACGAAACAGTGGATATAAAGAACTTGAAAAACGGATTTAAAACGAGTGAGTTAGGGTTAACCGATCTTTGAGTAAAAAACGTGCTGAAAACACTATTCACAGCGTTAGTATGCTGTCAGGATTTTAATCAAGGTTTTGAGGGCCTAAACGGACGTTTCGGGGGAAACGGACCTTAAAAACGAGTTAGTTTTCCTATGTATATATTACGTCAAGTTCAATGTAAACCGATTTTTACAATTACTAAAACCGTTACATAGTTTTAATAATATTTTCACTATTAGCTCAAAAGTAATTATTTTTGACATGGAACCATCACACATTCAAGTAACAATATTTTTATATAACTAGTTTTCAAATCATGCATTCACGACAACATATCATAACTCAAGTCATAACATTCATTTTAGGTCGCGGATATTTTCCAAGCATCATTTTCGTGCACTTCATTTTGTTAGCATATCAATCATACCAGGTGAGTTCATACCCCGCTTTTACTCGTTAAAATTCTTTTAAACTATTTGGGGCGAGATACATGCTTATTTATCAAAACATTTAAACTCTTTTGCCAAACAACATTACTTATACTTTAGACTTGGTGCGTGTAGTGTCTAGACTTAAACAAACATCCCAATATTTATATGTTGGAAGGCCATTTATTTGGATACAGCCCAACGTGAGTCGTTGGAGGAACATCCCAATATCTATATGTTGGAAGGCCATTTATTTGGATAAAGCCCAACGTGAGTCGTTGGAGGAACATCCCAATATTTATATGTTGGAAGGCCATTTATATGGATACATCCCAACACGAGTTGTTGGAAGACCCTTGTGGTGATATTTATACTTTTAACTACCTTAATGCGCATAATCAGGATTGTCATTCTATTTTAGGCAATGGGTTGTGAACACACAGGTTGCAAGTTTTGTATGGGCGGAACTTGGAACTGAGTGGATTTACAATGCCTTTGCTGCATGAACATTCTTTAAAGGCTTTACATTTCAACGAAAACTCTATGAACTCACTCAACCTTTGTGTTGACACTTTTTAGCATGTTTTATCTCAGGTATCTAAGGCATTCACTTCATGGCATGCATTTGGACTTATCATAGAGTCGTGGTGACGACGCGTCTCACATGGGATTTATGCACTTTAAAAACATCGTTTGGCTTGTAACAAACTTATTTCCGCACAAGTTGATTTTCATTTGGGACCTACACTTTGTAAACTCTGATTATTTTATTAAATCAAATGATGTGTTTTCCAAACGACACTTTAGGTCGTTCAATATAACTATAACTTTGATGCTATGACAGTCATCCCCCAGGAATTCCATTCCGCTGCAAAACAGGTAATTTGGGGGTGTGACATTATCCAGTTATCTATTCTTGTCTGTGTTCAACTGCAGATCGTTCAAATCGTTATGTGATACCTGGACTCAGGCTGTTCCAAGCATATGACTGGAGACCGGTCGCGGCTCATGAACTTCGTGAGTAAATTTATCGGGACAATTAGATTCAGGAACGACCATTTTGGAGCTATTATGGGTTATGGAGATTATGTGGTTGGTAAAAGTGTGATTTCCAGGGTATATTATGTGGAAGGTCTTGGTCACAATCTGTTCTCTGTTGGTCAATTCTGTGATTCCGATCTAGAAGTGGCTTTTAGAAAACATTCTTGCTTCGTTAGAGAACTTGATGGTGTGGAATTATTAAGAGGTACCCGAGGCTCAAACCTATACACCATCTCTATCGACGACATGATGAAGTCCTCTCCAATCTGCTTGCTGTCAAAGGCCTCTAAAACAAAGTCTTGGTTATGGCATCGTCGTCTCAATCACTTGAACTTTGGTACCATAAACAACCTTTCCAGAAAGGATCTTGTCAGAGGTTTACCCATATTAAAATATGAAAAAGATCATCTTTGCTCAGCCTGCCAATTGGGAAAAAGCACGAAATATGCCCACAAACTAAAACCCACAAACTCTGTAATGGAAGTTCTTCATACCCTTCATATGGATCTGTGCGGACCAATGAGAGTGCAAACGATAAATGGGAAGAAATACATTCTAGTAGTTGTTGATGACTACTCTCGATTTACTTGGGTAAAGTTTCTGAGGACAAAGGATGAAACTCCAGATGTCATCATCAAACTAATCAAACAGCTTCAGGTTCGACTCAACAATACAGTCAGAATTGTTCGAACAGACAATGGCACAGAGTTTGTTAACAAAGACTGATGAATGTGTAAATACTCATCATTTTTGTACAATATAAACTGCAAAATCATCTGAAAACACTCAGAAACACATCAAAATGATCAAAATATCACAAATCAGAGTTTTATGTGTTTTAAATGCAAAAATATCAAAATCAGATGAAAAACATATCAAATTTGCAAAAATTGCAGTTTTAGTCCCCCAAGTTTCAAAAGTTGTCAAAAATAGTCCCTGAGTCAAAATTTCAAAAGAAAAGTCACCAAAGGTCCTTTTTAAAATCATAACTTGTCAAATTTGGTCCTTTGGTGAAAAATGTAAAAAGTTTTGAGAAAATTACAAATTGGTCCTTCAAGTTTCAAAATTGGCAAATCTAGTCCTTGGATGTTTAAAAATGGAAAAATTATCTTTCATGGTCCGTGTACTAATGAAACTTGTCATAAATGGTCCTTGTAATACCTTTGCAAAATTACAGGTTTGGTCCCTTGGTTTGTTGGAATTGCATACTTGGTCCTTGTGTTTTAAGCTTAACAAACGGACCCCTTTATTACCTTTGGCCCAAGCATATGACCCAATCCAATCCCAGGCCCAATTCTTTACCCGGTTTAAACCCGAAACCAACCCACCCTCTTTATTTAATACCCAGTCAAACGAATTTGACCACCCTTTCCCTCTCTCCCTCACGGGTTACCCAAGCTCCATCATCACAATCCTGCATATCACCTGCAAGCACTCAACCATCATCACCTTCCCTACTCTACCCCCCCTCCAAACACAACAAGCCAGAATGCATTTAATGCTTTCTACCAATCCCACTCAAGCTACAACTGTTAAACCAAAATTGGCGCCAAAAAGCAATTGAATGGCCAAGATCATTTGCAGTCATCCTATGGTCAATTTTACTAGTGGGATTTGTCCAGAGGAGAGAGACATACACTTTGGGTGTATAAAAAGACCAAGGGAAGCATCAAGCAAGGAGTTAGTTTTATTTTTTCTAGCAATGTATGTCGTTTTACAGTTTCTTAGTCTAAATTAGATTTATAGTCGAATTTTAAAGTTCTATTGTACTCAAGTAAACCTTTTTAGTGTATTTCAACTTGATTCAAGTATCAATTTTAGTTCAAGTTCAACTTCCATATTATATGCCTACTGTTGAAATTTACATTTTCAAAATCTTACATCAAATCTTCTAGTCACTTGTTTTGAAGCTCAAACATACTTAAATTAGCTTAGTAAAGCTTTCCATAAGCTCACAATTCAGTTTCACTCACTTTTGGACCTTGGTCAACAAAAGTCAACACGGGTAAAAAAATGATGCAGGGCGGATTTGGGTTGATTCAGGCATGAATGTGGGTTGAAATGGAAGCAATGGGTTGTTTAAATTAGGTTAGTGCTTCTGGGTTTCAGTAATGGCAAGCCATTGTGGCTATGGATATTTGTAAGTCAAGTTTAAGTTTTCATGCATAATCTGTATTTGTAGTGTAAATCTGTTAAAACCTGGTCAAACAGTAGTAATTCAGTTATAGTAAGTTAATTTGATCATAATTACAAGTTGGTTAAGAGTGTGGATTAGTTTTGAGCTCATGTCAGTATGTTAAGGGATGTTTGGCTCTGCTGATCTCTCTGTCTTGTTGGCTTATTCAGTAGTTAGAATATACTAGATAATGCTTGTTTAGTTCATTTTAGTTCATATCAATCTTAGTTTGTGTCTGCAATATCCTAAAAGTCAACATTTCACTTTAATCCATATCACTGCTTACTGTTGAGATTTTAGGATTAGCAGACCATTGTTTTGTGTTTGGAAGTGTTAAATATTGATTGCATTAGGTTCATTACAATACATAACATCAATCTCAGTCACAAAATTGGATCCAAAGTTCATGTTAGTCAAACTTCATCATTTTGTCAAAAGTCAAAAAGTTCTAAAACCTGTTTTGGGCTCAGATAGAAGGAATTTTCATGGCTTCATTTTTTAGCCATTTTCAGTGAAATTTGGTAATCTAAAAAGTTCAACTGGTCTTTGCACTTATAAGCATTTTTTTGGAATTTTGCAATTTATATAAGAGCTTCAAATAAGCTCTTCTTTCTGGCCTTAACTGCCCTGCACCACAGGCTCAATTAACACTGAGCTTTTCTCAGTTCTTGCAGCAGGTGTACAGAGCTCATCAGAGCTCATCATAATCTGATTTTTGGTACAATTGATCTCACCCAGGTCCTTTACAAGTTCCAATTCATAGTTTTCAGTTTGAGCTTATTTATAAGCCTGTGCTTGTGTTCAAAAGTGGCACCCCAGTTACTGTTTTGAGCCATAAGCTCAAACATTAAATCATTGCAATTTGCCAATTCAGTGGTTGTAGCTTGTTATTCTTAGTTGCATTCTAGTATTTATAGCATATTTAGACCTCTGTAAACTGTTGGTAGCTTAATTTGTTCATTTGGCTTATTTTAGTGCTTATTTATAAGCACTTGTTTTAGCAGTTTCACTTTCTTACAAACAAGTGCCTGTTTTTCCATTTTTACTAGCTTCCTTTTATCATTTTAGACTTTTCCTGAAATTTTCAGATTTTTCCAAGTTGTTTAGCTATTTTTCTTAATTTAAATTAGTTTTTAAGCATTTTTAAATAGCATTTAATATAAAAAATTAAGAAAAGGTTCAAAAAAATAATTTTTCAATTTTCTTAGGTTTAGATAAATATAAAAAGTGAAAAAAGTAATTTTCCAGATTTTTCATAGTTTATTTGGTAATTTTTAGTAATTTAATTAGTTTTTAATAGTTTAAAATCCAAAAAAAATAGAAAAATAATCAGAAAAATACAAAAATAGTTCTGAAAATTCTAGTTTGATATTTTAGACTTTTCCAATTCATAATTTTATTTTTCTAGCTTTATTTCCTAATTTCTTGTATTTTAGGTAATTATTAAATAGTTAAAATTAGTTTTTAATTAATAATAATTAGATAATTAGTCATAAAAATAATTTTCTTTTTCTAATAGTTTACTTTTATCATTAGGTTTGTAAAAACATCATTTTCATATTTTTAGGGTTAATACTGTGTAAGTTTCACGTTTTTAATTGTACGTCGCGTAGATTTTAATTTCAGTTTTATAAAAAACATAAAAACAAAAACATCATTTTAAGAATAGTGATAGCGTTTATTTAATAGATTTTATCTTTTTAATTTCTTTTAATTTGCATTTAAGCCATTGTAATTTGTTTGCTATTTCTGTAGTTATAATAATCTTAAATCCTTTTTTCGTTCAAATTTCTCGATCACTATTCGTTGATTGATCCATTGCATAGCTCGCTGGGACATAACGACCCGGGGAGACTCTATACTCCTCAGATCTTCATTGCATTCGTGCGTAGGCAGTTTTAAGCTGGTTACAGTCCGCCATTCACAAGTGGCGGGCTTGTGTGATTTAGCTTGACTGTTTGGCACGCATCAAAGACTTAATTCAGTTTTATGAAAGTGTTGGAATCAGTCATCAAAGAAGTGTTCTACGAACTCCTCAACAGAACGGTGTAGTTGAAAGACGAAATCGAACTCTTGTAGAAGCCGCAAGAACAATGCTAATTTATTCAAAGGTTCCAATGTTTCTATGGGCTGAAGCCATTACCACTACTTGCTACACCCAAAATCGTTCCCTTATACACACCTCTCATGGAAAAACTCCATATGAACTTGTTCATAAACGAAAGCCTGATCTCTCCTACCTTCGTGTGTTTGGTGCCTTGTGCTATCCAACGAATGACGGTCAATACTTAGGAAAATTAAGAGCAAAGGCAGATATTGGAGTTTTTGTTGGTTATGCACCAAACAAGAAGGGTTACAGAATCTTCAACAAGAGAACTCGAAATATCATGGAAACAATTCACGTTACGTTCGATGAGCTGACCGGTCAAATGGCTCCTGGACAATTCAGTTCTAGACCCGCACTTCAAAACAGTCCCATTGGTTCATCCCTTGTACCAAATTCCTCTCCAGCAACTCCATATGTACCTCCAACTGAAGATGATTTGAAGAAATTGTTTGATCCGATGTTTGATGAACACTATGAGCCAAGTACTAATGATCTGTCAATTCCTACAACAGAGGCTGCTCGTATCCCTGTGAATGAAGTTAATCCTTCAGTCTCAATATCACTAAGTCAAGAAGAGCCTGCTGCTGATCACTCTGTCTCATCAACAAATCATCAATCTTCAAATGTACATCATGGAACTGTTTCTGGCATCAATGATGAAGTTAATCCCTTTGCTACTCCTGAAGATGCTCCATTTGAAAATATATTTGCTCTTGAATCATCATCAGAACCATCTTCTTCAGGAGACATCGACTCTGCTACTTCAGTCCCTCAACAACAGCCACACGAACACCTCAGAAAATGGACTCACAATCATCCATTAGACAACATCATTGGAAATCCCTCTCGTCCAGTATCCACACGGAAACAACTGGCAACCGATGCCTTATGGTGCTTTTTCAACTCCGTACTCTCTAAGATCGAACCAAAAGATGTTAAAACTGCCATGAATGAAGACAGCTGGTTCAATGCCATGCTAGAAGAAATTCATGAGTTTGATCGATTAGATGTATGGGAATTAGTACCTGCTCCAGACTGTGCTATGATCATTGCTCTAAAGTGGATCTTCAAAGTGAAGCTTGATGAGCATGGTGATGTGCTGAAAAATAAGGCTAGGTTAGTGGCTAAAGGGTATCGTCAAGAAGAAGGTATTGACTTTGAGGAATCTTTTGCTCCGGTTGCTCGTATCGAGGCTATAAGAATCTTCTTGGCTAATGCTGCTAGCAAGAACATGGTTGTCTATCAGATGGATGTGAAAACAGCCTTTCTTAATGGAGATCTGAAAGAAGTGGTTTATGTCAGCCAGCCAGAGGGTTTTGTGAATCCAGAGCATCCTACTAATGTTTATCGCTTGAAAAAGGCCCTTTATGGTTTGAAGCAAGCTCCTAGAGCATGGTATGATACACTATCAAAGTTTCTTCTATCTACTGGATTCAGCAAAGGAGCAGTTGATCCTACATTGTTCACCAGAAAGTCAGGCAAACATTTAATTCACGTTCAAATTTATGTTGATGATATCATCTTTGCCTCAACTGACCCCAATGAGTGTGACCGTTTTTCAAATGAAATGGGTTCTAAATTTCAAATGTCAATGATGGGACAAATGTCATTTTTCTTGGGTCTACAAATTTCACAAAGTCCCGGAGGCATTTTTATAAATCAATCTAAATATGCAAATGAGATTTTAAAGAAATTTGGATTTGATTCTAGTGACCCTGTTGACACTCCCATGATTGAACGTACTAAACTAGATGAGGATCACTCAGGGATCATGGTAGATCAAACGAAATATTGTAGTATGATTGGATCCCTGATGTACCTCACTGCTAGTAGACCATACATCTTGTTCGCTGTTTGCATGTGTGCTAGATACCAGGCTAAGCCTACTAAAAAGCACCTTGAAGTGGTTAAACGGGTCTTTCGGTATCTCCAAGGAACCATCAATATGGGACTTTGGTACCCGAAGGACACCGGTATGTCACTAACAGCCTATGCAGATGCTGATCATGCAGGATGTCAAGATACTTGTCGAAGTACGTCTGGAGGTGCTCAGTTTTTGGGTGATAAGCTTGTAAGCTGGTCTTCAAAGAAGCAAATGAGTACTTCTATTTCCTCTACAGAGGCTGAGTACATAGCCATGTCATCTTGTTGTGCTCAAATCCTATAGATGAGATCCCAATTATCTGACTATGGCTTTGAATTCAACAAAATCCCTCTGTACTTTGATAATAAAAGTGCTATTGCTCTCTCATGCAAAAACGTACAACACTCAAGAGCAAAGCACATCGACATTCGACATCATTTCATCAGGGAACAAGTTGAAAACGGTGTAGTGGAACTTTACTTTGTGAGGTCTGAATACCAGTTAGCAGACATCTTCACCAAAGCTCTTCCTAGAGAACGTTTTGAGTTTATACTTCCACAACTTGGTCTTAAGAGCCTACAACCAGAAACACTCAAACGTCTTCAAGAGGAAGAAGAGGAGTAAAAGGTTTTCTTCATCTATCTCTTGTATATATCTATTAAAAAAAACAAAATACAAAAATTTCAAAACCTTCAAAAAGCAAATAGAAAAATATAAAACTTTCAAAAAAAAAAAAAAAATTTGAAAAACTTGAAAAATTTCGAAAAATATTGTCTTTTTGTCATGTTTTTTTTCTTTTTTCTATTCGATAATATCTACGATCTTTATGATGCCATTCAAAGAATGACACGGGAATTTAGATGTTGTTCTAATTTTCATAAAAAAAAAATCAAAAAATATTTTTGGGAGAAAGAGAAACAATGGTTTATTGTCATTTCAGGCAGTAACCGCTTTTCAAAGAAAGAACAAAGCCATGCCTTATATTGGTTTTCAAATTTAATGCTCTGATTCTTTAAACAAATCCTTACTATCTAATGAAAACTAATTGCTTTGAAAAATAACTCAGACTCTATTTTTTGGAAATCATTTGGACTTAAAGTGTGTCAAAATATCTATCTCTCAATCAACAACTTAGGTCATTGATTGAGGGGGAGAATGATTTCAATTAAATTAAAAAGTTATGTGTCATTCAATTGTTTTCAAAAGATATTCATGCATGTTTAATCAATGGAGTCCAAAGTCTCAAAATCTGATCCTTATCAGTTAAAACGCTTTCATAATCAAGTCACAATTCTCCTTAAAAGCTTTCCAAATCAATTTAAATCTACAGAGATCACAAATCTCAAATGATTTGATAATTGTGATCGGGGGAGAACTTGTGATTTAAATTGGATTTAATCTGATAATTCGGTAAATGGTTTTATAAGGATGTACAAGCTCTCCTTCCCACATGTGCCAAACTATTTCAAATTTTCCATGCATAGGTTGAGGGGGAGCATCTATCTTAAACCACAAAGATCTGAAACATGATCAATTTGTTTCAATGTGCAGTCTGTTCCCTCTTGTATGTGCAAAACTCTTTCAAACCTCAAGGCACATATTGAGGGGGAGCAAGCTTATGAAAACCTCATCCTCCCTTATATGCTTTATCTACTTGTTTTGATCAGGGAAGTGATGTTGATATCTTTAGAAAATGGTAATCAAAGAAGTTAATTCTTTCTCTTGCCTCCGTGTGCAAAACGATTTCACTTGATGCACATGTTGAGGGGGAGCTCTTGTTCTAAAAATATCAAAAACAATTCAGGTACAAAATGCTTTGATAATATATCACAAGTATCTGGATTGATTTTCAAATGGTTTTCAATTGGTTCCAATGGCAGATGAACAATACCAAAATAGACCGACCAACTTTACTTTATGTATGGTGATATAAGGATGATAAGGTTAGGTATTTTTTCCCATGATCCGCCAGAACCGGAGGGATCTACCCAGGGACTATCCACTAGATAGTGTAGAAGTCCTTAGGTATATTGAAAAAGGAGAAAAGTGAGATATGGAAAGAGTGCGGACTGAAACTGAGCTAGTACTGGAATAAACCCAACAAGGTTCTAGTTATGAAGTTTCGGTAAGCACTGAAGGGGTTGAAGAATGAAAAAGAATTGAATGTGAAAAAGGGTGAAAAGAAATAGCCCTCCATTTATTCAACCTTAGGGCAGAAACCGGGTTCAATTCATATGCTACTGGTGTTTACCAAGGTAACATCGGTATTGAAGACAAGACGTCATGGACCCAGTGACGCACTGCACTACAACTTCCCAAACCACTCAAGTTCCTCTTAAAAGGGCTTGTTTCATTCTCACGGGGAACCTACATAATCTATCGACTTTCTCTTAGAGAGTGTTGATATTGAAGAAGGAGACCCTCTCCCTAGTCTCCGGCATAGGAACCAAATGTGCACAATTGAGTCTAGAGCCACGAGATCATCAATAAATCTCATTAGGACACTCTCAATGAAGACTCTCTGTTTCACACAATGTGGAAAGAGAGATTACATCTTATGAGTCCTACGCATTATCCTTGCGGTATTGCCAGAACATCTGAGTGATATGCAATCATATTCACAATGAAGATGGAAAGCCTTATGGAGCCAACATCAAACAAGCTCCTGGTGGGTGGCATGTGAGATCTACCCAATAGATCAACCATGTGACAACTGAAAATAAACAATGGGGCGATTTAATCTTTTGAATCAATCCTGATTCAGGTTATGGATTGGCGGATACCTTTGAAAAACCGGTCATTGTGCTTAAAAACTTTTTTTTATCACATCGACTGTGTACTTATATTTCAAAATAAAAGGTGTTTATTATTGATAATTGATTTTCATCAAAACCTTCGTTGTATTGCAAAAACAATTTCTATTGAGCAGTACACGATTGTTTTTCAAATCTCTATTCATCCATCGGTGAATCTCAATTCGCTGGTTCACTCACTCCGTGTTGTCTTCTTTGAGACGTTCCGGTTTGAGAAATGCTAGAACAGCTGCGAAACCCTGTCAAGGAAATTCTTCAGGAATTATACCTGATCACAGGCAGTACTTGTACTGATCAACGGGGAACCGTGGGCCATGTACCTCAATTCAACAAAAGTGATCAAAGACACTCTTGTGTGCTTTATTGCTAACTGTTTTATGCAGGAACACCCTACGTTTGCAGCTGATCAGAATGGAGCTGTCAATCCATAGCCGCATGCTCACACAACACATTCATTTCCAAAGAAATCATGATTAGTGCATCAATGACTCTGATATTATCACTCCATGCTTCTGCTACGCTGCTGCCAATATCATGAATCAACGAAAGCTTCCGCTACTCTGATGAGAATATATCATGATCCAAAATGTGAGCATGTCGGTCCAAATGTCACAACATCACATAATACCAACACCACAATGGTTGAGTCAGAGATTTAATATGGCTGATGATCTCAAAACTGGCTCAAAACTCATTATCACGTGGATCAGTAAAAAGACCTCCACTTGGATTAACCAAACATGCAATGTGAAGAATCAATGACTACGAGCTTCAGAGCAAAGTACTACATCAAGAATGCAAGAACAATTTTTTTTTATGTAATATCTGTTTGTATTCAATGTATGTTTAATGTGTGTTTGAGGTGACCTCCCTTAGGAGGAGATTGTTAGGATTTAGTAAATCCAGTTATTGAAGAGTCGGTCACCTCAAGTATATGTAATCATTAAAAAGCTCGTAGTCGTAGATTATTATCAGTTAAGTAGTATTTAGTTTAAGTATCACCGTGGAGGACGGACGGGTCTTTACCCACTGTATGCCTGATCCACAGCCCGATAGGTGGCGTTTTGTGTAATGACTATAAATACTCTCTACCTTCCAAGGTAGAGAGTTGGAGCTCATAATAAGATTTTTCTTTCTCTCACTAAAGTTCCCTAAACCTCTAACTTTCTCTCTCTAGAACTCATCTTGTACGCCTACTTTGGTTATGGTTTGATGTGTATGTGAAATCCAATATGTTACACATATGATATACATATCATATCACATGTGATATTATATATCATATATGATTTAACACTAATATCACATGTGATATTCAATTTAGTGTTTAATCATATATGATTTTTTTCATGCAAATTTCAGTAACGTAAAAAAAAAACGAAAAAAGATGAAAAAACATGAAAAAAAACGATTTTTTTTTTCTTTTTTCGAAAGTATATCAAAGTGCTCGTTTATAGAAAGATAATTAAATGCTCGTCGCGACGGTGTAAATATTTTTGCTTAACGATTAACAAGTTAAGAGATATTTAAATTATAAACAATAGGTGAAATACTAAAATGCTTTTTATCTCAACCATTGATTTCTTTTTAGATGGATGGTAGAGATGAGTCTCTTGGTATGTAAGAAAAGTTTGGTATGTAAAATAACTCTCCTCCATATGTATAGTTAATGATAGGGGTGTGCACGGTCCAAAAACCGGACCGGACCGAGACCCGATTTCGGCAAAAATCTTAGACCGAGACCGGACCGAATGTGGTCGGTCCGGTTGGTCTTTCGGTCGGTCCGGTCCAACAAGGCCAAATTAGCCCAAATTGGTCGGTTTTGGTCCGGACCGGACCGGACCGAGGACCGAATTAGCCCAACAGCCGAGACCGCGGACCGGACCGAATGTGGTCGGTCCGGTTCGGTCCAGTCCGGTCTCGGTCGGTCCGACGGTCGGTCCGGTCCGTTCGGGGTCATATGCTCACCCTTAGTTCACGATTTAAGATTATTTGAGGACAAAAGATTCTTTACATATCAAAGGATCAATCTCCATCATTCATTTTTATTTGATCTAATGGATGAGATTAATCCAAACAATTTAAAAAACCCACTTTCATCATTTTTTTCAAATATTAATACCTTTCAAACCGTTAATCGTTAAGCGAAAAAAATATATCATTGCGACGACCATTTAATTATCTTTTTATAGATATACACTTTGATATACTTTCAACAAAATTTATTTTTTTGTATTTTTCACGTTTTTTATTTTAAGTTTTTTTTCGTTTTTATTACGTTACTGAAATTTGCATTTAAAAATCATATATGATAAAACACTAATTTGAATATCACATGTGATATTAGTGTTAAATCATATATGATATGTAATATCACATGTGATATTTAATTTAGTTTTAATCACATATGATTTTTTATACAAATTTCAGTAACGTAAAAAAAACAAAAAAAGACGAAAAAACGTGAAAAAAATGATTTTTTTTTCTTGTTTCGAAAGTATATCACAGTGCCCGTCTATAGAAAGATAATTAAATGCTCGTCGCGACGGTGTAAATATTTTCGCTTAACGATTAACAGTTTAAGAGATATTTAAATTATAAAAAATAGGTGAAATAATAAAATGTTTTTAATCTCAGCCATTAATTTTTTTTAAATGAATGATGGAAATGAGTCCATTGGTATGTGAAAAAAATTTGATATGTAAAATAACTCTCCTCATAGTTCACCCAAAAATCTTGACTAAGCTTACAATCGTGTATTTTCTTGCCAAAGTCTTTAATTATACTGAAGCTAACATTTTTTTAAAATGTTTTTCTAACTTGTGCCTTAGGGGCACAAGTTAAGCACACCAAAAGTAAATAAGAGCCCACAAAATAGTACTACCTCCGTCTCAAAATTATTGTCCTCTTTTGACTTTTTGAAGTCTTATTTTTTCAACTTTAATCTTAAATATTTTCGTTTGTGTTATATAATAGTTGTTGTAAAATATATGAATGGATTTGTTTTACAATGTATTTTTCATTGATATAATTTTCAATAAGTATTATATAACACAAACAAAAATATTAAAAATCAAAGTTGATAAAACATGACTTTAAAAAGTCAAAAGAGGACAATAAATTTGAGACGGAGGGAGTACATGAGAATCCACATAAAAGTACAGACAAATGTATTTTCATGTGGGCCCCTGTATACTCTTGATGTTCTTTTGATGTGATTAATTTATGCCCTAAGGGCACAAATTAAAAAACCTGCGCCTAATGTATTAATATGTAATAGCATGACACATAAATGCATTATGTCGATTTTCAACTTTAACATTACAGAGATGGGAATTTGATGCACCAATATCGTGTAGTTTAGTTTATCATGTCCACAACAAAAATGAGTAGCCCATGATAATAAGTAACATGAACGAACATTAAATAAGGTAAATTACATTAAGATACATTTTGTGATTAAATATGATGTCTCTCTGGCCATTACTTTTACTATAATAGCATTCGCGCAAATCAGCGGCGATACTTAACATGTCAGTTTTTCTCGTATTTTGATTTTTAAGCGGTATGCAATGAGAGTTAGTATTTGACTGTTTACCCGTTTGATAGTTCGAAAAGAGTAAATGCGTATTTAAATTTCAGTAAAGTATATCAATAATTTCGTATAACTTGAATGTTATGATAAAAATTACAACTATAAATTTGTATTATTGTAAGTTTGTAACATTCATTTTAATACTAAAATTTAATGTATTATTAGTGTACATTATAATGCAATTATTATAGTGTAAAATTTAATTATATGAATTATTAATTATAGTAAGATGCGTAAGCTTAAAAAAATTAAAACTTTCTTCTTTAAAAAATTTTAAATACATTATGAGATGTATAGATGTAGATAACCACCATACATGAATAATTCCATGGATCCTGATTAAACCAAACTCAAAGGCATTTCATATCCTATTATTTCTCTTGTTTGTATAATCAATTATGGTTTATATGTATTTGCCAAAGGTACAATTATTCTGTTTTTAATTACTAATATAGTTAAGTATTAAAGATATATATTGGACTTGTCTACATATTTTAGGAAAATGATTTGGAGGACTAAAATGTGTGCCTAATTTTAGGCCTAAAGGGATGTGGAAGTGTTTTATTGGTTTGTGATGAAGCGGGCCCATCTAGTGTCACCAATAGAATGATGCCACATAAGATTAGTCATATAATTAGGCATATGAATTAGGCATGCCAATCAATGCTCCATATTTTAATACAACAAGGTTCAAAAAGCCCGCATGTTGCAGCGGAACGAAATTCTAACCATAAAAAGTTTTTTTCCCTTCTGAATTGAATCGTTATGTTGCACTCATTTATGTTTAAGTTCTGCTTATGTATGGTATTTAAATCGGTTTAGAGATGAGATGGTAATAGTTTTGTTGTTTGGTTTTCCGTGTAAAACGGTAAAGATCTGGTGAGATTAATAAAGATCAAGAAGCTCGGGTAACACTTAAACAATGACCATACTTTACTGTTGTGAGGTAGTATTTGCCCAAGTGTGTGAAACTTGTGAAGTTGTATGTGTTACTCTCCTTTTATAGAGAGACTTGTAGGGTTTAGAGATACACCCTTTTGGGATTATCAACGGCTGCTAGAGAGCCATATGTTGATCATCCGAGAGCAGACAATGAGGACAGGTGTTGTGCGCTCCTCGGCTCGTACAAACTGGTGCTTGTCGTGCGTCCGCACTGCACAGTGTCAGAGGGTACATCTTAACCTCTAGTAACAGTTGGGGAGCAGTAGTACTAGCGTGCTCAGTATGGCCTGAGAGGCTTTTCAAGGCGCTGCGCGGCCTGGGATCTAAGTCGGGCTTCCATCAAGTGTTTGTTGATGGGCCTTGATAATGGGCATGATTCAAGCGTATAATAATTTGGCTTGAGCCGCTAATATTGAAACGTTATTAAGTCCTCCCAATATAGTATTAGATCATGTACTGATGATATGATGCTGGACTTTTGTAACTGAGTCCCCCTAGTTCGTGTTGCGCTACCAGGGTTCCTTCTCAGGTGTTACACCCAAAACCGAGTTTTAAGTATAAAATAATGTAAATGCCATTAGAATAGTTTGACTAAGACTTTTATAAGTCAGAAGACTCGATATGATCGGTTAGTCAACGAAAGTTAAGTTGTAGTCAAACCCGATAGTTAAAATAATAGTCAAGAATGTGTAATATGGTTATAGAAAGATTGACGTGTTACTTTTATAAATTTTATGTGGTTATAGTAGAAAGAAAAGGGACTTGAGGGACCTAAGTTGCCAAATAACCAAACTAGTATAAGAACTGCCTTGTTTTAGTACCAGAACAACCTTATTTTAGCATGTTAGGACTTAATGTGGAAGGATTCTCCCATCAGGAGCTATTCTTGCCAAAATCTCATATTGGCACTAGAACCAACTTGTTTTAGTACCTAAACCAATTTTTATAGTACTAGAGGGACTACTATTGCCAAATGACCAAACTTATAACTAATATATCCAAGTATTCTATGGATAATTACACACACTTCTCATTTATTCAAGAGTGTGTATGTGTATCGTGTGTTTTAGAGAGGGGAAGAAGGAGATAAGCTTTCTTGACTAAATTGATGAATGATTGTAAAACCTGAAAATCTAAAACATAGATAAAGACTAAAATACCCTCGAAATCAAAAATTATAAAATACGTAAAATACGTTTATAATCATTTAACTAAATTAAAACTAATTTACGAATAATTAAAACTTAACGAATATGTTACGTGATCGATTTTGGTACGACGAAAGATTTAAACGTCTCGCGTAAAAGTTTGGGCCTCGCCATTTGTTTGATTTTTGATCCGATGGGCTCGTTTTCTTTTTGCCAAGCCGAGAGTCCAAGAAGCCCATAAGGGGCGTTTGTTTTGTGTGTTCGGTTGGACCAAGCCGAAACCCAACCCCCTCCTCAAAGCCCTAAAACAAAAATGATACCACCTATAAATATAATACATTTACAAGAAATTGAAACCCTAGTTTTGTTGCCTCTCTCTTTCTTTTTCTCCATTCGGCCGAACCCTAGTTTTTGTGGTGTCGAGATTTTGTTTCAACCAAGCTAAGGTATAACAATGTTTATTCGTCTTCTTTCGTTACACCTTACGTTAATGTTTATTGTAACTTGTTTGTTTAGTCGATTTGTGTTTTTCTTTTGTGGCCGAGCCGTGTGAAACCAAACAAAGACAAACCGTAATGACTTGAGCCTCATAATTATTAAAGAACATGTTATGTAATACGTATTATTAAATCGGATCATAGTTATAGGTTGAGCCATAGGACCGAACCATATGTATATAGAACCGAACCATGTAAATAATTCGGCTAAGATAAAAACATGCAAACGTGAATATGTATTGTACGTAGGTGAGCTAGAGTTGCGTAAAACCTATTAGCCGAAACCCTAAGTGTTAGCCGAACCATATAAGAGTTTTGAAAGTGTGTTTAATAAGTAAAGGTCATGTAAACCTAAACCCTAGAATAACATGAGAGTCGATTAGGGTTTGAAGCTAAGAGTGTTAATTCGTTATTTCATGTGTGAGTTATGACTTTTAAACTATTTTCACATTTAACCCTAAACTTTAATAAATGACATAATGAACCCTAATCTACGATATTAATTATAAAACACTTAAGTCTCATTTAATCATAAAACCCTAAAGTATGAAGATCACTGAATACACTAAGTATAAACACCAAATATTAAAAGATCATTTCGACGATTATGGAATCATAAATAATATGGACGACCGTTAATGTGTATAGGTTCTGAGAAGAAGGAGTAATCCTTTGCTTTTCCGTATTTCTGCTTTTCGATCATTTGCTTTGGAATAAGGTACAGATATTCTGACCTTTTCAGTAAAGGTTCCTTTAAATGTTTTCTTTCGTTAGCTTTTATATTAGGGTTTCCTAAGCCTTTGCTATGAACCCCATTCTGTTTTGTTTGAGCTGTTGCTTATCTGAACTCTGATTTCTGAATTATGAAACATCTGATTTTGAACTATATGATATGAAAACTCTGATTTTGAAAATATGAATAACCTTCTGATAAAATATGATCTGTGTCAGTTATGACATTCTGATTTGACCTAAGATAGTTTGACACCCGAGCCAAATATTTCACTAGTCATGGGGGTTCCATGTCCGTATCAGTGATGCACCTCTGTTATGACTCTAGGGCAGTAGAGTGATGTTCTGCCACGTTCCTGGATGGTGGAGCATATTTTGTATATGTAGGAAGGGGCGTATGGATGCATCCTAGATCTGTTATCTGTTATCTGTTATATGTTATCTGATGATTGATGCTGCGTGCATGCACGTCCTTTCTAACTCTGGTAGGTCTCCCCTACAAAATGTTGCCTTACGAGAAGTGTTGCCTTATGAGAATATGATTATGATCTGATATTTGTTTCTGGGCTCGTGGTAGTTAACTATAAACTGTATTTGAAAATTCTGATTTATACTTTGAAAATGATTATGATTTTGCTATCTTTCGTTCACTATATTTCATATTCGATATCGTTTAGTATTCGCTTTGCTTTCATATCTGTTCACTGGGCTTTTGAAGCTCAGCCGCATTTTCTTTTCTTCCGCGGCAGGTATCTAAGCATTGGAAGCTGGGTTTTGCTTTGGGATGAGTGCATGAGTGGACTTACCTTAGAGATATTTAGCTTTGATCTTATGATGCCATTTAAGACTTATTATTTAAGATTTTTTGTTGGATTTATTTTTCCGCTGGGACCTATGTATTGAAGTCGTTTTGACTTGAATTATTTCCGCATTTATGTTAAGATTTCTTTTGGATATTTATGTTTGCTTTGATATGACACCATTACTTGTGATTCCTTTACCCTTGTCGGGTCGGGGCGTTATAATTTATGGCATCAGAGCCCAGGTTTACGACTTGTAGTCAGGACCTGTGACATAAGAACCCTAGGTTTTGAGACCCTTAGAGCTTAGGCTTTGACCTGTGAGGATTGGGTAGACTTTAGGTTTCCTTCTGCGAACTTCCATTTCGTATCTCACCTTTGTTCATTTTGCTAATCGTTTGAATATCGTTCAGATGGTTCGAACTCGTACTAACGGTAGCGCTGATGGAAACGCTAATATTCCTGGCTTGGATGCTGCGGTTGCCAATGCGCTCAACACTCTTTTCCCTGGTCTTACTTCACCTGAGGTGTTAACACAGGTGATCAACAACATTCGGAATCAGACTGGTCCTTCGGGAAGTGGTGGAGGTAATCAACCCATCGGTATTCATACTTGGCTCGAGCGTTTCGGTAAGCTCAAGCCTCTTTCTTTTAGCACTGCTGCTACTCCCACTGAGGCCGAGGACTGGATCACTCATATTGAGAAGCTGTTTGAAGTACTGGGTTGTGGAGATGAATTTAAAACCCGTTTGGCTGCATTCAAATTGGAGGGTGATGCTTTAAATTGGTGAAAGGCATTGAAACAGGCAAGAGGAGGAGATGCTTTTGCTGTTACTTGTACTTGGACTGAGTTTCGGACTATCTTCTATAACTGTTACTTCCCTGATGCTGAACATCAAAGGTATGAGAGGGATTATCAAGGAATCTACCAGTTTGATCATGAGAACTCCAATGAGTACATGAGTAGATTTATGAGGCTGGTAAGTTTTGTGGGAACGAATGCTGGAGATGGTAGGCGCCAAGCTAAGCACTTCAAGTGGGGATTGAAGAAGTGGGTGTTGGACCGACTGCTTAACACTGAGTATGAGGATGTGTCGGCCTGCAATGACGCAGCTCGTAACATTGAGATCTTTCATGAGGGTTCGGGTTCCAACAAGCGTAATCGCGATGGTGATCGGATTCAAGGTATGACTCAAAGTAATGATTATAAGGGAAATTCTGGCAGGAGTTATGATTCAAGGGGTCAAGTGGATAGGAGTTATGATCAGCGGGGTCAGTCAGGAAGGAATGGGGACTCTAGGCGCCCTGAGGCGAGGAGTCAGGATAGCAGAGCTGCTGGTAAGAATGGAAATGATCGTCAGAATCAAGGTAACAATAACCAGCGTTACAACAAGGATCAGTCGGCTCGAGGATCAAATCAGGGTCGTGCTTCAGGATCTTCTGGTCAGCAGAGGACAGCTGAAGTTTTGCCTCCCCCACCTATCTGTACTACTTGTGGAAAGGCTCATCCGGGACCGTGTTTTAAGGCCACTGGTGGATGTTTCTCTTGTGGTTCCACTACTCACAAGATCAAGGATTGCCCTAAGAGGAACCCGGTGATTCCTGGAAACTACATCAAGCCGCCACCTACTACTGGACGTGTTTATGCTAATACTCAGAATCAGGCGGAGCGCACTTCAGGTACCATTACGGGCACTCTTTTCATTGATGATTTTTCTGTCTTCGCTTTATTTGACACCGGTGCCACACACTCCATTATATCTGTCACATTGGCTAAGAAACTTAATATGAAGCCCAAACCGCTAACGAATCACTTATCGATATCTACGCCTATGAAAAACCACATGATCATTGATCATAAATACGTTAAGTGTCCTCTTCGTTTTGATGATCGTATTCGCTCTGCAAATCTGTATCCTATCGATATGGTCGACTTTGATATCATTCTAGGCATGGATTGGTTGGCTTATCATAGAGCTTCCATCGACTGCTATGCTAGAACTGTGATCTTTGGAGACATAAAACATCCTGAATTTGTTTATTATGGTTCTCAACCTCTCAAATCTGTTAAGTTTATTTCTGCTATGAAGGCACGGACCATGATTGCTCATGGGTGCCAAGGTTTTCTGGCATCTGTTAAGGACACATCTTTGGAGAGTCCTGACATTGAAAACCTTTATGTTGTTTGTGAATTCACCGACGTTTTTCCCGATGAACTTCCTGGTCTTCCCCCAGCTAGAGAAGTTGAGTTTAGCATTGAGTTAATTCCTGGTGCTGAGCCGACTTCGAAAGCTCCGTATCGTATGGCACCTGTAGAACTGAAGGAGTTGAAGGAACAGCTGCAAGAGATGATAGATAATGGATTCATTCGACCCAGTGTTTCTCCATGGGGTGCACCTGTCTTGTTTGTGAAGAAGAAGGATGGAAGTATGCGTCTATGTATCGACTACCGTGAACTCAACCGTATTACTATTCGTAACCGTTATCCTCTTCCGCGTATCGATGATTTGTTTGATCAACTGCAAGGAGCTAAGTTCTTTTCTAAGATTGATCTGAGATCTGGTTATCATCAGCTACGTGTGAGGGAGCAAGATGTTCCTAAGACCGCGTTTCGTACCAGATATGGTCATTATGAATTCCTCGTTATGCCTTTTGGTTTGACAAATGCGCCTGCGGTGTTTATGGACCTAATGAATCGTGTTTTCCATGAGTTCCTCGACAAGTTTGTTATTGTTTTCATCGACGACATTTTAGTTTACTCCAAGTCTGAAGAAAAGCATGAACAACATCTCCGGATAGTTTTGGAGATTTTGAGGAAGAAGAAGTTGTACGCCAAATTTTCGAAGTGTGAATTTTGGTTAAGACAAGTCGCGTTCCTTGGTCATATTGTATCTGCTGATGGTATCACCATGGATCCGTCTAAGGTTGAGGCTATCACTAAGTGGCCAAGACCTACGACAGTGACTGAAGTTAGGAGTTTTCTAGGACTTGCTGGTTACTACCGACGTTTTGTAGAAGGTTTCTCTCGATTAGCTTTGCCCCTAACCCAACTGATGAGAAAAGGTGAAAAGTTCGTATGGACGGATGAACGAGAAAAGATTTTTGAGGAGTTGAAACGGAGATTGGTATCCGCTCCTATTTTGACTCTTCCATCTGGTTCTGGAGGTTTTCAAATTTATAGTGATGCATCTAAGAAAGGATTGGGCTGTGTTTTGATGCAACATGGAAAAGTAATAGCTTATGCTTCAAGACAACTGAAACCGTATGAGGAGAATTACCCAACTCATGACCTTGAGTTAGCTGCTGTGGTGTTCGCGTGGAAGATATGGAGACATTACTTGTATGGAGAGACGTGTGACATTTTTACCGATCATAAGAGTCTCAAGTATATTTTCACTCAGAAGGAACTTAACATGAGACAAAGAAGATGGTTAGAACTTCTTAAGGATTATGACACCAACATTCAGTACCATCCAGGTAAGGCTAATGTAGTTGCTGACGCACTTAGCCGGAAGTCAGGCATTCTTGCAAGTATTGAGATTGAATCTAGGATTCTTCGTGACTTAGAGAGTTTGGATGTTGAGTTGTGTGTACGAGGTTTTGATGGATACTGGGCTAGTATGAAGGTGGAGTCGAACCTTATACTGCAAATTAAGGAAGCTCAGAAAGATGACGGCGAGCTGTGGGCCGTGGCGCAAAATGTTGAAGAAGGTAAGCAGACGGAGTTTAAGGTTGATAATGACGGTATTGTATGGTATGAAGATAGGCTTTGTGTTCCCAATGATCAGGTACTTCGTGAGAAAGTTATGACTGAAGCTCATAGTTCTCCTTTCACTATACATCCTGGTTCTACCAAGATGTATAGGGATTTGAAACAGTACTTCTGGTGGAATGGCATGAAGCAAGATGTGGCGACGTTTGTGTCGAAGTGTATGATTTGTCAGCAGGTTAAGATTGAACATCAAAGGGCTAGTGGACTGTTGCAACCATTGGATATTCCGACATGGAAGTAGGATAAGATATCTATGGATTTTGTGACTGGACTACCTCGTACTCGGAAGAAGCATGATGCAATTTGGGTAGTTGTTGATCGACTAACCAAATCTGCTCATTTCTTACCAATTAGAAATGATTATGGTATTGGTAGATTGGCGGAGATTTTTCAGCAAGAGATAGTTAGACTTCATGGTACTCCGGCATCTATTGTGTCCGATAGGGATCCGCGTTTTACTTCTCGTTTCTGGAAAGGTTTGCAAAAAGCTTGGGGTACTCGACTTAATTTTAGTACGGAATTTCATCCTGAAACAGATGGTCAGTCAGAGAGGACTATTCAGACCTTAGAGGACATGCTAAGGGCTTGTGCTTTAGAATGGACTGGCAGCTGGGATGAATATTTGTGTCTAGTAGAGTTTGCATACAACAACAGTTGGCATGCTAGCATTAAGGCAGCACCGTTTGAACTTCTTTATGGAAGGAAATGTAGAGCACCTACTTGTTGGGATGAAGTAGGTGAACGCTTAATTGAAGGTCCGGAAATGATTGAGATCACTAATGAGAAAGTAGCTGTTGCTAGAGAAAAGTTGAAGGAGGCTAGGTCTCGTCAGAAAAGTTATGCCGACAAGCATCGTCGTGATTTAGAATTTCGGGTTGGAGATCGTGTATTTCTGAAAGTCTCGCCGTTTAGAGGTGTGAAACGTTTTGGAATCAAGGGCAAGCTCAGTCCTCGATTCATCGGTCCGTTTGAAATTTTGGAGCTTATAGGAGAAGTTTCGTATCGATTAGCACTTCCGCCTCAGTTATCGCATGTTCATGATGTTTTCCATGTATCTCTTCTAAGGGGATACAACTATCATCCGTTACACGTTGCTTCTTATCCGTTTGATCAAATTCGATCCGATATGTCTTTATCTGAAGAACCGGAAGCTATTTTAGAAAGACAAGAAAGAGTCATGAGAAATAAAGTCATTCCGTTCGTTAAGATTCTTTGGAAAAATCACCCGGAGCGTGAGGCTACTTGGGAAACCGAAGAGTCGATGCGAGCTAGTTATCCTCATTTCTTTGAATAGTTTGGTATGTTCTCATTTCGTTTTCGTTTCGTTTCATTCAATTTTCGAGGACGCAAATTCTTCTTTTAGAGGGGAAGAATTGTAAAACCTGAAAATCTAAAACATAGATAAAGACTAAAATACCCTCGAAATCAAAAATTATAAAACACGTAAAATACGTTTATAATCATTTAACGAAATTAAAACTAATTTACGAATAATTAAAACTTAACGAATATGTTACGTGATCGATTTTGGTACGACGAAAGATTTAAACGTCTCGCGTAAAAGTTTGGGCCTCGCCATTTGTTTGATTTTTGATCCGATGGGCTCGTTTTCTTTTTGCCAAGCCGAGAGTCCAAGAAGCCCATAAGGGGCGTTTGTTTTGTGTGTTCGGTTGGACCAAGCCGAAACCCAACCCCCTCCTCAAAGCCCTAAAACAAAAATGATACCACCTATAATTATAATACATTTACAAGAAATTGAAACCCTAGTTTTGTTGCCTCTCTCTTTCTTTTTCTCCATTCGGCCGAACCCTAGTTTTTGTGGTGTCGAGATTTTGTTTCAACCAAGCTAAGGTATAACAATGTTTATTCGTCTTCTTTCGTTACACCTTACGTTAATGTTTATTGTAACTTGTTTTTTTAGTCGATTTGCGTTTTTCTTTTGTGGCCGAGCCGTGTGAAACCAAACAAAGACAAACCGTAATGACTTGAACCTCATAATTATTAAAGAACATGTTATGTAATACGTATTATTAAATCGGATCATAGTTATATGTTGAGCCATAGGACCGAACCATATGTATATAGAACCGAACCATGTAAATAATTCGGCTAAGATAAAAACATGCAAACGTGAATATGTATTGTACGTAGGTGAGCTAGAGTTGCGTAAAACCTATTAGCCGAAACCCTAAGTGTTAGCCGAACCATATAAGAGTTTTGAAAGTGTGTTTAATAAGTAAAGGTCATGTAAACCTAAACCCTAGAATAACATGAGAGTCGATTAGGGTTTGAAGCTAAGAGTGTTAATTCGTTATTTCATGTGTGAGTTATGACTTTTAAACTATTTTCACATTTAACCCTAAACTTTAATAAATGACATAATGAACCCTAATCTACGATATTAATTATAAAACACTTAAGTCTCATTTAATCATAAAACCCTAAAGTATGAAGATCACTGAATACACTAAGTATAAACACCAAATATTAAAAGATCATTTCGACGATTATGGAATCATAAATAATATGGACGACCGTTAATGTGTATAGGTTCTGAGAAGAAGGAGTAATCCTTTGCTTTTCCGTATTTCTGCTTTTCGATCATTTGCTTTGGAATAAGGTACAGATATTCTGACCTTTTCAGTAAAGGTTCCTTTAAATGTTTTCTTTCGTTAGCTTTTATATTAGGGTTTCCTAAGCCTTTGCTATGAACCCCATTCTGTTTTGTTTGAGCTGTTGCTTATCTGAACTCTGATTTCTGAATTATGAAACATCTGATTTTGAACTATATGATATGAAAACTCTGATTTTGAAAATATGAATAACCTTCTGATAAAATATGATCTGTGTCAGTTATGACATTCTGATTTGACCTAAGATAGTTTGACACCCGAGCCAAATATTTCACTAGTCATGGGGGTTCCATGTCCGTATCAGTGATGCACCTCTGATATGACTCTAGGGCAGTAGAGTGATGTTTTGCCACGTTCCTGGATGGTGGAGCATATTTTGTATATGTAGGAAGGGGCGTATGGATGCATCCTAGATCTGTTATCTGTTATCTGTTATATGTTATCTGATGATTGATGCTGCGTGCATGCACGTCCTTCGTAACTCTGGTAGGTCTCCCCTAAAAAATGTTGCCTTACGAGAAGTGTTGCCTTATGAGAATATGATTATGATCTGATATTTGTTTCTGGGCTCGTGGTAGTTAACTATAAACTGTATTTGAAAATTCTGATTTATACTTTGAAAATGATTATGATTTTGCTATCTTTCGTTCACTATATTTCATATTCGATATCGTTTAGTATTCGCTTTGCTTTCATATCTGTTCACTGGGCTTTTGAAGCTCAACCGCATTTTCTTTTCTTCCGCGGCAGGTATCTAAGCATTGGAAGCTGGGTTTTGCTTTGGGATGAGTGCATGAGTGGACTTACCTTAGAGATATTTAGCTTTGATCTTATGATGCCATTTAAGACTTATTATTTCAGATTTTTTGTTGGAGTTATTTTTCCGCTGGGACCTATGTATTGAAGTCGTTTTGACTTGAATTATTTCCGCATTTATGTTAAGATTTCTTTTGGATATTTATGTTTGCTTTGATATGACACCATTACTTGTGATTCCTTTACCCTTGTCGGGTCGGGGCGTTACAATGATTGAGGTTCCAAATCAAGAAATAAGTTGGTACTAATCATCCTTTCAAGTAATTAATCTCCAATCTTGAATTAATTAGTGATTTGAGAAGTTAGGTTTACGAACCCTAACTTGAGAAATTGGGTAAAAGATGTTTAAAAGCTAATCAAAAGGTTATAGTGATTAAAAGTTAGTAAATATACGGGTTAATTATCATATAATCATTATATGTTTATATGATGATTAGGGGTGTTAAGATGTGAGCTATGGTCGTATAATAATTGTTATAGTAGTTGATTATGTGTTTATGTTGATATGATTTTTTTACCTAGATTGCAAAGTGTGAAGAATGATGATGATGATGATGTTGGTGATATCTTAGCTTGGATTCAAGGTAAGTAAAATGGTTATGACATGAGATTATATTGACGTATTCATATATGTGTTATGTGGAAGATGATAGTGAAGGTTTAGGAGGCACTTGACTTAGTGAGCTTAGATTAAGAATAGATTAAGGCTAGTTTGAAAAGACTAGCCAAAGTTGTGTTTAAGTCAATTATGATTTATGTAAGATATGCTCTGTTGTAAAAAAAGGTCCAGGAGGCCGATTAATCCCCGCATAATCGATGATCGCTCACTAAGCGCCTTGATTTATCATAATCGGCCTATTTAATCGGTTAAGTCAAAGATCACTTAAAAATCGGTCAACAAACCGATTAATGAGACAAAATCGAACAAAATCAGTCTAATCGGATTAATCAAACAAAACTGCTTAAAAATTGGTCAACAAAATCGCTTAAAAATCGGTCAACAAACTGATTAATCGGTCAAAGATCGCTTAAAAATGGTCAACAAACCGAGTAATATCTATTTTTGACTTTGAACTTTGAAGAATTATGTATTATGTTTAAATTTGAACACTTGAAATGTCTGAACTTTGATGCACTATACTTATCTCATACATATAATATAATATAATATCTAAAATTATAATTTTGTGCATAAAAATTCCAATCCGATTAATCCCCGATTAATCCCCGCCTAACCGATTAATCGCTAGGCCCTACCCAACCGCCTCACTAGCGCCTAGCAATTTTTACAACCTTGAAGATATGTAAGAATTATATTTAATTGATAATATGTGTATTAAATGTGATGTGCAAGTATTGATGAAAGTAGTCTTATGGACTAATGTGATGTGAATGATGCTTTTGTGATTAATGATGTATAATATCATGTGATTCTCCTTTTTACTTACTAAGCGTAATGCTTATGGTTAAGTTGTTTAACCATTTTGTAGGTTTGTATTGATTTAAAGGATGACGCGTATAGTAGCTCATGGTGCTAATGAGGTTGGAAGTGCTTGTTTATATGAGACAAGTAAATTATGATAGATACCGAGCTCGAGTCAAGGTTGAACCCCCAAGTATATTAAATGATTTGTAATGTTGTTTTGCAGTGTCAAAGTCTAGTTTTTAAGTATGTATATGAGCTATGCTCAAGTTGTGTTTAAGTTGAGTTGAAAATGAGTAAAAAATGGGTGCTTATGGAAATGATGTATTATGTTATGTTAAAGATTTATAGAAAGTTTTGTTAATTATCAAGTTATAGAAGTTGATTTTTAGTCTTTTTAGTTAAGTATGAAAACGGAACAACAATTAGTGTAGAAAATGGGTCATGTTAGAAAAATCACATCTTTTAATCTGTAAGTCTTTAGAAGTCTTACCACCCGTCGTTTTAAAGGTAATTAAGTCTAGCTTCAATTAAAAATAGTATTAATGGCTGGTTTGTAATAGATTGTTGTCAGTTATTTAAAGAGTAACAAAAGGTCAGTTTTGGGTCATGTCATTTCCGTGTATAGTTTAAATTTTAGTCAAATCAGGCATGGGGCGTAACAACTTGGTATCAGAGCTTCGGTTTAAGTGAATTAGGTTGCCATTGTAGGTTACCTAATCTTAGACACTTGTTGCTACGTGTTTTGTAAGTGTAAGTGATGTGGAAAGCGAATACCTTAGTTATAAGGTAGACTAGTACTTACGGCTAATTAGAATGTTGATGCTTAGACATAGATTGATTGTGCAATGTGATATATGAACCATATAATATTTGATTTGAATATGATTATAAATGTTTTAACACTTGTTGGATAAGTGTTAAGTGTTAGTGTTATTGTTTATGTGATGCTAAGTCTATGGTAGTTTATTCCTACCTCCGTCCCATAATAATTGTCCACTTTGACTTTTTTAAGTCTTTTCTATTCAACTTTGACCATAAATATTTTTATTTGTGTAATATAATACTTGATAAAAAAAAATATATGAATAAATTGGGTTTTACATGTATTTTCATTTGGTATAATTTTCATCAAGTATTATATAACACAAATAAAAAATTTTAATGGTCAAATTTGAACAAAAAAGACTTAAAAAAGTCAAAGTGGACAATTATTATGGACGGAGGGAGTATATGTCTAAGTTTTACGTGAATATGCCTGATAGCATGATGCATACAAGTGTATGAGATAAGATCGATGCATTTGAATGCATATTATCTAATACTTGATCAGATTGCGCGAATAATGTTTATTAAGAGAATATGGTTGATCATAGAAGTTGCTTGAAGCACAGATTAAGTCTAATGTAATTTATAATTGCCACATTATGTGTAATGACCAAATGGTGGTAAAAGGCTGATAAACCATATTGATATGTAGAAAGTTAAGAAGTATGATAAGTGTTTGATAAAACATAGATGCTTAGAAAGCTTAAGTTAGTGAAGCTTGATTTTTACATGCTAAATTAAAACGAGAAAAGTGAAAGTGTATGGTTAAGATGTTATGAGATCATATTTCATATAAAGCATGATAAGTAAAATGTGTTAGTAAGAAATGTTTAAGCGTGATGAGTAGAAGTGATGAATGAGATATAGATTGTGCTAGAATTCATAAGTGATATGAAGTGCGCTAAAAAGAATTGTATAACATGAATATAATCATGTTATATATTGGAATGTGCATGATGAGATTAATGAGAGTGTTATAGAATAAACCTACGTAAAGTTTATATGCATAAAAGTTGAGTAGACTAAATGATGTGATAGTATAAGTTGAGAGTATGGTCAACAAGGGGTTTGGGTAATAGTAAAAGTGCGTTGTGAAAACACATAAAAAATGTGTGAATTGTAAATGGACAAGCATCATAGAGACCTTGTCTAAAATAAAGAGGGCACATAGTGAATGTGCAAGTCAACTTGGGATTGATGGATGAATGATAGATTGCGTTGTGAAAATGCAAGTATAATAAATCGACAAGTATTATATAGAAACTTGTCTAGATGAAAGTAAACATAGTAGAGAATGTTGAAATTGCTTAAGGCAATGAAAATTGAGGAAATGATAATGTGTACTTAATGATAAAACTACATGAAAGATAAAATGAGTAAAGACGTTAAAGTAATAATAGCTTTGATCCGATGCTCTAGTTTTGGTATCCTTCGGGATAGCCCAGCTTGTCTTTTATGACATATGTTTTGGCATCCTTTGGGATGGCCTAACTTGCCTTCATAGCATAGTTGTTAGCTTCCATTCACTAGCATGGTTTACCTATATCCTTCGCATGTGTTGAAGTATCCTTCGGGATAGCTTAGCTTGCCTTTTATAGCATGGTTGATAATTTGCTTTTTTGGCTTGGTTCATAGCTTAACTTCATGGCATGGGTGATAGCTTGCCTTTATGGCATGGGTTTTAGCTTGTGCGTGGTTATTAGCTTGCGTTCACGGCATGGTTATTAGCTTGCCTTTATGGCATGAATATTAGCTTACCTTCATGGCATGGTTGTTAGCTTTCCTTTGTGGCATGGATTTTAGCTTGCGCAAGGTTAAGGTAAAGTGGCCATGCCCTACGGGAAAAGGCCTACTTGCCTTTATACGAAACGTTAGTGAGATTGGATCCAATCCTTGAAAAGATGAAAAGTAAAGTAAGTATAACTGTTGTGTCGGAAGTGCATAAGTAGGATGATTTATAATCTCTTTATTTAAATGGATTGGGACGCTTCTTCATTTAAATGAAGAAATTGTAAATCACTGAACAATAAGTTTATAAGTCCTTACTTACATAGATTGGGACACCTTTTATGTAAATAAAGAATTATAAATGAATGGGCTTATGTGTATCTGATAAGGCATGAGTACGGGTGAGAATTAGGATTTGAAAACTAAAACAATTAGACGTTATAAGAAATGAGATTAGATGTGAATAAAAATTTATAGCGGCGTTAAGGTTATGTGTGAAACCTTAATATAGATGCCTAGAATGAGTATGTGTATTAAGTTGAGAAGATAATGGGCAAGTATTCCCGAAATCTAACAAGAAGATTGCTTAAGTAATGCGTAAATTGGGTTTTGAAAGTGCTGTTTATATGGTACTTGATATAAATTTAAAATAAGTTATTGGTTTTTAAGTAAATACGTAATGGTATTAAGTAGAATGAGAAATTGACCGGTATATGACTTTAATTCATGTTAGTGCATTGGTGAATGATGTGGAAATAGTGTCAACGTTTGACTTATATAAAGTCAAAATAGTAAATTTTTTCATATGACAAATCATCATTGTTAGAAATTTTTAGATAAATTGAATGTTGTTTTTAGTAGATATTCGAGTAGAATGGAATATTTTCAATAGGATGATGTGATACTAATGATGTTGTGTCATTAGAAATACTTGAAATTTTGTGATATTATGGAATCTAAATGAGTTTTTTTAGCATTTTGAATATTATTTAGTTGGATTGAGATTGTTACCTTAAGTGATATGTAGATATTAACTTGATAGTAAATGGGCATAAGGACTATGATATGAACATAAAATGTAGAAAAGTTTGTGAATGTTCGAGAGCATTAAGCAAGTAAGATTTTGGGGACAAAATTTAAATAAGGAGGGTAGAATTGTTACACCAAAAACCAAGTTTTAAGTATAAAATAATGAAAATGCCATTAGAATGGTTTGATTAAGACTTTTATGAGCTGGGAGACTCAATATGATTGGTTAGTCAACAAAAGTGAAGTTGTAGTCAATCTTGATAGTCAAGCTCATAGTCAAGAATGTGTAATATGGTTATAGAAAGATTGATGTTTTACTTTTATAAAGTTTCTCTGGCCAAAGTAGATAGAAAAAGGGACTTGAGGAAACTAAGTTGCCAAATAACCAAACTAATACTAGAAGCACCTTGTTTTAGTACTAGAACCACCTTGTTGTAGCCTGAAGAGACCATTCATGCCATAATCCCAAACTAGTTCTAGAACCACCTTGTTTTAGCCTGTTAGGACTTAATGTCGAAGAATTCTCCCATTAGGGACTGTTCCTGCCAAAATCTTAAACTGGCACAAGAACCACCTTGTTTTAGTACCTAAACCAATTTGTTATAGTACTAGAGGGACAACTATTGCCAGATGATCAAACTTATAACTAATATATCCTAGTATTCCCTAGATAATTCCACACACTTCTCATTTATTCAAGAGTGTGTATGTGCATCGTATGTTTTAGAGAAGGGAGAAGGAGATAAGCTTTCTTGACCAAATTGATGAATGATTGGGGTTTCAAATCAAGAATAAGTTAGTACTAATCATCTTTACAAGTAATTAATCTCCAATCTTGAATTAATTTGTGATTTGAGAAGTTAGGTTTATGAAGCCCAACTTAGGTAATTGGGAAAAAGATGTTTAAAATCTAATTAAAAAGTTATAGTAACTATGGGGTAAGTTATAGTGATTAAAAGTTAGTAAATTTATGGGTTAATTATCATATGATCATTATATGATTATATGATATTTAAGGGTGTTAAAAGGTGAGCTATGGTTGTATAATCATTGTTATAGTAGTTTGATTAAGTGTTTATATTGATATGATTTTTGACCTAGATTGCAAAGTGTAAAGAATAATGATGATTATGATGTTAAGGATATGTTAGCTTGGATTCAAAGTAAGTAAAATGGTTATAACATGAGATTATATTGACTTATTCATATATGTGTTATGTGGAAGATGATAGGGAAGGTTTAAGAGGCACTTGACTTAGTGGGCTTGGATTAAGAATAGATTAAGGCTAGTTTGGAAAGACTTCCCAAAGTTGTGTTTAAGTCAATTATGATTTATGAAAGGTATGCAATAATTATGTTTGATTGATAATATGGGTATTAAGTGTGATTTGCAAGTATTGATGAAAGTAGTCTTATAGACTAATGTGATGTGAACGATGCTTATGTGATTAATGATGTATAATATCATGTGATTGTCCTTTTTACTTACTAAGCGTAATGCTTATGGTTTAGTTGTTTAACCGTTTTGCAGGTTTATATTGATTGAAAGGATGGCGCGCATAGTAGCTCATGGTAGGGGTGTGCACGGTTCGGTTTGGGTCGGTTTTTGGCTAAAACTAAAACCGAACCACAATGTTCGGTTTTTGTAGAACCCAAAACCGAAACCGTTCGGTTTTTGACGGTTCGGTTTTTTCGGTTTGTTATCGGTTTCGGTTCGGTTTTTCGGTTTCTAACCATTAATATTTGGGTATGGCCAAATTATACGAACAAACTTGTTTTACGTACAAAATTAGTTATTATTCTTTACTTTTTCTCAATCGAATAATAATGTTTATTGCATAATTTTACAATTACAAACATATAAATGAGAAATACACATACAAGTGAACATACACGTAATATAATCATTATCGAATACTTATTGATATTTTCACACAAAACAACTGACAAGACAAACACACATATAAATATAAACGTTAAGATAAATATATATAAATTCACTAACAAAATGAATATGAATTTATAAATTTGATTATTTAGTTATTTAATCATATTATATTAATTAGATATTATTATATAATAAAACCGGTTTGGTTCGGTTCGGTTTTTGCGGTTTGGTTATTGGACAAAAACCGAAACCGAACCGCATTTTTCGGTTTCTGAAAACGTAAAAACCGAATCATCGGGTTTTAGTTTCGGTCGGTTTTTTGGCTCGGTTTTCGATTCGGTTACGGTTTTTTCGGTTTGTTTTGCTCACCCCTAGCTCATGGTGCTAATGAGGTTAAGTGCTTGTTTATATTAGACAAGTAAATGATGATAGATATCGAGCTCGAGTCAAGGTTGAACCCCCAAGTGTCGTAAATGATTTGTAATATGTTTTTTAAGTATCAAAGAGGTTTTAAGTATGTATATGAGCTATGCTCAAGTTGTGTTTAAGTTGAGTTGAAAATGGGTCAAAAATGGGTGTTTGTCAATGTCACAATTCTCAAATTCCGGTCATTCCTCATACTCCATATTCATCATTTCATAACGGTTCGTGCATGGTTTTGCATTTTTCATTTAACGTTTATTTTCTTATTAAATAAACGCTACCGCGTAATTAATTATTTTGAACATTTGACCCGATAATTCCAAAAACTATCCCGATATATTTTTATACTTACATTTAGTTTATAAAAACAATATTTTGAGTTTACCTAGTGTTTTAAATTTATTTTGTATATAAATCGTTAAATTTATATTAGTACGACACTTTTCTTAAAAACTACACGTTAATTATTATATCGCTCAAATTTTACAAGAAATGTATTTTTACAATTTTTATGATCTCATTATACACTACTTTGATCTATTAACAATTACTTTTACCTAAAAGCTACCATTTACCTTTACTTATACATTTTCCTACACTTTTTTTTAACAATTACACAATATATATATAAATAAAAGAGAAAAAAAAAAAGATATTTAGTGAAATGCTTCCCCCCTTGGCCGACCAAGGGGGGGTTAGCATTTATTGGTTTGGTGAAAATTTTTCTTTGATTGTTTAGATACTTACTTCACCTCATTCACTTCATCATTCATCTCATTTCTTTTTTTTAAGTTACCAAAGTTCTCTCTATTTTGTTCTTCCTCTCCATAACCGGTTCTTCAAGAAGTGTAGCAAGGGATCACAAAAATTTTCAAGTTCAAGTTTTAAACAATCTAGATAACACTCTTATTAAAGGTTTTGAAATAAAAACCTAGGGTGTTTAGGTTAATCCTTGTTCTAATCACCTCATCATAGTAGCTTGTAAGCATATCACTTTCATTTTATATCTTTCATTTTCATTTCATATTTATTTCTTCATTTTCTTAGCAAGCATGCAAGACTTATTGTTACTTATACCATTTTTACATTGATTTTTAGAGTTTTATACATAAAGGTCATCCTATAATTATTCCCTTGTTATATATTGGTCTTGATGATGTCTAGGAACCCATGACACCCTAAGAAGGTGTATGGTAGGATTAGAATAGCTTTGGAGTTGATTTGAAGGGATTGGAATAGGTTTAGTACGAGAAAAACTATTTTCGACAAGTATTAAAAGTGGTCTGATCTTGTTTTGCATTTCTGGAAAATCCGACAGTAGACATGAGTTTTCGGCCTAGATAATTAGAAAATATACTTTAAAACGAATCCGTGGCCGCTTGAACGGATTAAAACGGAGTTATAACGAAGAAGTTATGAATTTTTCAAGTTTGACGACGAAATATGCATTTTCTGAAAATTTCAGCAACCTATTTTTATTTTGTACGAGTAAAACACGAGTCCTAAGCTTTATAAATTATTTCGACTTGTCAAAAATATATTAGTATACTTTGATACGAAGCTAAGGACGTATAATACGTAGAAAACGGATTTGAAACGACTAAGATATACACTTTTCATAAAATTGCCGTAACTTTATTATTTTAGAAAAACTATATTATTTTTACGAGACAAGTGTTACGGTAACCAAAACGACCATGTTGAAGGCTGTTTTTAACTATGATGTAGAACTTTTTGTAACGAGATGTCTTCTAATAAAATCAAGATCATCAAGCATATTTTTCAAAACGACCAACCGTTTGTATAGCGGAGTTGTAATAAATTATTTACGGTTGCTTAAACTTTGCCGAAACTCACTTTTTACACAACATTTGGACAAAATCACCATATGTAACCTCTATTATCTTTATGTTCGAGACCTCTATGACGAAAACTCCTGTACTAAAACTTCTAGATTTTGATACAAGCTTTCCAAAACCGTTGAGTTCGTTTCCTAACGTTCGACGTACACCATTTTACGACTAGCTTTTCGAAGCCATTTTTGTCACTTTCATGAAATTTCCGACGACATTATTTTACGACGAAAAGTTAAAATTTCACAATAAATCATTAAGAAACTATTGTAGGATGACATTTTGACGTAAATACATGTAAAGTAATTTAAGAATGGTCAAGACGTCAAAAGAGTATTTTTCGACGATAAGTATTATTTTCAAAACTCACAAATGGTATAAATAACTTACGAAATGCATGCATAACAACATATCATAACTCAAGTCATAACATTCATTTTAGGTCGCGGATAGTTTCCGAGCCTCATTTTCGTGCACATCATTTTGATAGCATATTAATCACACCAGGTGAGTTCATACCCCGCTCTTACTCATTTAAATTCCTATAAACTATTTGGGGCGAGATACATGCTTATTTATCAAAACATTTAAACCCTTTTGCCAAACATCATTACTTATATTTTAGACTTGGTGTGTGTAGTGACTAGACTTAAACAAACATCCCAATATTTATATGTTGGAAGGCCATTAAGTTGGATACAGCCCAACGTGCGTCGTTGGAGGAACATCCCAGCATTTATATGTTGGAAGGCCATTTTTATGGATACAGCCCAACGTGAGTCGTTGGAGGAACATCCCAACACGAGTTGTTGGAAGACCCTTGTGGTGACATTTATACTTTTAACTACCATATTGCGCATATTCATGATTGTCATTCTATTTTAGGCAATGGGTTGTGAACACACAGGTTGCAAGTTTTGTATGGGCGGAACTTGGAACTGAGTGGATTTACAATGCCTTTGCTGTGTGAACATTACTCAAAGTATTTTCGATCATTTAATTACAAACTTATGAACTCACCAACCTTTGTGTTGACACTTTTTAGCATGTTTATCTCAGGTCTTAAGGTGATAGCATTTCATGGAGCTTTTGGGTCACATGGCATACATTGGAGTCTTGTGCTTTTAACAATTACCATTCGACCTGTTTTGTAAACTCTTTATGTATTATCAAACTTTATGATTTCTTGTTGTGTAAACTTTAACCTAAGTAATCGAATGGTAAACTTTTCAAAACGTCTCATTATAGAGGTCGTTTTCCGTATCCATACTTTGTGCTATGACGTCATACCCCGATGACACTATCGTTCCGCTGCGATATTTTGGGGGTGTGACAGATTGGTATCAGAGCCTTGGTTATAGAGAACTAGGTTGCATTTTAGTTCCTAGACTATAACCGCTTTCACGTCGATCCTTTCTTTTCCTATCACCTTACACACTTTTCGTGCGCATATGTTTTCTTAAGTATTTCTTCTAGAACCACCTCATTAGATAACGTAGTTTCCTTGTACCAATAGGGGAGTCCCAAAATCTAGTTGGGTCATCAAAGATATGGAGCTCAGTAATGAGCACTTATCTAACTTGATCTCGTGACAGTTCTTGTTTGATGAGATGCGAGATCGAGCTAAATAAGTGTTACTATAAAGCTGGATAGATTTGATGATTTTGCTCGAGGATGGGAGTTCTCTTGAGGATACTTTGGGAACTGCTGGCGACTAAACCTCATAGTGACTTTAGCACCTAACGGAATTTCCTATACATCAAGTGTGACTCTTCCTAGATACCTACCCCAATTTCCTCCTCCACCGTTTAGAATCGGATGATAGACTGGCTACCTATTTAAGTAACACCAATCGCCGAGACATGTATGCTTGGTGGTATGTACATGTGTGAAATGAGGCAATTATAATTATGGTGGCCAACATAATTATAAATGCGTCACAACTCACGTGGACATATGCGACCACGCATACGTAGATCGGTGTGGACACCTTAGGAACCAATTTGTGGCGTGGTATTATGTTTGAGAACGTTAAGTATAGACACTGGGAATTCAATGGTTCTTTCCCTTGCAGAGATCATGGCACCAAAGAGGGTAACACGCAGCACTGGCCGAGGTGGTGCGGCACCAAGGGGTGGAATGACAGGTGGGCGTGGAGGTAGAGGAGGTGGTAGCGACGTGGGTAACAATGACAACAACACTGGCGGAAACCCTGATTTTGCCGCCATCATCGCTCAACAACTTCAAATCTTACTTCCCACTATTGTCACACAAGTTGGAAATCATATGAATAACTCGGGAAACCACGGGAACGGGAACGGTACTGGCGACACCAACAATGTAGTTGGCAGTAACAACAACAACAACACCAACAACAACAACAACAGAATTGGATGCACATATAAGGAATTTTCAGCATGCAAACCTGTGGAGTTTGATGGTATAGGAGGTGCTTTGGCGTATACTCGATGGGTAGAGAAGACAGAGTCAGTGATCGACATCAGCAATTGTGCCACACATCAGAGAGTGAAGTATGCTGCTTGCTTGCTATCAGGAAAGGCATTGACATGGTGGAACACACAGCTACAGGCTAGGGGCAGAGAAGCAGCTATAGGTATGACATGGGACGAATTTAAGGAGTTATTGAAAGAGGAGTACTGCCCGGACAATGAAATGCAGAAATTGGAAGATGAATTTTATCACCACTCCATGATAGGGGCTGGTCACGCAGCCTACACAGACCGATTTCATGAGTTAGCCAGACTAGTTCCTCATCTAGTTACCCCTGAGTCCAAGAGAATCTCGAGGTACATATATGGTCTTGTCCCCGAAATCCGTGGAACTGTGAAAACAACTGAGCCGTCTACAATACAAAGTGCGATACTGAGGGCAGGAACCCTGACAGACGAGATGGTTAGAAATGGTACGTTGAAGAGCAGTGATAAGAGGAAGGAAGCGAGTGGGTCGAATAAGCAGATAGACGTGGTAGCAGACAACAAAAGGGCAAGAGTTTTTGTGGCAACTGGTAATGAACAAAGAGAGTATGCGGGTACACATCCCAAATGTGCTAAATGTGCTTATCACCACCCGAAGTCCAAGCCCTGCCGCTTATGTACAATATGCAATCAGTCGAATCATTTTTCAAGCCAGTGTAGAGAGCGTGCAAGACCAATAACAACGGTTAACACGGGCAACATGAGGAATAACCAAAGGACTTGCTACGAGTGCAAAAGCCCGAATCACTACCGGAATAATTGTCCTCAGTTGAATAAGCCACCGATGCAAGCTCCTCTAGCTGTGGCAATTGAAGGAAATAACCCAAACCCTGTACTCAATATCAGTCCACCCTGAGGTCGAGCATTCTATATAGGGACCGAGGAAGCCCGCAATGCGTAACTGGTACGTTTTTCCTAGACCATTAAGTGATCCACCGTATTATTCAGATTCAGTGAGTCTCATTAGATAAGAAACCTAGACGCGTAAGTTTTGGCTTAAGCACTTCGACCATACATACTGATTTCGCGAAACCTAAGGGTAGAACTTTAAGTATCATCGATTGAATCGCGAGAACGCGATTCTTCTATCAGGGGAAGAATGTCACAATTCTCAAATTCCGGTCATTCCTCATACTCCATATTCATCATTTCATAACGGTTCGTGCATGGTTTTGCATTTTTCATTTAACGTTTATTTTCTTATTAAATAAACGCTATCGCGTAATTAATTATTTTGAACATTTGACCCGATAATTCCAAAAACTATCCCGATATATTTTTATACTTACATTTAGTTTATAAAAACAATATTTTGAGTTTACCTAGTGTTTTAAATTTATTTTGTATATAAATCGTTAAATTTATATTAGTACGACACTTTTCTTAAAAACTACACGTTAATTATTATATCGCTCAAATTTTACAAGAAATGTATTTTTACAATTTTTATGATCTCATTATACTCTACTTTGATCTATTAACAATTACTTTTACCTAAAAGCTACCATTTACCTTTACTTATACATTTTCCTACACTTTTTTTTTAACAATTACACAATATATATATAAATAAAAGAGAAAAAAAAAAAAAAGATATTTAGTGAAATGCTTCCCCCCTTGGCCGACCAAGGAGGGGTTAGCATTTATTGGTTTGGTGAAAATTTTTCTTTGATTGTTTAGATACTTACTTCACCTCATTCACTTCATCATTCATCTCATTTCTTTTTTTTTAAGTTACCAAAGTTCTCTCTATTTTGTTCTTCCTCTCCATAACCGGTTCTTCAAGAAGTGTAGCAAGGGATCACAAAAATTTTCAAGTTCAAGTTTTAAACAATCTAGATTACACTCTTATTAAAGGTTTTGAAATAAAAACCTAGGGTGTTTAGGTTAATCCTTGTTCTAATCACCTCATCATAGTAGCTTGTAAGCATATCACTTTCATTTTATATCTTTCATTTTCATTTCATATTTATTTCTTCATTTTCTTAGCAAGCATGCAAGACTTATTGTTACTTATACCATTTTTACATTGATTTTTAGAGTTTTATACATAAAGGTCATCCTATAATTATTCCCTTGTTATATATTGGTCTTGATGATGTCTAGGAACCCATGACACCCTAAGAAGGTGTATGGTAGGATTAGAATAGCTTTGGAGTTGATTTGAAGGGATTGGAATAGGTTTAGTACGAGAAAAACTATTTTCGACAAGTATTAAAAGTGGTCTGATCTTGTTTTGCATTTCTGGAAAATCCGACAGTAGACATGAGTTTTTGGCCTAGATAATTAGAAAATATACTTTAAAACGAATCCGTGGCCGCTTGAACGGATTAAAACGGAGTTATAACGAAGAAGTTATGAATTTTTCAAGTTTGACGACGAAATATGCATTTTCTGAAAATTTCAGCAACCTATTTTTATTTTGTACGAGTAAAAAACGAGTCCTAAGCTTTATAAATTATTTCGACTTGTCAAAAATATATTAGTATACTTTGATACGAAGCTAAGGACGTATAATACGTAGAAAACGGATTTGAAACGACTAAGATATACACTTTTCATAAAATTGCCGTAACTTTATTATTTTAGAAAAACTATATTATTTTTACGAGACAAGTGTTACGGTAACCAAAACGACCATGTTGAAGGCTGTTTTTAACTATGATGTAGAACTTTTTGTAACGAGATGTCTTCTAATAAAATCAAGATCATCAAGCATATTTTTCAAAACGACCAACCGTTTGTATAGCAGAGTTGTAATAAATTATTTACGGTTGCTTAAACTTTGCCGAAACTCACTTTTTACACAACATTTGGACAAAATCACCATATGTAACCTCTATTATCTTTATGTTCGAGACCTCTATGACGAAAACTCCTGTACTAAAACTTCTAGATTTTGATACAAGCTTTCCAAAACCGTTGAGTTCGTTTCCTAACGTTCGACGTACACCATTTTACGACTAGCTTTTCGAAGCCATTTTTGTCACTTTCATGAAATTTCCGACGACATTATTTTACGACGAAAAGTTAAAATTTCACAATAAATCATTAAGAAACTATTGTAGGATGACATTTTGACGTAAATACGTGTAAAGTAATTTAAGAATGGTCAAGACGTCAAAAGAGTATTTTTCGACGATAAGTATTATTTTCAAAACTCACAAATGGTATAAATAACTTACGAAATGCATGCATAACAACATATCATAACTCAAGTCATAACATTCATTTTAGGTCGCGGATAGTTTCCGAGCCTCATTTTCGTGCACATCATTTTGATAGCATATTAATCACACCAGGTGAGTTCATACCCCGCTCTTACTCATTTAAATTCCTATAAACTATTTGGGGCGAGATACATGCTTATTTATCAAAACATTTAAACCCTTTTGCCAAACATCATTACTTATATTTTAGACTTGGTGTGTGTAGTGACTAGACTTAAACAAACATCCCAATATTTATATGTTGGAAGGCCATTAAGTTGGATACAGCCCAACGTGCGTCGTTGGAGGAACATCCCAGCATTTATATGTTGGAAGGCCATTTTTATGGATACAGCCCAACGTGAGTCGTTGGAGGAACATCCCAACACGAGTTGTTGGAAGACCCTTGTGGTGACATTTATACTTTTAACTACCATATTGCGCATATTCATGATTGTCATTCTATTTTAGGCAATGGGTTGTGAACACACATGTTGCAAGTTTTGTATGGGCGGAACTTGGAACTGAGTGGATTTACAATGCCTTTGCTGTGTGAACATTACTCAAAGTATTTTCGATCATTTAATTACAAACTTATGAACTCACCAACCTTTGTGTTGACACTTTTTAGCATGTTTATCTCAGGTCTTAAGGTGATAGCATTTCATGGAGCTTTTGGGTCACATGGCATACATTGAAGTCTTGTGCTTTTAACAATTACCATTCGACCTGTTTTGTAAACTCTTTATGTATTATCAAACTTTGTGATTTCTTGTTGTGTAAACTTTAACCTAAGTAATCGAATGGTAAACTTTTCAAAACGTCTCATTATAGAGGTCGTTTTCTGTATCCATACTTTGTGCTATGACGTCATACCCCGATGACACTATCGTTCCGCTGCGATATTTTGGGGGTGTGACAGTCAAAACACCCGCCGCTTGGTAAAGTGCGTATTCAAGGGTCGTTTAGAACACAAATGTTTATGAAAATGATGTATTATGTCATGTTAAAGATTTAAGAAAAGTTTGGTTAATTTTCAAGTAATAGAAGTTGAGTTTTTGTCGTTTTAGTTAAGTATGAAAACGTGATAGTAATTAGTGCAGAAAATGGGTCATCTTAGAAAAATCATATCCTTTAATCTGTAAATCGTTAGAAGTCGTACCACCCATTGTTTTAAAGGTAATTGAGTCTTGTTTCAATTTAAAACATTCTTAATGGCTGGGTTATAATAGATTGTTTTCAGTTATTTAAAGAGTAACAGAATATCAGTTTTGGGTCATGTCGTTTTCATGTAAAAGTTTAAACTTTTGGTCAAATCAGGCATGGGCTTAACAACTTGGTATCAGAACTTTGGTTTAAGTGAATTAGGCTGCCATTGTAGGTACCTAAACTTAGACCACTTCTATTTACGTGTGCCGTAAGTGTCAGTGGTGTGGAAAGTAAATACCTTAATTATAAGGTAGACTATTACTTGCGGCTAATTAGAATGTTGATTCTTAGGCATAGATTAATTGTGCAATGTGATATATGAGCCACATATTATTTGATTTGAATATGATTATAAATGTTTTAACACTTGTTGGATAAGTGTTAAGTGTTATTGTTTATGTGGCGCTAAGTCTATGGTAGTTTATTATATATCTAAGTTTTATGTGAATGTGCTTGATAGCATGATCCATATAAGTGTATGAGATAATATCGATGCATTTGAAAGCATATTATCTAAGACTTGATCAGAATGCGCGAATAATGTTTATTAAGCGAATATAGTTGATGATGAAGTTGCTTGAAGCACTAATTAAGTCTAATGTAATTTATAATTGCCACATTATGTATGATGACCAAATGGTGGTAAAAGGTTGATAAACCATATTGATATGTAGAAGGTTAAGAAGTATGATAAGCATTTGATAAAAGATAGATGCTTAGAAAGCTTGAGATAAATTAAGAAATGATTAGTGAAGCATGATTTTTACATGCTTAATTAAAATGAGAAAAGTTAAAGTGTATGGCTAAGATGTGATGAGATCATGTATCATATAAAACATGATAAGTAAAATGTGTTAGTAGTTGAAAAGAGTAAAATTAATTCGTACATTTTTAGTACGAAGTGATTAGTAAAGAATTAAATAGAGTTCGAAAGATTCGTAGATAGAAAATAGTTTACGAATAGTATGAAGAATTGGAAGATGTATAGTTATACCAAATAGTTGGAAAATGGTGGTAAACCAGTAGTATGTATTACACCGTTAATATTTAATGTAATCTGAATTAATCACGAAGTTCGTTGAAGTAGTAGTTGATATAAGCGAATTATTTGTAATAAGCGCGTAAGACTAGTTCAGAATCTATTATACGAAAGTTTACGTAGCTATAATAGAGTATGTGAATATACCTAGTACGATAGTTCGTGT
>BPTQ01000001.1:138689218-138804995 GCA_019973895.1 Chrysanthemum seticuspe | reverse complement strand
AGTGGGGGGGGGGGGGTTCTACTAATTTTAACTACTTAATAATTTAAAATTAAAAACTAATTAAACTACTTGAAAGTAAAAGCTATGTATTGACTGATTGAGTTCTTATGATAATTAAAAACACGGTTACTTAGATTTTCTTACTCCCTAGTTATCTCTTATTAGTTGGTTGAATTGTCACATCGTCATTCTAATTTGTGCGTTGTATTCCATGTTAGTCATAGGGGGTGCCTAATTCCCTAGTTCTATGAATTGTAACTCTCCTCTAGACTATCCGGGATCGCCAAGTAACGTAGTATCTCCCCGAATACTCTATTATCCTAAAGCTACAACTCAGGCAATAAACACAATGATGGCTTAAGTGCATTCTCAAGCTTTTTTCTATTTAGGACGTTCAAGCTCGCAACAATTAAAGAAGAAGCCAGTTTTCCTTACTCTAGTGTCTACCAATTAAAACAAGAGACAACCTAACAATAATCAACAACTAGGTTTCATAGATCTAAGCAAACACTAGATTAATTTAGCTATGCATGATAGATAAGCATGAACACAAACAAACAATTGAACATAGAACAAACATGGTGATAAATTGTATAAAAAAACTTATCTTTGAGTGTAAAGAAGGGTTTGGAACCTTAAAATACTACCCAAGTCGGACAATGAACGAACTAGGGTTTTCTATCCAAAATACTACACATAAAATAAAAAAAATTCGAAGTCTATATATAGATTTACACTTGCGACGGCGTCGCCTTTTGATGGTGATGCCGACTGGTCGCCGTCATTAGGGTTTCTTTATGGACAAGTTATCGTTGGGATGGCGTCATGTGAGGAAGTGTGATGCCGTCTGGCTTCATTGTGGATGTCGTCTTGGAATGGGTCTAGGTCATCTGGTGAAAAATAAAGGGTGGCGCCTTTATGGAATAAGGCGTGAAGACGTCATGTTGTAGAACCAAAATATGACCTGAGCTGTCGCTTGAGAATTTTTAGAAAACCTTGTGAGCGATGGTGTTGCCCTATGGGTTGGGACGCCGTCAGGTGTGTAAAACAGCCTTTAAATCTTGACTTTGTCGTTTTCTTCATGTTTTCGCTCCTTTTCATCCAAATGTGCTTGATTCCAGCATTTTGCTTCCAAAAGACCTAAAATATGAAAAGGAACGATTTTAAGCAGTAACGGATATAAAATGTAACAATTTAGGGCTTAAATGACCCCCTAAAAATGTATGTTTTAAATCCTTATCACGAATGGTAGGGAGAGGTTGTAGCTGTGAGGATACCATGATTTTCACACCATGATTTGAATGGCTCACAGACGAATTGGGTTCCGTTGTCAGTGATAAATGTTTATGACATGCCGAACCAAGTAATGATTTGATCATAGACAAAGGTTAAGACTTTTCTTAAAGTGATGGAGGCTAGCTGTTTTGATTCGACCCACTTGGAGAATTAGTCTACGGCTACAATCATGTGTTTGATATTTCCAGGGGCAACCAGGAATAGTCCGCATATATCGATGCCTCATTGATGGAATAGACAGGGTACAGTGATGGGGATTGTAACCACCGGTAAATTTCACCTCGTATTAAACTAATATAATATTCTAACGAAAGAATACATGTCCATTTTCTACGTCCAATTTTTTTTAAGAAACAATATTCTTTTATTTGATCACAAAAACTAGCCGATGTGATGAACTCACATCTTTAATAAACATAAACATATTTATATGTAAAACTATAAAGGTTTTCAACTTTTATTTACCACTTTACGATTTTTCGTTAACGTACAATTATTAAACTTTCGATCTAAACGTTAGCCATTTATTAGAGTTTTCACGAAGCCTTAATTTATTTTAACTATGATTTTACACAACTAAATCATAATTACTAAAGTACAACATTTTATACCTAGAGTACAAGTCATTAAAGCACGGAACCTAGCTATACTTTAATTTCCGTTACAAGCCCTAATATACAACTCTATGATTTTATGTACATGATATATTTTCAAAACATTAATGTACAAGTCTTTCAAGCATATGTACAAGTCTTTAATGCATACAAGCTTAATACTTATATAAATTATATTATAAACCTCAATGTACCTATTTTTAAGCACAAAGTACAACCCTATTATGCACAAGCCTTAAAAATATATTTTATATTTTTGTAAGTACAACAAAACAATGCTAATGTACAAACAACAAATGCACCAAACTTAAGCCTTTACTTTTATTATTTACATGTAAATTAACCTAAACTATATTTTACCTAAAGTAAATTAGAAACTTAACTATGTAAATACCATTTACACAATAGGTATAACAATGCAAGCCCTAAGTACTACCCTTAATGCCTAATGCCCCTCTTAATTACCATGGTTAAAAATGAACTAAACAAGTTACCACTAAGTTACCTAAGTACTACTTGTAAATGTCCTAACCACAAACTAATTACTTGCACATGAAAGTTACACATCACTCTTTTACCTTGAAGTTTTACCATAGTCAAAGTTTGTGGGTAAAACTCTTGGCTAGAGTTTTACCACACACTTCATGTCTCCTTGCAATCACATGAACCTCCCATGTGTATTGAAACACCTAGCTACCTTTCAAACCATTCGAACCCTAAGGCTTTAAATCGAACAAGTATACACACCTTGTGTCCTCTTTATGACCATTTGTAGCTCTTATGGACATCTAGCAAAACACATCACCATGCTCCTTCTATTCTTGGTCAAAAATGCGACACATGGTTATGTTACACATATAAATTGAACCATGCAACTTAGCTACAACAATTACCACACAAGACCAAATGGTCCATGAATTTACACATCACCTTGTCCCCTCACTTGCTAGACAAGGTGACATAGCACCTTGTGAATTCATGAACTCCCACCACCTATATAAACGTCCCTTTTCCCCCTTCTAAATTCTCATCCATCACACACATCATACCATACCACCCACACATCACACGTACCATGAGTATTTCTCATATTCACCAATACATTCTACAAAAATTACACTAAGTAGTGGAAGGAAGAAGTCTTGTTCAAAATTAGAAAGCCAATCTATTCAAGCAAGTAAGTCTATTAAACTCATCTTAGTTCGTTTTAAACTTTTAATAACAATTGCATAATGTTAAAAAGGATTTTATAAGGAAAACGTAGCAATTTGAATCACTTAAAACAAGTATACGAGTCAAAAGTTATGGTCTAAACAAGTTGCCAATAATCTGTCCGAATTTTCTGTGGACAGAACACTCGGGCACGCGAAACGAGGCATTTCTGGTCCGTTTCATGAAAAAGTTAAAACACGAAAGTTGTCCGGAACGACGTTTTCTTCAAAAACTCAGGAGCACGGGTCTAGAAAACGCATAACGAGGCCAGAATTTAATAAAAATTCCAACAGCTGTTAAGTATATGTTATAAAAACAGCCTAAACCCCCCTACTTGTGCCCTATTTATTTACATCATGTCAAAGGTATTAAGGCCAACCAAAGTACCGTTGTAAACACCACCTATGACACTCTAGAACGCCCCCATAATCCGGTTAAAAGCCAAGTCGTTATCTTTAAAAACAGCCATCATTTTGGTCAAAAGTCATAAACACTAAAAAGCTTTTTATCTCAAATATATGGGAAAACATGGGATTTTTGATAAATTTGATTTAGAACTATCTTATAAACATTAGAAATGGATAAAACCACATTTCACAAGGTCGCATGTAAAAGATATAGAGTATTATGGTTTAAAAACGAAGATTGCAAGTTGGCAAAAATAGCTTAAGTACCCCTTTTCCGTAATTGATATCTTGCAAGTTAAAAGGTTTCAAAGTACGAGGTTTACACCGTCTAAAAGGGCTTGTTGCATAGTTGTTAAAGCCCCAATAGCGTCTTTAAAAACACTTATAGTCTATTTTATAATTAACCACAAAGAGGGTGACTCGCGGACATTTTCATAAAAGGCCTTGTGTACACTTTTCAAAAATTGAGTCGTGGGAGTTATAGGATGATGGGAAATGACTTAAAAAGAGTTAAAAACATATTACAACATCTCTAGGTGACCCCGTAAAGGTTAATGGGTTAAAACTGAAATTTTCTTAAAACGCGTCGTGGCCTAGTGACCATATTCGTGGTCTTGTATCTTTCTAACCAAAGACGACTAGGACATGAGACTTATACCATTTAAAAGAGCTTACAGCATAGTGTTTTAAGGGTCAAATGCGACGTAGAGACACTAGCTTGCCTCGTGTAAAATCTGCCCTCTTTTAGCCCCGTTATTGCCCAAAAACAACAAAAAGCACATAACCCCCTACTTTGGAAAATCATTGTGACCAAACCGTAAAAGCTTAAGACCTCTAGTTTGAACCATTAGAAAGACCACCAGAAAAACTCTTGAAAGGATCAAGAACGTAGTAAAAACCTATTAGGGCCTCGCTTTTATTCACCCGTACTTTTATCCATTTAGGCCATAAACTAGTAAATTTCTCTTATAAATTTTTAAGCATGAAAATTGTTATTTTTGTAAAATAAAGTTCCTTTGGACTAATAATGTAATTTTTGTAAAGTTAGTCATATAAGGGCTGATTTTGTCAATAACCCATAGTTGAGGGTTTAAAGTGTCATTTTTTGGAAAGTACAAGGGTAAAAACAGTAAATATTCAAAATTGTAAATTATAACATTTTGGAAACATAAGATATTTAACAACTTTGTTTTGATAAAAACTCATTATTAATCATTTAAGTCATAATAATAAGTATGATAAGTATATTAAATTTTTGTAGAGACTTCATGTTATCCTTTGAACATTTCCGTCGCATAGACTTGAATACGAATACTAAATACATGATATACTAAATCAGGTCAAGAGTCGGAGCAGTTTGTTCATATTATCTAATTTGTTTTCCATCCAGACTACAATAACACTGAGGTGAGTTCATAGTCCCACTTTTACATATTTGTTTTCAAAACTTGTGGGGAGATACATGCTACTAAAACCGAACACAAGTATTTTTCTGTATGCTATCCTGATTGATATTGCCTAAGTACCTACTGTTGCCACTAAAAGTCCCTCATATCATGAACCATTAATCACTTGCGAGTGAACGCGAATATCGTGAATAGATCTATTGGCAGTTGACGCCCCATTTGGTTAGCCGGATAGGTAACCAAATGCACGTTATTTGAGAATACTAGGAGAATGGCAAACTCCTACTGGAGGGCATTGTTGCTCACATCATCACTATGATGTTTGTAACTTACGTCATTATTATGACGCCGTACTGTTAAGGTTTGCGTGTCATGAGACTTAGGGCAATATACTGTACTGCAATATTACTGATTTTACTAATGCTTATCTTGTGTTCAACTGATTATTATTCAAACACTATGGATTCACTCAACCTTTGTGTTGACTTTTTAGCATGTTTATCTCAGGTTCATAATTTACGAGGATGACATGGAAGGGCACGGATACTCAAGAAGGCTATATTATCATTCGATAACTTATTTAATAAACTGTAAAACCACTGGGACCTAATTTTGTAAACTCTGATATTTATATAAATCGAATGATAAATATTTTAAAACGACACAATTAGAGTTCATTTTCTGTTATTATAACTGTTGAGCCATGAAGTAACACCCAGCTTGAATTCCGCTGCGTATCACGAAATTTGGGGGTGTTACAGATTGGTATCAGAGCTGCAGTTATAGAGAAACGGATCTAGTTGAGGTCCGAACTATAACTATTTTTACAAAGAAAACATTTTATAGCCTTTCGCTCTCCGTGCCTTCCATCCTCCAGGTAATTATATGACTTCTAGACAGTTTATGCTACACAAACACTTTAGTATACTGATATATACTTCTGATCACTTTATACAAAATAAACATACTTGCATGTGTCTATTCTAAGGCATTATGACTTAATCACATTTCCCCAAGCATGTGCCTACTTTTATATTTTTCAAATTTATAAAACTTTCTCAAGACATTGTAACCAATTACAATGGTCTCTCCTACTTATCTTATTTACACTAAATATATATACTCACAAACTATTTTGAGTATTATGATAACTTTCCTTGATTTTCTTATTTCCATCTCTAAATACTGAGTGAAAACACTCTTTCTGTACTCCGAAAACACCCAAAGCTCCTTGTAACTCATCAGTTAAGTACGAATGTTAAATCAGAAATTCTTAAGTAGGATGACTTACAGTGTCTTTATTTAAATGGATTGGGACGCCTTTTTAATTAAATAAAGAAATTGTAAATCGCTGAACCATAAGTTTATATTCCTTTATTTACATTGTTTGGGACGCCTCTCTATGTAAATGATGGATTATAAATAAGTGGGCTTATTTGTATCTGAAACGACATGAGTATGAACTCAAGGATTACAAACTGATTCATAATCTACAAAAGCTGAAGTTCAGCAACTTTCTCTACACCCATCAAATTCTCATCCAGTTTTCAACGCAATTATCAAAAACTAACAATCTTCATTCAAAATAAAATTTTCTTAAGTTTATATAAACTTCGGAATAATGTTATTTACATGTAAGAACAATAAATTCTAAGCTTTCACAAGTGAAACCACATTTCATCCTCATTACTTCAACATTTAACATGGACTGAATCTCGGGACGAGATTCAATTTAAGGGGGTGAGACTGTAACCACCGGTAAATTTCACCTCGTATTAAACTAATATAATATTCTAACGAAAGAATACATGTCCATTTTCTACGTCCAATTTTTTTTAAGAAACAATATTCTTTTATTTGATCACAAAAACTAGCCGATGTGATGAACTCACATCTTTAATAAACATAAACATATTTATATGTAAAACTATAAAGGTTTTCAACTTTTATTTACCACTTTACGATTTTTCGTTAACGTACAATTATTAAACTTTCGATCTAAACGTTAGCCATTTATTAGAGTTTTCACGAAGCCTTAATTTATTTTAACTATGATTTTACACAACTAAATCATAATTACTAAAGTACAACATTTTATACCTAGAGTACAAGTCATTAAAGCACGGAACCTAGCTATACTTTAATTTCCGTTACAAGCCCTAATATACAACTCTATGATTTTATGTACATGATATATTTTCAAAACATTAATGTACAAGTCTTTCAAGCATATGTACAAGTCTTTAATGCATACAAGCTTAATACTTATATAAATTATATTATAAACCTCAATGTACCTATTTTTAAGCACAAAGTACAACCCTATTATGCACAAGCCTTAAAAATATATTTTATATTTTTGTAAGTACAACAAAACAATGCTAATGTACAAACAACAAATGCACCAAACTTAAGCCTTTACTTTTATTATTTACATGTAAATTAACCTAAACTATATTTTACCTAAAGTAAATTAGAAACTTAACTATGTAAATACCATTTACACAATAGGTATAACAATGCAAGCCCTAAGTACTACCCTTAATGCCTAATGCCCCTCTTAATTACCATGGTTAAAAATGAACTAAACAAGTTACCACTAAGTTACCTAAGTACTACTTGTAAATGTCCTAACCACAAACTAATTACTTGCACATGAAAGTTACACATCACTCTTTTACCTTGAAGTTTTACCATAGTCAAAGTTTGTGGGTAAAACTCTTGGCTAGAGTTTTACCACACACTTCATGTCTCCTTGCAATCACATGAACCTCCCATGTGTATTGAAACACCTAGCTACCTTTCAAACCATTCGAACCCTAAGGCTTTAAATCGAACAAGTATACACACCTTGTGTCCTCTTTATGACCATTTGTAGCTCTTATGGACATCTAGCAAAACACATCACCATGCTCCTTCTATTCTTGGTCAAAAATGCGACACATGGTTATGTTACACATATAAATTGAACCATGCAACTTAGCTACAACAATTACCACACAAGACCAAATGGTCCATGAATTTACACATCACCTTGTCCCCTCACTTGCTAGACAAGGTGACATAGCACCTTGTGAATTCATGAACTCCCACCACCTATATAAACGTCCCTTTTCCCCCTTCTAAATTCTCATCCATCACACACATCATACCATACCACCCACACATCACACGTACCATGAGTATTTCTCATATTCACCAATACATTCTACAAAAATTACACTAAGTAGTGGAAGGAAGAAGTCTTGTTCAAAATTAGAAAGCCAATCTATTCAAGCAAGTAAGTCTATTAAACTCATCTTAGTTCGTTTTAACTTTTAATAACAATTGCATAATGTTAAAAAGGATTTTATAAGGAAAACGTAGCAATTTGAATCACTTAAAACAAGTATACGAGTCAAAAGTTATGGTCTAAACAAGTTGCCAATAATCTGTCCGAATTTTCTGTGGACAGAACACTCGGGCACGCGAAACGAGGCATTTCTGGTCCGTTTCATGAAAAAGTTAAAACACGAAAGTTGTCCGGAACGACGTTTTCTTCAAAAACTCAGGAGCACGGGTCTAGAAAACGCATAACGAGGCCAGAATTTAATAAAAATTCCAACAGCTGTTAAGTATATGTTATAAAAACAGCCTAAACCCCCCTACTTGTGCCCTATTTATTTACATCATGTCAAAGGTATTAAGGCCAACCAAAGTACCGTTGTAAACACCACCTATGACACTCTAGAACGCCCCCATAATCCGGTTAAAAAGCCAAGTCGTTATCTTTAAAAACAGCCATCATTTTGGTCAAAAGTCATAAACACTAAAAAGCTTTTTATCTCAAATATATGGGAAAACATGGGATTTTTGATAAATTTGATTTAGAACTATCTTATAAACATTAGAAATGGATAAAACCACATTTCACAAGGTCGCATGTAAAAGATATAGAGTATTATGGTTTAAAAACGAAGATTGCAAGTTGGCAAAAATAGCTTAAGTACCCCTTTTCCGTAATTGATATCTTGCAAGTTAAAAGGTTTCAAAGTACGAGGTTTACACCGTCTAAAAGGGCTTGTTGCATAGTTGTTAAAGCCCCAATAGCGTCTTTAAAAACACTTATAGTCTATTTTATAATTAACCACAAAGAGGGTGACTCGCGGACATTTTCATAAAAAGGCCTTGTGTACACTTTTCAAAAATTGAGTCGTGGGAGTTATAGGATGATGGGAAATGACTTAAAAAGAGTTAAAAACATATTACAACATCTCTAGGTGACCCCGTAAAGGTTAATGGGTTAAAACTGAAATTTTCTTAAAACGCGTCGTGGCCTAGTGACCATATTCGTGGTCTTGTATCTTTCTAACCAAAGACGACTAGGACATGAGACTTATACCATTTAAAAGAGCTTACAGCATAGTGTTTTAAGGGTCAAATGCGACGTAGAGACACTAGCTTGCCTCGTGTAAAATCTGCCCTCTTTTAGCCCCGTTATTGCCCAAAAACAACAAAAAGCACATAACCCCCTACTTTGGAAAATCATTGTGACCAAACCGTAAAAGCTTAAGACCTCTAGTTTGAACCATTAGAAAGACCACCAGAAAAACTCTTGAAAGGATCAAGAACGTAGTAAAAACCTATTAGGGCCTCGCTTTTATTCACCCGTACTTTTATCCATTTAGGCCATAAACTAGTAAATTTCTCTTATAAATTTTTAAGCATGAAAATTGTTATTTTTGTAAAATAAAGTTCCTTTGGACTAATAATGTAATTTTTGTAAAGTTAGTCATATAAGGGCTGATTTTGTCAATAACCCATAGTTGAGGGTTTAAAGTGTCATTTTTTGGAAAGTACAAGGGTAAAAACAGTAAATATTCAAAATTGTAAATTATAACATTTTGGAAACATAAGATATTTAACAACTTTGTTTTTGATAAAAACTCATTATTAATCATTTAAGTCATAATAATAAGTATGATAAGTATATTAAATTTTTGTAGAGACTTCATGTTATCCTTTGAACATTTCCGTCGCATAGACTTGAATACGAATACTAAATACATGATATACTAAATCAGGTCAAGAGTCGGAGCAGTTTGTTCATATTATCTAATTTGTTTTCCATCCAGACTACAATAACACTGAGGTGGGTTCATAGTCCCACTTTTACATATTTGTTTTCAAAACTTGTGGGGAGATACATGCTACTAAAACCGAACACAAGTATTTTTCTGTATGCTATCCTGATTGATATTGCCTAAGTACCTACTGTTGCCACTAAAAGTCCCTCATATCATGAACCATTAATCACTTGCGAGTGAACGCGAATATCGTGAATAGATCTATTGGCAGTTGACGCCCCATTTGGTTAGCCGGATAGGTAACCAAATGCACGTTATTTGAGAATACTAGGAGAATGGCAAACTCCTACTGGAGGGCATTGTTGCTCACATCATCACTATGATGTTTGTAACTTACGTCATTATTATGACGCCGTACTGTTAAGGTTTGCGTGTCATGAGACTTAGGGCAATATACTGTACTGCAATATTACTGATTTTACTAATGCTTATCTTGTGTTCAACTGATTATTATTCAAACACTATGGATTCACTCAACCTTTGTGTTGACTTTTTAGCATGTTTATCTCAGGTTCATAATTTACGAGGATGACATGGAAGGGCACGGATACTCAAGAAGGCTATATTATCATTCGATAACTTATTTAATAAACTGTAAAACCACTGGGACCTAATTTTGTAAACTCTGATATTTATATAAATCGAATGATAAATATTTTAAAACGACACAATTAGAGTTCGTTTTCTGTTATTATAACTGTTGAGCCATGAAGTAACACCCAGCTTGAATTCCGCTGCGTATCACGAAATTTGGGGGTGTTACAGGGATGAGATCATATTTTGGCATGCGTTGAACCTTGGCGTAAACGTGACACCTTGCCATGTCTTTAGCTCAGCCTCGGCATCCTGATTCACTGTTGGCCAGTAATACCCCATATTGATTGCTTTGGCTGCTACAACGCGAAAACCTGAGTACATGTCGCACATTCCATTATGGATGTCTTGAATGATTGTTCGTGCCTCTGTTGGTCTAACGCATCTCCGCATTAGACCTCTTAATGTTTTGCGATATAAAAGGCCATCCTTGATAAAGTATATGATGGCCTTGCGCCTAGTTCTCAGTGTCTCTAGTTTGTAAGGTGGCATAATACCTTGAGATAGCAAGTTGAAGATAGGAATCATTCAAGTGTCATCTGTCTCGACCTAGGATTTGAGTAATTGTGAAAGATATAAAGTATGGTAGGATCTAGTTGACCAATTCCAAGTATAATTTCATTGGTTCCTACTTTGTAGTGTATTTATCCCTTACTTGGGAGGCTACCAACAATGAGTTTGTGAATACATTGATTCTTTTGACCTCCATTGTCTTGGCTATGAGTAAGCTTGCCAGTAGCGCTTCATATTCTGACTTCTTGTTCGAGGCGTCGAAGTTGAACTTCATGGCTTACGTGAATTCATGCCCTAACGGACTTGTGAGCACTAACCCTGCCACTGAACCGTGTTTACATGACGTGACGCCAGTGTATAAAGTCTAGGTTCCATCATCTTAGCCCGTGGGTGTTGGATGTGTTTTTTACTTCTTTCATGATATTGCTGGAGCCGGTGTCTCGACCTCGGCGAGAAAATCTGCCATGATTTGCCTTTGATTGAATGTCTGGATCCAAAGGTGATTTCGTGGTCGCTCATCTCAATCCCCCATTTGGACATTCAGCATGTGTACTCGTGGTTTGATAGAAACTGTTTCAAAGGCTTGTCTATCAGGACGTGTATCGGGTGTGCCTGGAAGTACCTTTTGAATCATCTAGATGATAGTAGTATGGCAAATGCTAGCTTTTACAGTGGATGATAGTTGATTTGTGCATCCTACAAAATCTTCCTGAAGAAGTTGATTGACTTTTTAATCTTGTTCCTTTCTATTAAGAGCACTGACCCAATTGCTTTTTGGGATGCTACTAAGTACATGGTGAGGGTTTTACATGGTACTGGAGCCGTCAGGGTAGGTAGTTCGTTTAGGAACACCTTGAGGTCCTGAAATGCTACCTCATCCTCTTCCGTCCACTCATATACCTTCTTCTTGTTGCATTCGTTCAATACCTTGAAGAATGGTAGCTTTTTTTCCTGATGCTCGTGAGAGAAACCGGCTAAGAGCTGTGAGTTTCCCGTTTAAGCTTTGTAGTTGATTCGCTCCCAGACAGTCAAGTTTTATCACACAAGCTGACCACTTGTGAATGGTCAACCGTAACAAACTTCAAACAGTCTGGAACCAAATGCAATGAAGATCTAGAGGAGTATAGTGTTTCCCCGGGTCGTTATGTCCCAACGAGCTGTGCGAGAATAATCAAACGAATAGTGATCGAGAGAATTTGAATGGGAAAAGGATTGTGATTATGAAAAATTATACCTAAAGGAAAAGTTTATAAATTACAGGGGCTTAAATGCAAATTAAAGAAAACTAAAAAGATAAATTATATTAAATAAACGCTATCACTATATTTAAAATGATGTTTTTGATTTTTCTTTTATAAAATTTAACTTAAAAACTACGTAACGTACAAAAGAAAATGTGATACTGAAGCAATATTAATCCTAAAAATATAAAAATTACTTTTTTACAAACCTAATGATGAGAGAAAATTTTTAGAAAAAGAAAATTATTTTTATGACTATTTATTTAATTATTATTAATTAAAAACTATTTTTAACTATTTAATAATACCTTAAAATACAAGAAAATATGAAATAAAGCTAGAAAAATGAAATTATGACTTAGAAAAATCTAAAATAACTAAAGAGAATTTTCAAAACTAATTTTGTATTTTTCTGATTATTTTTCTATTTTCTATGAATTAAATACTATTTAAAACTAATTAAATTTCTAAAAATTACAAATTAAACTATGAAAAATCTGGAAAAATTATTTTTTTGCTTTTTATATTTTTCTTAACCTAGGAAAAATGAAAAATTATTTTTTTGAGGCTTTTCTGATTTAATTGCAATAAAAGGTAATTAAAAATACCTAAAAACTGAATTAAATGAGGAAAAATAGCAAACAGTGCTGGAAAAATATGAAAAATTCAGGAAAACTCTAAAATATTATTCTAAATCTAGGAAAAATATAAAAACAAGGGCTTGTGTGTAGGAATCTAGTTCTGCAGTACAATGTGCTTATAAATAAGCACTTAGGATAAGCTAGAAGCTACTTTAGTGAACCAGGAGATAACAGGACCTAATGTATGCTACAATTACTAGAAATCAACCTAATTTATCGACTCTAAACCTCTAGAAAGCAGGAAACAAGCTTATGGTGTGAATTACACTTAAAAGCCAAAACAGGCTTAACCCACCAACTTGCAGCCTACAAATAAGCTACTGGATAAGCCAGGAACCTAAATCCAGTTATCACAAGCTCAAGAGGACCTAGCAAGGAGCTTTTAAACCAAAACTTAGCTCCAGACAAGCTCCCAAGAGCTTGTGGTGACCTCTGCAAAACCTGTGCACACTCAGTTGTCACTGAGTTTGTGCACATGGTACTTTTGACCCATTTTGAGCACTAATTTGACTGTCAAGGAAAATTCACAAAATTATTCTAATGATACCTTGTAATCAAACACCAACTGAAATTGTAAATTCCCAAGTATCACTTAAATTGAACCTCATATGACCCCAAGAAAAATCAGGAAAGATTGGCAAAAACTGCAAATATCACTTTGACTTTGTAGGACAGATTTGCAAGTTTGACTTATTCGAGATTTGATCTTCAAAAACTAGTTGATATTGATGATTTTAGACACAAAGTAACTCAAATAATCTAATCCTTAATGGTCTAATCCTAAAATGCAAGTTGTTTCTACTCTAGCCTAACTGGATTTCTTGTGAATTTAGTGTGAATGCAATTTTGACTTTAAGAAGAGAGTGGTGCAAGACTAAGTCCTAAGTGACTGTATTGAACCTCAGTGAGACTGCATGTGCTGAACTTATCCTCTGCTCCAGCTTATATTACCTATCTGAGCCTTGATCCAAACACTAGCTATGGTATCCTATTGGTGACTCTCACTTAACAAATCTCTAGTATTGAACCATGATTACCTCAATCCAGCATAGAGCACCTAAATTATGCAAGTAGAACAGTACACTAACACTAGATCTTAACTAGCTATGAGCATGCAGATTAACCAAATCTAGGTCTAATTAAGCAGGCCTACCCAGAGATGGTGCAAATATTTCTCTAGTGAACAAGGATAACTACCACTCGAACAAGCTGGAGAACAATGATCCTAACTACACTAAGATCAACAAGCAACAATCACTATAGTTATACAACGGATTAAAAATAATTAAGAAGAATTGGACTTACAAGTGCCCTGTCACAATGGCAATGATACTGAGATCAAAACTGTCACTATCCTAAATTGATATCATCAACCCCAAATGAAACTGATCTCACCCCATTTCCACCATCCATACCAGCAATTCAGATCAATGGCATCTTTGAAACTGCAGATTGACTTTTGTTGACCAAATGAGAACTTTGAGTAAACTCTGAGTACTGGACTATATAAGCAATTACTGAGCTATTGAGAAGCTTACAAAAGCTTATGAGAGCAATTTGAAAAACTAAAGCAAACCTTAACACTGCTAAACACTATTTCCTTTATTATTTTTCTTTTTAGAGATTTTTATATTTTTTTTGTATTTTTGTTTACAAGAAGCTTAAACTGAAAACATGGATTAAATAAGCTGAGGTAATGAATTTGAGTCTTTAATAAGCTAAAGATAAACCTTAAACAACAGAAATGAGATTGAAATTGATAACTACTAAAAACTGAGTTTCATTAAAATGTAGAACTGGTACAATAAGAGAATTACAAAAAACTGGAAATACAAATAACTGAGTTAACAAATGAGATGAAAGATACAATTAGTTAAATAAAATAAAAAACGCTTAAAACATAAAAACTAACTAACTCTCACTCTCTGCCTTCTCCTCTCTATTTATACATCAAAAGGTCTTTCCACGTGTCCTTTGAGCAAATCCCACCACTAATCTGAGCCATTGGATCACTTGATTGGTTTTTAGCCATTGATGGCTTTTGGCGGGAAACCTCTTTTTCGCCAGTTGGTACTGATAACTTGTGACAGGGAAGGAGCATTTAATGCATTTGGCATGGGGTGTTTGGAGTGATAAGGGTGGGTGTGATGATGATGATGGAGTTGGTGTTGGAAGAGTTGCAGGCATAGGTATGATGATGGAGGGGGAAGGGAAACCCGTAAGGGTGGTTTTATTTTGAAACCGTGGGTTAGTTTTGGACCGGGTAGGGTAAACGGGTGGACTGGGTAAGGATTTGGGCTTGGGTTTGCATTTATTTGGGATCCGGTTTGGATTTAGGATATAAGTAAACAAGGACCAAACTCGCAATTCACAAAAACCAAGGGACCAAATCTGTAATTTTGCAAAGGTATTTCAAGGACCATTTATGACAAGTTTCATTAGTATAAGGACCATAAAAGATAATTTTCCATTTTTAAACGTCCAAAGACTATATTTGCCAATTTTGAAACTTGAAGGACCAAAGTTGTAATTTCTCAAAACTTTTGACATTTTTCACCAAAGGACTAATTATGACAACTTATGATTTCAAAAGGACCTTTGGTGACTTTTCTTTTTAAAATAAGTGCTCAGGGACTATTTCTGACAACTTTTGAAACTTGGGGGACTGAAACTGCCAATTATGCAAACTTAGCTCATTTCTCATCTGATTTTAAACATTTTGTATATGAAACATATAAAATGCAATTTTTGAGATATTTTCAGTATTTTGATGCATTTTTGAGCATTTTTAAACGTCTTGCAGTTCAGATTTAACCAAAAATGATGAGTATTTACACACTCATCAGTAGTTCTCTCATGTTCATGGGCAGAGTCATGTCTAGTACAACCTGAGTCTTTTTGTGGTTTGCCATGATTCCCATGGCATCGATTATAGAACCCAAAAACTGACCTCTTCTACTTCAAACGTATATTTAGTTGGGTTTAGCTTTGTGTTGATGCGTCTAAGATTTTGGAAGGTTTTGATGTTGTCTCATATTAGAGCATCCCCAGTCTTGCTTTTGATAACCATGTCGTCGACATATGCCTTAAGGTTAACGCTTATATGAGAGTTGAATTCTCTATCTACCAGTGTAGGTAGCCCATGCGTTTTTGAGACTGAAAGGCATCTTAGTATAGCAAAAGAGACACTAGTTGGTGTAGAATGTGGTTTTGTCTTCATCAGATTTTCTTCATGAGAATCTGGTGATATCCCTTGTATGCGTTAAGGAAGCATTTGTTTTTTAACTCGACCAAGGATTCCACTTTTTAGTCGATAGGAGGCAGAGGGTAGTCGTCTTTTGGACATGCCTTGTTTAAGATGGTGAAGTGAACACACATACGCCATGTGCCATTGACTTTCTTGACCATAACTAGGTTTGAGACCCATGTTTGATATTTGACCAGGCGTAGGATGCCCACCTAGATTAGGTCTATGACCTGCGATTCCATAGCTTAAGAGAGCCCTAGAGAAAGATTGCGTCTTTTCTGTCTAATAGGTGGTGCGTATTGGTTTAGGTCTAGGTTGTGTTCGGCTAATTCCCTGGGAATATTGGTCATTTCTGATGGTTTCCAGGAGAATACGTCCAGGCTATTTGCCAACAACTGTACCAGTTGGTTCTGAACTCAGAATGATAGGTTGACTTCGATTGTGATAGGTTGATCTGGGTATTCGGGGTGTATGATGAATTTCACTTGGTTGGGATTGTCTCCTGAAATAGTCTCCCACACCATCTCCCTGATATTGCTCTCCTCCATCACGACTGCTAGGCTTGGGTCCTTGCCAGGGCAGTCGCTATGTACTGTAGCGACTCCTGCTCTATTTGTAAATTCTACCAAATACCTGATGGTTAAAACTTCCATGCTAAGCGTATGAAGTGTTGTTCTTCCGAGTATGACGTTGTACTTGGATGTGGATTTGATAATGTGGAATTGTAACATGATCGTTCTCGATAGCGAGTGTGCTCCTACTATGAGTTCTAGGGTGAATACTCCTTTAGGATATGATCTTTCTCTTGAGAAGCTGATTAGTGGTGTGATTAGAGGTTTGAGGCTTGACCTGATGTGTTCTGGAAGTTTGTTGAAAAAAATGTTCGTACATTGTGTTGACTGAACTCCGTTCATGTATATTATACAAACCCTATGTGAGGCTATCATTGTTGTTATGACAACGGGGTTGGATGATGGTATAAATGTATCTCATGAATACTTCGCGATGGGGTGCGTTGCCATGTATCTATGACTTCGTTTCCTGTTTTTGTGGCTGAGTACCCTGATTAGATTGTGTTGACACTCCCTATCTGTCCTGGGGAACTCTTGTTCCATTTGGTTATTGTCATCTACCTTGGGTTGTGTATCGGGATGGGTAGGTTTTTTTTGTCCAAATAGTGAGGTTGTCCTTGAGAGTTTTTGGTTTATGATGGCCAGGCTTGGGTAGACTAGGTAAATGCTTTATCCTACTCTCTGTGAGTGCAATGTAAGATTTTGTTAGGTACGTGTTTGAAATATGTTCTATGTATAGGGTTGGTTTCATGTGATTTCCAATGGAGGGGCTAGGAGGAAATGTTAGGGTTTTCTAAATGCCAAACCTAGGGTAGTTCCCAGATAATGTCTTGGCCTGATTGATATATTTGAAGTAATGCGGAAAATGATAAGTAAGTTGGTATGTGTTTATATGAGTTTTTCTCGATAAGTGGGCGTAGTGTGACCCGATTTAAATGTTTGTCAGTCCCTTTCCCTGACACCATCTAGAGCCCTCTGCTGATCCCTGAAGTATGGATGGTTGAGACATTCGTGGTTGTGTGAATGGTCTGCGAGTATGACGTCTCTCATAGGACCATGTGAGTTTCTTTAGGGAGGTGACGTGTGCAGGTTTGTTAGGCTCGCTGATGCATGTGTCTCCCTCAAAGGTTTCTTTGTGTGGTTTCTAGATAACTTGCGAGTCTCTTTTTCGGGTATTTGTTGGCTCTTCTCTGAGTGAAAAAAGTTGTCCACTCGGATAGGTCTGAGGTGGTTTTTGGGTGTGTCCAGAATTTTAGGGGGTTGTTCACCAGACATGTGTAGTTAAGAAACTTGTGCACAAAGGAAAACATTTCTGGATTTTTGAGTGAGAAATGAGTGAAAATAGGTGAATTTTTTTGAGAAATTTACGGCTATTTTGTATCATGTCCTCACGGATGGCCAAGTTTACGTATGGTATGTAAAACGGTTTAAAGATGGGATGAGAAAAGCGTTGTTGTTTGGTTTCCCGTGTAGAACGGTAAGGACCCGATGAAATTGATAAAGATCAAGAAGCTCGGGTAACACTTAAAAAAGATATACTTTACTGTTGTGAGGCAGTATTTGCCCAAGTGTGTTAAATTTGTGAAGTTGTGTGTGCTGCTCTCCTTTTATAGAGAGTGTCGGGTTCGTTATTTTGAGTTGATAATGGCAAAACTAATAAGCTACAATGTGACAAGAATCGAACTTGAAGGACTAAAGATGACAATGGAAGAATGTTCATTAAATGTAAAGATTACAAGATATCTTCTATATGTTTTAGTTTATTTAGTCATTAATTCCCTGTAAACCTAATCTCTAATATATAAAGAGGTGTAGGTCGTTTAGTTTAAGTGTGCACAAATATGTAGTCGACTAGTTAAAGGTGTGTGTGTGTGTCTAGGCGTTTGGTTGCTTATGTAAACGCCTGGAGTTGGTTAGTGGTTAGCCTCAAAACGTACTTCGATATCAAAAAAGCGTATTCGTAAAAATATTTGGAAAAGGAAAGGATATTTGGCGGCATTAAAAGCTTTGTCATTAGGGAAATCTCTTTCTACCGGGAATTCAAAAAGTTTTTTTGTACGACAAACAAATAAGTCCTAAAATATTGGAATAATTTGGAATGGATATGGATCTTATAATTCCTGTTATTGTTGAGTAACCGTACTACCGTTGATCAGGTAGTATTGGGGCTTTATGTGTTTGTAGTAGAGTAGAGATGATGACGAAGAACCTTGTTTATAACATTGATGTTTGTTTTATTCCGCTGTGCAATGTCTTGTTCAATGTTATTGTTCATCCTAGTCAAGCCTAGACCGTTTTTAACAGAAAAGCTTGTAGGGTTTAGAGATAAACCCTTTGACGGTGATCAACGACTGCTAGAAAGCCAGATGTTGATTATTCGAGAGCTGACAAGGAGGACATGTGTTGTGCGCTCTTTGGCTCGTACAAAGTGATGCTTGTCGTGCGTCCCCACTGCACAATGTCAGATGGTACATATTAACCGCCAGTGACAGTTGGAGAGCAGTAGTATTAGCGTGCTCAGTCTGGCTTGAGAGGCTTTACCAAGCCTTGCGTGGTCTGGAATTTAAGTCGAGATTCCATTAAGTGTTTGTTGATGAGCTTTGCCAATGAGCTTGATTTGAACGTGTAATTAGTAAATTTGGACCGCTAATATTAATACGCTATCAAATTTGTGTATGATTTATTAACTAAAAGAAGTTACTTATCTAATAAAGTTGTATTCATTTAATTTGGTCACTTGTTATATTTTGAATAATGTGTTTAACCAAGTTATGACAAAAAAAAAAAAAAAAACGAATTAAAAATGTTGCTTACAAAGAGTTAAGATCAAGACCGATCACAATTTTTTTAAATATCAAATGAACAAATGATCAGTCACTTTTTCATCTAAAAGAAAAATTATATTTTTTTTGAAAATTAAACATCATGCGGAAAAAAATATACTATTTTGACGAGATTTATTTTTATTTATTTATTATTTGTTTTAATCTTTTAGTATACGGGTTCTTCGATATATTCAAAAAAAAATCATGTTTATTTAGTATTGAACTTTACGTATAAAAAAACCACATGTGGTTTGTTATTTAGAATATCAAATGTGATTTGTAAATTCGTAGTTTTCTTTCCTTTTTTTTTCTTTTTTTTCCTAATCATGTGATTTTTATAATAACAAATTAACTGTGATTTTTCAAGCGTAAATTTTAACACACACCTAAAAAACTAAAAAAGAAAAATTCGGAAATATATAAAAGTGCCCTTTATAGAATGCTTTTCTGTATGAAAATGATTAAAGTTAGTTTTTTCAGTTAGATAAAAAAAATTATATAAAATGGGTAATGCCGCTAAATGGACAAATAGTCTTTAAAGAACTTCTAATCTATTAATAAAATATTTGGTCGGGAAAAAGATTGGAGCACTACACCTTGCCTTAGGGTACTGGCAACGGATGCGGTATGGCATTCGGTTTGATCCATGCCGATCGGCATTGGTATTGCCTGGGAATCGGCATCAGGCGGCATGGTGGGAGCAAATGTAGAATCGGCAATATACCCCGATTTGGCATGGCCAAAATGTATACGTTGGGGCATTTAAAAAAGAGACGTCGACCATTAAATGTGTATAGAAGATTTTTATTTTAGAAAAAAAGTAAAGCTTGAACATGCAGTTAATGGAGAATAATGGAGATCTGGTTTGGTTTGGTCGGAGAAGGCAACCCATAGGTTGTGTGTCAGCCTTTAAAATGAGTTTGTCTTTATGGTTTTTTTATTCAAAGTTCTACTCACTTTATAGTACACACTACAGTATATATAAAGCTAAAGTATTAATAAAAAATAAAAATAAAAAAATAGATGAGGTATGGGTTAGGTATGGTTGTCACTAAAAATCTATTGTTAGGTATGAGATTGGTATGAGATGAGATGGAAGGATATTATTGGTGGGTGATTAGGCATGAAAAAATTTGTTAGGCATGGTTGCCACCACCCTTAGGAAATGAGAACTCTTCTATTATGCTAGAGCTCGTTTTGTTGAATGGTACCCATTTTGTATTATTTTAGAAAAGCTATATACAAACCTTTTATAAAGGGTGTTTCTAATCATTACACACATCAAAAAATTATACAATGTGCATCGCGATTTGTAATTTTAACCAAAACTTTTTTATTGTAACATTATAAGAGAGGTTCTTATAACATATCCCTTTGCAAATTTATAGCAAGGGAGAATACACCCCAGTACCCCACATATGTTTATAGGGTCAAAGAATCAAGCATGATTTATTATTATTTGAGATTTGTTATTTGTAACCTTAAAAATTATATTTAAAAGTTAAGTATGTATTGGAATACAAGCTACAAGTCAAGTCAACACTATATTAAAACAACTCAATGTCAATTACATCTCACCTCATTGTATAAAGCATCAAAGCCATTTGTACAAGTATAGTTAGCATATGTACAAGTCAGTCTAGCATGAGTAGTTAGTCAGTTAGCTTAATGATAGTATAAATAGATGTACACTTCATTTTCCATGTAATCTTTTGATTCACAATAATACATTTCACTTTTTCCTCTCTCAAATACATTTACTATCAGTATGCAATAAGTGTTAGATACATTTAATTGGTTGAAAGCAATTGGTTGAAAGCAGTTAAATTTAAGAAAAGTGAGCGGTCATTTTAAAAGTAGAAATAATTTATGCATGTTAGAAATTATTAAACGTAGCCTAAGAGCTATAGTTAGCAGTTTTCTTATTACTTTACCCTATTAAATTTATTACAGTAAGGTGGTGTTTGATAACAACTTAATGTGTCTTAATTGAAAAATAGATAAGTTAATTAAGTCACAAAATGAATGTTTGTTTAGTGCTTAAAACTAACATGTGACATTCTAGAAAAAGCCATGGAGATGAGGGTCTACAAATTAAGTCATCCATTTTATCCTAATTTTACGTATTTACCCTCCAACTTCTTAACTTTATTTCAAATAAAAGGGTCTAACAGTATTTTTTTTAATTCAGACACTTTATTCAGCACACAAAACAAACAACTATTTATTCATCTACAAACAGACAACATATTTCTAGACAGACACTTTAATTTAACAGGACTTAAGTAAAAAACCACTGTCAATCTGTTATCATTCTAGTTTCTAATGTTACAGTTTTACATTCAAATATACTACAAAATAAAAGCTTATTGTACAAGGATTATCTAACGGTGTAAAGAAACTTTGGCTTGGAGTAACTTTTGTAAAATGAAAAAGTCATGGCAATAAAGTTAAACAATTCTTTAGCATTGGATGCTTTATGCTTATACTACTAACTTGTAGTTTCCATGAAGTATGTCAATTATCAAAAAGCTTCTGATAGGTTATGGACGGATCAAAAGTAAAAAGGTTATCATTATATTAATCATTGCTTTTTACTTTTCTCTTACATCTTTTTATGTAATTAAATTATTATTTATTATTTTAACTTATGTTTCTCTTTTTATTTATTTAACTATATATGCATATATGAAAAAATAGATAAATATTACAACATAATGATATTCTCTCATTCCCACTTTTATTGTCCTCATGAAAACATGAAAGTTATTTACGTTTGAAGTTTTAGAGTGGAATAAAAAAAGGTTAAAATGACCAAAATGCCCCCTAATCGAAATTAATAAAAAAAGAAAAGAAAAAGGAAGGAGTGGGTGAGGGACACGTGACACTAGATGATAGGCTTTTTAAACTTTTAATTTGTTCCGCTTTTCAGTGAATTGCATCTATGTAACTCATTTAACCCGTATAATAAAATATATATAATTTTTAATTTGTGAAAAAAAAAAACTTAAACAGGTTGGCTGCCTATTTAACTAATTCCCAACCCAAACATGACCTGTTTACTAAACGGGCTTGATGAGCCAACCCGAACCCGACTCAAATATATTAGACTCAACCCAAATCTGTTAAGTTTCGTGTCGGTCTTAGGTCGAGTTTCATATCAGGTCAGAAATTGTCGCTCCTGCTGAAGACCAACGATGCGAATATTTTAACTTGCGTTAGGAGAACCGAATACCTAAAAGTCAAATTAATTTTAAATATAATATATTTTGTTCTATTAACCTTTAAACTAACTTAAATAAAGAATGCACTACTAATTTTTTTTAAAACTTCGTATAAACTTTTTATGCAAGAGTAAGATTAAAATTTCATTTTTATTATTTAGTAACACGGAAAGAATTATATTATCACATTATCTTCGGCTACAAGAGATTGCAATGAACCACTAGTTTTAAACGTTAAAAAGTAATGAAACCAACTACAAGTGAAAAAATAAAAAAGAAGAAAATGATTGTAAAAATAAAAAATGTATAAAATAATAATTTTAAAGAAAAAGAAATACCTCTATAACTACTTAATTACGAGGCTATGACCTAATTATTACTCACTTACAAATTATGAGGAAAAAAGTAACCCAGCATTTAATGCTTAAAAATTGTTTTGGTGTAATTAGTAGAACCCTTTAATAGTGTATCCCCTACAATTGCTATCGTAAATGATTGGGAGATGATTAGCACTTTATTTGGTTTTGATTTGTATACTTTAATGTACAACTAATTAAAACAAAATTGATAAAAGGACAAGTTATACAAACCCTCCTTTTTTTTTACAAAAGGCACCCCTACTCTATTTTTGCGTTTTTCTTATTTATTTATTTTTTTATTATTTTTATAATTTTGTTTATATCAAAAAATTATAAATATGAAAGTACGGAATATAAAATATAAAGTTTAATAAGTTAAACGCTTAAAACTATCAGAAATATGAAACAGAAACTGACAAAAAACTGTGTGGTACTGAAAATAAATAGAGGATAAAAAACATCTTTGACCAAAACCCCTTTTATGTCACACATAGGAAGGGTTTGTATAGTTTGTTTATAAATAGCACAATTATCTAATACATAAATTAGAGTGCGCAAATCAAAAAATTAAATATGCAAATCATTTTCTTTAATGATAAATGGTATGAAAAATGGCAACACACAATGAAGATGACCCATTAGTTTATCATGAAGTTGGTTTACCTGCCAATAAAATGTCCATCAACAAAACCAAGTTTGAAATGTGTCACGTTATCGACCGTTGATGCTTTTAGTTCATTTAGCAGCCTTGATCAAGTGTTTGGTAATGAAATGAGGACCAAAGTTGTTAAGCACTTAAGGTGGAGGGTCTGTATTGTTTTCCCTCGTTATTTTCTCCAAATGAAATTAAGATCTAAGAAGAGATCTAATGAGAAGAAAATTTGAAAAGAGAAGAATGAGAAGAAATTTGAGCCACATATTTTAAATAAGGTGAAAAAATTTAAAGGGATATGTATCTATATTTGTAGATGCATCTGAAATGTGCGGTTGTGGTTTCTTCTCACCCTTCTCATTTTAATTTTATTTTTTATTTGATCCTTACTCATTGAGATCTTATCAAGTTGATATGAACGTACTGATAATGTTTTTTTAGAAACATAACAGTTAAGCTTATTGAGAAATCTAGTTTTTTTATTATAAAAAAATATTAATGATCATGTTTATATCGGTTTTAGAAGATTTCAATCCCATCAAAATACTTATTTTATATTTTCTCATAACCTTTTTTAAGCTATTGCAACATATTTCTTTTTTTCTTTGTTTTTATTTGTTTTTTATCATTTACAAATAGCTCAAAATACAAATACTGATACATAACAACTAATAAATAACACTCTTTTATCTAAACATATTTTCTCTCTTGTTTTTCTTTCGGGAGTCTAATGTCGGTTAGGACTTTTTTTGTGGCCCCTATTTCTTCGTGAAAGGTGGTGTCGCTTTTCATAGGAGACAAGATTTTCTTCCTTATTTTCTCGCTCACACACCTCTAAGCTTCGTCACTAAAAGTTTTTGGCCTTTCGCCATCTTTGTTTCCCATATGAGACAAATAAGCTTTGACTCTTAAATCCTAAAGACAAAACAAAGTAGTGAAAGTACCATTACCAATTTACCTTTGCCACTAAACTGTTACAAAAATATAAATGTAAAATGTAGGTGTTTATGAAGCGATTTGTTTTTCAATATAAATCTCATCAAAATGAATTTCATTTTAAAAATCATTTATATCAATAACATTATTAAGTGGCAAACAAGATAATAACTGTGCTAAATCATCATAGTTCATCTTAATAAGATGATAACTAATTTAGAAGATATAAGACTTTTATTAGTAAATACTTTTGTGAGAACTTATGTTTTAGAGATGTGATGTCTTTCGATGGCATTATAATTTGGAAGCCTAAGCCGTAGCCCGTAGGGTATGTAAGATAGAGTTGGGATTTTATAAAAAGTAATAAAAATTAGGGAATTGATACCTACATCACATCTTTTAATACATAGACCATAATTTGTGCATTATAATTTGTACTGTACAATACTGTATTGCACAAATTATGGTGCATGTATCAAAAGATGTGGTGTGAGTATCACCCTCTTAAAAATTACAAAGTCTACAAAACCAATTATTATGTGACAAGTGTCCCCTACCAACTTTATCCCCTTCCATCATTTGACTCATTTTTTAAATTTCACCCCAAACTTCAAACGCAAATAACTTTTAAAAGACAAACTTTTACGAAAAACCGATTTCACCATATTTTTTACAATTTAATCATCTTTAATTTTGTATAAATCTTGTTAAATATTTCAAACTTTTTTTTACATATCAAATGGGTCTTGATTTTCTTATTTTTTTTGGCATTTTCGGCCCTATTTTTTACCCTCATAAATGCCGAATCGTTAAAAACTGAAAACATGAAAGTTATAGATTTTGGCTCACTCTTTACACATGTTTTTGAATCACTCAAATCCAATGTCATATGAGTAAGACATCACACGTTAAAGATTGCATTTTACTCATATTTGTTGCACACAAGGTGTTGGATGAAATGTCTAATTTAAATTTTTAGTGTTAAAATTGAGTTAAATACACTAATTTTTGTACAACAACACACCTTTAATCATTTTATTAATACAAAATTCAAAAAGTGATGTTTTTATTAATTTATTTTGTTCATCAATATATATTGATGAACAAAGCAAAAACACTGATGAACAAAAAACTACTGATGAACATATTTTTTCAAACACTGATGAACAGACATAATATAAATAAAACACTGATGAACATTGATCTTCATCAATGTTTTTCTATGTGAAACTTTATTGCGCTACCTAAAACATTGATGAACAAACACAATTACAGATGAACATTGATGAACAAACATTATATCCCTAAAACAATTGATGAACACTGATGTTCATCATCATTTTTCTATGTGCTATATAAAACCTTGATGAAGAAACTAAATGTATTGATGAACAACATAATTACTACACTATCATAATTACATCTTTACAGTCCGCAACATAATTCATCAATCACAACTAATTTGAATGCCTAAAAGAGATTTATCTTATAAAAGTACATTTAAATGCACTAATTGGTGTATTACAATACATCTTGTGTTATTTTTGTTACTTTTAGCTTTTTTTAACTGAAGAACAAAGATTAAATGATGAACAAACTAATTGATGAACTGATAAACAATGTGATCATAACTAATGAACATTGTGATTTTTTTAGACAACTGATGGACATTATGATTTTTTTTGAAAAACTGACAAAGTGATAAACATTATAATTTTTTTAGGAAACTGATGAACATTGTGATGAACAAACTAACTGATGAACTACAACAACTGATAAACTGATGAACCATGTGACCATAACTGATAAACATTGTGATATAACTGATGAACAACTCTTTTTATTGATGAAACAATACTTTTTGCTGATGAACAAATGAACAAATTTTTCCATTGATGAACAACACTTTTTATTGATGAACGATATTTTTTTTGTTACAAAACTAATGAACAACGTAACTAACTAATGAACATTGCTACGTAACTGATGAATAAAATAAAAGAACAACTGCAATAATTTAAATCGAGTACAAATTATTCACTCAGTTTCTAACAAAACAATCATCAATCTTAACCTACAACCTACATCCAATTCGTATTAACAGTCAAAGTAATATAACCCACTTCCAAACATTGACCAACTCTATATATCAATATGTCCATCTTCTGTTAAAACTAGCACTAAATGTGTACTAAAACAGATTCACTCATGCATCAATCATAACCAACAACTTATCCTTCAAGCTCAAATAAACACTCTAATACAACAGTAAAAACATAAACAATTCATCCAAATACAACTCATCCTTAATAGAAAGTATCAGCTTGACTATACTTACACATTGTACACTTAAACAAACCATCTCATCCTTTACAATTGCAAGTCTCATGTACCAAAGTACATACTTAAACAACCCAATAACATCCAATAGAATCATTTAATGATTAAAACGGTATGTCAGAGTGATATGCGGTACATGTACATGTGGACCATTAAGCATCAAACGTCGGTAGTGGGTGAAGGAGAAATGAAGGATCATATGGTGGGGCCTAGTGGCCAAAGACTAGTCTCTTTATAAGCTAGGCAATTAATCTAAGCCAATCAAGCAATGAGCGGTGGTGGCCGACGGTAGATAGCGAAATCCGAAAATGGCCATCGGTTGCAATGGTGATGTCGTCAAATTCGATGGTGGTTATGTTAGCGGTTTAGATCGTGGTTAATCCGGAGATGGTGTTGGTTCCGGCGACGGTGATGGTTGTTGTAATGGCAGATCTCGATGATCTTATGGTGGTGGTAGTGGCTATTGTGATTTTGACAGTGAAGATAGGATGAGAATAAAAAGAGGAAAGAAGATGGGAGAAAGAAGCGGAATGATTACTATGCCCCCATGTTTATTTGTACCTTTTTAATTTGATCAAAATCTTGTACATGATCCAACGTCTACATCACTTTTTAGACTTTGCAAAACAATTCCACTTTCTAAAGGATCCGGTACCATGTAAGATAATACTTTATTTTCTTCATATTTTTGTAAAGATAAGTATTTATATAAACTTAACGATGTTGATCATTATCAGCCAGTATTATGTTTGGCATAAATCTGTTTATGGGTTAGATTGCTGTATTACATAACGATTAATAAAGTATAACATTTAGCGTAATTTGCATCACTTAATATGGTATCGGAGCTTTAGGTCTAATACTCACACCTGGTTAGCCACCTTGAACCCCTGCCTTAGTGCCACCCCGTCAAATCCTACCGACCGTCATTATTCGTACTATAAAAACAACAATAATTGCAGCTCAATGTTTCGGCCATAACTCCCCAAACGTAAAAAGTTAACTGACGAGTTCAGCGGCCATCGCTTCGCAATTAAACTCCCGAGAAAAGCTTACCGGAATGGCAATCCTAGCCACAACAACGCGCCGGAACAAGTATTTGAATTCAGAAAACAAAAATCGTTCATTGTTTTGTTTATAACTCTCAAGCAACTTAAAGGTAGCTGACGTCTTTAGCATTCATAATTGAGTTCCGAAAAAAATATACCGGAATCGCTGCATCCACTGGCCAGACGTTGTGTCACGCGACGTTATAAGTCCACACAGTCGTAAATCAAGAAAACAAAACCACTCTTTTTCGCATAACGTGAATGGGTACTTTTCAAAGTCTTGATTTTTTATCAGGCTAAAATTAATAAGACACCACCAAACACCCCCCCCCCCCACACACACACACACACACTGCCACATTAGTTTTCTCTCTCTTCAGACACCACCCATACCAAACCTAGACCAAACACATGTAGTAAGGAGACCAAACAATTTTTTTAATTAAAATTTCATTTAACTAAAAACATTACATTAATATTTCAAATAAAATTAAAAACATTACATAAAATAACTAAAATAAAATTAAAAACATTCCAATAAAATTAGTGTGCATTTGTTCAATGCCAAATGTGTTCTACTAAATCTGTTTTAAGATTTAGATGAGTTTGTTCGCTTTGTATTTCCCTGATAACTAGTAATCTAGATTCTGTCGATCATACATGATCATCTTGACCATGTTGTTCCTCCGAATGAAAGTTGGGAGATATTGTCTTCTTTTTGTCTTTTCGTATCATATTATATAATATGATTCAAGTGTACATCAAATGTGTAATTTTCTCAAGACTTCGCGACCGTGCGGGCCTTTTTACTACAACCCACTTTTTTCTTAGCACGCCAAACGCTCGTTCCACATCTTTTCTTGCTGCTTCATGCGCTTGCTTGTATCTTATTCGCTTTGTATCATTCGAGCCTGGCTGTGAAATAGACTTAACAATAACACTCCATTCCGGATATATCTTGTCAGTAAGATAATATCCCGATCTATAATACACGTCGTTAGCCATTAACGGAACCTCTGGTGCTTTCCCGACTTTGAGATCGTTTAAAAGAGACGATTGACGTATAACGTTGACGTCATTGTTCGAACCTACAACACCAAAGAACGCATGACAAATCTATAAATCTTGTGAGGCAACCGCTTCTAATAAAATGAATTGATCTGGCCTGGAATCACCCCTAGAAAATTGACCACGTAGATGTTGTGGGCATTGAGCCCACGACCATTTCATACAGTCAATACTTCCTATCATCATAGGAAACTCATGTTTTTCCTAGTGAAAAGCATATAGTTTTTAGACATCAGTTTGTGGGTAGGCCTTTGCAAATACTCTTTGCCATATAACTCCATAACCCCGTCACAAAAAGCAACAAGACAATCACTCGAAGTTTTATTACCAATTTGTAGATATTCGTCTAAAGCATCTGGAACGGCACCATATGTTAATTGACGAATTGCAGAGGTGCACTTCACTAGCGGAGAAATGCCATATCTTCACGAACAATCATATGTTTGTTGAAAATACGAAAAGTTATCAGTCAATTCCCGAACAATGTGTGTGAACAATGTTCGACTCATTCGGAATCGTTTACGAAACAAATAGTCATTGTACATTGGGGCTTCACCAAAGTAAGCCGCCACAAGAGGCTTATGAGCAGCGTGACGATCTCTACCAATAGAGTTTCGTGGGATTTTTTTGGGATTTTAGAAGTGGAAGCTTGAAAAGTGTAAGCTTGAATAACCAAAGCGGTGTCCTTGACAAACTCGAATAACACACTATTAACTTCCTTTTCGTCATTTGTATCATCAAAAAAGAATTGATCGAAATTCATTTTTTTCTTATTTAAAGGATTAAAATGTGTGTAGCTGAGTTGAAAGTGTATATAAAAATTAGGAAATAGAGGTTTTATAGAGAAACAGTGGGTAGTTTGTTTTTTGTTTTGTTTTGTTTTGTTTTTTTTTTTTTTTTTTTTCAAAAGTAGCCAACGACAAATCTAAATTCATTCGATCCACCATCAGACAAAAGCGAAGTACTTGTTTTGGGGGGGAGGGGGGAGAGACACCCTTATTACGATAAGTCCCATGTTAACTATCTACAGTAAAACCTCTATAAATTAATAGTGTTGGGACCAGGATATTTTATTAATTTAACGAGATATTATTATATCGATAAATTAATAATTTATTAATTTAAAGAGGTTTTATGTTTGATCATTAAATTTTCAAGTCTAGTATACCAGCTAGTTACAATGTATACTCATTAGAGACGAAATAAATTTGAAAAACAAGTTCCAATTAACATTTTATGAATTAACATTCACACTTTATGAAAATAAAATTAACACTTTTTGTTGCAATATGAGAAGACAATGCACCAACTCTTTAGTGCAATAAGGAGATTTTAAGATAAACTCAATATAGATTTGAAGTTCAACAAAAAACAAGTGACTATGGATTCATTTTTTGCTAAACAATCTTGTGATTTTGAAGTGTATCTCTCTCTCACACACACATATATACATTCACATATATATATATATATATATATATATATATATATATATATATATATATATATATATATATGAAATTTTTAGTAATTATTAATTTATAGTTTCGTTGGGACTAATATATATACATTAGGGTTTCAAAAAAATTATTATCTTATTATTTTATCGATTGAGGTCCAAATTTATACTGGTCCCAAGTTGGGACTGGACAAATTATTTATTTTATAGAGGTTATTAATTTATCGAGTATTAATTTAAAGAGGTTTTACTGTATATATGTGTTTTTATGTTTATTTTTATTTTCAGTAATTTTAGTTTTATTCTTTAGTTTGAGCTTTCATGATTTCGATGCTCGAATTGCAAAAAAGCATTAGCCAGTATTATGTTTTGCTCAAACCCGCTTATGAATCAGTTCATCAAGGATTCTATGTATTATATATATCGATCAATAAAATTTAAAAGGGCAAATTGCATAAAAAAGGTACCCAACTTATGTCTAATTTCAATTTAAGGTATCCAACTTTTTTTTCCTCAATTTAATGTACTCAAGTTACAATAGTGTGCAAATTAAGGATTTTTTTAACCTGCTACGCAAGTAATCGGTAATTTTTTAATGAGGTGTCAATAATTAATGATCTGGCATCCTATTTGGCAATTTATAATGACATGGATTCTTTTATATACCCAAACATCAAGATTAAAATATTTATCCAAACACCCTAACTTTTCTCTTTCTTCAACCTCTCACAATCACTGGTCCACAACCATTACATCAAACACCAAATCCACCGTTCATATAAGTGTATGAATTTTTTTGTGATTTTATAATATGATTAAATTTTACAATGATAAATTAGTTGCTCAAGTTATATCAATAAATATGAGGATGGTTTCTAATAAATATTTCACGTTACTAGTATTTCATTATCACAATTTAATTTGTTAGAACACAGGTTCCATAGGTCCACAACATATTAAAGGAGTTTTAATTATTTAATTTTATCTTAAAACCTTGATTAACAAACTAATTCTATTTGTAACGAGATGTGTTTATGGTGTTTGATGGTTGGCGGCTGTGGTGCTTGATTGGTCGGAGACAGTGGTATATAATAGGTTGACAATTAGATTGGGTAGTGTATACATTCGGTCATATTTAGTACTAGTGGGTGTGGCCGGAAGTGATAGCAGTTGAGGCCTGAAGGAATGTGATGAATGTTAGAAGCGATGGATGTTTGGATTTACGTTCAGTAAAAGGATATATAAGGAATAAGGGGTGATTGGATGTTACTTGATGACTAGATTATTATGACTTAGAAACCTGTTAGTTGTCTAACATTGCAAAGAAAAAAAAAAATTGATACATTAAATTGAGAAAAAATTTGATGAGTACCTTAAATTAAAATTGAACATAACTTGGGTACCTTTTTATGCAATTTAAAACATATCACTCGTATACTTCAAATTATATGCATCCTTTCATTTAGTTGCATCCAAGTCCAAGTAGTCAATAAACAGTACCAACGCGTCATTTAAGATTTGTAATACAAAAGTTCCAAGATTATTACACGTACGTATAGGGTCTGAAAGCTTCATAACAAATAGACAAATATGATGTGACTGGTGTTATGATGAAAATTAAGTATTTGATTGATACATTTTTGTTCTTGTTAAAACATCAATTTAAAGGATAATAAAAAAATTAACCGAGTTATGTGTTTTGTCACAAAACAGTGCAGAACATCCATATCTTTTTCAATTAAGAGGAATCTAAAACATGCGTGTAAGCTATCAAAAGGGAAATGATTAAGATGACTAATTCATGTGACTAATTTTATATCTAATCTATTTATTTTGTGACACATGTATTCCACTTATTCTCACTCCTCTTATTTACCGTTGATTTAGCCATGTGTTACAAGATCTTTGTTAGGCATAAAATTAATCGCTACTCATATCAAAATTGTTAAGGGTGCAAGTATAAAGGAGGGTACTGGTCCCTTAGACTTTGGCCCATTAGTATATATTATCAACTTATTAATTAAGGGTTAATTGAATAAAAATGTATCGAACATTTTCTCCTTTTTCGCCGCATATGGATCGACAAGTTTTCTTAAGAGTATATTTTTCCTAATCATGCTATGTTTCGTGCTAAAGCTGACGTGATAACACATCTTACCTGCAGCTTATGTAGGCATTGCGTTAGCATTGACACAAATGAATGTGCAAGTAACATATGTTTAATAGGAAAAAATTAACTATTGAAAAATAGTTAAATTTTTAATTCCTAACTGTTAATTGCTAAATTATGCCGAACTTAAGCTTAACATGCATCTATTCTGTATGGTTATTGAATGTGTTTCTAGTTATTTGACATTTGGGTTGGGCCCAAACCAGTTTAGCAATTACTCAAAATCTGTTCGAAACAGTTTGGGCTTTAATTTTAAGGATTAGGTTCATGCTCGATAGGGTCCTAATGCTTAACAAGATGGTGGACTATATAAAAAGTTTGAAAAATTACATTATTGTAGATTGGCAATTTGGGTACCTTTCGGCACCCGTCATTATCCACCTCATAATAAATAGCTTCGGCAACTCTCCCGGTCTAGTGGGGCACCAACTGGAGTGAGCACAATCCAAGACTCGGACCCCTGAGCTTTTATTCTTCAAAGTCTCTTCAGTGGGTGCATATAGGTTTTGCAGAGGTGAGTACCTATCTCAAGCAAATGCCAAAAATGAGAGTCGAATCTGAATTTATTGACTCAAGCACGAGTGCTCCAATCATTTAGACTAATGCTCCAGTGGTGAAAAATTATTGTCTTATATTCAAGGTAGACTTTGGAAAGACGTATGATTGTGTCAACTGGGAATTTTTTGTATGAAGTTATGTGTCAAATAGGTTTCGGAAGAAGTGGTGTGGACAAGGAAGGGTGTGGCCCTCACACAATTTTATCAGTTAGTGTATGTTTATTTGTTTTTTTATTTATTTTTTAATATGTAAAAAAATAATATAAATCAGTCTTTGGTCTTCTTACAATACAATAATAACACTGCGGCCCTCCGAATTAAATTATCAAGCTCCTGCCCGGACCGGCAGACCCCCTGTAGCTCCGCCTCTGAAGCTCCACCATTGTGTGTGTGGATTCGTGCATGCCTTGAGATGGCTACATTTTCTATCCTTGTTAACGGTGCTCCAACTAAGGAGTTTGTGTTGCAAAAGGGAACTAAACAAGGACACACCCTGTCTCCATTTATATTCCTTTTACTCCAGTTGTTGAAGGTTTAAACATTATGATGCAAAAAGTATTAAATGGTGGGCTGTTTGAATATGAAGGTATTAAAATAGGAAGCGATGAACTCTAGCATTAAATGTTACAGTTATTTTCCATCGAAGTGCATCTACATGATATTTAGAGTGGACGGTGTGGGCTCGCCATCCAAACTCGCCGTCCGACGTGTCCTTTCGCCGTGGTTCGCCGCCACACCGGAGGAGCTCGCCGTAGCTCGCCGTCGAGCCCTCCATCGTCACCACGACGAGCTTGAACATCTGACACAACCACAAATCAAATGGATATTTAATAATGTTACTGAGGTGTGTTTGTGTGTGTGTAGTGTGTGTTTGTGGTAGTGGTGGGGCCCAAATGAAGAGGTTGAGGTTTGTTATGAGTGAGAAGGAGGTTTGTTGTGGTTAGTTGTGGGAAAATGAGATCCTGATGTGGCGCTGAGGTGGCGCGACGATGAAGTAATGGCTTGTTATGGTACCTAGCACTCTTATTCTTGCTAATTTGCTATGTTTGAATAGGCTGTACGGATTTATCCGGCATTAATACATTATAAAAATATTGTTTATCACAAAAATCTTTTATATAACAAGAGAACTTATTTTTCTTAAAATCAAAGAATTCAATTAACTAATTAGAGGGCTTGGTTTTGAATCTGAGCCTTCTCATTGGCTAGTTGAAAAGTCAACCTCGAAAAAATAAGGCCAACATTTGGTGGATTTTCGTTTTTCTGAGTATTATGGTAAAAAAAGCATACGTAAAAAATATGAAAAAAAAAATGGCGGAGGGACTATTTTGCAAAAATCAGAAACAAAGCCCAAAGCCAATCGAAAACATAAACAACCTACACCTCGCCTTCTACTCATTATTCTCACCAAAGACGCATCAGAATTCTCTGATCTAAACCCCTAATACACCATGCATCTCTTTGACCGAAAACCTTAATACCTCGTGATTCTTCAAACGAAAAAAAAACCTAAATTAAGACAAAGAACACTAAAAATGGGCATGATACAAAAGTAATATTTTAGAGTTTTATGTTTATCATCTTTATAAAAAATTATATAATTCAAAACCTGGTCTTTGGATTAGTGGTCCATTCAACTAGCAAGTTTTTCTTTATACCCATATCTTTTTTGCTTATTTTGTTTATTTAATATTTTTGCAGATTAGTTAATTTTAATAGTTGGTTAGTGGCACAGATGTTGCAGAGTGTGATTTATCATGTGGTAAATCTGCTAATTTTTTGTATTTGTTTATGCATTTTATAAAATTTTGTGTTAAAAATTGATTTTTTTTTTTTTTTTTTTTTTTTGTTTATTTACATATTTTTATTAGTCAGAATCAATTTTTCCTTTTCCTTTTTTTTTTTTTTTTTTTTTTTTTTTTTTGTATTCTTTGTGTTAAAGATTGAAGCTTTTAAGTTGTTTATGTAATTCTTTAAAAAAAAAAATGGAAGCTTTTTATTTGTTATGCACCTTTTGTGCTAAGTTTTGATCCTTTTTATTTCATATAGACCGTCAGGGTCAGAGATATAGTCTAAATATACTAAAATTTTAACTGAAGCACTTTAACTATATAATGAAAGGATGAGAATGTGTAGCGAAAGTTTTTATGATTGGGATGGAATGAGGAATAACTAGGTTTAGCGTGACAGGTGGATACATAGTTGTAGTAGTTGTAAGTAAAATATAACTTTCGAGTTAGTGTTGATTGAATTCGAATATTGATTTCAGGTTTACATTGATTTAAGTGATTACTTGATACTGGAAGCGAATTGCAGGAATTAATTTGTAAATATATATGGTATAGTTAGATGTGGCAATTTAAGATCTAATGGTTAAATTTGGGTATAGTTGGTTAGTTATTTTTAACGAGAAAGGCGTCGGCCCCCCGCGTTGCGGGGGGTATTTGTAAACTTAGCAACAATATTTGCATTAATCTGTTAATATCTAATGCAACCAAATTGTTAATTCGTCTAAGCAGATGGGCTTTGAATTGTCTGGCCATTTAGTGTTTATTGGTATACCTGTTTTACGTTAATTAACGAAGCTAATTGTAGCGTACATTGTGAGGCAGTTTGTTTCTTTGAGGTTGGTAAGCACTGCTGGTTTGCTAAGCCTGCAAAAAAGACGGTAGAAAAAAATTTATTTATGAAAAGTACTTTCAATAATTGTTGGTCGACAAAAGTAAAGAATAATTGGGTTTTATGAGATTTGGTATTTGGGATTGGTATGAAAAATGAGTTATTGGTTAAAGAATATATAAAGAAAATGATATGTCATGGTTGTTAGTAGGGGTGAGCAAATGTACCGAGAACCGATCGGAACCGAGAACCGAACCGGAACCGAACCGAATTTTAGAACCGTGGTCCGGTTCTCGGTTCTTCATTATTGAAGATCGCGGTTTCATTATTGAAGATTGCGGTTCTCGGTTCGGTTCGGTCCGGAACCGCGGGTATCGGTTCTGGAACCGAAGAACCGCCCGACTTTCATAACACTTTTATTATAGTTTTTGTTGTTTATAATATTCACGAGATATAACACTTTTATTATATAAATCATTTCGCATGCTAAGACCAATTATAGATTTATGCAATACATGTTATTAAAGTGTTTGTAAACGATGTATACCCGCAGACAAAAACTAATGAGGATATATTAAGTTAATATAATTTCCTATATAATGAATTATTATCAAGACATTTACAAATTACAAAGTTTAACAACATGCAACATATTTAACTATGCATGTACGAATTTTAATATGATTTAATTTTTTATGTTTTTTTGTATTATATATGGAGTGAAAGAGAGATAGCTAGAGAACCTGTGGAAATAAAGGAGATGCAAACACTGAGAATGAAAACATAATTGGTCCAATAGTGGTTACTGGTTAGTAACATTCATTGTGATCATAAGTTCATTACTAGAGTGGGATTTCTACATGTTATGCTACTTATTCTAAGTTGGTATTAATCACACTATGGATCAAGCTTTTGTCAATAATCAAGTTGAAATAAGAACCAACGCGGCTAATAGATTGTATATATCATGCTTTGTCCTACAATTTTTAATTTGTACCATTCGATCAAACAATAATTCAAAACCATGTCCACATTTAGTTGGGATTATTATGCGGAAGATCAAACATGTTCTAAATGTATTATTTGTAGTTTATATAATGCATTTTTCTTAAAAATTTCGGTTCCAATCGGTTAGACCCGCAAGGAACCGAACCGGACCGAGAACCGAACCGGAACCGAGACATGTTACTCGGTCCGGTTCTCGGTTCCTAAGCCACATTTAGTTGTTAGTAGGTGTCATGTTGTAATGAGCAAGTGGCAAAAGATGGTCATTACATGTTACTTTTAGAGATTGCCGATATATTATGTGTCATTTTTGTCATTTTGTATATGTGGATACGAACCTAAATACCTAAGTATCGAGGTAAGTATTGATCTTCCGGGTTGTCGTTCTAAAGGAATGGTTGATTTGAGACAAGCATTTTAGTTCTTGTTGGATGCTTAGATATCGCTAATTTTGGGGTTTTTTAATAATTATAGACTAAAAGGAAAATTAAATGGAATCTAAGGCTATAAAAACTAAGGAAAGCTAAAGATAAACTACGAGATAATCTAAATGGAAAATTCTACTCTAACATCCTACTAAAGCTAAAAGACATAAAAATAAAACTAAGCATGGCAAAACTAATTATACGAAACATAGCAATTAACATAATAAAAAGAAGGTAAAAATAAGGATAAGAGAGCACCGGATATGGTTTAAGCATAACGGCGACGATAAGAACACTAAACTAAAACCACATCAAGCTCCATACTTAACCCGAAGTACTTCTTAATACCCAATAATTATCCTTAATAACTCTTTAATAACCCTTAATCTTCTACTAATCATCCAAAGCTTGAAACTTTATGTGAATTTGAGGTGAGATTTAGGATAAAGATTGCAACTTTCATAAGTGAAAAACTTAAAAATGATAAAACTTGATTTGTAAAACTAATTTAACATTAAAAATGTAGAAAAATTAAAACTTTAAATAAAAGACTTGGTAAAAAAAAAGTTTTAAAACTAAAAGATTCAAAATTTATAAATTTAAATGACTAAATGTGATGATTTTTTAGAAAGGTTAAGACTTTATAAAATTTAAACAATAAAAGAGCTAAAGACAAAAACTTTATTCAAAATAAGCAAAATTTAAGCAACTAATAAGCTAATGACAAAAATAATTATGCTAAATTACTAATTTGGGAATATATTGAAACATAAACACACTTTCACACGTTAAATGTTTATTATTACAAAAATAAAGTTATAAGTCTTACATTGTTAATTAAAGTAAATGACAATACAATGAAATACAAAAAGTTGCGTGAAGAATAAGATGAAAGATAGATGCCTCATTAATGTTCATCATTCCAATTTATAATCCTCTCGCTTAAAATATAACCGTGGCATTATGCCGTTGGGAGCAGCAAGTGAATTACATGAATGACGGCTTGGCCATAGGCTCTGTGACACGTGGCGTAGGATGGCTAAGCTTCTCACTTTGATTTAATTTAGAGGCACGTGAGTAGGAGCTGACGCATACCAAGTATTATTTCTTTGACTAGCGTGCCAAGCATGATAGGTAGTGGTGTTGCCGTGTTGGGTCCAACGGCAAATATAATATCATCTTAATTTCTTGGGCTTGTCCAATAAAATCTTAGGCATCATTTTAATAACACTTGGGCTTTAAAATCTTGGACTCATTATCTTCGAGTTAATCCTTATTAATTTGCACTTTAGTTCACATTTGCTCCAGTATTTCTCAAACGTACCTACAAAAATAAAATAACAAATAGACGTAATATTTGCAATAAAAACCGTAAATTTGCTACTTTATTAAGCTAAAATGCGGGTATTTCTTATATAAAAACATGTATAAACGTGATTTCATCACTACCCAACACTTAAGCTTTGCTCGTCCTCGAGCAAAATCATCAAAAACATTAAGCTAAGTAAAAACTTAAAACCAAATAAATCTCACATCTCATCAAACAAGAACTGATGTTAAATTAACTTAAGAGTTATTAAAAAGCTTAATGTTCAACGACGCCCCAAAATTAAACCATTATTTTATTTTTGCTATTTTATATATTTTTTTTATTTTTTATTTCATTCCAAAACAATTTAAAATTTTTGGCAAAATTCGAAAATTCGAAAAATTTGGCAAACATTTTAAAATTTTTTGAAAATATTGGCACCATTTTGGGGTTGCTCAAAAACAAACAAGTAGGTACAAATGCGATCAAAACCCACCCAACACTTAGAATCAAACATCGTCCTCGATGTTCTAAATAGTGGGGCGTACCCAACACTTAGAACGAAAAAAAAAATGTGTAATTAAAAGTGTGGAGACGGGAGTTAAAAGCAATTTAAATAATGACCAGAGAACAGAAAAACTCCCCTAGTATAGGCTCGCAAATCGGTAGTAAACGAATAAGCATAGTGGAGCTCAGCCTCAGCTTCCAAGAAAAATTACACGATTGCGGGAATCAATATGACCGGAGCAAATAATTATGTAGAAGATAAAAGCCCATAGCGTTCCATGTCTAAACATCACGTCCAAAATGTGACAATTTCATATAAGTCCTGAAACTCAAAAGAAATGTCATAGTATAATGAAGTAGAGGGACTAATATAAGGACAAAAACACTACAACTAGGTTTTATTCCTAAATAAAAGAAAAACAAAATTACTTAAAAATAAACCTAAATGTAGATAAACTACTTATTCATTTTTGAAAACACGGGTTGCCTCCCGAGAAGCGCTTCTTTTTTTATCGAGTCGTTAGCCTGACTCGTCCCCGAATTCATTTGTCCTTGGGGAAGCAAGCGGAAGGGATACCTGGATCAAAGATGGTATCCTCACTCCGGAGGGAAAGAGAATGGGTGGGTCGGGAGGGAAAGAAATTGTCGGGCTCAAGCACAAAAGGAATAATTCCTCCTAAACTTACAAAAGGTTTATCAAGAAAGAGTGATCCATCATCAGGTGGTTTTGCAGGCGGACGTCTGGATGACGGATCAAAAAGAAACGACTCCATAGAAGAAGGGAGTCCATGGTATAGAGAATTGTTACTTGAAGGTTCAAACATGAAGGAATCCAAGATAGGATCCTTTTCCCGAATGACGTTTTTAACAAAAAGCTCATCAATGAATATCCCGGGTTTAAAGATTTTGTCTTCGCATGAGGGCTCAACGAGATACGTGAGGGTCGACTCAACAGAGGAAGGAGAATCATCATTAAGCAAGCTTTCAAGAAAAAGGACATCTTGAACAGAGTCGCACCCGTCACTCTCAATACCCGGCGGTATTGGATCATCAAGAAATAAGTCGATTTCTTCCATATCAGAATCATAAGGAGGATTATCAAGAATATAGTCGTCAACCACTTTAGTCAATTCATCAATCTCCATAATATCTTCAGTGTCAGATTCATCACTTTCTTCATCTTGCATAACATCACATGACGGGAGAGAAAGGTCGAAACACAGAGATGGGACAAGTGGTGTGCTCTGAGAGCTAGCAATATCCACCACTTCCGTTGTGGTCTCTGAATCGGACTCAAAATCTTTGTCGAAAAGAGGATTAACTTCGCAAAAGGTGTAGTCGTCATTGAATTCGAAAACTGGATTTGAGAAAATCCCGGAAGTAACCTCGGAAATGTCAATAGAATCACACAAAAGCGAATCACAATCACTGTCAGATACATCCTCGGACTCACTTGGGATTGGGTCAAGGATCTCAACACTAGACGATTCCGTTTCCGGAATAGTGCTAAGAGGCTCGTCCCCCATTATGAGAGAGTCAACGGGATCAAAAACTATCGAAGACATAGAATCATCGACCTCTTCCAAAAAGACGTCACTTCTCTCAACCGGCGTGAGTGAAGGGGAAGGGTCGGAAATGAAAGGCTCAGAAACGGGAGGGGTTTCAGCCGACAAACTCGCATAATATTCTTTCATTTGGATGGAATCCTCATCATCATCGTCAATGTAAGTCTCGAGCCAATCGGGCACGTCTTTCAAGTGCTTGCTCCTCAATTCGTATTTCTTCAAGACACTTTTCAATCTGAGCTGCTCGTTTTTCTTCTTCGAGTAATTCTAACATAGATCTTTCGTTGCGAGATGCTCGATCTTCGGCAAGTAATTCACCATACGTTTTCTGATGAGGATCTTTTTCGATACCATGTTTATCCATAAATTCTTCGAGTATATTAATACATCTTTGGAAACTATCTTGAGGAATTTGCGGATGTTGTGGTTGAATCTCTTGGTATTGTGGAGGTGGGTTATAAGAATAGTCATAAGGAACTTGCTCGTAAACAATTGGATTCTGCATTTGACAATCGGAATTAAAGTGCAGACCTCCACAATACTCACAACAGTATGATTGTTGTGACGGGTTTGGTGAAGTATATGGATAAGGTTCATAACCAAAGGTTGTATTGTTAAATTGGGCTTGACATTGAAAACCTTGGTGAGGACCTCCACAGTACTCACAAGAGTATGACTCCCTCTCATGGTATAGGGATTGGTTAAGGAAATCGGTCGTTTCATTGTAGGGAGGTTGGTCATAGACAAGCTCGTTTCCCGTATTCACAATGCTACAACCAGGGCAATTCTCACCATTTTGAGGTCCCCCACACCATTGACAACCATAATGGTAAGACGAAGACATCGAGAAGAATTATACGAATAAGAGGGATAAGAGAAAGAATTGACGGTTCAGAGGGTAAAGAAGATTATTTTTGGGTTTTTATAAATAGAAAACATAAAAGGAAAACAAATTTTTGAAAAGGAAAATCTTTTTTTTTGGGTTTTTATAAAAGAAAAGAAGAATAAAATAAAATGAAAGATATATATATAATTTTTTTTTAAAAGATAGAAAAATAAGAAGAAAAATATTTTTGGATTTTTTATAATTTTAAATTAAATTGAAAAACAAATATTTTTGGGTTTTTTTTTTTTTTTTTTTTTTTTTTTTTTTTTTTTTTTATTGGAAAAATAGAAAACACAATGATTTTTTTTTTTTTTTTTTTTTTTTTTTTTTTTTTTTTTTTTTAAACTTTTATTCGAGAACGATAAAAATAAACTCTCACAAGAATAAGAATTCTTGTAAAAGGATCTCTAAGGCACTAACTTAAACTTTAACGCAAGAATCGTGCACCATTCCCCGGCAGCGGCGCCATTTTGATGTTGGTCGTTGGAGCACACCAAAAAATATTTGTAAGGATGAGGGAAAGTTACGGATACGAACCTAAATACCTAAGTATCGAGGTAAGTATTGATCTTCCGGGTTGTCGTTCTAAAGGAATGGTTGATTTGAGACAAGCATTTTAGTTCTTGTTGGATGCTTAGATATCGCTAATTTTGGGGTTTTTTAATAATTATAGACTAAAAGGAAAATTAAATGGAATCTAAGGCTATAAAAACTAAGGAAAGCTAAAGATAAACTACGAGATAATCTAAATGGAAAATTCTACTCTAACATCCTACTAAAGCTAAAAGACATAAAAATAAAACTAAGCATGGCAAAACTAATTATACGAAACATAGCAATTAACATAATAAAAAGAAGGTAAAAATAAGGATAAGAGAGCACCGGATATGGTTTAAGCATAACGGCGACGATAAGAACACTAAACTAAAACCACATCAAGCTCCATACTTAACCCGAAGTACTTCTTAATACCCAATAATTATCCTTAATAACTCTCTAATAACCCTTAATCTTCTACTAATCATCCAAAGCTTGAAACTTTATGTGAATTTGAGGTGAGATTTAGGATAAAGATTGCAACTTTCATAAGTGAAAAACTTAAAAATGATAAAACTTGATTTGTAAAACTAATTTAACATTAAAAATGTAGAAAAATTAAAACTTTAAATAAAAGACTTGGTAAAAAAAAAGTTTTAAAACTAAAAGATTCAAAATTTATAAATTTAAATGACTAAATGTGATGATTTTTTAGAAAGGTTAAGACTTTATAAAATTTAAACAATAAAAGAGCTAAAGACAAAAACTTTATTCAAAATAAGCAAAATTTAAGCAACTAATAAGCTAATGACAAAAATAATTATGCTAAATTACTAATTTGGGAATATATTGAAACATAAACACACTTTCACACGTTAAATGTTTATTATTACAAAAATAAAGTTATAAGTCTTACATTGTTAATTAAAGTAAATGACAATACAATGAAATACAAAAAGTTGCGTGAAGAATAAGATGAAAGATAGATGCCTCATTAATGTTCATCATTCCAATTTATAATCCTCTCGCTTAAAATATAACCGTGGCATTATGCCGTTGGGAGCAGCAAGTGAATTACATGAATGACGGCTTGGCCATAGGCTCTGTGACACGTGGCGTAGGATGGCTAAGCTTCTCACTTTGATTTAATTTAGAGGCACGTGAGTAGGAGCTGACGCATACCAAGTATTATTTCTTTGACTAGCGTGCCAAGCATGATAGGTAGTGGTGTTGCCGTGTTGGGTCCAACGGCAAATATAATATCATCTTAATTTCTTGGGCTTGTCCAATAAAATCTTAGGCATCATTTTAATAACACTTGGGCTTTAAAATCTTGGACTCATTATCTTCGAGTTAATCCTTATTAATTTGCACTTTAGTTCACATTTGCTCCAGTATTTCTCAAACGTACCTACAAAAATAAAATAACAAATAGACGTAATATTTGCAATAAAAACCGTAAATTTGCTACTTTATTAAGCTAAAATGCGGGTATTTCTTATATAAAAACATGTATAAACGTGATTTCATCAGTAAGGTTTGTAAATGTGCAGTTCTTAAAATTTTTTGTATTTTAATCCATGGATACTTACGTAAGCATTTAGTAACGTATAAATAGATATCTTTGGTTTATGTCCCTGCATGAGAAATGTTAGCTAAATGGTTGCTACTGTTCTAGTTTGGTTCAAAGATTATGGTTTTTTTCTTGTATATATAAATAGAGAGGTTGGGTGTTGCATCTATCATTTACTTTCTTTTATCATCATACGCCTACACCGCTTCCATCTAGAGTTTTCTGTAATAAATTTTGAACATCTAAATATCATGGCCGCCACCCCTACCCTTAACGAATTGAAATATCAATCCGGTTCGGATGCTTTGCAAAAATGCTTTAAGTTTTTCTTTACTCAACAGATGACTGAGGAGGAGGGTTTTATTCAAAAGCTCGGTGAGGAATGCAATGATCTGCGCAAGAAGATTGAAAAGGAGGAAGAGTATGTTGAGGAGCTTGTGTCTTTTGGCCCGTTTCATGAAGTTGCTCCTGATATCATTGAATACATCAATGAAACTTTGTAGAGGGAGCGTGACAGGCTTGCGAATCTGGTGACTGTGCTGGCTGAGGCAAGGGAAGGGATGGAGGAGAAGTATAGGCATATCATTGTGATGGATTTCAGTGATTAGATCTGTATGGTGTTACAATGTTTTGTGTTTAGGTCTGGGTAGGGATTGTTAATACAAATAAGCTGTAAAAACGTTTATTTATATTTTACGATCCTCTAATGTTTTGTCGATAACAAACGTAAAATCATTTTAACAAAACAAATAAAATACGTAAATGGTTTGAGCCAATAGTTTACTAACCCACTTACGTTTTCACATAAAACACTAAACAAGTAATAGTGTTTTCATGATCTAGTAATTCATATGTACAACAACTAGTGTTTACATATTGGGTAGATATATACATAATTAGTATGTATTATAATGGGTAATATAATGGGTAAAAGTTTAAGTATTTGACCCATTGACCAAATACATTGAATGTAGTTGGGTTTAACCCAAATTACATGACCCATACCCATGGAGCATAACCCATAGCCCATTGCATGACATAATGCATAAGTCATAATGGGTATTATCCATGACCCATGGAGCTAACCCATAACCCATGGACTAAATGCATTGCATCTACTAGATACATTGTATCTACTTGGATACCCATGGTCCAAAGTCTAGTACCCATGACCCATAACCCATGACCCATGACCCATGACCCAAAACCCATGGGCAAAGAGGAGCGTCCCACGGTTCCCCCAGTTTACACTGGATGGATCCCTCAAGCAAGGGATATGTGGGATCCGTGGGACAGTAGCAATAGTTTGTCTATAAATAGTGAGCCATTTCTTCATTGTAACTCACCCCTCTCACACATAGTTTCTCTTTGAGTTGTAAACTCTCTAACCACAGATCCAAGTGATCTTTCTATGTAGTTTTGTGTTTGTGTGATTCTCTAGGTTCCTCTTAAAGGCGAGATCACCACCTCTTGAAGTCGAGCAAGCTCAAGTCCATGGGTTGCCTAGCTTCATCATCATCAAGACTACTACTGGTATCTTGTTGATAGTTCTTTTCTTTCTCATTAGAAGTGTAGTGTGAAAGACATAGGCGACAGATGTCTAAAGGGTCAAGACGAAGACATTAGTGAAAAGTGTCGAAGAGTCAAAGTAATGGCATTAGTGAAAGGTGCCGAAAGTCCGTGTTGAAGGCATTAGTGAAGGGTGCCTAGAAGTCGAGTCAAAGGCATTAGTGAAGGGTACCTAGAAGTCGAGTCAAAGGCATTAGTGAAAGATGCCTAAGGTGTACATTTGATATGGTGTGTCGATGTACAAGATAGATTTGTATTGGGTCAAAGGATATTGATATCCTTGTTGATGTTGTCATAAGGAGTAGATCTCCTTTGGATAGGAGTTGTTTAGTGTTGGGTAGTAGTTCCACCTTTGTAAATGGAACTCGGTATTTAGCCTTGTACAAGATAAAGTGTAGGCGACGTTGTGATAGGTTTGGTTCTACCTCGTGGAAGAACCCGGTATCTAGCCTTGTACCAGATAAAGAGTGGGCGACGTTGTGAAGGCTTCTCCGCCACAAGGAGTTTGTGTTGTGTAGTGATTACGAACTCTCGAGTAGGTGACTCGGGGAGTGTAGTAGGGCAAGGAAGGTGTCCTTAAGCCGAACCTCTATAAATACTCGCGTTGTGGTTTTGTGCTTCTTACTCTTTATCTTAGTTTTATTTATCTATACGCTTGTCTATCAACATCCAACACACATGTTCAAATAGATTGACATAAGTCGATCTAAATAGTTTAAAACCAAGTTTTAATCGATAAACTATTCAACCCTGATGTGCTCAACCGTGTGCAAGTTTTAAAATTTATAAACACGATTTATCCGGTAATTACTTTAACACATACGAGCAAGTATACTCGTCCGTGATAGCAAAGGTGGGTCTCGAGGTCGTCCCAACGGATTTGCGTTTTAATTTGTTAAAGTGTTTGAGCCAAGAAAGCTTGTCAAGGCTTCCTTCAAAATGTTGGTTTTGTAAAAATCCAAATTAAGAAACATATACTTGTGTGAAGTCCATAGGTAATCATAAAGAGTGTTCATGAAGGTTTGGTGTAAACTTTGATGCAATGCACAAATCATAAGCAAATTATTTCCAATCCATGGTTTATGTTTTGTAAAAATCACTTTAAGAATAAAAATATATAGGTAATCCTTTCGGTCCTTAGCCTAATGATTATTCTTTTAGAAAATCCATTTGTTTGTAAAAGGTTCTTATTCAACTTGTTCCTATGAATCTTTCGACCCTTTCGTGATGAAAACGTTTCTAGTCTTGTTTTAACAAGTAAACATGATGAGTGTCAATCACCATATCCCCATACTAGTTTGTCACTTAACTTTTTGGAATAAAACATAAGAGAAATCATTTCGGTCCTTTTTCTTAAAACTGTTTTACCAACAAATCAAACAAGACTAGTATTTTTCCCAACAAACTCATTTAAACAAGATCATTTACATGCATCACATATAAGAACACTCTTACAATTGCCTACATCCTTACACACAAGTATATTCAATAATTACTCCATGAAAATCATAACATAACACAAGTAGTAACAAGGTAATTCAAATAATTCAATAGAATAAAGATTCATGACAAAGTTCAATAGAATACCTAAGCTTTGGATTACAAGAATTAGAAAATTGTGGAATATAGCAACCACGCGCCTCCAATCGTCTTAGCCTAACCGTACAACTCCAAATTGTGGAAAACTAGAAGGGGGGGGGGTTGAATAGTTTTACCGATTAAAACTTTGTTTTAAACTATTTAGATCGACTTATGTCAATCTATTTGGATGTATGTTGGATGTTGATAAACAAACATATAGAAATATAAATATGTAATGAAAAGATAAAGAGTAAGAAGCACAAAACCACAACGCGAGTATTTATAGTGGTTCGGCTACAAAGACACCTTCCTTGCCCTACTCCACTCCCCGAGTCACCTACTCGAGAGTTTGTAATCACTACACAACACCAGCTCCTTATGGTGGAGAAACCTTCACAACGTTTCCTACTCTTTATCCGGTACAAGGCTAGATACCGGGTTCTTCCACGAGGTAGAACCAAACCTATCACAACGTCGCCTACCCTTTATCTGGTACTAGCTAGATACCGAGTTCCATTACAATGGAGGAACTACTACCCAACACTACACCAACACCTAATCCCAAAGGATATCTACTCCTTATAATAACATCATCAAGGATAACAATATCCTTTGACCCAATACTAATCTATCATGTACATCGAGTCACACCATATCAAATGTACACCTTAGGCACCTTTCACTAATGCCTTTGACTCGATCTTCAAGACACCCTTCACTAATGTCTTGTGACTTGAATTCTAGGCACCCTTCACTAATGCCTCTACCCTTGACTTCTAAGCACCCTTCACTAGTGCTTTCAATACGGACGATCGACACCCTTCACTAATATCTTTCTTGACACTTGAGACATCTTTCACTAATGTCTTCAACACTATACTTCTTATGAGAAAGAATAAAACTATCAACAAGAGAACCTCAGTAGTCTTGATGATAAAGAAGTATGGCAACTCATGGACTTGAGCTTGCTCGTCTTCAAAAGATGGTGATCTCGCCTTTAAGAGGAACCTAGAGAATCACACGAAAACAAAACTACATACATTGATCACTTGGATCTGAGGTTAGAGAGTTTATAACTCAAAGAGAAAATATGTGAGAAAAGGGGTGAGAAACAATGAAGAAATGGTTCACTATTTATAGAGGAAAAACAACTACTGTTCCACGGATCCCACGGATCCCTCACTTGAGGGATCCGTCCAGTGTAATATTGGGGATCCGTGGAACGCTCCCCTTTGCCCATGGGTTTTGGGTCATGGGTCATGGGTCATGGGTTATGGATCATAGATATCAAGTAGATACAATGTATTTATAAGATGCAATGTATGTAGTCCATGGTACATGGATTAAAACTATGGGCCATGGATTGAAACCATGTATGACTAAAGCATGATGTCATGCAATGGGTTATGGGTCAAGATCCATGGGTATGGGTCATGGACTTTGGGTTGTACCCAACTACATTCAATTTATTTGGTCAATGGGTCAAATACTTAAGTTTCTACCCAATTGTGTTACCCATTATAATACATATTAGTTATGTGTATATTTGCCCAATATGTAAACACTAGTTGTTGTACATATGTATTATTTAAATCATAAAATCACTTATACTTGTTTTAGTGTTTTATGTGAAAACGTAAGTGTGTTAGAAAACTATTGGCTCAAACCATTTACGTATTTTATTTGTTTTGTTAAAATGATTTTACGTTTGTTATCGACAAAAAATTAGAAGATCGTAAAATATAAATAAACGTTTTTACGGCTTATTTGTATTAACAATCTCCCCCTTTTTGTTGATGACAAAACATAAAATTATTTTAAGGAAAAACTAAAATTCGTAAAAGTTTGAATTTTTAGTTTTTGGTTTCTTCTTCCCCTTTTTGTCGAAACAAAAAGAGCTTTAGAAAGGAACTAACACATTGTTTTAAGAAAAACATGTGAATGGAAAAAAATAGAGAGCAAGTGACAGGAAGGGTTCTCGTCTTAACTCCCCCTTAACGAGTCCATCCCTTTGTGAGGGCGTCAAGTAAATAAAAACTACTAAGCTAATGCATTGCAACTATGTTTGCAAAAGATTTCGTCTAAGTAACGAATATGCTCCCCCTTGATGATTGCAACTTTGCAAAAGGAAGTCATGAAATGTAATCCTAATATTGCAAGTGATCTTGCAATGTAATGATTTGACACAAAGCTCCCCCTAGCTTAGGGTGTCAAAGTCTTCATGTGTTAATTGAAAATCTACAAAAAAAGGTTAGAAGACAAGTATATAATGCATAATTTCCTGCAAATACGACTCAAGTTAGTAGAAAACTAGTCTTCTGTTGCACGGATCCCACGGTTCCCTCCTTGGGGGGATCCGTCTAGGCAAATTTCAGGGACCCGTCTGGCTGATGATAAGATTCAACAATGGTGATATAACAAATAATGTTAACATCAAAGTGAGATATGTATTATACCAAATAATCATATACTCAGAAATACAGCAAATATCATGTAATTTCATTTAATAAAACTAGAGATATGATATACATGACTCTAAAAACTAAGAAAATGAACGATACATGACTTGGAGTTACTAGACTATCTAAGTTACGCATGATACTAGGACACCACTAAAATCCTCTAGCTCAAGTTTGTTTAGGTTTAATCTCGTCGAAACGTTCGAGGAGGTGATAAAACATGAAACGTTGATTTTCCCGTACTTCATGTATCAAACTTTCAACATGTTGACAATGATAACAATCTTTGTCATGGCTAGGTAGTGGTGATGGAAGAAATGAAATTGCTTGATGTGAAGGATCAAGTGAAGCGGGTTGAGGAGCCTCAAACGATGGAGGGATTGGTGGAGGCGCATTTAAATATGGCTCGACCAAGAATGATGGTGGTGGTAGAGAGGTGTCAACTTCCATGTGGTTGGGTGGTTGACTTTGATAATTTCTCATAATCCAAATGGGATTATTTGATGGTGACAGCGAAAAGGAAGCCGGAGCTAGTGTTGACTCAACAACTTGATTTTGTTCCATTATTCCTCCTAATGAGGAGAGTGTTGCCGGTGGTGGAGGATGAGATGGCCTAGGAGGCATATCCTCTAGATTGTAGAGGTGTGGTGATGAAAGTGGATTGGTGAATGATAGGGCTCTAGGTACCAATGGTGATGGTTTGGTGGAAATAGGATTGTTTGGTTTAGGAGGTATGATGGTGTTTGACATTGGTAGTTTTGTGGGAACTATCCTTTTAGGTAAAAGGGATTTTTCACCCTGGTAAAATGCATTACACCAAAAATATTGAAGTACAAAGGATGAGGGTGACTTCCCTCATCTCAGTCCCTTAGGACACTTACCGACGCACATATAAGAATGACTAATCATTCTTATAACTCCACTAACCACAATATAAGAGTGACACGCCACTCTTATAACTAAGAATAGAACAGAAAACTACAACGCCTATTAAATACATAACAAATTAAACGCTATTCAAGTACACACTTGATTCTTCAAAAGACGTCATAGAAGTCCATACCATACCATGATAGCATCACCTTGTACACTTCAGATAACAAAACCACGAGCACTCCATGTACAAAGATAACTCTAACTTCCAATAACCAACCCACAAGGACCTCATGATCTGAATTATGTCCATGCAAGCGGACCATTATGAAACTATAATAGGGTTCGCCAAACCCTAACTTCCAGCAATACGAACGCTAGACCCGTAATGGAACAACAACAACATATATCTTGACAAATGTCGCCCAAAAACCAAGTCAATATATGCGTACCAACAGCAGGTCAACAAAGTACAAAGGAAATCACCAAGACAAAACATCCTAACAAATGTTAGGAACATCCAGCAATCAACCCACAAACCTGCACAATCAACTTCGCATCAACATCCATGCCATCCAGAACCATCACCAAGTAAACACATCATGATACTCATATGAAACCGAACATGGAGTATTGAACATATACGAAGGAGAAATCAAGGTTATGCTCCAAACGAAAAACCAATAGACCTCAATTACCACCACAACCATCGTATTATAGACAAAAAATCGAACCTGCCAAACACCACCAATTCTGACATAATACGAAAGGAAACAAATCGACAAATAGGGTGAACAACCCTAACTTCCAGTAAGACTGACATGAGACCAAATAATAGAACGAGTAGCACAGGTTTATGAACACACCGAAGGTTTTTGAACAAGTATACCCCCAAACTTGACTTCCATCTCTCTTAAACCCACTTACATACCCCATCAATTTGTTAAAGAACATGTAGAAGAACAACCAGATATAATCACATGAAAGATCAGTCAAACCCACACAAGGGTTACATGCCACACGTACAACAAATGATCAAACAAAACCCTAAAAATTAGGGTTCCGTTCAGTAGATAAGAGTAGACGATAATCGATTGAAGGTAAAAAACAAATAAGGTTTTATAGGCATTAAGGGCAGATCCAACCACAAAGAGCCTCAAAGATTTAAGCAATAAGAACATGAAGAATAACAGATCGTTCCAAATAAATAGGACGGTTTGAAGATCAAACCGCCATAGGAGTACAAACCATGAAACCGATCGACACAAAACAACCAAAGCCAAAACCCTAGGTAAAAAACAATACCCCTAACACCTCTTATAACCAGCAAACAATCGTCACAGGAAATAAAGAGATAAAGGAAATCGATTAGAATATGATAGATATATTTAGGGTTTCGGCTGTGTAATGAAGGACAATTTATGAAAAAACAATAAGAAAACTGACCCAATCCCTAACAATCCAGTTCTAAATCGTTAAATCAATAATCAATAAAGATTAAAGAAAGAACTAATCAGATAGAAAGAATTGTTTCCGGAATTGTTAGGGATTTGGTGGTCGGAAATTGCCCCTCTGGAACTATCCTTTTAGGGATTGGGTTGAATGGTTGAGTTGGTGGAGGAGAAATCCTAGCATTTGTAGATTTAACCGGAGATGATTCGGTTGAAGAAATTTCGTGTACAACACGAGCAATTTTCTTGGGTGGTCCTTTGGTGGATGAGTTACCACTTGGAGCCTTTCTCATGATGAGATGATTCAAAGAAGTTTGTTAAGGTTTCTAAGTGCTGAAAATGAGGATGAAGATGATGACTTTAGGAGTCCTAATAAATGTGGTTTATAAAGCAAGGGATTTGGCAAGTGCATTCAAGACTTAAGCCACTAAAATTCATTAGAATGTGATGATTAGTATGCACAAGAGTTACCTTTAGAGTTGTACTGATCTAGGAACTTAATTAAGATGAGATGGAGTGTTCAAGTTAGCAAGATGAGCTTGAAATGATTGTTTTAGCTAGAGTTGACATAAATCTGTCATATGGATCCCACGGTTCCCTCTAATGAGGGATTCGTCTAGGCTATTCCTAGGGATCCGTCTCTCAGCAATTAAGAAAAGATAACAATGATGTTTGTGAGATCTAAAGCCTATACCTTCTTGAGTGTTTCAGTCCATCTAAGTATCTTAAATGAAAGGGTACTTAAATGCTTAAGGGCAATGAGTGATGTAGCTAATGATAGCCTTTCATGGAACAAATTGGAACTTTTATGAGTCCCAATGAGTGACCAAGGATGACACTAAAGATTTGAGAGTGTAAAATGTAGCTAAATGATCCTAGAAACCATATAGTAACTTAAGATAATGTTTTGGAAGATATCCTAAAAGCTTAAGATAGAAAAGCTAGAATTTGACCCATTTCGACCTATTTTGAGGTAAGGATGACTACAATCCATTTGCTATCGTTGAAAGGTTTCTAAAGCTAGATGTTTTAACATGTGAGGGATTATGTGTGAGTATAAGAGCGGAAGAGTAATGAGCTTTGGTGAGACAATAGATCTACAGGTGTTTTGAGTGTGATCTAAATGAGTTATGTGTGAGTATGAAATTTTTTACTCAACTTGATATAGACTCAATTTGTCTTACGGCACTATGTCTAGCTTAGTGTGAAGTGATATAAGGAAATGTTTTGAAATATAATGATTGCAATTGCATTTCTGTTTTCCGGATCCCACGGTTCCCTAAGAGTAGGGATCCGTCTAGCAAAAACTTTGGGATCCGTCTCTCTGCTAAGCAGAACCTTTACAAAAGGTATGCAAGGGTTGCACAATGCATTATATTTCAAAGTTAGGGTTTTTCTAAGAAGTTCTAACACTAGTGTAGAGATATCAAAATGTAAGATGTCTTATTTCATGACGGAAATTACATTACATTGATAAAGCATGGATACTAAGGATTGACCCTATTTTGAAAGAAAGCTAAGTTCCTTGAGCGTTTTTGCTAGATGGATCATCAAATGGTTGATGAGTGTTCGCCGGTTCAGGAATGAAGAAAGTCTTCATCAGAGATGTGTTTAGAGGTCCCATCATCTTGTTCACAAGTACGTACAACGGACTTTGAAATTGAGGATGGAAGTACATGATGTGATGATAAAGGCGTGTCAAGAATATTCCATAAGGGATTAGTTTGTTCTTAGAGTCTTGAAGATTTACAATTCGCCTTGCGAAGAAGTAGGCGAGATTCTATGGTTGTTGTGTTAGCAAATAATACATTATGTGAGCACAACAAGCGGGAAGGATTTCTCGATTTCCCCTAAGACTCCAAACATTTTCACGTAGGATGAGTGCAAGAGCCTTGTACTCTTCTCGGATATCCCGTGTATAGATAATGTTTGGATCGAAGTAATGGGGTTTGCATATTATGCGAGTCAAGTCTTCCGGGGAAGGTATGTGTGAACAATATGGACTATTTTCTTCATGAAAGTTGAAGAGAGAATCAAGAGACCAATCTTCAGTGAAGGCACATTGTCTATGATTTGGAATTCGGAGGATGTGAGCAAATTGCCAAAGGGTTAAAACAAACTTTTGGTTTTTGATCCAAAACCAAAGAGATAGAGAGTGATCCTCGTTACGAACGAGTTCAACTTGAAAGAAGAATTCCAATACAAACCTTGGACATATTTTCTCGTTAATTTCTAGAAGACATTCTAGTCCTATGGTTCGGAAGGAAGTATTGATACCTTCTTCGAATTGTAGAGGGGTGTCGACAATACGTCCTTCGTGGAAATGACGGCTTTCGAGATTATTGAACCCACGGACATGATTGCCAGCTGTGTTGGGCTCAAGAGAGATGTTAGGAGTGTAGACTCTAGTGAGTGAAAAATCAAACTCATACTCATGCGACATAGCGAGACCTATAGGAAAGAAGAGTTAATAGGATGTGACGTATTACGGGCAAAACAATGATTACCTAACGTTTTTACAAGATGTTTATTAACAATGGTAACTCACTTAATGTTTGACATTTTAGTGGAACATTTCTTTTAGGAATAAAACGGTTTTTATTTTGTATGAAAAACTGTTATCCAGAAGGACGGTTCTCATGGTTCCCTCCTATAAGGGATCCGGCTAGTATATCTATAGGGATCCGTGGATCTGTAGTGACAGAAAAAGGTTTTGACGAAAAAGGATTTTTTCATCTTATATGTTTATACAAAGGTATGTATTTTAGCCAATTTTTACTATAGCATGCATTGTTGGTTTCAAAAGTGTCTCAAGATAAAAAATAACGAGAGATATAAAGCAAAAGAAATGACAAACATATTATGAGAAATTAACTAGATAAACTAGAACATTAGTAATATTTTATTTCAATGCTAAGAATGATACAAAGGATTGGGTATATAACACCAATGTAGATTAACAACACAAAGTATATATCTCCATACGTGAACTTCATCATAGGAAACACGAGAGCGATGTAAACCATGTTGATGACAAGCCTTCTTGGTTTTGGTTTGAGATGAGATGAAATGAAGAGGAAGATGAAGTTTTGAATGAGAGGTAATTTTTGAAAGTAGAAGATTTGAAAAAGTGAGGATTTGGTGGAGTGGACGTCGAAGGGGTTTTTATGGGGAAGGAGGAATTTTTGAGATTTGTGTTTTGTTTTATTATTAGAAAGATATGATTTTTGGATTAAATGAAATAAAACACAAATTTTATAAACCTCGACTTTAGACGAAAAAGGTAACACGTATGCGAAAAAGACTTCCTAATGAAGCTACATGTAATATATGAATATGCACAAAAGATAATCATATAAATATCTATGTAAGCATACTTAGTTATCAAGCTAATGTTATTTAGACATAGGTGGAAAGTCATACCTCTAATGCACTTGGGAATGTCTTTACAAATGACACAACAAATGTCAATAGACAATTCTGGCTCCTTTGTGTTTAAGATGCCTTCTTAGGGAAGGTATTCTTGTTACCAAGCAATTCCTATAGCTTTGTAGGTATGAGTTTTAACTAAGCAACATGACAAAGAAGATTAGTGCAATTCAATAAATAATAAGTAAAAAAAATGTTGTTATCTAATCAACATCCAAACAAAGAGTTTTAAAAACATGGTATTTATTTTTATAAAAGGCCTTCTTTGTAGTTTTCAATTAACCACGAATCGTATCAAGTTTTTAAAGTACAATATACTTTAAGGAACTTGGTAACGAAGCTCTGATGCCAATTGTGGAAAACTAGAAGGGGGGTTGAATAGTTTTACCGATTAAAACTTTGTTTTAAACTATTTAGATCGACTTATGTCAATCAATTTGGATGTATGTTGGATGTTGATAAACAAACATATAGAAATATAAATATGTAATGAAAAGATAAAGAGTAAGAAGCACAAAACCACAACGCGAGTATTTATAGTGGTTCGGCTACAAGGACACCTTCCTTGCCCTACTCCACTCCCCGAGTCACCTACTCGAGAGTTTGTAATCACTACACAACACCAGCTCCTTATGGTGGAGAAACCTTCAAAATGTTGCCTACTCTTTATCCGGTACAAGGCTAGATACCGGGTTCTTCCACGAGGTAGAACCAAACCTATCACAACGTCGCCTACCCTTTATCCGGTACTAGGCTAGATACCGAGTTCCATTACAATGGAGGAACTACTACCCAACACTACACCAACACCTAACCCCAAAGGAGATCTACTCCTTATAATAAGATCATCAAGGATAACAATATCCTTTGACCCAATACTAATCTATCATGTACATCGAATCCCACCATATCGAATGTACACCTTAGGCACCTTTCACTAATGCCTTTGACTCGATCTTCAAGACACCCTTCACTAATGTCTTGTGACTTGAATTCTAGGCACCCTTCACTAATGTCTCTAGCCTTGACTTCTAAGCACCCTTCACTAGTGCTTTCAATACGGACGATCAACACCCTTCACTAATATCTTCGTCTTGACACTTGAGACATCTTTCAATAATGTATTCAACACTATACTTCTTATGAGAAAGAAGAAAACTATCAACAAGTGAATCTCAGTAGTCTTGATGATAACGAAGTAGGGCAACTCATGGACTTGAGCTTGCTCGTCTTCAAAAGATGGTGATCTCGCCTTTAAGAGGAACCTAGAGAATCACATGAAAACAAAACTACATACATAGATCACTTGGATCTGAGGTTAGAGAGTTTATAACTCAAAGAGAAAATATGTTAGAAAAGGGGTGAGAAAAAATGAAGAAATGGTTCACTATTTATAGAGGAAAAACAACTATTGTTCCACGGATCCCACGGATCCCTCACTTGAGGGATCCGTTCAGTGTAATACTGGGGATCCGTGGGACGCTCCCCTTTGCCCATGGGTTTTGGGTCATGGGTCATGGGTTATGGATCATGGATATCAAGTAGATTCAATGTATCTATAAGATGCAATGTATCTAGTCCATGGAACATGGATTAAAACTATGGGCCTGATAACATCAAATAGTCCTGAATATTAAGTGTCAATTTCCCCCGATAATGCTTGTAATTTATATCATTTATATGGATTTACGCTTGTTTTCCATTGTTTTCCACTTCCAGGTAAATTACGAGCATTGGAGCTAAAGAGACGCGAAATTGGAGAATTATCCAAAGAATTATCATAGTATGCTGATTTTGAAGAAGTTACGGCGTAACTCTTCTCTCACATTACGCCGTAACTATTGCGTGACTCAGAAAACCAACTTATCAGAAGGTTACGGCGTAACTCTTCCCAAAGGCTACGACGTAACTATATTAGGTCAAATGAGGTTCCACGCCGCTGATACTTACGCCGTAACTACTACATCAACTACGGCGTAACCAAGTTTATTGAAGACTACGGCGTAACCACTTATTAGGTTACACCGTAACTAGCAGATCTAGTGCAAAATACGAAGGAGTTGAAGGTTACGACGTAACTCTTGTTATAGTTACGTCGTAACCCAGATCTGGCCTATAAATACCCCACGAATTCCAGCATTTCTAATCATTCCATTCCATACACAACAACCAGAGAACGTGGGAAAAAGCTCAAGGCATGTCTAGAGGAGCATACGAAGCTGTCTCTAAGGGAGAAATCACTCCCCTACGATAAGCATTAGCATTTTTATATTTTCTTTACTTTCAATTCATGTATTTCGTACCTTTGAATATTGAATTGGTTTGTATGATTAATATGAGCGGCTAAGGACCTCTTGGTGCTGGCCTAGTTATGATTCCTTAATTGTTTTTTTTTTTTGCGTTTACTTTACTTCCGTACAATTATTTCTAAGTGTATGCATGCATAGTTTATTGGTAGCCACCCTTGGTTCAGCAGTTTTGAATGGCGGTAGAGGCCAATTGCCTAGGAGATATGACCAACTGACCCTAGGTGAGCGGACTGAGACGGGAAGGGTAAGATATGACCAACTGACGACCCTTTCTACTTGTGCGATTTGACCAACTGATCACCTACCGTTTGGATGAACTTAAGAATTAGGGGGTGAGTGTTTAAGTTGCTAACGTCTGGGCACTCACTATTATAAATCTAGCATGTAGCGGTACTTAATGACTTGGCTTAGGGGACCAGGAGCAACAGGACTTATGAGGGGACACCTGACTTCTCCTGTGGTGGCATCTTTGCTGATAGGTTAGGGCGAATTGACCAAATGTTATCCTCTCGACTTTGACTCCACCTGAAGTAATTGGAAGTAAGTAGACGTAGACATAACTAGCTAGGAGGATTAACTAGGTTAGCACCACTCTCCTCTATTTATTTACCCCTTACCATGTATCTGCTTTTATTGGCTTTATTCTGCTTTAGTAGTTTAATTAATTAATTCCCTATCAAAACCATTATTAATCTGTGACACCTAGACTTAGTAATAATCCAACACACATAGCTCTTGGGACGACCTCGGCTTTACCGATTACTACACTACACACGACCGGGTACACTGCCCGTTAGTGCACTAGGGTAGACCATAGGTATAACAAGACTTTATAAATATTAAAACATGGTCAGTAAAACCTGCATCAAGCTTTTGGCGCCGTTGCCAGGGAGTTATATTAGGATTAATATTAAGTCTTTCATTCCGTTTTAAACTTTTCTATTATTCTCACGATCATATTTTGAGTCTTCAGGTACCATGTAAGTTGTTAATATCGATGACCTCACTCTTGAGAAATATTTGGCATTAACAAGGGAAGAACAAGGACTAAGGATTGTTAGGCCGGCTATCGCTAAAGATGCCCAATTCGAAATCAAACCTCAATTCATGAGGGAATTACTTGCAAATCCCTTCTCTGGAAGCATCACCGATGATGCCCATGAACATATAGACAACGTTGAGTACATCGTCAGCCTATTTAAAATTCCCAGAGTCTCACACGACGCTATCATGTTACGAGTATTCCCTATTTCTCTTACGGGAGCTGCTAAAAGATGGGTTGATCGATTACCTGCTGGGACTGTCAACACTTGGCCTATCCTAAAAAATTATTTCATTCAGAGATACTGTCCTCCATCAAAGACGGCTAAGCAATTAGAAGAAATCCACAACTTCAACTAAGAGGGTGATGCAACGTTATACCAAGCTTGGGAAAGGTATAACGAATTATTATACAAATGCCCTACTCATGACCTCAACAGGAAACAAAAGGTGAACGTCTTCTACAAAGGTTTGAACATCTCCTCAAGACAAATGATCGATTCTCAGGGACCGATTCCCGGTATGACACCCACTTTGGCTTTAGAAACTATTCAAAAGATGGCAGACCACTCTCACAAATGGCACAATGGAGGGAGCAACCGAAGTAAGAATGGAGATATGGAGGGCCTTGCAGCAATAAACAACAAATTAGAAAGCCTGGGAAGAGAAATGAAGAAGCTCAAGGAAAATATGCGCAAAACAAAGCAAAGAAAGAGCAGTGCGCATCCTCTATAACTAATGATCTTTCCGGGATTAACTACCTAAGAGAGGATGATAAATCAGAAGACGACGAGGTCCTGCCGAGCCAAATCCATGAGAAGCAGCAATACCAGGAAAGTTTTCTTCTCCCATGCACTATTGGTAACATTAAGATTCCCGCATTAGCTGATTTGGGGGCCGGGGTAAACCTTATGTCATTTGATAAAATAAAACTTACCAATTTAAAAGAAACAACTATCATGATAGAAATGGCTGATTCCTCTAAAGTTGTACCAAGGGGAATTGTGAATAATGTGCTTTTAAAAATTGGAAAATTCTTTTTCCCAACTGATTTTGTGGTTATTGACATGGGGAAGCGGGAGGCTTACAACTTAATTGTTGGAAGACCTTTTCTGGCCACTTGTAGGGCTCAAATTAAGGTTTTTAAAAAACAAATTTATTTGGGAACTGAAAATGAACGAATAACTTTTAGTATGAAAGAGCATATAAAACCAAAAGTTGAAATTTCAAATAATGTTGATGTTGTTAATGTTCAATCACTAGATCCCACTCTACACTTTAAACCTATTACTAATAAGAGTAGAGAGAATGTTGATAATTGTAAGCAGAAACAGGAAAATATTGTCCAAGGCATTGAGGAAACTCCAGTTCCAAATAAACATTTCAGCAACTCGATGTTAACCAAGGATAACGAGTCAGTGACAGCATGGCCCCCGTATACTCGTCCTTAAAAATGTGAAAGAAAGGCGAATGAATGGATATACCCTCACAAGGGTGAGAGACATGATATTGAATTAGCATTAGAAGATTGGTACAAAATAAGATTTGGGAACTCGAAAATCCATAAGGGACTGGTTAAGCAGTATAAGTACAATCATCTCACTGACACTATAAACGGTGCAAGATCTAGCATAAGTATTACTGGTAGTCTTATTGCTGATGATGATGACCGGGGAAAATCATGTGATGAATGGCTTTCACTTGAATTTGGAACATATGGCATCCGTAACACTACGAGGAAAAAGGAGTTTGACAAATGGATGAATGAGTGCCGACGAGTGGCGGAAGTCGGCCAGGTCCAAAGGCCCCCATAGAAGCCCCGCGGCTCTGAGTCTAACTTAAAGAATCGTAAATAAAGAAAAGTGCTCTTTCGGGAGAAAACCCGAATTATCCCTTTCTTTTGTTTTATTTCCATTTCTGTAGGGTTTTGTGTTTTCTAACCATTTTCCCAGGAAACAAGGAAAGTAAATGTTGCTGCAGTTTGCTGATCTGACCAGAGTTACGGCGTAACTCATCTATGTGATTACGCCGTAACCTACTTTTTAGCAGCAGAATTCTTGACGCATTAATAATTACGGCGTAATACCATCTATGTGGTTATGCCGTAACCACTCGCTTTGCAGCTTATGTCAGGTTTTGCCAGTTACGGCGTAACTCCCTCAAAAGAGTTACGACGTAACCTTCCTTTGCTTTAATTCTTTCATTTTAAAACACAATAACCTTGTATTAGTATTTTAAATGAACTTTGTGGGTGCGTTCCCTGTAAACCCTCACGAGACTTCACTCGTCCACTTGGGACACCAAGTGGTTTAAAAGGCTTGTTGCATATGCTAAATGCAACCATGATTCCTATGAAAGTAAGTTAGGTTTGTTTTTCTTTTTTCATTTTTTCTTTTTAGAATTATGCTTGTCGGTATTGTGATTTCAGGGATTGAAGTTTGTTTATGATGCTTATACGAAGGCACGTCTCTTTTTCGTGGGTCTTCTTTCTTTATGGAGAAAATTTCAAGGAAGTTCTCGCTCTAATTCTACTTTTATCTTCACCTTTATTTAATGCTTAGTACAAAAGGGACTTTGTACAATTCAAGTGGGGGGACGGGAGTATAATTATCTCTTGAACATTATTTTGCCCTCGTTTTTCTAGTTTATTTTAAAAAATTATGCTATTTTTAAAATTTTGACATGTTTTTCTTAACCTAACTAGATTAGACCTTAGCCGAGCACATACAACCCTTGATATATTATGGTGAGATTAACCTTATCCGTTTCCTATATTTTACCCCAAATCCACCAAATTATGAGTGTGCCGGTAGCTTGTAAACTATAGAACTTGGCATTTGCATCATTTCGAGACCATAGACGAGGTATGTTGAGTTAGCTCGATGTTTTTGGACTTTTCAGTTTTAGAAGGCAATATTATAGGATTATCACCCAAATAGCCTACCATTGTGTGTCTATCAATTAGTCACCTCGACTTCTCGACCCCCATGTGAAACCCTTTTGTTGCACTCACCTTTAGTGAAAGATACCCCTAGATACACCCATCTGAGCCATTCCTTTCATTTTGATAACCCGATATATTGTTTCGATGCACCTATACACCTTAGCCTACCCTGTAGTCTTTATTTGTGATTAGGAAGTCATCATTTGCCTAAGTTCATGGTTCGAGTGGAAAGGTTCGAAAATCACGCTTTCATCGACAACATTCCTGAAGATCATTGAAGACCTCCGAATTCCCATTGTTCATATCAAGTGAGGGGTATTATGTTTTAGTTATTATTGTTATGTTGAAAAAAAAAATGTTATGATTTAGTTATTGTAAAGTGCGATGTTATAAGCACTATATTATGAGCTTTATAGATTTAGTATCGAGGAGGCCACCTTGGTCACATTTGAAGATTGGAGTTGGTAATTATGTCAACAATTGGAGAAAAGGTAGTGTGCCCATCACGACGTCCTCTAATGACACATCTACCTTATATTTCATGACCCGGTTTCTTGACTTCAAAGCTTGAACTTTGGGCGGACGGTGAGTGGTGATGACTTGGTTATAGATTTAGACTACCTGCTTTTTTTTAAAAAAATTTTACACCATTTATATATCCCATGTCTTATCCTACCCTTTAGTTATGAAGCATGTCTAGGTGATGCAACGAGCAATCTTTGGTGTCTTGGCCATGGATTTGGTCATGTATCATTGATTTTGTCCACTTCGCCGTGACATGATAGTAATGACGAGTCACCCTTTAACCTTTGTCGTGTCTACCCATATTGCCTTCGAGAATTGTTTAGCCCTTAACTCTAGTGGTGGATATTTGTGTAACCGCCAAGCTTATGATAGAATACATGCTATGACTGTGTGATTGAGTGATCACCCCGAAATTGACACTTAGAATAGTAGAAAGATTTGAGTGTTTTGTTTCCCTTTCGTGAGGTGTTCGGCTTTGTTTTATTCTAGCATAAGGGATTTGTAAACTTATATTTTCCAGGTTATGGGAGATATCTTTTTAGAAATCTTTCTAATAAGATCTACTTGAGGGCAAGTAGAGTTCAAGTGGGGGGATATTTGATAACATCAAATAGTCCTGAATATTAAGTGTCAATTTCCCCCGATAATGCTTGTAATTTATATCATTTATATGGATTTACGCTTGTTTTCCATTGTTTTCCACTTTCAGGTAAATTACGAGTATTGGAGCTAAAGAGACGCGGAATTGGAGAATTATCCAAAGAATTATCATAGTATGCTGATTTTGAAGAAGTTACGGCGTAACTCTTCTCTCACATTACGCCGTAACTATTGCGTGACTCACAAAACCAACTTATCAGAAGGCTACGGCGTAACTCTTCCCAAAGGCTGCGACGTAACTATATTAGGTCAAATGAGGTTCCACGCCGCTGATACTTACGCCGTAACTACTACATCAACTACGGCGTAACCAAGTTTATTGAAGACTATGGCGTAACCACTTATTAGGTTACGCCGTAACTAGCAGATCTAGTGCAAAATACGAAGGACTTGAAGGTTACGGCGTAACTCTTGTTATAGTTACGCTGTAACCCAGATCTGGCCTATAAATACCCCACGAATTCCAGCATTTCTAATCATCCCATTCCACACACAACAACCAGAGAATGTGGGAAAAAGCTCAAGGCAGGTCTAGAGGAGCATACGGAGCTGTCTCCAAGGGAGAAATCACTCCCCTACGATAAGCATTAGCTTTTTTATATTTTATTTACTTTCAATTCATGTATTTCATACTTTTGAATATTGAATTGGTTTGTATGATTAATATGAGAGGCTAAGCACCTCTTGGTGCTGGCCTAATTATGATTCCTTAATTGTTTTGTTTGCGTTTACTTTACTTCCGTACAATTATTTCTAAGTGTATGCATGCATAGTTTATTGGTAGCCACCCTTGGTTCGGTAGTTTTGAATGGCAGTAGAGGCCAATTGCCTAGGAGATATGACCAACTGACCCTAGGTGAGTGGACTGAGATGGGAAGGGTAAGATATGACCAACTGACGACCCTTTCTACTTGTGTGATTTGACCAACTGGTCACCTACCGTTTGGATGAACTTAAGAATTAGGGGGTGAGTGTTTAATTTGCTAACGCCCGGGAACTCACTATTATAAATCTAGCATGTAGCGGTACTTAATGACTTGGCTTAGGGGACCAGGAACAACAGGACTTATGAGGGGACACCTGACTTCTCCTGTGGTGGCATCTTTGCTGATAGGTTAGGGCGAATTGACCAAATGTTGTCCTCTCGACTTTGACCCCACCTGAAGTAATTGGAAGTAAGTAGACGTAGACATAACTAGCTAGGAGGATTAACTAGGTTAGCACCACTCTCCTCTATTTATTTACCCCTTACCATTTATTTGCTTTTATTGGGTTTATTCTGCTTTAGTAGTTTAATTAATTAATTCCCTATCGAAACCATTATTAATCTGTGACACCTAGACTTAGTAATAATCCAACACACGTAGCTCTTGGGACGACCTCGGCTTTACCGATTACTACACTACACATGACCGGGTACACTGCCCGTTAGTGCACTAGGGTAGACCATAGGTATAACGAGACTTTATAAATATTAAAACCTGGTCAGTAAAACCTTCATCAGGGCCATGGATTGAAACCATGTATGACTAAAGCATGATGTCATGCAATGGGTTATGGGTCAAGATCCATGGATATGGGTCATGGACTTTGGGTTGTACCCAACTACATTCAATGTATTTGGTCAATGGGTCAAATACTTAAGTTTCTACCCAATTGTATTACCCATTATAATACATACTACTTATGTATATATTTGCCCAATATGTAAACACTAGTTGTTGTACATATGTATTATTTAAATCATAAAATCACTTATACTTGTTTTAGTGTTTTATCTGAAAACGTAAGTGTGTTAGAAAACTATTGGCTTTAACCATTTACGTATTTTATTTGTTTTGTTAAAATGATTTTACGTTTGTTATCAACAAAACATTAGAAGATCGTAAAATATAAATATACGTTTTTACGGCTTATTTGTATTAACACAAATGATTACACAATGGTTGAGAAGTTGTCTCACCACTCTCCTGGACATTTTACAACAGATATATGACTTTTGGGATGAATAATAAGGGTTGGTAATATCTTTGGTGTAAACTATTACTCTTTTGGATGTGTCACCCTAAACTACTAAGTCTAGGTGCATTATATAGATAGGAACCCTTTACTATCAAGCCAAAAACGTCCTCAATAAGTTATTAACTGGAAATGATCGGCCTTTCATGATTAATAGAAGTTAAGGCATCAATAAATGAGTAAAAGTGTAACTGCATGTGCTCCAGCCGGATCGGTTGCGACGCATCCGATCCGGTTGCATTTTGACCATTCCCCAGCCGATCCGGTTACGGGTTCCGACCGATCGGCTGGGAGCCTTCCGTACACCAAATCTTGACTTTCTTTGACTTTTCTAGATTCGTGCCTTTTTCTTTGCTTTCGATGCTGATTTTCAAGATGAAACTTGATATTTATTTGATGTAGACACTTAGAAATCCTTGTGCTTCCTAATCATTGAGTCCATGAGCTTCCTCACTTGTCTTTCTTCCTTGGGAATTATCCAAATGTGCATGAAATCTTCATTTCTTCACATTTTACGATACCTGGCTACATTCACATACAAATAAGCTTCTTTTGCACTTTTGCAACAATTATAAGTAAATATTTCCGATTATCATACACAAAACCAATAATAACGCTACTAAAAACATGCTCATTTTGAGCGTTATCAAATTCCCCCATACTTAAGTTCTACTCGCCCTCGAGTAGGTCTAGCATTTATGAAAATCGATTTTAATGGCCTTGACACCGTGGTTCCAAAAATCTAACAATCACCTCAAGAGAAATAATTGTTAATTTGCTTTTAATATGTGAAAATTTAAAAAATGAACCAAATGACTTTAGATAACATAACTAAACACCTCACGAATGATTTTAAGAATTCACTCAACACTCATATATTGGTGGGTATATGTAAATCACTCAATGCCTAGTCATGATTAATGATTTTGTAACATATTGGTTTTCACAAACACACAAACAATCACAAATATGGGCGTATGAATATATGGTTTTAGAGAGAGAAAGTGGGATATTCTAGTGAGAGAAACTCATGGAAGGTTAGCTTTTAAATGAACATCCAACCCTCTCCCTTGTGGGGAGAGGGCTATTTATACAAAGTATTACGCCCTCCTTCGGGCTGTGGATCAGGCATACAATGGGTAAAGACACGTCCTTCCTCCACGGTGTTGTACTAGACTATACTATGCTAATAACTAAATAACGTAATAAACGATATGTCTACGAGATAACTTAAGCTAGATTATATATGGGGTGACTGATGCTGCACTATAGAATTTCCAATTCCTAACAATCTCCCCCTAAGAGAGGTCACCCCATGATTTACAATTTTGCATCCTAGCATTCTATTTAATCATCAGTCTTGAGCTCGTAGACTTCAATTTCATCATAATATTCAGACTTTGTGATTTTGTGGTGATTTCTTCATGGTCCAACTACATTGTACATTAAGTGGAGGTTATAGAGCTGATCCACATTTTGATGAGTGTTGAGCCAGCTTAGAGATCATCAGCTTCAGTAAATCTCAGTATCACCCCTTGTTGTGTTGCCCTCATATGATGTTGTGACAGATGGACCGTCATGCTCACATTCTGGATCATGAAATATTCTCATCAGAGTAGCGGAAGCTTTAGTTGATTCATGATATTTGCAGCAGCTTAGCAGAAGCGTGGAGTGAAAATATCAGAGTTGTTGATGCACTAATCATGATTTCTTTAGAAGTGAATGAGTTTTGTGAGCATGCGGATATGGATTGACCTCTCCATTTTGATCAGCTGCAAACGTCGGGTGTACCTGCATACAACAGTTAGCAATAAAGCGCACGAAAGTGTCTTTGATCACTTTCGTTGAATTGAGGTACACGGCCCACAGTTCCCCGTTGATCAGTACAAGTACTGCCTGTGATCAGGTATAATTCCGAAGAATCTCCTTGACAGGGTTTCGCAGCAGCTCTAGCCATTCTCAAACCGGAATGTCTCAAAGAAGACAACACGGAGTGAGTGAACCAGCGAATTTGAGATTCACTGATTGATGAAAAGAGATTTGAAAAACAATCGTGTACTGCTCAATAAAGTATTTTTTCAATACAACGAAGGTTTTTGAGAAAAATCAATTATCAATCATAAACACCTTTTAATTTTGAAATCTTAATACACAGTCGATGTGCTAGAGAAAATAATTTTAAGCACAACGACCGATTTTTCAAAGGTATCCGTCAATCCATAACCTGAACTAGGATTGATTCATAATTATGAATCGCCCCATTGTTTCTGTTCAGTTGTCACATGGTTGATCTATTGGATAGATCTCACATGCCACCTACCAAGAGCTTGTTTGATGTTGGCTCTAGAAGGCTTTCCATCTTCATTGTGAATATGTTAGCATATCACTCAGATGTTCTGGCAATACCACAAGGATAATGCGTAGGACTCTTTACGATATAATATCTCCTTCTACATTGTGTGAAACAGAGAGTCTTCATTGACAGTGTCCTAAATAAAGAGATTTATTATATGATCTCGTGGCTCTAGACTCAATTGTGCACATTTGGTTCCTATGCCGGAGACTAGGGAGAGGGTCTCCTTCTTCAATATCAACTATCTCTAAGAGAAAGTTGATAGATAATGTAGGTTCCCCGTGATAATGAAACCAGTCCTTTTAATAGAAACTTGAGTAGCTTGGGAAGTTGTAGTGCAGTGCATCACTGGGTCCATGACGTCTTGTCTTCAATACCAGTGTTATCTTGGTAACAACTAGTAGCATATGTATTGAGCCCGGTTTCTGCCCTAAGGTTGAAATAATGGAGTGCTATTTATTTTCACCCTTTTCTCATTCAATTCTTTTTCATTCTTCAAACCCCTTCAGTGCTTACCGAGACTTCATAACTAGAACCTTGCTGGGTTTATTCCAGTACTAGCTCAGCCTCAGTCCGTACTCTTCCCGTATTCTCATTTTTCTCCTTTTTCATCATACCTACGGACTCTACACTATCTAGTGGATTGTCCCTGGGTAGATCCCTCTGGCTCTGGCGGGATCATGGGAACGAATACCTAACCTAACCATCCTTATAACACCATGCATAAAGTAAATTGGTCGGTCTTTTGGTATTGTTCTTTCCTTCTCGAAACCAATTGAAAAATCATTTGGAAAATCAATCAAGGTACTTGTGATATAATATCAAAGCATTTTGACCTTAATTGTTTTGATCTTTTAGAAATGCTCCCCCTCAACATGTGCATATGATTTTATAAATTGTTTAGCACATGGAGGCAAGAGTTCTTTGAAATAATTTCTTGATCACAATTTTCATAGAAAAAGCCATTTGATTTTCTTGGTAAATTCTCCCCCTCAATATGTGCGTAGGATATTTGAAATCATTTTATCACATAGAGGCAAGAGGTTTTTGAAGTACTTTCACGATCACACAACCATTTAGAAACCATTTAAAAAACAATCAAGGTACTTTATGTTAAAACATAGAAATCTTTGTACCTTGAAAGTTTATTTTCATTTTGAAATGCTCCCCTTCAATATATGCTTCGAGATTCGAAAAGACTTTAGCACATATTAGAGAGCAGTATGCACTTTGAGACAAATTGGTCACCTTTTATCAAATTGCATATTTATATCACATTTTCTCCCCCGATCAAAAATTTCAAATTCTTTGAGAATTTGGATCTCAAGTGATTTAAATATGTAATAAACAAAACTTGTTGGAGAAAAATGTGTCTGGTTTTTTTTGATCCGAAGAGGACTACTCCTAAGTTCCCTTTTTTGACTAAAAGGGAACAAAAATTCATAACCTATCACTACAATATACATCATAGTTATAGTTGTTTATAGTACAATCACCACATTACACAAATCATAAATAACAAAACTATTGCAAAAAGATGTCTTCATTCAGTTCGTTGCAGTAGCTTGTAATGACCATCACGTAGTCGACCACCCACAAAACTTTCAAGGCTGCGGAAGATCATTCTCGTCTTGAGTCTTCGTTTGATCGCAGCAATGAACTCTTCACACCTTTTCAAATCCTGTTCAGTCCAGAATTTTGTTTTGTTCCACGGCTTCAAGTCAATTATGATTTCCTTCACCCTTGAGTCCAATTCTTCTTCAACCATTTTGAGCGTACCATCACTGAACTTGTATAGCTCGCACAACCTCATTAGCATTCTTGACCCGTATCTGTCAATAAAGAGGACTGCTCTAGGGGAGTCAATCACTATGTATTCGTGACGGAATTCATGCCCAGATGTTCCCCATTGGGGTCTTGTTAGATTGACCTGAGTCTGGTAGCTTTCCACACCAAGTTGAAAATCACCAACTCTTTGTCGAATGAATAATCCTCTGATCCAGAGATTGACAGCAGCAGAGAGAGCATTCTTCTCACGAACAGGCAGATGGTCATGGTGTCCTTGGAGGTTCAGAAGATAGAGATCTTCAAAGTCACTTGGCAGCAGATGTTTGAAGTCGTTTTCTTCAATAACATGATCTTTCAAGTCTGCTCTTCGAAGAAAAATCTTCTTCAGATAATCATAGCCATAGATTGGGAAGATCTCTACACTAACAACACTTAGAATTCACATCTTAGATCGAACAGCTTTGCGACTCTTTTTAGCTCCATGTCTATCAATGTAGAATTTCTTCTTCTTGAACCACCAATGAGAAATGCCGTACGAAGTCGCGATGTCATACTCTTGTTCTTTGTCTGTCCAGAATTGATCAGGTACCATCTGCTCAAGACCCTGATCTGTGTAGGTTGCAGCTTTCATCTTAGAAATCAATAAAGCTGGTCTTCTTTCTGTAGTTCGAGCACATAGATAATCCAGGTCATGGTTTAAGAAGAACTCTGATTGAATAGTCACTTGTCCAGGTTCACCACCGAGAGAAAGAGGGTTGTTCACATCAAACCGATTGATCTGCTCACTGACTTGATCATTCAGCATTTTATGGCATTCTTCCATCTGATATTGGAGCTAATGAGCATCAGAGTGGAAGACTTTGACGATTTCAAACGCTGGGCCTTCAAGATCTTTAGGAGTGATTGATGAAATCCCCTTCTTTTCACAAAACAACTTCATAAAGCTTCCCATATCCCATGTGACGTGAAGAAGAGAGTCTTCTGCTGGACCTTCATAGTTGGAGATAATGGTTGTAGCCCAATTGTTTTCAGGGATTATCGAGTCAGACTCGGGAATGGACCATGCAGGTTCAGGAGATTGAGGTTTGTCTTTGGTGAGCTAGCTTTGAGTTATATCCTTTGAAGGTGCAACTCTAGACGATTTGATGCGTTTACCCTCAATATAAGCATCCAACCAATCTTCTTCATCAGTAACCTTGGGGATATGCTTGGTGGAGACGTCATCGTCTTCAGATTCAGACTCTTGAGCAACATAGGACTCTTCATTTAGTACCTGGTCTTCCGGGATTGTGGAGAAGGTAGGTGTAAACCTGGAATCAACCGTGGTCCATGCTGTAGACTTCTTCTGAGTACCCTGATCACCGGATGAACTGGTTTGATTTGAAGGTTTTGGAGGAGATGTTGGTGGTTTTGGTGGAGATGTGGTGGTTGTGCCAGAAGATCCGCCAGTACCAGAAGTTCCAGCTCCACCAGTTGGAGGAGGAGGTGGAGATTTAGGACCTTAACGCAACGTCTCCAACACCAAATTCCTCCTTTTCTTCTTTGCCTCTCTTTCACGAATGTCCTCCAGATACTGTAAATGATTATCGTGCATTATCGATACTTCGAGAGCCTTGAATAACTTCTTATGGACCTCATCCTGATGCTCGTTAGCTTCATACATTTTATCCGAAAGGACAGCTCTCATATCTGAAATGGGTAAGTCTTTAAACCGTTGAATCAAAGGAGCTTGCATTGCCCATTCTACAGCATCTTTAACTTCGCCTTTAATGGCGTCTGCAACACCTTCATCGAAGTTAAGGTTCTCTAGCTTGTAGACACGTTGCTCGAGGACGTTGATAGATTTAGGTAGTTTCCTTTCAAGAGCTTCAATTCGTTTCACTGCCTTGTCGAGCAATTGATCAGATGTTAAGATTAGAGGTGGTGACGCTGGTAGAGTGTCCGTGTCATTAATTGCGACAAGTGGTCTGGGTGATGGATCTTTAGTTGATTCAGGTGGTGGAAGTGTGGTTGTTAGGGCAGGTGTAGACATTGGAGGGATGGTAGATGTGTCTTGCTGGATGTTGACCGTGTACATAGACTCAGCTTCCTCTTTCTCATTATTTTGCTTATTAGTCTCGGTGTCAGAGGGTTTGTCATTCAAAAACTGATAACCAAATGAGAAGTCAGCATCTAGATTCTTAAGTGAGGATAGAGATCCCGTGGACATGTTTGTTTCTTCTAGGTGCATGTGTTCTTCAGATCTTGGCTCAAGGATCTCCTGTGGATCTTTCAGCAGCACATTTTCCTCATTCACAGTTTCAAGCACTGGAATCTCCTTAGTAAAAGGTGATGTCTCTAGACTTTCTGACTGAGTGTCACTGGATGCAAGTGTATCTTCCTGTGAATCTGACACATCCTTTTCCATTCAAGTTGGTTCTTGAGCTAAAGATGATTCAATGCTTCTTTTCTTTAGCTCAAATTGGGTAGTAGTTTGTTGTGGTGCTGATACTGGTTCTCGTATCACAACTCCTCCTACGGACGGTCTCTGAGACATGTGTAGGGGATCCAGGCTTTGTTGAATCCCTTGTTGTAGTGCGGCATCATCTTCATCCATTAAGCTCATGTGTCTCTCAGTATCCTTGGAACCTTCATATTTTCCCTTTCTGACTTCTCTCTTTCTCTTCTTTGGAAGGGCAGCGTATGATGTTTTCGAGGATGATTTAGTGCTAGAAGTAGACTTTGTAGACTTGGGTTGTGAGGGATCGGGAGCGTCATCAACATTGGATCTGGATGCCCTTTTCTTGTATAATCTGAAGTAGTCAGTCTTCTTAATATCATATGTGAGAAGTACATCAGGAATTGGCATTCCAAAGATATCTTTATTAACACCTCTGGCAACATATTTGAGGTTACCAAGTACAAATTCATCCCTAGCATTATGGAGGACTGACTCACTCCTTGGATTAAAATGATGAGTCTGTTGCAAGAACTGAATGATAAGCTTCGAGAATCTTATGCTAGGAATTACAAGTTTGTGTACTTTCTTCCTTCCTTGGGCTTGATTCTGGACATTTGTTATGTCGGTGATGAAAGTGTGCATAGACAACGAGAATTCTTCCCAAATACGTTCCGTGACATCAATGTTCACCCCTTTGATGAGACCCCATAAGATTTGCAGAATAGGTGTCCTCACTTTATCGAACCCTAAGGTTTTGCCAGATAAGCATAAGTTGAGAATAGTGGTAATGGCTCTCCAAGGTTGATACATGTGTCCGGTGATGATATCTGAATCCCTTGTTATTTTAACTTGATAACCCAAATCATTTAGAAAGTCCATTAGTGCTTCCGCAGAAGGTGGACGGACAGATTGTTTAGTAGGGTCACATGGTGTGATTCATAGGGCCTTACTGAGGATGTCAGAGGAGATTTCATATCCCTTATCATCAAGCATACAAGAATAAGTAGCTGTGATCTTGTTCCATGTAATGGTGTTCAAAAATTGTTGTAGGTAAATGGAAGGGATCGTGCATTGCTTGGTCAAGGCACTAAAGAAGTTAGTGTTTTTAAGAATATCAATAGCAACCTTGAAGATTGGATTTTGTTGTATTCTTTCCATGTCCACATAGCAATTGCTTTTGCCTATCTCCACCCATTTATCTTCTGGAAAAATTTCGTTGTCTGTAAGAACTGTGGGTGGAGCAGAAGTAGCAAGGTTCTCGGAAGAGGTTGTGTCTGCCATTGAAATTCTGTAGAATCACACATACGACAACAATATTCGAGATCATGTTAGGTTAGACATGGTTAGCTAAACAACATTAATGCAACCTCATGACATAAGCACAATGAGTAGCACACATGATAGATTAACAAAAAACATATTGAAATACTCATAAAATAGGTTAAGATGCTTTAGTAATTCTCAGAGTAACAAATCATTTTGACAAGGTTTTCTAGAGACAAGTTGCTTGAGCAAGATTGTTAAAACTAAATTGCTATAATAGGATTTCATGAGACAAGTCGCTATAATGGAAGTGTTATAGCAAGTCGCTAAGACAAGTTGTAAAATCAAGTCGCTACAAGAGAGACCAGATACAAGTCGCTTTAACAAAAGTGCTATAGCAAGTCGCTATGATTAATTTGTCAAGAAAAATCGCTACAAATAAACCCGAGATAAGTCGCTATCATGAAAATATTATAGCAAGTCGCTTTAAACAACTTGTCAAAACAAGTCTCTATAAGAAAAATCAGTGACAAGTCGCCTTTGTGAAAATGTTTTAGTAAGTCGCTAACTTGTCAAGACAAGTCGCTACCAAAAAGAACAAGGATAAGTCGCTACTACAAGTATCACCCAAATACGTAACAAGTCGCTATCAAGAATGTTTAAAACATTGACAACTCGCCATCAAGATTAAATAAGACAACTCGCCACCAAGAACAACCTGCTAAGAGACATGTCTCTAACAAGAACATATATCGACATATCCAACTAACACTTATCACACAAGCAAATGTAACATCAGTCATGACCAAAATCGTTACAACGATTGAATAACACCACGACACAAGAAAATACATAAACGCCTAATCATAAACTCACCAATCACATAAATTTTTTACAAAAAGGCGCACAAGGGAGACCATGAATACACACGAACGCACCATCAAATCTAACTTAAGATACCCTAAATACAACCAATCGTATATCAAACACACCCTATTAAACAAAAACCACAAACTAACCTAAGTATGAGATTAATTGTCGAAGGTAAGTCGCTCGGTGAAATCTGCTAAAAGAGGTGCGTTAGAGAGGGTATTAGGCATAAAGGATTCAAATCAAACCTTAAAAGAGATCTTACCATTTCAAATTGCTATAAGGAGGGTCACGATGGAGGGAGAGGAATACTTTGAGATTTTTGAGATAATGATAATAGTGACAAGTCGCTACCGCCTAAGTACAATTCTCAAGAATCACGGATTTGCATATTCAGTCCTTATACTTAACCAAAATGAGACAAGTCACTAGCAAGACATAATACACAAAACAAGTCGCTAGACCTAAATTGGACAAGTCGCTAGCACAAAGTTGTGAGACAAAAAGCTAACATGAATGATGCAAGTCGCTATGTCAAAAATACCATTCTCAAGTATCAATAAATGACACATTTGATCCTTGTATTATGACAATAGAGACAAATCGCTACCAATCTTAGTATCACACGAAAATATGTACTATTGACTCTGTCAGCCCTTGTACTTAGCAAATTGCATGCAGATACGGTGGATAAGTAACATTCATGTTGAATATGACAAGTACCATATAAGACATAACATGGATAAGCCATCTAGCACAATGAACATAAAGAATCATGACTTAAACATGCAGCAACAAACAAGTAAGCACATTACATATATCAAACAATGATGCAGAGATAAATTGAAAGATTCTCCCCCTCAATCAATGTCACCAATTAAGAGTGAACATTGATTGAATTTCAACCCCCGTTTTAAAATAGAACATATCTTTTGTTCGAACTTCATCTATGGACCCCGTATCATTATTGAATGACATTTCTAGGACCGTAGATGTTATCGATAACAAGAGATACATCTTTTATCAGATTTTGGGTAAAGATTTAATTAATTAATTAAAAAATTGAAATAAATATATATATATATATATATATATATATATATATATATATATATATATATATATATATATATATTGAATACAAGAGAAAATTAATTTGTACACGGATTCATGAGAACGAGTCTTGATTCAAGTCGAACAGGAGTCAAAGTACGATGTACATCAATTCTAACAAGCTACAATTCCTGAGTGAGCAATCTTCATTTCTGTTGGAAACCAGGTCATGATGTTCATGATTGAATTGAGCATTGTACCTGAAAAAGACTGAGGACACTTTGCACTAATAGCACATGTAGTATTGCAAATAGATGAGTTAGTGACATGAGTATCCTCATTATTAGATGTTGCACAGTCTGGTCTAGGAGTATCATTAATAGAAATCCCTTTAGGTTCAATATTCTTGAAGATTTTTCCTGTGGGCATCCACTTAAGGCAAGATCTAGGTGTGTAAGTCCGTTTGGATCCTGTAAACTTAAATAATCTACCAGTATGAATCCATTTGAAACAACTGCTAGTAGATTTGGATGAAGCCACTTCCCTGTTTTGAACATTGGTCCTTTTGTAATTAGTTTGTTTCTTAGGGGATTGATCAACCATTTGATGCTTCTTATATGAACTAGATGATCTCCTAATATTCGTGATCTTAGGGCTTCGAACATTAAGCTGGGGATTGTTATTCATCATATCGGAATGAATTAGTGAAGTGACTGGTTTTGACAAAACTATATTCTCATCAACTTGGGAGGCAAGCTTAGATTTTGATGGTTTAAATCTTTCTGTTTTAAAAGCATTGGGCTGCCTAACTACAGCTCGTTCTGAATTATTCAGTACATTTGGCTTTCCCAAGGTTGATGGTTTTGCAAATTTAGTGTTCACCCTATTTCTAATAGATTTCCTAAGCTCATTTTTTAAGGAAACAATGGTGAAGCTCTTATCCTGAATTTGGGCTTTGAGGGCATCAATGTCTGCCAACAAGGAGTTAGTTTGATCTATCAGCTTGGATTTGTTCTCTAATAAGTTCTTTCTCAAGGACTCATTTTCCATTAAAAGGTTGGTCACACATAGAGCCAATTCATCATTTCTAGATTCAAGCGGACCACTCACCTCATAGTTAGGATTGTTCATCCCTGTATTACATTTCTTATGCAGATCTGAGAGTTGTAAATTCAGATTACATATGGTTGAATCTTTGTCCAGAATCTGGGTTTTTAACTGATTAATTTCAAAAAATTCTCGAAATTCTGGGAATTCCGGATTTATGCAAGGTTTTGTAGCAATAAAACTTTCTTCTCTTTGTTGTATTGCAATTTCTAAGGAAAGACAATGTTTTTCAAGAATTGAGTATTTGTTTGAAAGTTCATCAAAAACCCTTTTTCAACCATTTCATTTGTTTTAAAGATTCTAGACTCAGACTCAACCAAGAAACATTTATCAATATCATGTTCAGAATTAGGATCATTTTGTTTAGGTACATTAGTAGATGCATTATGTTGATCAGTTAAGGGTACCTCATTACATGACATCTGTTCATTTGTCTGTATGATATCTGCATTCACATCGTGCATAACAAAAGTCACTGAACTGCAGGCTGTTTCAAGCTTATCTGACTCTGAGCCTCTGTATTCAGTGCAACCAGTTTCATTCTCCTTTGTTGTATCTGATATTCTGCATTCAGCATCACCCGACCTTTCAAATGAATCAATACCCGACTTATTACACCATTCACTTAATTTCACTTGACACTCATTCAAATTATCATCCTCTTGAGCAGCTTCCTTAATGTACTTTTCCACATTATCCATAAGTTGGATAAATGTATTAATGAACTCATGAATTTCCATTCCAGTATGTTTCTTGAAGGAAATTCCAGTCACGTGTTGATCGAAGTCTGCGGAATATTCCCCATTGATAAATGGCTGAAATTGGTTGTGGATTACCTGAAGTGCAGCATTGGAATCATCCTTTAATACCTTCTTTTTGGTAATTTGAAGATTCAGTTGTTCTAAGTTCATCAACAAGGTTCTTGTCAATGTAGGTAAGTCCTGGCGGAAAAGGGCACTACATGTTCGATCCTCAGTTGTGGATAACAGCTGTATGAGGTGCAGATGAAGTAGTTGATAGGGCTCAATGTTGCATTCCATTTGCTTTGCATCATGTATCATTAACAAGTGTGATTCTTTGATATTTGACTCAGAATGTGAAGTGTTTTGATCATAATTTGTTGAATCAATCATGGTTAAACATTCTGAGTAGCAAACAATTTCTTTGTTCTGTGAGGTATCATAGAGTTCGAGCACTTTGGAGATTAAAGGGTTAGTGATGTAAGACATTGTGTTGATGGATATTAGGCACAAGTCGCTTGCATTAATTCAAAAAGTCGCTAAATATCTTGAAGACAAGTTGCTTCTCACACAAGTCGCTAGGTACTCAACTCGCTAAAGTACAAGTCGCTATAAGTACAAGTCGATAGATACAAATAGCCAGATGCACAAGTCGCTAAAGTAATAACTCGCTAAATGAGCAAGTCGCTAAGGAACAACTCGCTAAGTGTGCAAGTCGCTATAGAACAGCTCGCAACTCAAAACAAAGTCAAGTCGCTAAAATTAGCAAAGACAAGTCGCTATGTTGCCAAGTCGCTAGCCGAAATGGTACAACCACTACTGTGTACTTTTTGTCGCTTTGTCTCAATATACAAGTCGCTAGTGCTCAAGTCGCTACCACAACAACTACAAGTCGCTGAAAAATATAGAAGCAAGTCGCTACCAAGAATAATAATCCGAGACTCAAGTCGCTAGCAAGAAAATCTCAAACACAACACTTTTCAATCCAAAACAAACCCAACCATAGTGATTCAAACTTTCCAAATCAAAACCCAAGCACTTACAATGATTCTAAACACAAAAGTACAATCAAAATTCAAACTTTAACACAAGAAATGATCCAAATGATGCAAAAACCACTAAACTTTTTCAAACCCAAAAACCATATAAAACCACTAGAAACCCAAGAACATGTAAGAGAGATGATCAAACCATGGCTCTTGATACCATTTGTAACATATTGGATTTCATAAACACATAAACAATCACAAATATGGGCGTATGAATATATAGTTTTAGAGAGAGAAAGTGCGATATTCTAGTGAGAGAAACTCATGGAAGGTTAGATTCCAAATGAACATCCAACCCTCTCCCTTGTGGGGAGAGGGCTATTTATACAAAGTATTACGCCCTCCTTCGGGCTGTGGATCAGGCATACAATGGGTAAAGACCCGTCCTTCTTCCACGGTGTTGCACTAGACTATACTATGCTAATAACTAAATAACATAATAAACGATATGTCTACGAGCTAACTTAAGCTAGATTATATATGGGGTGACCGATGCTTCACTATATAGTTTCCAATTCCTAACAGCTTTTTACCATAAACTTGTACAACTATCAAGAAAAATAAAATAAATTCATCAAAGAGGGCTTTTATTCGGGTTATAATGTTAAGGCTTTGGGTTTATAAAATGGTATGGATAAGGCATGGGATACTTTATGAAATTGGTTTAAAAAGATTAATGAAGTCAAGTCTAAACCTTCCATGTTGCTAGCCATCACACAAACCACACTCCCAAAAATGATTATAATTTCCTCTTCTTCACATATCGATCTCCAAACATATATAACTCAATTTAGCTCATTGGCTAATCAATATACTCAATATAGCACATTGGCTATAACCATAATCTCTCTATTTGATATATATATATATATATATATATATATATAGAGAGAGAGAGAGAGAGAGATGGGATCATTTAAAAACTTGATCTCAAGAGAAAAGTGAAAAAAGTGTACAAATCACCCCCTCCTCCTCCCCCTCCTTTTTTTCCCAACTCAAGGGGCCTTATTGTAAATTCTTTTATTTTATAAGGTTTGTTTCGTAACTTTTTATAAATTCCCAGATTCATCATTTGTTTCTCTCCTCTTTTAGTTCGACCTTCATATCCACCGGCTTTCACCACCATCGCCACCGTTCACCATCATCTCCCCATCGCTTACCACCGTTCACCATCATCTCCCCACCATTCCACACAGTTCACCATCATCTCGCTCACCAAATCATCTCGTTATAATTCTTATATCGCTGAACAAAGTAAGTTTATTAACTTATTTCGATTATATATTTGTAAGTTTTGTTCTCTAAGATCAAATATAAAGATGATATACGTGTCTGTTATGAGTTATGGTTTTTGTTACGAGTTTTGATTTGGTAATTATAATGTGTGTTCATATATGTATCGATTTTAAGAGTTTGTGACATGATGCACTATATAGTTGAGTTAATTGAAACAAATTTGAGAAGAAAAAAAAAGACTTGTAAACGTGTTTGCAAAACTTGCACACAATGTGTTTGATAAAATGCCTGAATGAAATTTCATAACTGTGATGCACTGATTTTACACTGATTTTCACTGTGTTTTATTTATGATGTGGAATTATTTATGATGTGGAATTATTTATGCTTTTTAGATTTTTATATTGCTTAATATTTAGCCTTAGGTCCTGTAATTTTGCATGCTTAATCTATGGTAGGTAGTATAGTTATAACTTATTTTTATGAATTGTTAGGTGGTCCCTTAGGTAGCTTTTTCCTAGCTTAAACTAGCCCCCATAGGACTGTTTTGCTGCAACAGCAGCCCAGACATCTAGCTTCTTTGAGCTTATTTCAGATTACACTTTAGCTTATTTAGCATACTTTAGTGCTTATTAGATCCCTTAGATTAGGATAGCTTACCTTTAGCTTATTAGTGCTTGCTTAGTGCTTATTTTGCCCATTTTAGCCTTAGTAATTTAGCACTAGGAATTCCCAAAACTGCTTATTGGTACACTTATTCTTGCTTTACTCTTTTTAATTGTAGCTTATTTTTTTTGTTCTTAACTTATAAGCTAGCTTATCTCTGTTTTAAAATTGTTTGTTTAATAGCTTATTGTAGTTTATAAAAATCTGTTAGTAAAGTTTGTTTTGATTTTGTTCACTATTGAGAAATTAAGCCATTAAACAGCTTATTCAAAAGTTTTCAAAGTTCAAGCTTTTACAAAAAGTGGTTATTTTAACATCCTTTTCAAGCTGTTAAAGAAAAAAAATTTGAAAAAAAAAATTCAAAAAGGCAAGTACCAGATTCGAACCCTAGTCCTTTGCTTCACAAACACAACACAAACATCAATCACTAAATGCCCTTGGGTCTTTGACTGGTTACATGAAGCATTCAGATATGACCATCATTTGGTAATGAACGCCTTCTCTTGAATGGCTTTTGTGTGTTTTTGATATTCGTACTAACAATTGGCGTGTTTTTAAAGGTACGATGCACCACCACATGGTGTGGTTTGGAGTTGGACTGGAACGTGTTGTGATGCTTTTTCTGTGGCCTCAACAACATCTGAAATACATTACTTTTCCATGTGACCCACGAAGACCCATTGATATAATGAGTAGTTTGTATTTATACATTGATGCACCTTTTATTTTAACATTGATGCACCATATTTCAACATTGATGCACCTTTTATTTTATCATTGGTATGATGAGCAAAAGACCCACTGATATAATGAGTATTTTGTATATACATTGATGCACCTTTTATTTTAACATTGATGCACAATTATTTCAACATTGATGCACCTTTTATTTTATCATTGGTATGATGAGCAGAGTAATTCTCATTGAGCACTTACTATCTTCAAATAAATGCACCTTTATTTCAACATATACAATTGTTTTATTATGGAAGTTACGAGATTGTGACAGGCGTAATATTGAAACCTTGGTTTTTGAAATAGTGAGCAACTTATAGTTGCCTTCTAGGCTATTTGAAGTTGCAACTATTTAGATGGTCCGTGAGATATTTTATTTGTGTTAAACAATGATCTATAACAATTTATACATTTAGTATGTTATAATTGGAAGAAGTTGATACGTCACATACCTTTCGTTTTCGAATTTGATTAATATAAGATGTATTCTTTATGCTTATATTCAAGCAGATACAGTTTGAAGTGTTTGGATCATCCAAACTCCTTATTTTGCAAAGTAATTTACAATAATATTCGTCTTATCATTTTTTTACAAAACAAGAAAATGCAAATATTATCTCTTGAAGTGCTTAGGAATTATTTTGGATACATAATTTTGGACACTTTTTCTATTATGGATATTGATTTTAAGGCCATAGACGTTGTTTCATGACAAAAGAGAGGTCCAGATTTGGCTTCAGGGGCAAAACCAAAAGTGCTTCCAGAATATGCATCTGATTCTATGCATGTGGAAGAAGATCCTTGACCCATCCGGGTGACCAAGTCATCTAACTGTCATATAATTTAAAATGGGTCAATGCAGTTTATATTATAAAGTCTTGTAGTTGTAGGAACAAAACATTAAATAAACGATTAAATGAAGTTCCTTATTTATTTGTTTCTAGACCTGAATAGTGAGGGATTGTATTACTTCCTTAGTAGTTTGGTCCTTTACTCTTTCATATCGCGCTTGTTCAGTTGCTTCTTTCAATTGCCTTGATTTCCTTTCAAGTTTAGCTTCAAGAAGTTGAACTTTGTGTGAGAGATCCTTCACCTACATAACATATATCTTGTGGTGAAATTTCAGTCATGTCTAAGACCAGATGCATAATGAACAATTTAGTTAAGGGAAATATAAAGTAGGAGCTTGTCAAAATTAAGATAATTATATTATAAATAAATAATCATTTCCAAACTTACTCAACACTCATGGTGCAACATAATTTTATAAGCGCATTTGAGACATAGTTGGCGAAAAGGAGAGTGGTGGATATAAAACATATACCATTTCGATGCACTAATATCTACCTTTTTGATGCACTAAACATATTCCACAGGTGACCAGCTACGACTGTAACGACGATGATAGCGTACAGGGGTGCGTGATACACTTGGACTTCGGGTCCTGCTTCTTCTATCTCGGTACCTATAAATGAGTAATAAAGCATCAGTTTTTTTGAACGAAAGAACATCAGTAGTTAATGAGCAATAAATCAGAATTAATTTCTTCAAACTTGTGATGGCTTCTTTATTTTGAGATATAAGGTTCAGCTATTTCAGCATACCTTGGTGGACTGCGGCTAACACTTTTAGATATTTGAGTATCTGACAAGGATTGGACTTATGCTTCTGGTGCGTTTTCCCCTCGTTGGACTTCTGCTAACGCTTCTAAATGAGCTTAGGCTTCGACTCAGACTCCTGTTTTTGGGCGGGAGAGCACATCTAGGAGACCCACTCACACTCAGGCTCCTGCTCAAATTGTGATTATGTTTGTCAAGTTGTAATAATCAGGATACATCACACAATTGTTTTAAAAAATCATACACTATAGATACACTAATGTGTAATACAGATGCATTAATATCTACCTTTTGATGCACTAATCATACTCAGAGATGCTCTAATATCTTCCTTTTTGATCCACTAATCATAATAATAGATGCCCTAATAAGTCTAGAGATGCCCTAATATCTTTCTAGTGTATTCAGCTACCCAGTCTATAAAATTACAGTAAGTACAAGAATAAAAACGTGAATACACTAAATGGCAATACAAGGAAGAGTTTCAGCTTTAGGCCTATTTGAAGGGGTGTGGTGATGAACTAGGAGCCCTAGACTTGGTCAACCAGAGGAACATCACCAAGATGCATAAACATGTATAAGAACAAACCTCAAAAACACTAGAAAAAGAGCACACCATAGTCAAAAGTTTAAGAAACACGACATAAAACATAAAGCAAAATCTGGTCACTGTATTTTTATTAATGATAATTCCTACTTCAACAATGTTATTAACGAGTTAAAAGAATTAAAGCATTTGATGTCAAGGGAAATTAGCAGCTGATACAGATACATCGGAAACCGAAACTTGGGTACAATTTCATAGGGGTGCATATACGAAACTCTAAATGAAGTATTTATCGTCACCTGAGAAGCCTATTACACCTTGAGAAAGCTTTCTATCAACTTTACCAATCCTTCGAGGAGGCCAAATAATGTGTGTAACCCTCCCATGAATTAAGCCCAAAGGAATATGTAAAAAAGCATTCAACAAGTTGTTGCGTAAGATGTATGAAAGACGTATATTGAGCCTTTTAGTCATAATGTTTACAAACATTAATGCCTTAATATGTCTAAATGCACTAATCATACTCAACGATGCACTAAAAATATTTTTGATGCACTAATCATACTATTTTGTTCATAGGTCAACCCAAACCAACTCAACCAGCGCCATTTTAAGCCTGTTAACCAACCCACGAGTCTTGCCCATACTATCACCTCTAGATCTAGTACTAAGATTCTAAATTTTCCCATAACAGAGTGGTGAATGTGAGCTATACTAATGTTAGCTTCAAACAAATGGTAAGAAAAAGATATCATAAAACAGCATATCAGTATAAAACTATCTATACTAGCATGACATACGGGCACACTCTAAGTGATACGTAAAAGATTAGAATAATAGGTTCTACTGAACATGTGTATATAGTTCTTTAACCAAAAACATCAGCAGTAACTTCTGCCCTCAAGATCAGATGGTAGAGTCTAACCTATCATTTTGCCAAACAATTTATGTAAAAATATCCGCAACTTCTAGTAACCAAACAACTAATTTCACGCAACAGATGAATCAATTGATCTTTTTAACAGCTTATGAACTTAACAATCAAATTAAAAACACATTACAATACAAATAAGCAGCTAATTAAGTAATCCAAAATTCGTTCTAAAACTTAAAACCTCTAGATAAGCAGACTCAACTGTTAGCATGAGTCTCAAACGGATACTATGATACAAACGGATGCACTAAAACGGATATGCACCAATATCAATTTCAATATCTAAAAGAAGAGTAAAATGACCTTATACTACAAGCTGCCACACATGCATCCAAGAATACCAGCAACTGAAGAACTATCGGCTTCACCTGAGAGTGGAAGAAGGAAACCAATTTGTTAACAAATACACCTTCTTGTACCTAGTGTCTATGTTAATAGATGCACCAATTTGTGAACAGATGCACCAATCTGTTAACAGATGCACCAATCTGTTAACAGATGCACCAATCTGTTAACAGATGCATGAAGATAATACACATCAGTTAAAAGGAGGACTATTTTAAACATGACCCATTTTGCCACTAATAATGCATACCATGTAACAAAGAATATAATTCTTAGCATGCAATTATGCGTTGGGCGTTTTATAATTTTACGTGTAGGAATTACCTGGTCCAGTGACTGTAGTGTCTCCAACCCAAATGTGTAATACACCATAATTCAGCGTTATCGGGTGTTTTGGGTGGAACTCTTGTTAGTTGCAAAATGAAATTCTTGAGGAATGGTGACTTGTCGTTTTTTGTTACAGAACAGCCCCAACTCTCCTTTACTTTCAAGTATCTAGAAGTATTGCAAGGGGAACATGGTATAAAGTTAACGAAACGGAATATTAAAAACTTATTATCATTTATCAGAGTAAACATTCTTATCAGTGATGGTGATGTTCATACCTTCTTTTTTAAAGGTCTAGCCTTGAAATTTGAAACTTTTTCTTGCTGTTCTATTTCAATATTTGGTTCCGTTCAGTCAATGATGTCTAAAGAGTTATCTTAGGCATTGTAATATAAGGTTTACATTGATAGTTCTGCATAAAAAGAGGCAAAACTAAGCTACAAATACTAAAATACTAATTTTACTATTTCAGTTGCTTGTTAATTACCCGCGGGATTGTTTCTACCGAGACAACTATGGTAGCTTCTGCACTTTGTCAATACAATACAATGCTAACACAATAAACACCTCATTTTAAATCTATTTTCAAGTTCATTAATTATATAAGCTAGCAATAGATTTACTTTTCTGATTAAAGGTCGGCTCTCAAATTTGGAGTTTGGACGGCTAAACTCCTGATATTACCTAAAATACACTCTGAGATGGTTATAAATGCAGGTTCTGTAGGCCTTGTCTGCACCAATTTGGGCTTTCTTAGCATCATTAAACTTGCTATTGCTTTGTGTGGTGAGTAACGGGTTCCAATACACGGACTCTATAAGCACAAAGGGACAATATACAATGTTATCATGCATTTTTGATTGAGGGATATGATCAAAAAGGATGCACGGTAATCAAAACAAACATGTATTATTTTCCCGCCTTTAAGCTTTTGCGTCTGTATTTCTTGGTTTTCTTGAGCAAAATTGGGCGTAATCTTATTTGAACATTTTTCAATGCACTAATCACACTAACAGATGCCCTAATATCTTCCTACTGAAATCAGCTACCCAGTCTATAAAATTACAGTAAGTACAAGAATAAAAACATGAATGCACTAAATGTCTAACAATGCACTAATCACAATCATTGATGCCCTAACCACACTCACGGATGCTCTAATATGTTCACGGATGCACTAAACATATATGTTTTATGCACTAAACATAATTTCACAATGATGCACTAAACAAACAAACATATGATAGTTTCATGAAACGTTGATGCAATAATCAAACAAGCAAATGCTCTAATCATATTCTATAGATGTCGTAATTAACAATCCTTTAATCACTCACACTTGAAGCCCTAACGTTTTATGAGATGCTCTAATCATAAACATTTGATGCTCTAATCATCCTCATTGATGCTCTAATATGTTATAACATATTATTTTACTCAGATGCACTAAAATGTGTATACTGATACTCAAAAAATGCCTAAGACCTAACAATTCACTAAACTTAATCTCACGTCACAACTTACCTCTTGCACCATTGATTGGTGACGTCATCACAACAAATTCACCATTTCACCAAAACCTAACGATAACTTCAACCTGATTGTGTCCTCTAATTAGGTCAATCATAAAACTAACTAATTCAAAGACATAAATACTAACAATCAAAAGAAATCAATGAGATTACACATCCAGTAAACCTAATATTGTTGATGTGGCATCAAATTAGGTCTAACAGATCAATCAATCAATTAATAAAAGAAATCTATACCTTGAAATTGGCCAATTGAACATGTGAATCAAATAAGAACGCAACACTAATACCAAGAGGTATAGTAATTAATTTTCATTCTCCAGTGACGGTGGAGTTGATAGTGGCGATGGAGATGATGGTGGTGATGTTGATAGTGGCGATGAAGATGGTGGCGACGGAAGACGGTGGCAACGGTGATGGTGGTGATGGTAAGTGTGTGAAACGGGAGTGTCTGTGTGAAACGGGACTGTCAATTACTTCTATTTTTTGTTTTTTCATTGACTACCCCTGAAGTTTAGGATGTTTATATAATCTACCCTGAAACTTTTTTTCTCACTTTTCTCTCTAATTACACTTTTCTCTAGAACTGGACTCTATATATATATATATATATATATATATATATATCTCCCACACACTTAGTATGAGCATACACCACACAAAAAAATACAAATGAGAAAGACGTCTCATTCATCCTTGTTAGAAAATGGTACACACAAATGACAAAGTGTAGCTCTTTCATAATCATCAAAAACAATCCAACACTCTAAACAACTAGCAAAAAACCAATAGACATTGACATGGGTTGGCTAAGGTTTAAGGTGTAAAATATTTTTGTATTTTTCTAGATTTAACAAAAATGAAAAGATTGGCTCGAAGGGTGTAACTAAGGGTATCTAGTGCTAAAAATGAGCACTAACAAATGGGTCCATATAAAGTGGTTAACTAACCGATGTGGTTAGCAAAAAACATTAGATGTAAAATGGAAGGCCATTTGGGTTAAATCCTACGATTGCCTCTTATCATTTGAACATATTTTTATCACTCGAGAATGATTTTAACCGTAATGCATAACAAGTACAAGTTCTAGAATTGACATAATCACCGGCACACTCATAGCAAAATATAAAACAAAAAGATATGTTTTATACAAAAAGAATCCTCACAATTTAGTGGAAAAAGGCTACAATGCGCGCTAGTAAATGTTATCGAATCCAAAATGAATTACTTTCGTAATTTGGTCCAAATCAAAAAATTTCAAAAACCTCTTTTTACCATTGAAATACTCAAGTTGTTTATAAATATATTTTAATAACGTGCGAAAACAACTAGACAATCAAGGGCGATTTTCTACTAGCTACTTGAATCCAAAAACTCTACCTAAAAATAAAAAATAAGACTAAAAAAAATTAAAAATTTTAAAAATCGTATCATTTTTCCTATTTTCTTCCCTCCCCCATACTTCAGTTTTGCATTGTCCTCAATGTAATAAAAATGAACTTCAAAGTAAAGAAAATGGGAAAAATAAATAGTCAAAAAGATACCACGGGATAAAATATGCAATATGCATATTGGGTCATAGCCACGCATGTGAGTTATCCAACTTCAAATATTGACCAACATTAAGCTTCCGTCATATCCATCCTGCAAACCAAACTGCAAAATATACACAACACACAAAAAATAAACAAACAAAACTAAAAACAATCCAAACGATACTTAAAAATAAAAATAAACAAAGTATGATGATAATCCTAAAGAAATAGTAAGAGAGAGAGATAGAGAAAATATTGTTCGACACACATAAGCATTGTTTTTTTTAAATCACAATCCAAAGAATGATCCACGATCATTCGTCATCCTCGCTCATCTCATCACCTTCATCATCATCATCTTCGTCATCACTTTCGGACTCATAGTTCTCGGTCACAAACTCCGAACGAACTCTCCTCTTCTTCTTTCCTCCAGCTCCCGATGAAGATCCTCCAACATCATAGCTAGATCCTCCAACCTCGGGTAATCTACCATACGCAGGCACTAGGTTGGGAAATGGTGCATAGCCAGGATATGGGTATACGGATATGGTCCAGGATACAAGGTGTAAGGGAAAGGATATGGTGGAACATTAGGCGGATTGTAGGGAGGCAACTCATAATTGGCTTCTTGAGCCATGCGTTGAAAGAACGGGATCGAATAATCATTAATGCAGTTGTTCCTCAACATCATCGAATCTCTCCAAACATCCCTACACTCAATTTCATTTAAGTGTCGGTTCCAATCTCCCCAACCCAAGTCAAAACTAATAGTCGTACCCATTGGCACATTGCCCGGCTGCTGTGGTGGTGGTGGTTCAATCCATGCTCCCAAAGTCTTTGTTTTTCTATTCAAAGCTTTTCAAAAACTCTTTGCATCCCACGTCTCACTAACCTTTGGATCTTCACACTTAGCCAACTCATTGTTATTGTAGTACCCTAGATTCCTTGCCAACCTTGTCACATAATGACCTCTACATATGTTGCTATTGCCCTTGATACCCGGGGCTTTCCTAGACAAATACTCGGCTATAATCCAAGCCGCATTCCCATCCTTGGACTCTTCCAACAACATCATTATCCACAACTCCGGCTTTTGTCATTTGTCCCGGCTCCAATTCTGTGGAACGGCCCCCATACTAGCAACTTATGTAGGATTCTCAACAATGGATTCCTAAGGGTTGTAGAATTCCTACGAGTACAAGAAGGATCTCCCACGCGATTCCAGTACGCGGGAACACTAGGGTAATCTTTCTCAAACCTCTTAAGCCTTGAGAAATGAGCTTCAAACAATCGATGATTAACCTCATCAGGTTCATATAATCCAAGAGCAACCGCAAACCCCAGCAAAGTATAAGCGTGATCCTGTCCACAGAGCCTAAACCAAACACAAATTTCATTTATGATGTTTCGCAAGTTTACCTTCCTTTCAAAGTACATTGTTGAGAAGAACTCCAAACACCATTCACGGTAAACTTCTTCATTAATGCTAAAAGCTCTTTCTCATAAAAAATCATCAAACGAATCTCCATCAATCGGATAGACATAAGACATCCGCATCATACCCCTCAATTCATTCTCACACTCATATTCGTTAAACAAGTCCCAATCTACCAACCTCGAACCAAAACAGTTCTAGTTTGTAACTTTGACAAACGTTCCCTAAAAGCGTGTTTTTCCTCATTGGTAAGATCTTTAAACTTCAGGTTTGCATTCCCTTCAGCTCGCATGCTATAGGTAACCTTCTTCCGTGCATTCCTTTGGTAATACTTGGTCACTAGGGGGTTCGTTGGAATCCGCGTCAAACTCGAACAACCTACAACATTTCTCTATAGAAATCACAAATATAAGTTAATATAAGAGTGTTAGAACCAACGATAAAGTTTATAGAAGCCCCTAGGGTCTTGTTCAAAATTCGAATTTTTTCACAACAGAACCTGGAACCGTTTCGGTCGAGGGGCAGCCGATCCGACTCCTCCCCTAACCTTGGTCCAACCGATTGGTTGCGTTGCGCAGCCGATTCGGTCTTCTGTTCAGCATAAGGCCGTGGCCTTCCAATTAACTTCCCACTAGATTTTTCCAATTCTAATTCACTCCTAAACTTCATTTGACCATCACTAATGTTTTCTACAACCTCAATTTGCTCTTAATTCACATCCAAAAACATCCAATCATCACTTGTTCATCATGCTTAGAACTTAAAAGCTTAACTTCAATTCATCAATTAATTATTCTAACAACAATGTGGCATCTAAAATTCACTGAAAATGCATCATCTAACTACTAGGAATCATCAATTGCAACTTAATTTGATTCAAGGGTACAACCTAATTGAATCAAAAAATTCAATAGTCTAATACTCATTCAATGTTGAATCAATCACTACAATTCTTTTTGCAATGCATTCCTATATCAATTACCCACTTAATTCTAAAAGATTTCATCATAATTCTAATCCCATCAAAAACCCCCAATTGGTGACCTAATTTGCAATTCGAATCAAATATTCAAATTAAACCCTAATTAAGCTAATTGATTGCAGATGCTTACTTGTGTAGGTGCCATGATGATCTTCTAATACTCTTACAACCTTCAAACAACTTCTTAGTGGTCGAATTTGTGAAACCCAGATGGAGGATTAGTGTGTGTGTGTTTTTTCTGGAAAAATTGAATTTTTGGCACTTATACTTGCTTCCAACCGATTCAGTCATGGACACAACTGTTTCGGTTTGCATTTTTGTAGAATTTTACCTTTTTAACTTTACTTGGCCATTTTACCTTACAAGCAAAGTTATTTACTCAAAAATTCGATTAAAGATGAACACAACATTCATCCAACCATTTTAAAATTTCAACAACATCTAACTCAAAGACTAAATCATCAAACTTATCATCATAAAACTCAAACTAAACTCAAAAGAAATTGATTAAAATAACTTCAAACCATAATAATAAGAACTAAAAACAAAATGAAATCAAAATCCCTAAGTGCATAAAATAAATTTCATCAAAAGATGAAGATCAAGCAAACAAATGCTTGTTATTATTGTTGCGATGTTCTACTCCTCATCACCCCTCAAAATATTCATGCCTCAAAATATCCTCTCTTTGGAATTTTCCCGTCAACTCACGATATGTCTCATGAGTCTTGAACTTTCTAACAAATCTCCTTCCACTTGGGCATAGTATATCGAATTTAGATGCCATTCCCCACCACCTTCTTCTCTTTTGTATACACTCACTCCTTCGGGTCCCACTCCAAGTTTTTCAATTGTACGGGAAAGGATCCTAAGAAGTCCGTAAGCTTTTTGTACACAAGGATGTTCTTAAATGGGTTGTAAAAGGCTTCCATAACAAGTGCACATTCCATTTCATCTTCTAGATCAAAGTATGGTGGGGCAAGTGGTCCATACATAGCATTTCCTTGGGCATCACGCCCAACTTCAAAGCAAGTCAAATCATCTTCACCCAAAATTTCCAAATCCTCAATGAACTCTAAAACTTTACCCCTAGGCTTGGGATAATAAGTTTGCATGGAAATTCCATCATCAATTGTCATAGTCCCCCTCCCCATGCCTATTATCGCTCCACAAGTGCGAAGAAAAGGTCTTCCAAGTAAGAGAGGTAAACTTTTGTCAACCGGTATATCTAAGACTAGGAAATCGGCTAAGTAAGGTTGATAGCCAATTTGTACCCTCACATTTAACTTCCCCCATAGCCTTAGCTTGAGAGTTTTCCACCATGGTTAGCTTCGAATGATTTGGTTGAGGATTGCTTAGTCCCAAATTCTTGAATAGCGGATAGGGCATCACATTGACCCTTGATCCGGTGTCCGCCAAAGCATAAACCGGAGTGGTCCCGTTAACTTTTATTGGTAAGACGAAGTTACCCGGGTCACTCTCTTTCCGCGGCATCCCCGAAATAAAATTCTATCCCTATCCTCATTCGTAAGGTCCTTGTCTTCCAACCGTGCTCTATCCAACATAACCGCATCGAGCTTTTTGCGGTAAACAACATAATTTTGTAACACTTCGATCAGGGTTTCTTTTCATTAAGCTCAAGGATTTTTTGTTCTAGGTTTGCTAGAATGGCTTCCTTTTGCTCTTGAGTTAAGGGCTTAAAGGTGTTTGGTGAATTTTGTGGTGATGGTGTGTAATCATGGGTCTTTGTGGTGGTAGTGGTGGTGGGAGTTAGTTTATTCGATGAGGTCTTCTTCCTACTAGCTTTTCCCATTTTCACAATCTCTACATTCTCCTTATACTCCATGTTTTCACAAAAATCCGCGAGCATATCGTTCACTTCCTTCTCTTCCTCCAAATCAGTAATATTAATTCTCATTTCACCTAGGGCAAAATCCAATTGACATTTAGTTGTCACGAGGAAATCACGTCCAAAGCATACATCCGGTTCATCCGCATTCCCTTCTTCCAAAACTACAAAATCGGCCTCAAAGATATGACCATGGATATTGATCCGAAGATTCTTGACAATTTTCCTCCCATAAGCTTCATAGTCTAAACGAACGTGGCCAATTTTGTCAAGTACCTTGTCCACTATATAGTTGTCTCCATAAGCCATGTTAAGCATAGCATCCCACGCACTTACTCCTTCAACACTACACGGTGTCCCAAACCTCATAAAAGGTGAGTCATACCCCGTGAGAGGTGCTTGCGTGAAAATCACGACCCTATTTTTCTTGGGAACTTGAACCTTGTTTTCCCCAACTTCTTCCAAACATTCTGAATCAATGGCTAACTCTTTCTTACTTTCCTCCAAGATGTTTCCAATATTTTCCAATGAATTACCGGTATCCTTAAACATTTCATCCAAGTTGCGAAGATACTCGGAAATACCACTCAAACTATCTATATCAAACTTATCTAAACAAAACAAAACAAAACAAAAACAAATCATCCAAATTATTAGCGTTAGAGTTAGTTAAAATCAAAACAAACTACAGAAATACATTCTAAACAAGTAAAGACACTTATTAAGGCTAAAAATAAAAGCTAAAACTTGAAATTAAGAAGAAAAAAAATTGTTATCGAGAGCTCCAACCGGATCGGTTGGCCCTCCAACCGATTCGGGTGGTGGTATGCCTCAAAACCAAATTCGCCCAACCGATCCGGTTACGGGTTCCGACCAATCGGCTGGAGTGAAATTCCAAATTATTTTATTTTTATTTTTATATTTTTTTTATATTTTTATTTTTTTAGTATTAATTAAAAATTAATTAAGGACAATTAATTACAACTTAAACTCTAATAAGTATGACTACTCATTTACCTATTAATTAAAATATTAACTATACTAATTAAGCATAAACTAACATTAACTAGACTTAATTAACTAATCATTATAACTAACTAAAACATCTAAAACTGAAAATTAGCTAGATAATTAAACTAATCAAGACATAATTAATTAGAAATTAAATAAAACTAAAAATAAAATATAACCAAAAATATAAAAATGACAAAAACAAGCATAAGCAAGCTTCTAAACTAGCCTAAAAAAATCAGAAATGACAGGAAATAAGCTAATAACTAAAACACAAAAACACTAGATTAACTAGAAACTAGAAAAAGAAAAACATATTTTTTTTACCGAGAGGACCAACCGGATCGGTTGCTCGCGCAGCCGATCGGTTGGTCGAAAAACCAAACTTTTTTTTTTTTTACTTTTTATTCTTGAAACCAAACTCAAATATTACGAAATTACAGAAAGTAACAAATAAAAAACACTCAAATCCCCGGCAGCGGCGCCAAAACTTGATGTGCTCAACCGTGTGCAAGTTTTAAAATTTATAAACACGATTTATCCGGTAATTACTTTAACACATACGAGCAAGTATACTCGTCCGTGATAGCAAAGGTGGGTAAGTCGAGGTCGTCCCAAGGGATTTGCGTTTTAATTTGTTAAAGTGTTTGAGCCAAGAAAGCTTGTCAAGGCTTCCTTTAAAGTGTTGGTTTTGTAAAAATCCAAATTAAGAAACATATACTTGTGTGAAGTCCGTAGGTAATCATAAAGAGTGTTCATGAAGGCTTGGTGTAAACTTTGATGCAATGCACAAATCATAAGCAAATGATTTTCAATCCATGGTTTATGTTTTGTAAAAATCACTTTAAGAATAAAAACATATAGGTAATTCTTTTGGTCCTTAGCCTAATGATTATTCTTTTAGAAAATCCATTTGTTTGTAAAAGGTTCTTATTCAACTTGTTCCTACGAATCTTTCGACCCTTTCATGATGAAAACGTTTCTAGTCTTGTTTTAACAAGTAAACATGATGAGTGTTAATCACCATATCCTCATACTAGTTTGTCACTTAACTTTTTGGAATAAAACATAAGAGAAATCATTTCGGTCCTTTTTCTTAAAACTGTTTTACCAACAAATCAAACAAGACTAGTAGTTTTTCCAACAAACTCATTTAAAAAAGATCATTTACATGCATCACATATAAGAACACTCTTACAATTGCCTACATCCTTACACACAAGTATTTTCAAGAATTACTCTATGAAAATCATAACATAACACAAGTAGTAACAAGGTAATTCAAATAATTCAATAGAATAGAGATTCATGACAAAATTCAATAGAATACCTAAGCTTTGGATTACAAGAATTAGAAAATTGTGGAATATAGCAACCACACGCCTCCAATCGTCTTAGCCTAACCGTATAACCCCAAATGATTACACAATGGTTGAGAATTTGTCTCACCACTCTCCTGGACGTTTTATAGCAGATACAGGACTTTTGGGAAGAATAATAATGGTTGGTAATAGCTTTGGTGTAAACTATTACTCTTTTGGATGTGTCACCCTAAACTACTAAGTCTATGTGCATTATATAGATAGGAACCCTTTACTATCAAGCCAAAAACGTCCTCAATAAGTTATTAACTGGAAATGATCGGCCTCTCATGATTAATAGAAGTTAAGGCATCAATAAATGACTAAAAGTGTAACTGCAGGTGCTCCAAACGGATCGGTTGCGACGCAGCCGATCTGGTTGCATTTTGACCATTCCCCAGCCGATCCGGTTGCGGGCTCCGACCGATCGGCTGGGAGCCTTCCGTACACCAAATCTTGACTTTCTTTGACTTTTCTCGATTCGTGCCTTTTTCTTTGCTTTCGATGCTGATTTCCAAGATGAAACTTGATATTTATTTGATGTAGACACTTAGAAATCCTTGTGCTTCGTAATCATTGAGTCCATGAGCTTCCTCACTTGTCTTTCTTCTTCGGGAATTATCCAAATGTACATGAAATCTTCATTTCTTCACCTTTTACGATACCTGGCTACATTCACATACAAATACGCTTCTGTTGCACTTTTTCAACAATTATAAGTAAATATAGCCGATTATCATACACAAAACCAATAATAACGCTACTAAAAACATGCTCATATCAAACCCCTCCTTCTAGTTTTTTAAAATTGGTATCAGAGCTTCGTTACCAACTTTCTTAGAGTATATTGTACTTTAAAAACTTGATACGATCCGTGTATAATTGAAAACTACAAAGAAGGTCTTTTACAAAAAAAACACCATGTCTTAAAAACACTTTTGTAGGATGTTGATTAGAAGACAACAATATTTTTTTTCTTATTTTATCTTACTAAATTGCACTAACCTTCCTTGACATTTTGCGTAGTTAAAGCTCATGTTTATCAAGCCATAGGAATTGCTTGGTAACAAGATTACCTTCCCTAAGAAGGTATCTTAATCACGAAGAAACCGGTGTTATCTATTGACATTCTTTTGTCAAAATAAAGACACTGATAATTGCATTAGAAGTATGACTTCCTACTTATCTCTAAATAACATTAGCTTAAGAATAAGTATGCTTACATAGGAATTTATATAATTATTTTTTTTGCATACTCATATATTACACATAGCTTCGTTAGGAAGCTTTTCATACATACGTGTTACTCTTCCGTATATAGTCTAGGTTTATAAACATGTTTCTTATTTTACTTAATCCAAAAATCAAATCTTTCTAATAATAAAACAAAACACAAATCTCAAAAATTCCTCCTTCCCCATAAATATATCCTCCGATCGTCAACTCCACCAAACCCTCATTTTTCAAAATCTTCCACTTTCAAAAATTACCACTCATTCAAATGTAACACCCCCAAATCTTGGTACAGCGGAAGACTTAATCAAGTTTTCGTGGTGTTACTATTGGATTGGTATCGCACACAAGTATAGCAAAAAGATAGTCATTTAACATTCAAAACCAATCCCAAATTTAGTCATTTAAAACATTTAATCCAAAAGAGTAAATATTAGGCCCAAAACATGGTTTAATCAAATAGGTCCCCAAATTTTATCAGAGTCAGAAATGATCATTGAACCCCACATTCTTGCCAAGCTTCCACCGATCAAGTAATCCAAACATCTCTCAAATACCTGAGAAATCATGCTAAAAGGTCAGCTTACGCTGGTGAGTTCATAGGTTTAAGTTCAACAAATTCTTAGTGTACCTGTAAGAGTTGATTTGCTATGCAAGACCTAAGATAGATAAATACCGTTTTCACACTGATCCTACCCGGATCTCCAATCATATCCCGCATCCAGGGATTACTCGGGCCCCGCGACTCTAGTCCAGCACTGTCGTGGCAAAATCTAGAACAATTGCCAACCCCGGACTAGGTCGAGGTAGAAGTCTATTCTTAGTTAGGCATGGTTAAACCTAGACTAAGGCAACAACTACGGCACATCTATCTAAACAGTCAAGCATATAAGCAAATCCAAATAGTTTTAACGGTCCAAAAACAGTAGCATGATTCTCACCCCAATATAGTTAAAAACGTAGATAAAAGTGGGGCTATGAAACTCACCTCAAGCAATCAACGCACAAATAAACACTAGCAGAAGATAACGGTATCACAGCACAACAACTATCGACTCGGCACAACCTATTAATGTAGACCAACTTTAATATATATATTCCTCAAAATCAACGTTATCTACCCCAATATATTTCATTTCTTTATTTCCAAAAATGTCTCGTTTCACCATTTAATCCTAGTGTTTGGTATTCCTCGTGTGGGTGTATCGACTCAATATGATGCTATGAATGCACTCAAACAACCAATATATAACTCAATGCGACACAATGAGACCTCTAAACGATAAGCTCCATAGTCCAATAAGTTTCGGAATAAATAGTAGACCTTATCGAATTCGTCAACTCGATAAACTCATTTATTTACTCGTGTCGCTTATTATCCCATAAATCAATCGTATCCTACAGAGTCATGAGGATAATTCACCCATTAATAAGGTTACCCAACGTACCTAGCGGGCTCTTATTAGATTCATCAACCTAATAAGTCCGCTACCCACGTGGATCAACACTATTAATGCTAGGTCATCCGTAACCCATGCACACAACGTAAGCAAATAAATACTTAAACTAGTATTAAATGTCCACAATCGACATTTATTGATAATCGTGTACTCGAAACATTAATTACTTATTTATTACAAAACATTTCCAATTTAGTCGTTAGTTTCCATTTAAAAATAGTAAATAACAAGATGAAACTTGTTATCGATATTTTTGGTACAAAAGCCCATTTATTATTTATATTTCATAGTTTATTAGCATTTTCATGTATACATATATATTTCGTCAAATTCCATTATTAATCTCATATCGTTATTCGTTTCGAGTCCACAAACACGAGTCATAACTTCTCGGCTTTTAATCAATCAATAGTTCAACTCAAAATATCACAATTCAATCCCAAACCAACTCAAAACAATCTCGCCAACCAATCAATCAACCAAATGTACTCGAAACCAATGTTATGACCCTAATGGTCATGACACGGTCGCGGTTAAGACCACGTGAACCAAACAAGCTCTAGAAGCTTTTCGGCTCCACGCGTCTCATCCAAACCTCAACTACATTAACCAACAAGCTACCAAATTGACCCGACCCGGACCCATGGCCCAAGTGGGTCACGTACGCAAGCCAAGGGCTACGTACGTGCCCTTTGTGGCTCGTACATCCTTCCAATCCAATCCAAACACTACCAAATCAATTCCACAACACCCAAATCCAATCATTCAAGCTTCAATCACTAACCAAACACAAAACACATCATCTATCTTAACCAAAAATATGAAACTAGACCTAAAATGCATAAAACCATTAAATTGATACACCACACACTTACCAAACACTAATTACTTGTTTATTTAGACACTAATTAGACTTAATTTCATGTTCCACCCAAAAGCCCCAAATTTAGACATTAGGTCGAAACCCTAATAATCCATACGTGGGTTATTATTGCCCAAACAAGCTCAAATCATGTTCCATTTACCTTATTCAAGCACCAATTGCAATATTAGATGAAAACCCTAAAAGTACGAATCTTAATCTTTAAATTTGAGGATGTTAATGAAGGTTTTAGTATGAGTATTATATATGGATGGAAAGAGGATGAAAAGATCTTTGATTTGGTGGTGGAGGTGTAGCACCACTCGCCGGATTTTGGCCGGAATGTGGCCGGAAGTGGGCGGCGGCCAAGGTGGTGGTGGTGGCTAGGGTTTTATTTCTTGAAGAGAGAGAGAGTAGAGAGAGAAAGAGTGGTTTGTGTGTGTTTTTAGTGAGAGAAAGTGGAAGTAAAAATGAGGGTGAGTGGGTTTATATACATAGGAGCTAGGGACTTAAAAATAATTATTTTGGGGAAGAGGGGGCGCCGGCCATGTAGAAGTGGAGGGGCCGAAGCCGTCATTTTTCGTAAACTATTCCGTTTACCCATTCCCAAGCTCATATATTGTCCCACGAGTGTCCCCCGACGTTCATTCGACTTTCTATCATCGTTATATATGTTTTTCCACGCGTTTTGACTATTTATTTGTCAATTTTTGAGTTACGGTCTAAAAGTTACAATAATTCTCGTTTTAGGCTTTTCAAGTGCCGAATCGAATAGTGCCTACCAAATAGAGTTAAAACTCATACAATAACTCATTTAATAATGAAATAATCCGTAAAAACCAATAGACGATATAAAATCAAGTCATGGTTTATAAAAATAGTGATAAAGGCAAAACTCGGATTAGTTTAACGTAATGCGGTTACCTAAAATAGACTCCCTAAATTTCCAGTTGTCACACATCTCATTCAAACTTCATCTTGTTTCTCATCTCATCTCAAATCAAAACAAAAGAAAAAACTTCATCATCATGGTTTACATCGCCTTCGTGATCATCGTCTTGACACTCATCGCTCTCGTGTTCCCCATCGCTCTCGTCTTGACACTCATCGCTCTCCTTGCTAACTTGAACACTCCATCTTGCTTTACTTAAACTCCTAGATCAGTACAACTCTGAAGTTGACTCTTGTGCATGCAAATAATCACATTCAAAAGGATCTTAGTGGCTTAAGTCTTGAATACACTTGCCAAATCCTTCCCCTTATAAACCATCTTGTTAAGACTTCTAAAGTCATCATCTACATCCTCATTCTCAGCATTTAGAAACTCTTATAACCCTATTTTTGTTATCATCTCATTATGAGGAAAGCTCCTAGTGGTACCTCATCCACCAAAGGGCCACCCAAGAAACTTGCTCGTGTTATTCACGAAATTTCTTCAACCGAATCATCTCCTGTTAAATCCACAAATGCTAGGATCTCCCCTCTACCTATCAAACCAATCACCAAAAGGATTGTTCCCACTAAACTACCAATGCCAAACACCACTATACCCCCTAAACCAAACACTCCTATTTCCACTAAACCATCACCCTTATTTCCTGGAGCCATATCATTCGCCACTCCACTCTCATCACCACACCTCTACAATCTAGAGGACTTGCCTCCTAGGCCATCTCATCCTTCACCATTGCCAACATTCTCAATGGAAAGAATAGAGCAACAAAATCAAGGTGTTGAATCAACACTAGCCTCAGCATCTTTTTTTCCGTCACCCTCAAATAGTCCCTTTTAGATCATGAGGAATCATCAAAGTCAACCACCCGATCACATGGAAGTAGATACCTCTCTACCACCATCATCATTACACATTCCACCACCACCACCTTTGGTTGAATCGCCTCCAAATATACCTCTACATATTCCTCCTTCTTTTGTGGAATCTCAACCAAACCTTCCATCTCAAGTCATTTCTTTTTTACCACCACCATTTTCGAGTCATGACAAAGATTGTTAATATTGTCAACATGTTGAAAGTTTGATACATGAAGTACGTGAAGATCAACATTTCATGTTTTATCACATCCTCGAATGTTTCGACGAGATCAACAAACCCAAACAACCTTGAGCTCAAGGATTCAAGTGGTGTCCTAGTCTTAAGCTTAAATTAGACATATTTAGGAATCCCAAGTCATGTATCTTTCATTTTCTTAGTTTTTGGAGTTCTGTACATCATTTATCTAGTTTTATTAAATGAAATTACATGTTATTTGCCATATTATCTTGAGAATATGATTATTTCCTTAATACATATCTCATTTTGATGTTGACATCATTTGTCCACATCACCATTGCTGTCTTAAACTTTCAGATAGACGGATCCCTCTGCCTTGCCTAGACGGATCCATCTAAAGAGGGAACCGTGGGATTCGTGCAACAGAAGACTTGCTTACTACTAACTTGAGTCTTATTTGCATGAAATTATGTATTATATACTTGTTTTCTAACCTTTGTTTTGTAGATTTTCAATATACACATGAAGAATTTGACACCTTAAGCTAGGGGGAGTTTCGTGTCAAAGCGATACATTGCAAAATCATTTGCAATATAATTCACATTAGGATAACATTACATGACATCCCCTTGCAAAGTTGCAATCATCAAGGGGGAGCATATTCGTCACAAAGACGAAACCATTTGCAAACATAGCTGCAATGCACTAGTTTAGTATTTCTTCTTACTTGACGCCCTCACAAAGGGATGGACTCGTCAAGGGGGAGCTAAGTCGAGAATTCTTCTCCTCACTTACTCTCTATTTTTCATATTTTTTCTTTCACATGTTTTTCTTAAAACAAGGTGTTAGTTTCTTTTCGACGCTCTTTTTGTTTCGAAAAAAAGGGGAGAAGAGAGTAAAAACTCCAATTCAAACTTTTACAAATTTTAGTTTTTCCTTAAAATAATCTTATGTTTTGTCATTAACAAAAAGGGGGAGATTGTTACAACAAATAAGCCGTAAAAACGTTTATTTATATTTTACGATCCTCTAATGTTTTGTCAATAACAAACGTAAAATCATTTTAACGAAACAAATAAAATACGTAAATGGTTTGAGCCAATAGTTTACTAACACACTTACATTTTCACATAAAACACTAAACAAGTAATAGTGTTTTAATGATCTAGTAATTCATATGTACAACAACTAGTGTTTACATATTGGGTAGATATATACATAATTAGTATGTATTATAATAGGTAATATAATGGGTAGAAGTTTAAGTATTTGACTCATTGACCAAATACATTGAATGTAGTTGGGTTTAACCCAAAGTCCATGACCCATACCCATGGAGCATAACCCATAGCCCATTGCAGGACATCATGCATAAGTCATAATGGGTATTATCCATGACCCATGGAGCTAACCCATAACCCATGGACTAGATGCATTGCATCTACTAGATACATTGTATCTACTTGGATACCCATGATCCAAAGTCTAGGACCCATGACCCATAACCCATGATCCATGACCCATGGGCAAAGAGGAGCGTCCACGGTTCCCCCAGTTTACACTGGACAAATCCCTCAAGAAAAGGATCCGTGAGATCCATGGAACAGTAGCAATAGTTTGTCTATAAATAGTGAGCCATTTCTTCATTGTAACTCACCCCTTTCACACATTGTTTCTCTTTTAGTTGTAAACTCTCTAACCACAGATCCAAGTGATCTTTCTGTGTAGTTTTTTGTTTGTGTGATTCTTTAGGTTCCTCTTAAAGGCGAGATCACCACCTCTTGAAGTCGAGCAAGCTCAAGTCCATGGGTTGCCTAGCTTCGTCATCATCAAGACTACTAATGGTATCTTGTTGATAGTTCTTTTCTTTCTCCTTAGAAGTGTAGTGTGAAATAAATAGGCGAAAGATGTCTAAAGGTTCAAGATGAAGACATTAGTGAAAAGTGTCGAAGAGTCAAAGTAAAGGCATTAGTGAAAGGTGCCGAAAGCCCGTGTTGAAGGCATTAGTGAAGGGTGCCTAGAAGTCGAGTCAAAGGCATTAGTGAAGGGTGTGTGAAGGGTGCCTAGAAGTCAAGTCAAAGGCATTATTGAAGGGTGCCTAGAAGTCGAGTCAAAGGCATTAGTGAAAGGTGCCTAAGGTGTACATTCGATATGGTGTGTCGATGTACAAGGTAGATTTGTATTGGGTCAAAGGATATTGATATCCTTGTTGATGTTGTCATAAGGAGTAGATCTCCTTTGGATAGGAGTTGTTTAGTATTAAGTAGTAGTTCCACCTTTGTAAATGGAACTCGGTATTTAGCCTTGTACCGGATAAAGTGTAGGCGACGTTGTGATAGGTTTGGTTCTACCTCGTGGAAGAACCCGGTATCTATCCTTGTACCAGATAAAGAGTAGGCGACGTTGTGAAGGCTTCTCCGCCACAAGGAGTTTGTGTTGTGTAGTGATTACGAACTCTCAAGTAGGTGACTCGGGGAGTGGAGTAGGGCAAGGAAGGTTTCCTTGTAGCCGAACCACTATAAATACTCGCATTGTGGTTTTGTGCTTTTTACTCTTTATCTTAGTTTTATTTATCTATACGCTTGTCTATCAACATCCAATACACATGTTCAAATAGATTGACATAAGTCGATCTAAATAGTTTAAAACCAAGTTTTAATCGGTAGAACTATTCAACCCCCCCCCCCTCTTCTAGTTTTTTACAGGGATGGTTGTGAAGGTATCTGTGTAGGGTCTTTGTTTAGAATAATGGGTATGTATGTGAAGTTTGTGTCTGTTGATGGGTAGTTGTAGGGTCTTCTGTTCTAAGTCTCTGTGGGCTGGGTGTCGCTAACTTGTAATCCAACGCGTTTATGTTAATATAATCTATGGTTTTTAAGTGTCATTAGCTGTTTATTGCCTTTGTTCTTTGGTTGATGTATACTGTTAGTGTTGTGCTATTTTTTGTTATCAACGCATTGTAACAAATGCCTAAAACCTATCTCTTCTACCTGTGAAATGTTTTGTGGAGCTGTCAATAGTTTTGATATTGTTGGTTGTAAGGTTATCACATAAGCATGGAATTAACTGTTTTTTGGATTTGCAAGTGGTGTTGTTCGATAATATTTTGTTGCTTTTATTGTGACTATTAAGTTGTTTGCAGATGCTTTATTCGTTGGTTGGAGTATTTTCGATAGTGCGCCTTTTTTTCATTGATTTTCGTAATAGTTTGTGTGTGTCACTGGTGGTAATCGGTAGAGGCGTCGTTGGCTATGTTTATGTGTCAAAGCATGTGAAATTAGTAGCAGTAGTGATATTGTTGTTATATGTTGTCGCCATTATCCTCGTATCTGTATACATACTATAATAACACTTACAATCCTTTTGTAGAATAGCCTATATGTACAATGCACGATCAATCGGATGTTTGTTAATGTATTATTGCGGTTACCATCCGTTTTGAACATGACTTGATAGTGACAATTGTAGCATATAAGATATAAATAGCAATGGTAGCTCACATTTCATAGCAACACCGCATATGTGTTAACCTACACCATACATTATCAGATTGCGCACGCCAGTAACACTGCAAATGTTCTCTATTATAGATAAAACTAACGCTTACTTGTATTGCTATACAATGGTAATCTGTATGGAAACATTATCCCCAAAAAAACCGTTCTATTCACAAATGATATATTACACATACTAATATGCTAATGCTATTACTCTTGCCTAGTCCTTTTTGTACTTGCATTCCGTTGTCCAAGTGCGGCGTCTTTTACCAGCTCTCTGTGGGGAGATACCTTTGTGTCGTATACCTTGACGTTGAATTCTTGCACTTCAGAGGTGTGCCTGGTAGTATGTCTTTTAGGGGCGGTAATTCATTTAATTTCTCTGTATTGTCGTCAGTTACAGTTAGAAGAAGCATCTCATTAGACTGCTACACATCTGTGCGATTAGCTGGTGGACTTTGTTGAGGTGCTATCAGCAATTGTGGTACAGTTTCCATTACAGCATTGAGTATGTATACCAAGTTGTATTTTGTCGATTCTGAGGCAAAATACAACTGAAATAGATGGGCAGTTTCTTCCATCGAAATCAGAATTTGAGGTAGTGTGTATGGATCTGTGTGTCCTTGTTCTCAGACAATTTTATTGCATTCTGTTAGCATTGAGTGTGCTTCATTAATGAAACATGTAAGTATTAACGTTCCGGTGTCGCCGTTGGTAGATATCTTAGAGTTATATCTAAAAAATATTGAAAGAAAAAGGATTGAATCAGAATATGTAAATGTCTGTTATTTAGTAGCAGAGTGGCTATGACTGTAAACCTTACGCTTTGCCTAGAGCAAGGGGAGCTTCCGTCAAGAATTTACTGAATGCATCTTATACACACTTTGTTGTATATCACTCACTCGTCCAATGACGAATATAGTCTTGCACTAATATTTGTTTTATAGGTTTTTAATCATACCCTGACGCCTCAAACAAGGGGGAGCAACCGTCAAGGGGGAGCATACACGCATCTAGCATCATTCTCACTTTTTCATACAAGCATTTGTGCTTCGATAAAAAGTGGAGAAAATAGGCTAACATTGCTATGCATTTTTCTTTTTCATATATTTCTCATAATTTTTGTTGCATAAAACTAACCATGATGTAGGTTAAGCCTCTTTATTTGATCCATGGATCCGCTACCAAACAAGGGACGGATTGAACTGGACGATTTAACTTCACTAGAGATGATGCAAGCTCGCCTTTTTGGGGAGAAATAAAGTTAAACTCCAAGGACACGCCCTTTTTGTTTCGACAAAAGGGGGAGAAGAGTGTAAACGGAGAAGGTAATGTAAAGGTAGTAAGGATGCAAGTAACCTTTTACATTTTACTTTCTATTACGTTTACATATATTTGTCATCATCAAAAAGGGGGAGATTGTTAGTGCAAATATTACGATATTTAATCTATTACAGTCTCGTTTGTTTTGATTGATGACAAACATGTAACTTGTAATACATAACGTAAAATGTACAAGTTACTTGTTATTACATTTGTCTCAACATACATTCAACACCTCTCGATGTCTCAAGTCCTCGTATGTTACAACACAGGTTCGTACATGTTTGTTATGTGGCATTATGATCAAACCCATTAACAAATCATATAGAATGTTTAAAATACGTTTAGAGTCACTAAGTATTTTAATAGGTTAACCATTCTATTTAGAACCTCATTTTACATTTTGCATTCACAAGTATTTCAAAAGGTAACTAGACTTTTTATTAACTAGTTACATAATACATTTTACAAGTTTACTTTGATAAACATTTTAATCTAAAAACATGTTACATCATGGCATGCATCATCTTTGAAATCCTTGGAAGATCTCTTGAATATATTGGTTAGATTGACACTCAATATATCAAATGTGATCTTAGTAAGATTTGGTAATATCTTGGAAAGATTTGAAGAAAGTTTTTTTAGATTTTATGTCAGGCACCCACGGTACCAAATTGCATAAAGGACGGACCCCTTTAAAGGGATCCTTGGTCCGTGGACGCTCCTGTCCACTTTTGGCTATAAATAGAAGCCCATTGTTTTCCCATTTCTTCACCACTTCAAATCACATCTTCTCCACCTTCTTGCATACATTTAGATCAATCATTAACAATGTAATAACATACATTAAACACCCTAATGATCATGATCATAATGCTTCTAACATTCATCTTTGTTGTAAGCATACTCTTTGATCAACCAAGGAAAGCTTGGAGATCTAGCCATCCTCACTCACCACAAGTTGAAGATCTATCACAACAAGTTTAGGGAGCTTGTGATCTTCATCATGAAGGCTTCCTATCAATGGAAGTTCATTTAGAAGTAGTTATTCATATCCATTAGACATTTGTGTCATGGATCATTAGTGTAAACATCATTGCATCATAACAACACTTTCACCAAACTAGATTAGATGGTTTATGTGTTTGTGCCATAAAACACAAGGTTTATTATGTTGGGCCATAAAACATATTGGGAGTGGTTGTACCCTTGTAAAAGAACTCGACATCTAGCTTAGTGTCGGAAATATTGTATAGGCGACGTTAGGTTGGTTCTACCTCGAACTAGAACCCGGTATTTAGCTTTGTACCGGAAAAAGTGTAAGCGACGATTGTAAGGTTTTCTCCGCCGAGAAGGGAGCTTGTTGATTTAGTGAAGTAACTCTCGAGTTGGGTACTCGAGGAGTGGAGTAGGGCGGAAAGGAGATCCGTGACCGAACCACTATAAATCCTCGTGTTCGGTTTGCACTTTCCTTTCTTTATCTCTTTACTTTTATACTTGCACTATACTATTGTTTGTGATGTGGTTTGATGTTCATGATTGTGTGACAACTTGGTTTACCATGCTTTATATTAGTCACAAACAATAATTGGTACTTTCATATTATAACAAGCTTCATAAGCGATTTGATACTAAAGATCTAAAGATTTTAAACGGTAACGAATTCACCCCCCCCCCCCCTCTACGTTTCCACAGTATGTATTTGCAGCTATCGTGCATGCTTTGTATGATTCCGAACTTACATGCTGAGTATGTAGCATGTTTCTCGGATTGGCGGGTTTAGGTAATAGTAAGGCGCAACGGTAGTTGGAAGCTCCAATCCTGCAGAAAACATAATCTATCATAAGGATTTTCACACACACAAATACATAATTTAGTTAACTTCAAATGGAAAAGATGGTTGTGTGTGTTGTTTCAATGAACTATAATGGCATCAAAATATTGAGAGACTGTGATGGCCACTCAGACGCAGCTAAATATAAAAAAAGGTATATTATAACACATCAAGTTAGGATACATTGAAGCGACAACAACCCGAAAAATAAATACCTGCCTACTATTCTTATCTCTGACACACGCGACATATTTTTCGCTCTGATGTTTTCCAAAGCCTTCAATAATTCCAGATGATTAGCTGAAAATTACTAAAGTAATAGTGTATTTTAGTTGATTCAGAATTACAGATGTTTCAGTAAGTTGTAATGAGCTATCGAGATCAATAGACCACTTACGTACAATATATCTTTGATGCAACCTTCTTGTAGTTGTGCACTGAACACCTACGAATGGCCTTATCCTTCCTGTTTTGAAACAGTAACAAAATTAAAATGAAGAAAAGATTCTAGTTTAAGAAGACTACTCTTTTCAAAAAAATGATGTTACACATTGTTTTTTATTTTTCAGTAAACATAAATGATTTGTAACCATTGGGCTCGAATCTACAATTATAGCAAACACAAAGGAGCCAAACCTCTATAATGTTTAACCACGTTTAATGAACAATAAATGACACTTTCCGATGAACATGATTAACAAAATTTTATTATAAAAAACATGATGAACAATAACCGACACTAGCTGATGAATAAAACAATAACTGATGAATAAATGAACAAAAACAGGATGAACAATAACCAACACTAACTGATGAACAAAACAACCTAATACCAAACAATAACTGATGAATATACTTCTGCATGAACAAAAATACTGATGAACAAAAATACACTTATGAACAAAACATGGTGAACAGAAACTTGTGAACAATAACTGACAAAAACTGATGAACAAAACAACCTAATACTGAACAATAAATGACACTAACTGATGAACATGATGAACAAAAATTTATTATAAAAAATATGATGAACAATAACTGACACTAATTGATGAACAAAACAACCTAATACTGAACAATAACTGATGGACATAGTTCTGCATGAACAAAGATACCGATGAACAACATGGTTTTATACCTTTAATTGTTGGACAGTCTGCAAACCTTTTCGATCTTCTTACCAAAGCTGCAATTCTTTTAGGGTTTTTTTTCTCTGCTTCTAGATTCTAAAAATGTACATAAAATATAGTTAAAATCAGATTATACAACAATAAACTAAAAGATAAACTTATTTTTTTGAAGCATAATTATTGAACTTACGCAATAATTCTACTTCTTGTCCTTCATTTTCTTCCTCTACAGCCAAATCTATTTCTTTTTCTTCTCCATCATTTACATTTGTTGGTTTACTTAAAGCTATTAGTCTATTACTTCGTCTAGGTTCTAAAAATCAAAAAAGTTCGTTAGTTAAAATCACATATGCATGAACAAACTAAAATTAAAACAAAATTAAAACTTAAATGATGAACATACTATTTGGATTCATCTTTTCGAGAACAAATTTTTGTGTTTTAATGAAAGAAACCATAAAAAACCGCTAAAGATTTGGAGATTTTGTTCGGAATAAAACCCGAATAAGATCCAAAATGTAGAGAAAGAATTTAAAAATTGTGCGAAATTTTTGCAAAGTGAAATTATCGAATGTGAGAGTGGAGGGAAGGGGGATTAAACGTTTTTGTTTTTTGTGATTACAATATACCTCTTTTATTGATACGACACGCGTTTTTTATTTTGCTTTTTAAATCCCGACCGTGGGATTGTTTGGATGGTAGATATGTGCAGATCAGACGGTCACTTTTACTTTTTAAACTTTTTAATATTTTAATCTTTTTTATAGGATTGCAACTCAACAATCAATAATCGTTTATCAAGAAACATAAAACATAATATATTCACTTAAGACACTAAATCTATTCAGAACTTAACACAAAATAAAAAATAAAAAAAACATTAAGGTATTACATGTTCCAACATTAAGTTTAAGAACTCTCAAAACACAAAACACAATGTTTACTGATGGACCCAGGCATAGAATTTTCACCTTTAATTTTCCTAAAACTATTTATCTATCTACCTATCATAATCAATGCATAAGTAACAGATATACAAATACAAATAATCTCTTTAAAAACTCGTAATCATTATTAACTTTTCGTTGTAATTTTTCCAAAGCTATCTATTTATCTACTTATTATAGTCAATGAATTACAACAAATATAAAAATACAAATAATCTCTTTAAAAACTTGTAACCATTATTAAACTTTTCGTTGTAATTTCCCCAAAACTATTTATCTATCTACATATCATAGTCAATGAATAAACAACAAATATAAAAGTACAAATAATCTCTTTAAAAACTCGTAATCATTATTAACTTTTCATTGTAATTTCGCCAAAACTATTTATCTATCTACGTATCATAGTCAATGAATAAGCAACAAATATAAAAGTACAAATAATCTCTTTAAAAACTCGTAATCATTATTAACTTTTCGTTGTAATTTTCCCAAAACTTTTTCTATCTACGTATCATAGTCAATGAATAAGCAACAAATATAAAAATACAAATAATCTCTTTAAAAACTCGTAATCATTATTAACTTTTCGTTAACATCTCCTCAACCTTTTCTTTTATTATTATATAATATACACTATAAATACTTTATAAGGTTTGAATATATATGATCATATGAACATGCATAGAGCCTTTAATATAAGAAGATAGTAAGTTAGTTTTCGGCCTACTAATTCGCGGCATTTTAATCTACTGTCCGAAAAAATTGAAACAGGGGCCACTTTAGTTAGTTAATTAGTTATAGATATATGGCTGTGGTTAGGATGAATGAGATGATCAGGTATCAAGTTGTTGATACATCTGAGATTATGGAAATTAAGGGTGAGGATAGAGTAGGCGAAAATAAGGTTTATGTTGCTGTTGGGAAAGAGGTGAATGAGAGTGTGTTGCGTTGGGCCTTACTTAATTCGGGTGGTGCACAGATAGCTTTACTTCATGTTCATCAGCCTGCTGAGAAGATTAAATTGAGTAAACTTTTTCTTATGCTTTAATGTTGGTTTATTTCTTTGTAATATTATAGTTTGTTATATTAGGAGGGTGTTTGGGATTGCTTATAACTTATGTAAAGAAGCAATCTGCCGAATAAGCAGAATCAAACACTATTTCCTGGATTGCTAATTTAAAACTGCATATTGTCTTATGCTTATAAGCATAAGCTAAAAAATAAAAAAGCAATCCCAAACGCCCTCTAGATAAGTTTGTTGACAAGAATTGTAAAAGCGGTGTTTTAAATATCTAAACTAAGTTTAAGGTCAAAGGGGTATTAGTATGACTCCCATGTGTCTCCTCTATTCATTTCTTCATGTAATTTTTTGTAATCACGTTTCTTACTTGGTATTCTCGATAATCATGTATTTGATAAGGAGATGCAACATGAACTCATCAAAACTTACGACCATGATTATTAGGTAAAAACTTGGTACCGTGAAAGCTTAAAGTATCTGAAACTGACATGATTGTGTTGTGATGTGTAATTCCTCAATGTTAGAAATAGAACATCAGACTATTTTCAATGGGTGATTACATTATAAGGCAGGAATTAGAGTTTATGTATGAAGTATTTGTGCGCTTTATTTATACGTACATTTCTAATGTCTATATTAATTTGAGTGGGCACAAAATTTCCACTAAACCAACTTGATCCAAATTTAGTCGCGACAGTACATGAAATGGATAGGCAAGACATGCACACGCTTCTCAACAAATATAAACAGATATGTCAAAAAGCAGGGGTATTACTATTATATATTTTAATTTAATGCTCTGTTGGGAAATTTTGTTGGTGATAAACCCATTATGTTTATGATCCTGATTTTATTAACTATATAGGTGTGTCCGGAGGTGCACTATACTGAAATGAGTTCTATTGAGAACGGGCTTGTCGCCTTAATACTTGAGCACAATGTTAGAAAGCTTGTCATGGGAGCAGCTGCAGACAGGCATTATTCACCGTAAGTTATAAAGAAGCTTCAAATCTTGCATTGCAATTGCTTGATTATAATTTATACATGCTTACGTTACAATGACAATACAGTAGGATGGTAGACTTGAGGTCCAGGACAGCCATCTATGTGCGTTTACAAGCAGATCCATCCTGTCAGATTCAGTTTATTTGCAAAGATGAAGTCATTTTCACTAGGTTTGCCGCTGACTTACTACTTTTGTGTCATGTGGTTTTTTAGATAAAGTGCGAAAGCCATGTCAACAAGATTGTTTAATTTATTTTCTGGAATCTGTATTTTCGCAGAAGCTTTATGTAGCGATTTCTGCAGAGAAGTCAACTTAAACTACTACAAAAGTTATTTGTGAAGCTTACCGGAGAGTTACGTCCAGAAGGAGTTTACACCTCAAATATCATGTCTTGAGAAGTTTTACGTGATGAATAACATGCATAATTATGTATTTCTAATAGATTGTAACTTTTTTTCGTTTGTCCAAACGATTTTGAAATCCATATATATATTCTAATGTTGATTTGGTTTAGAATAGGTGTTTGAGTAATTAGCGTAAGTTTTTTCGAATCCGAGTTGCTTTTATCAAAAAGCTTGCTAAACGATATAGCTTTTTCTGTAAAATGATGTTGCCTATAAGTATTTCGCATTGTCACAATGCGTAGATACCTTACTTTTTCAACATACTTTACTTTTCGTCCATATATACGCTTAATAGGATAGTACATTAGTACATGGATATCAATATATCATATTGAGCAAACAGGTGATAATCATCAATATGGGGGAGAAAATTAGTATATTTGGTATATGATAGTAATCCTCAGGTTACCATACAGTCCTTGATATAAGGTAGAACTAAACTTAATTTTCGTAATATTTTCCATCGTCCCATGATCTTAAATTATATTTCATGAATTAATTTGGATTTATATAGAGGTGGAAGACAAACGAGCAACAAGCTACGCTACTAGTCTTTTTTGGATTGCAAAACTAATTCTATTAGCACCATAGTAGTCCTTTAATTTTTGTTGGCATTTTAACCAAAATCGAACATGAAATCAATTAAGGTCACTCGTCTAGCTGGTTCTTGCCACAAAGCATCAAGTACACGATGTCCACCAAAGCTGAGGATGGTTAAGTAATTGTTGCTTACAAAATTAAACAGTTAGAAACTACACCAGATAGCTTCCACAGATAGTTGGAAACTATACAAATATCTTTAGTGTCTAATTTGTTTTTTAGTCATTTAATGATTACGCGTTGAGTGAGGCTTCCATGAAGAAAAAAAAATGAATGATAGAAAATAGCAAGAAAGTTGATATTTAGAAAATACCTAGAAAGTTAATCAGAACATTGATATGAATTACAAGCTCAAGTCAACACAAAAAGTCAAACAACCCACTTTACCCATTCTTAGTATAAATACATAATTAGTTTTCATTTGTAGTTTAGCTAATCAATTTGTAAACAGTTTCCTTTCTCTCTATCTGTAACAATTCATCTATCCTAATAACAAATCATCAATTGGTCCAATACTCTATTCTTGTTCATTGAGTGTTCACTAATTGTTGAGATCTTTACCATTTCTATTATTAGAGATCTAAAGATCATATCAAGTGGTATCAGAGACTACAATCCTGCACCTATCCACCATATCAAACTGCATTCTACGGAATTCAGTTATTCCATCATAATCAGTTACACTACCCAGTTCTTGATAATCTTGTTCAACACTAGTTCTTGATTTTTGTTCAACACAACACATTCAAGATCCACTGAGACAGACATAATGGAACAAGATAGGCAGATTACAATGGAGGATCTCATGAAAACCATCACTGAAATGGGTGTTACAATCAGAAATTTAGAGATTAGGATGAACAATGGAGACGACCCTAGTCAAAGGAGTGCCACTTTTGGAGGTCAAAATGGTAATCAGCAGATGCAGTTAAGCAGGGTGACTAAGGTGGAATTTCCCAAGTTTGGAGGAGAAGATGTAAGGGGTTGGTTGTTAAAGAGTGAGCGGTTCTTTAAAGTCAACAATATCTCTGATGAGAGCAAGGTAAGTCATATTTCTATGCATATCTTTGGCATTGCTTTAGAGTGGCATAAGCAGTTTGTGAGGTTTTTGGGTGAAGATGTGGCTTGGATGAATTACAAAGATTCAATTTTGCGTAGATTTGATAATGTTCAGAAAACGCAATTTTCGTGTAATGGTGTTAAGAGCTCATATCTTAGTTTGAATACTAATGATGGCAAAGATTTTGTGGTATATGAGGGATGTCATCAAGTAAAAGGTGGAAAAGATTGTAGTGCACATAAGATGTTTGATGAAATGCCATTGAAGGAAAATAGTGAACAGGAAGTTGTGGAATCTGATAATTCTGTGGAACAGGAATTAGTTGAGGGGGAGAATGGACTGAAATATTATAAATCCATAGGAAGTGGTATGAAGGAAACTTGTAAGAAAGAGGTCACAAAGGTTTATGATCAAATGTTAACATCAGGTTTTAATCAAAGAGACTTTGGTGTAGAAAAAAATTTAGAGAAAAAGATAACTGGTGACATTGAAACCATTGATGAGTTCAATTCAGAGAGTCCTGAATCAACTGAAGGTGGGTTGGAATCAGTTGACAAGGGAAATGGTTTGGTTGTTAATATGGCAGATGGAAGTATTGTAGGAAGAGTTGAGAGAAATAATGGATTAGGTGATGATCAGTTGTTTGCATTATATTTGAATCAAGATGGCTTCAGTGAAGTTACGAATGTAGAAAGAAAGGTGGTTGACTATATTGAGACTCATGATGTGAATGAGTATATTGAGACTAATGATGGGCTCAATTCAAAAAGTCTCGACTCAATTAAAGATAGGTTGGAAGAGATGACTGGAAATGGTGGCTACAACATGGAATGGTATGTTAGTATTGGTGATTTTGAAACTAAACATGTGTTTGATCCAGGAGGTATACAAGATACATGGAGTTCTGTTGATGGGAATGGTTTTAATATGACTACAAAAGTTGAGTTACAGCTTGCATATGTTGTGAAATCATGTTTTGAGGTTATTAGTAGTTTGAGGAGGACAAAGGGTGATTATATTTTCGTAAGTCAAAAAGTGTTTGATCCGGGTGGAAAACGAGTCTCTGATTCTAGTGGGAAATATAATTGTATGATGAAGTATGGAAAGCGGGAGGCTGACATATGGAAGTGGAGAAAAAATAAAAAGAAAAGGTTTTTGATAGTTGGTGTTGGAAATGGTGCTGATGGGATTACAGATTCTGCTGTTGTGATTCTGCTGATGATTACTGATTACAGCTCATCACTGAGTACAGATTCTGCTGATGTGGTAAAAGTTGATGCTGATGGGATTACAGATTCTACTGAAGATAGGAAGAAGAGGAGGCTGATCACTGAAAAGAGAAAGAAGGTGGCTGAAATAGAAGATGGTATTCAAAAGTTTCAATCAGTGGTTATAAACATGGTTCAAGAGGATAGGACAACAATAGTCAACATGACAATGAGGTGCCTGATCCTGAACATTCAGTACCTGAACTTATGCTAACTGATCTTGATTTAGTACCTGAATCAAAATTTGATCAGGTGGGTACTGAAGGAAACACTAAAGTAGACATTGAATTTGACACTGAAAATGAATTACATGGACTAGTACCTGAACTATTAGACGCTGAGGAAGACACTGAACTTGCATTTGTGAACACTCAAGGATGCAAAGGGTTGTTAGCTCATTATGACAATTCAGGGATTGGTTTATTCATCAGGTTGTTCAGTTTATTGTGTGAGTTCAGGGGGTGGTTCATTCAATGGATTGTTCATTCAGAGGAGTATATGAAATATAGAGAATGGGCTTGTTGTTGGCATAAATTGCTGTTTTTGAGTGTTTGGTTAAGACACGGTTTGTTGATGCTATACGAGCATGGATTAAGATCCTATGGAAGTTGGTCTCAATTTTTCTTAGATGCTTGAGGACAAGCATGCTTTGAAGGGAGAAGTATTGATATGAATTACAAGCTCAAGTCAACACAAAAAGTCAAACAACCCACTTTACCCATTCTTAGTATAAATACATAATTAGTTTTCATTTGTAGTTTAGCTAATCAATTTGTAAACAGTTTCCTTTCTCTCTATCTGTAACAATTCATCTATCCTAATAACAAATCATCAATTGGTCCAATACTCTATTCTTGTTCATTGAGTGTTCACTAATTGTTGAGATCTTTACCATTTCTATTATTAGAGATCTAAAGATCATATCAAACATGTATGAATTACAAAGAAAGTGATCGAAGCGTTATTGTAACAATGTCATTACGAGATTATATATAACAAAAAATAAGGGGCCGTTTAGTTGGAGAGAAATACTCCATTTTTCCAGAAAAATTTTCATATGAAAAGGGAAAAACAGAAAACCCGTTTAGTCGCACTTTTTTCTAATAATTTTCCAAAAATATGCATTTTTCATTTTCCAATTCTTAATAGAAAAACTGAAAATAGCTTTACACCCTTCTCACTTTTTTCATTTCTAAAATAATAAAACCCATTTCATCTCACACCAACCCATTTCATCTCACACCACTCTTCATCTGTTTACCACCTCCATCCACCTTCCATCACCGCCAGCTTCCATTGCCGCCCACCGTCTCCATCCACCATCTCCGTCAATCCGAGGTATCTTTTTATCCTTATTCCAATCTTTGTCCATCTCTTATCTCGTACCAGATATGCTTTTATGAATAATACTTTATTGTTCATTAATACATATTATCTAGCTATGAATAGATGTTATAATATATATTTGGGTCTTGGTGTTTATTATTCAGATGTTAAGTAGATTTTTTTTGGTCTAAAACAGTTCATACATTGATCTAAGTAGTTTAGGGGGTGTTTGGCAAAGCTTTTAAAAATAGCTTATTGACTATTCAGAACAATATAGGAGTTAGTGTTTGGATTGGCTTATCAGCTAAGGGGGTGTTTGTTTCGTCTTATATAACCGGCTTATGGCTTATTTTGTTTTGAGCTTATGTTTTATAAGCTCGCTTTTTGTGGCTTACTTTGATTTTTTTTCGGCTTATATAAGTTTAGTATGTCATAACAAGCTTATATAACGATTAAGACTTTGAAATAATGAAAGCATGATCGTTAAAGTATAGTTTTGCCAATATCAGAGAGGATTGTAATCATTTTTATACATGTGATATAATGAATACATATTGTCAGTTCATGAAAAATATTTTAACCCAATGTCCCAATAGAAAAATCAAAATATCAAATATGTCAACTTTGATGATCAGGTAATGATAGTATTATCTTTGTATTGGTAAGTATTCATTCATTTTTGTCAATTTTATGTAGAATTGTATTGGGGCTATCGATGGTACTCATGTAGCAGCATGGGCACCAACGTCGAAACAAAAGTCATTTCGAGGTAGAAAAGTGGTTCTTGTTACTCAAAATGTGTTGGCGATATGCTCACATGACATGATGTTTACTTTTGTGTATACTGGTTGGGAAGGAACGGCTAATGACTCACGCGTGTTCTATGACGCTATAATTAGACCTGAAAACAAGTTTCCTGTGCCTAAAGGCGGTAAGATTTGTTAAGCTTGTATCTTATATATTTTAAACTTGTTAAAAGTAGTCCTTTTGCCTTTATATATCATGACTCTTTTAAAGAAAATGTTTATGACCAAGACTACTTTTGTGTAGATCATTTCTATGTAGTCGATAGCGGGTATCCAAATCTTAAAGGATTTTTGGCTCCTTATCGGGGTGAGCGGTATCATCGGTCTGATTGGCAACGTGGGGAAGGAGTTAGAGGTGTGAAGGGAAAAAAGGAACTCTTCAACTTTATGCATTCTTCCGTTCGGAACGTCA